>OX421508.1:30317891-30985414 GCA_949126835.1 Anisus vortex
CTACTGCGAACGGTGACTTAAAAATAGTAGAAACGATCAAACAAGCAATTATCTTCTGTATGCAAGGAGCGTCTGTAACATATAAGATAGAAGGAACATCTGTAATGTATAAGATAGAAGGAGCGTCTGTGATACACAAAGATAAGATAGAAGAAGTGACGTAACATATTCTTCATCTTCTATTAGTAATTAGCCAGTCTGCAGAGCAGTTTGCTCTCTTGCAAGTCAGCGTCAGATACACTGGCATTGTTATTCTGAGTTTTCCTTTGTGGCTTTATTCTTTTATAACTCCGCAGTTCAAGAGAGTTTTCGGTTCCGCGCCCAGCACCCGTGAGTGGTACTCCGGGATCGGGCTGCATTGAGTCAGGGCTGAGCTGTGCTTAGGTGGGGCTGGCCCATAAGATAGAAGGACTGTCTGTAACGTATATATATAAGATCCAGTCCTAAGGTACTACATCAGTATTCTTATCGGCTCTTGTTGGACAATTCTTTGAAAAACGCACAAAGAGCGATCGAGACAAACATATTCTAGCATATTAGTAATATATAAAAGATATGAAAGACCACACACTTTTCATGTATTATATTACAGCGGCATCTGTACTGGAGGTTTGATGCTATCGGGATCAAAGATCTACAAAATGGCCGCTTGGGGGCAAAATAAACTGTTATAGATCCAACGATAGAACATAACGATGATCTTACCTAGAATTATGTCCCTTTTCTTAATTAAATACTTTTATGCGACCCGTCGGTAATTTCGCCGTCCTGGCCCGATATCGTGTCGCGACCCTGCACTTGAAAAAAAACAAACAATGTGTGTTAAAGTAAAGTTGTGTTGCCTAATCTAACGGATTAGGTTTTCGCTTTTCGGAACACAAGTTGCCCATTATGTGAACAATTGCTTCTAAAGTCTGTCCCGGCGCCGTGTGTATAGCGTACCAAAAGAGAAAGTTTTCACACTTTCAAATGACAGTGACATATTGGATGACATCATGTCACGCTCGTTATGAGGGCACTGACTAACATCGGTGTCTACACGAAACGTCGCCGCCCGGCGCGGTAATTACGAAGAAAAATAAAGGATACAAATAGCTGGAAATGTAAAATCAACACAAATACATAAAGTAAATACAACGTAAGGGATTAAACAACTGTCTTCTTCTCATCATGCAAGAGCCAGGTGGGCCATATAGAATCAGGGACCTAATAAAGAGCTCTAGGGACATCAGTGTCGGCAATCCACGGCACGCGGAGACATTTTCAAATGCAGGCGGAAGACTCCTCTACCCCCCCCCCCCCCCACTCCACCCGAAAATACAATTAAAGTCTTTGCGACACTTAATGAGCAAGGTTAGTTTTTAGGCATGTTGGCGCGATGAATGAATTAGAAATCCTACTTTGGCACCTTTTTATCAAAAGGTTGCCGACCCCTGAGTTAGGCTATGAGTAAGTGTGTAATGGGGAAGGGGGTGGGGGGTCAAGGCAAAACTGGTACTTATTTGGACAAACAGTCGAAGACCACCCACTAAATGACTTCATAAGCAACTAACGCCTCATGCTTGTTTCATTAAATTGGCAAGAGTGCAAACGGTGGAGGCGGGGGGGGGGGGGGGTATGTCCGTCTCCACATTGCCAAAGGGTTAGAGGCCCTCGCCCCAAAAACATTTAACATAGACTATTACGTTAGTTTTAATCCAAACGTCATGCGGAGGCCTAATGAAATAATCCATTCTGAATTAATTATATAGAGAAGAGAGAGTGTGTGTGTGTGGGGGGGGGGACTGCTTATTTTGATTGCAAGAGACTGGAAAAGTGAGGGGGGAGGGGAGTTCGTGCTAGAGTGGGGAAGACTGGGGGATAGGGGGAGGGGGAACTTGGCGTCAAGAGCTACGGTCAAACGTTAAGTAGGACATCTAGTCAAGAGATCACTAGAGAGAGAGAGAGAGAGAGAGAGAGAGAGAGGGAGGGGTTTAAGCCATGCTGTTTTTTTTTATATAGTACGGAATCTTATTCTTAATTAATTGAAGAGTGGATATGACGTCATTCATTAGAATTAGAGTAAGGAGGGCAGAGATTAAACAAAGATAAAAAGTATGAAAGACAGAGAAAGAGATATAGAGAAAGACAGAGAAAGAGAGAGAGAGTGAGAGAGAGAGTGAGAAAGAGAGAGAAATTCAGATCGTGAAAGTAGAAACTGAACAGTAAAATGAGATTTAGCTGGAACTAACTAACTTGGTTACCCGAAGTGGAGATAAAGTAGTTACAAAACATTTTTTAAAAAATTATCCCGTTGGATCAAATGGATCCATAGGGCCGATGAAGCAGCGTTCAGTAGTTTCTCTGGCCCACGGCATACTAGGGGATTGTGGTGACCAGTACCTTCCAGACCCGAGAACAAATCCCAGCCTTCGCCAGGATTCGGACCCACAGGACCTTCGGTAGACTAGCCGACCGCGCTGCCCGCATGGCCACCGTGTCACAATACAAACCTTTAGGATTCTCTGTTGCTCACGTCAAGACTTCCACCCGTACCCCTCCCCCCCCTCCTCTCACACTAACGATGACGGGCACGAGAAAGCGGCATATTCATGGAGCCACGGGCATTCCACCTTTGCAATCCCCAGGATTTTAGATGCCGCCATCTTGTTGTTTTTTTTAAACAGCACACGTGTATTCGGACACGTTTCACTCAAACAAAAAAAACACGCCTAGACACACACACAAACAAACAAACCAGAAACAGATACAAATAAAAAAAAACGCCCGCAATTACGAAAAGATATCTTAACCCGCCCCCCCTTTTCGTGAACAAGTACTTGAAAGACATGAAAACAATAGAACGATTTCAACGCGCTGGTTTGTAAAGTGGGCACTACGTCACCACATTGCCGGTGACGTGTGGGTTTTTCCAGCTAATGCCGAGAAAATTTATAGAGCGTTCCATATGGGCCACATTATCTGTTTTTGTGTTGACATTGTTGAGATTTCACAGCGGTAATCAGCGCTTCTAAAATTATACAACACCGAGGGCCCCATTAAAACTTCTCTTAATCTTTAAACTCGCCACTAAAAAAGAGGGTTTGTTATAGTGTAGACTTCTTCGAAGAAGGCTAATGAACATAGCAGTGTTATAGAGAAAAATAAACGAGTTTTAGGAATAATGTCTAGTGTAATGAAGAACAGGAGGTTTTGAGAATCGCTGTAACGGTAGTAAGGCCTACATAGTGCATATATACGGTCGGTGGTCCAGTCGTATTCATGTCGTATTGACAGGCCCTGGGTTCAAACACCCGGGTCAACCGTTAGGATGTTAGCCCGTTACTCGACGTGTGTCGCATAGGGCGGCCCAGTCTTTTGTCAGAGTTCCTTGTCAGATGCAAGTCTACAAGTCTCTCTTTTACCGGTCGCTCTCGGGGTGATCTCCAGTGCTTCAGTTTCCAACTGATGCCCCCCCCCCCCCCCCTAAGATGTCAGTTTTCTAGCATCCTCGTCACATGTCCTGTCCATTCCACTCTTTTATTTTTCAAAGAGGCAGAAAACAAAAACACAATTTGGAACCAGAGAGAGAGTCAAGAGCAACCAAAAAAAAAAACAACCGAAAGTCGTTTCTTGCCGTTGTGCAAATCTCAAAAGTGGTTATTGCGAAATAACCTTTTACCCATAGATAAGCGGTCTTAAGGGGTCATGTGCTAGATATAACATTGTGTAATAACGATATAATTGTTTTAAGTTGATGTGGTGTTACGTTTGTTATTTTGTTGATACCACCCTCGTGACTCAAAAGCCGTCATACTTTCTTCTTTGGTGGCGAGTGGTGGTGCCGTTCCGGGGGGAGTGGTGGGCGTAAAATGCACGTTTTACGTAATCAAAACGTTGTACACGTTGTTGGGGGGGGGGGGGTGCACCTTTTGTCTGGGTTCAAAGGTTATTGACCGCCGCCCTTTTTTTTATCACAGGGACGAATAATATTGTTCCAATATTTAAATCCTAGCCTACTTTTGGACCAATATAGTGTAATATTTAGTAAGTTTAGGGAGGTTTCTAAAAAAAAAAAAGAATGCTAACGGCCCTATGTATTGACTATAACTGACATCACTATTGGTGTAAGAGACCATACGGCTCAGTAGCGTTATGTCGACCACACGATCTCTCGTGCACACAGTGGTCACAACGACTAGCTATTCTCTATATCTCCCCCCCCCCTTCACTTATATTTTCCAGCTGACATCATAGGGTTAACTATACCATTTACTAAAATGCTCATTTTCAATTCAATTCCCCACTGCGGGCAGTGAGCCCTCCCACAACCCTTTAGGGACGACCCGACAAGTGGCTAAATCTTCTCCCCCCTCTCCACCACCCCACTCCCAAACAAAACCCAGACATGTCTGCATCCTCCATTCCTTACCCCCAAAAACAGAATTTGTCTTGCTCATTTATTGAACAGAACACAGCGAAATAAAAAGACGAAATGCCTCCGCCATGTTTAAGCCTTGTTGCTTTCCCCGAAACGCAAAACCATGCTCTCCCCCCCCCTCCTCCTCCAACGCTCTTTCTTTTAAGTCTAGGAATCCCCCAGACACTGCCACCACAGTCTCATGGCCGACCATTCATTAGATAGATTACAGTACCGACGAGAGAACTCCAGTGAGATGTAGCGCTCGCAGACACAAACACGCGCAAGGGGGGCGCGCGCAGCACCCGTAAGATTTTAAACTAACTTGCACGTGCGCTAATGAAAATCTACGGAAAGATCGGCTCCACGCGCGAGAGTAGCGCGAGCAATTATGTACACATGCTACCCGAGGTTGAAGATGTATGCACCAAGGCGGGAGTAAATTATAAGGGGAGGGGTGGGGAGGGGTCGCAGGATCATCAACCCACCACCCTACCACTAACCAGAACGATAACGCTCGTTAAAAAGGCCTACTTATTTGGTCAAAGCGTACACTGTATACATGTATAGTGATTTAAATTAAGTGAAATAACAACAAGCTGCATAACAAATAACTAGTGAATGATTTATAACTATCTTGATTTATGTGAACATTCCTAGAATATTTTTTTTAATTAACCCTTAATGATTGGAATTGGCCAAATCTTAAAAAAAAAAAATAATAAGTCACATGATGAAGTAACAATTTTTTCCTAATTTATTATGGCTAACTGGTAGATAAAGAGTTAATAGAACCTAGAATTGGAGCGGCGCACCAATGTTTAATAGATTCAAAAATATGAACGGTGCGCTTATGTTTAATATGATCAAATACACGAGCGGTGCGCAAATGAATAATAGCCTTTACAATATGAATGGTGCGCATGTATCCCGGGAGAGTTAATGAGACGACAGTGTCAATGGCCTACAGGACAAAAACAGAGGAGCAAAGTGTTAGTTCAAGGAGTACTACCTGTGTCCAATATTCCAATAGGGCGCCGCTTCTTCTGTCCTCTGGGTCATTAGAGGTACATAACTAGTGTTCATCTGCAGGTCATCCGAACTCATGAATCTGACCTTTATTTTGTTTTGTTTATCAACAGCCGTAATACTAATGGTCAGGTAATTCGTATTAAAAAATAATACCACACTTTTTAAATCACTGTCCTTGTAAATTATTACTTAGGTACTTTCAATTCAATAGTAGAAATCTTACACAGACATAAGCTTGAAAACTTCCACATATAAAAAAGCACTGTCGCATATATAGATCTACGTATATATACACATCTATTCGCGGGCCGCGATTGTTTGTTTATTATGAAACTACCAAGTGAGCCAACGAAATATTTTCACAGAATCAATACCACCAATTATTGCAAGAGGGAACAAAATAAAAATACAATTCAATAGTCCATGAAATTCAATGGAAATATTTGTCCTATGTCCTACAAATACTTGTCCTTATGTCCTACTAACAATTGCAACGAACATTCGCAAAGCTCTCAACATTTGTTGCCCATCAGCGAGCCGTGAATCCTTTTTCTTTTCCTTCGCCCCACTTCCTTTTTTTTTTCTTTTGTCCTGGGGCCCCCGCTAGTAATGGTTACGGGTCAATAGTTTCATCTGTCGTCTGCTGCCCAGTAATGGCCGTTAATAGTGAGCAATGGAATGTCAAATTGTTGGCGCGCGTCTCAAGATCTGACAGAAGTTGCAGAACTTGAATTTCACCTCCGCAGAAATAAACAAATCAAACGATTCATCCTGATTTTCTAAAGCTTTCTGTTAATTTATTAATGATCCAGACGTTTGAATAGTTTTTTTGGTGTTCAAAAAATTAAATATATTTAACTTTTTAGTATGTGCCGTTGTTGTTTTTTTAAATGATAGATCGTTATTGATCAAACACAAACAATGTCAGATAAATATAGATCTATGTTCCAATGTGAAATAACAAACGAAAATTCAAATAAATATTCCAATATAATAAAAATATACCTAGATCTATGTGAATATAAAACCGAACAGCGCCGAAAGAAGAAAATAAAAATAAATTAATCTTTGAACGAAGTGTTAAAGAATGAGCTAATAAAATGTTCTCGTGTCTAATCTATTACAGGTTCTACGTCTGCGGTGTAACAAGCGAGATCACCTTGGAACATCGCTTCTCTAACTACATGTACAAGGAATAGTTCATACCTTATGTGAGATGAGAATTTTATATTGGACTCCTGAATCAATCTTGTTAAAAACTTTTTTTTCCCTCTCTCTCTCTCTCTTCTTGCGCTCTTCTTTGACTCCCTCTCCTTCCTCGGGCACCCCCGACGAAATGAACTCCCCCACTCCCCTCCCACGCCCTGGATATACCGGGGCGTTTTTTCCACCAGGGACCCATTCCCTCGCTCGTCGTCTCGCCAGCCGACAGGTTGGTTTTTTTGGCAGCAGGCAAAGCGCGCGAGGCGGCGCTGTGACGTCACCCCCCTTTTGCTTCGCGGAGTCCGAAAGTTGTTTTTGGTTGTTTTTGTGAATGAAGCAGACATTTTTGTTCAAAGGAGAGGAGCTGGGGAAGGGGGGGGGGGGTAAGCCATTGGCGTGACAATTTTTCATGTGTGAGAGAGAGTTTTAGATAATTTTTTTTTAAAGGGAGGCGAGCGTAGGGCGAGGGCGGGAGGGCACAAGTGTTTGATGTGGGGTGGAACATTGAACGGTGGTCGTGTGGTGGAAACGAGGCAAGGGGAGGGGGGTGGAGTTGGGTGAGTGAGGAAATAAGGGGGAATAGCGAGGCGGCGAAATGGAAGCGTACTGAATTATGAAATTTATGAATGAAAAAAAAAAAGAGAGAGAGAAGATGGATTAAATAAAAGGAGCCGGAGGTTGTTTTTTTTCTTCTGCAGACTGGTTCTCGCGTGGGAGGAGGTCACAAGGTCACTTGCATATTATGGCGAGTTGTCCAGTTGTGGCGGGGTAGACAATGAGAACGATGGGTGTAACCAGGGTCAAAGATCGCGATGATGCATGGCGCACAGTCATACGCACGCATACACACACACACACAATTCTGGTAAACTATAGACACACGGTTGGACTACACAAGTATTTATGAAGAGGCCAATTTACAGACGGTGCCAAGTGCCAATTTCAAACTGACCCCCTCCCCCTTTCCCCCCACATCCAAGAAAATGCAAAACGCATAACTTATTCTATATTTAGTTCAAACATAAAATACAACTAGTTACACAAATTGCTTGTTTAACCCTTCAAATTGCTTGTTTAACCCTTCAAGTTGCTTGTTTAACCCTTCAAATTGCTTGTTTAACCCTTCAAATTGCTTGTTTAACCCTTCAGTTCATGACGGTACTATAATGTACCACATCGAAATATACACATTTAGTAAGTAAGCAAAGTACCCTATGGACCAAATTGATCATAGGGCCGGTGAAGCAACGTTCACCAGTTTCAGTGGCCGCGGCATACTAGGGGATGTGTGGTCAGCACAATGCTCAGCGGCCTTTACTTTACTCCAACTAATGTTAGGTAGTCTAACCAGTCAGATCTGGGTAGACTCGGGGACACTCTCGAGTCCATAAAAAAAATGCTAGCTTTGACCAGGATTCGAATCCAGGACCTTTCGCTGTGTTCTGATCACTTTATATGTTTCAGTGAGTACAGTGACCTTTCGCTGTGTTCTGATCACTTTATATGTTTCAGTGAGTACAATGACCTTTCGCTGTGTTATGTTCACTTTATATGTTTCAGTGACTACAATAACCTTTCGCTGTGTTCTGTTCACTTTATATGTTTCAGTGAGTACAATGACCTTTCGCTGTGTTCTGTTCACTTTATATGTTTCAGTGAGTACAATTAGTCGTGTCTATCACTTATGCTTATATAAGTAAAGTATCCCGTAGGACCAAATTGATCCTTAGGACCGGTGAAGAAGCATTCACCAGTTACTTTGGCCACGGCAAAGGCCTACTAGGATATTGTGTGGCCAGCACATGCCCATCAGAGCTGGGTAGACTCAGAGACACCCTCCCGGGAACAAGCCCTAGCCTACACGAGGACTCGAATCTAGAACCTTCGGTACACCAGCTGAACGCCCTGCCGTGCCTCGTTATCTACCTACGCTTATCCGTGGCAAAAGTCTTTCACAGTGATATACATTCTAAATGTTTCCCTGATACGGTTCGGTTAACCCATTCCATGCAGGAATTCCACTATGAAAGAGAGAGAAATTATATACAATGAACCTGGAATATTATGGCTTTATTGAATTATATATTTTTCAACACATCATCTTCAGACTAAGGACTGTTCGTAACAGTCTGAAGCAACACATGTTTCGCAAACTACGAATCGGAGCAAGCGAAATGGGCCCCTGCGGAACAGCTCCCGAAAATGCGTAACATGTCCTTCAGAACTGCGCTCTGTACCATTCTACACGATCAGCCATTTGGCCCCAGGAAGCTACCTTCAATGACAAACTGTAGGGTGGACTAGAGCAACTGACAGCCACGGCGCAGTTCATTACAACTATCGGACTGAATCCTCCCTATCATAACATTTGAGAACGAAGAAGAAGAAGAATTATATATGATTATTGTGATCTTGGCACATGAGAAAAGCTAATATTCAACAATGCTGCCCCCTCTCGCCTATTTGCCCCCTCCCCAACACCTGATCTACGCCACTTTTTGACTGTAGACTGTAGTAGATTTATGTTGGGAGCCGTTAAGAGAACTATATTTGTTTGTTTTTCTACTTTTACCCGCGGGCGACTAAGGAGCAGTGATGTAAGCCAGGGGTCGGCAAACTTTTGATAATAGTGTGCCAAAGAAGAATTTTTTAAGCAACTCAATGTGCCAACAGAGTAAAGTCCTAGTGCTCTTTTCTTGTAAATGAGACTTAAATTGACTTTTAATTGAAAAAAAAAAATCTACGTGCCAAGTCTGGCACGTGTGCCGTAAGTTGCCGAGCCCTCATTTAAGCAATTGGTGACTCAAACCGATGGAGTCGCGGTTTGAAGGACAACCCCCTTCCACCCCCCCCACCCCCCCGTCCCCGGTCATGCCCTAATGACTCATTGCAAGTTGCAAGGTAAGAACGAGCGTAATGTTTCAGAGGTAAGTGGACTCGACAAAAGGCTCGTTAGGTAATTGGTGTCTAAACGAGGAAGAAGTTGTTGCCCCTGTCACTATGAAAGTCTTTTGTTAAATCTAAACAAGGCGAGAGGAATAAAAAAAAAACAGCCACGAGGGAACATCCACAAATGACGTCGTGTTTGAAAAACAAAACGACAGCCACGAGGGAACATCCACAAATGACGTCGTGTTAATTAATGGGATCTGTTGTTTATGTATTTGTGTGTGAAAATGAGAGTTATCTCCATTTGTTGATATAAACGATGGCAGTTTTGTGTGTGTGTGTGGGGGGGGGGGGGTCATGGTGAATAAATATTATGCGTAAGTGTCAGATTGTGCTATTACACTTGTCAATTGTCACAAATGACCGCCCAATCCATCACCCGCTATACGATAACCTTATGCCCTGGTAGGCAGAAACACGCTACAGACTCAACGTCCCTATAGTATATGATATATTTACCTATATGCCCTATGTGTATATCACCTCCCCAGTATTATCACCGCCCTCCACCCCCCCCCCCTTCCCATCATCTTTGACTAATGGCGGCAATGACAGTTACCCACAAAGCGACCAACATTCCTGGAAGGGGGGGGGGGTGAAGGGAGGGGGAAAGGGGGGGGGAGAGAATAGCAATCGAATAGAAATCATAATAATAGTAATAAAGCCTTTAACCAAAAAAATAAAAACTTCAAATCCAGCGTTCAGTTAAAAAACCTGGAGTTTCAGGCTAGTGGCGTAGCTAGGATTTCTAGGTAACAGTGCGTGTACGGTGGGGGGGGGGGCGCACTTCTCCTCAGGGTACACCTACTTTCCAGACTCCAGTTACACACTTCAGAAATTCGCGTCAGAAAAAGCCCCCCCCCCCCCTCTGATTAACCCTTACAGTCCCGGGCGCGTATATAGCGGAACTGAAGGCAGCATAGACAGAAGTAGGTCGGTACAGGAAGGGTTAAGTAAGTGTCCTCCAAGCTGGGACTTGAGTGTCCTTGCAGTTTTGGATTAGGACATATTCAGCTAAATCTAGTTTCCCCGTGGGACTTGTTTAGTCCAATTGTTATTTTGTGTAAGTCAGGCGGCAGTCTTAACAATCAAATCATTACAAAAATTCCCAGACTTGCGCGAAACTTTGACAACAACAAAAATTGCACCAACCAAAATAGATCTACATACCTGCATGTGATTGCATATGTAATCTCTCTTCCCCTCTCTCTCTCTCTCTCTCTCTCTCTCCATATATATATATAGTGTATATATATATATATATAAAGTAGACTGTGTGTGTGTTTAACCAATCATATTAGTTCATTTAAAGACACGTGACCTTATTGTCTCATATTATAGTTTTGCGATTTCACTCCGGACACGTGTCTTCGATAGCTAAGTGGTTAACGTATCGGACTGCCATACGGGCGACCTGGGTTCGATTCTCCAGTTGGTCTCCAGTGAAGCCGGCTGGTCCAGCGGTTAGTTCACCGGACTGTCAACCAAAAACCAACTGACACGTCGCGGGTTCTATCCCTGGCGCCGACCGATCCCTGCCGCAGCCGCCCTGTAGGAGTTTTGGGCCTAGAGGACGTAATAATCTTTTATCTAGAAGGAACGTCTGTATACTAGAGGACGTAATAATCTTCTATCTAGAAGGAACGTCTGTATACTAGAGGACGTAATAATCTTCTATCTAGAAGGAACGTCTGTAAACTAGTGGACGTAATAATCTTGTATCTAGAAGGAACGTCTGTAAACTAGAGGACGTAATAATCTTCTATCTAGAAGGAACGTCTTGTAAACTAGAGGACGTAATAATTGTCTAAAATAGCATGTATAGAAGCGCTATACAAATAACCATTAATATTATTAATACCTTTTTTATTCTACATCTTTTTTAAAATTAAAATTACTTGAAAAAAAAAGAGAATTGTAAATCTACGAGCATCACCGGGTTTTGGATGTATGAGTGGATGGATGTAGGTATTTTGATAGGTGGATGTATGAGTGGATGGATGTAGGTATTTTCATAGGTGGATGAATGTGTAGATGCATGTATGGGGGGAATAGGTGCTTGGGCATTCAGTAAATCAGTAAAAGAAAATCGGGCTCGTTTCTCAACAGTGTTCAAACTACAATTCCAGCGGGCACACCGTATCGACGGTAGAAAAAAAAAACCACGGAAACCACTACAAAAAAAATACGTCGAAACCACGTGGTGTGTGCCCGCTGGGAAGACATTTAAGCACAGAAAGAAGACTCTTACGTTTCTTACATACACTTAGATCGACACGAGGATTCTAATAGAAAGTAATAAAAAAGACAACATAAGTCCAGAGAGAGCGAGGTCTACGTGTCTCGGGCTTTGACGCAAGTTCAACACGAGAAAATATTGACATACCGCGCTTGTTCCTATATTGATTTATCCAGTGGATTTATTTTTGAAATATGTAGACGTGCTATTTCAGACCTACACCGCCTGTTCTAAATTTAGCATCTTACCTTTTTTTTTAATCTGCTGGAACGGGCGAGTTCAAACGGTGATAAAGAGTATCCTAGAGCGGTATATAATAGCAATCAATGGTCTGTTTGATCAGGGCGACACCTAGCGGGGTTGATCGGCACGCACGGTGTACACATTAACATATTATGGGGCGCGCGTGACACCTGTTTGGGCGTTTATATGTTAGGGCGAAAATGAGTCTTTTTCTGTACCTGGCCACACAATCCTCATTTACGTTTTATTTTGTTTTATTTCGCTATCTGGTATACCACTCATCTCATTCCAACAGGGGTGGTTGAAAGGCGACGAAGGACACAGAAAAGGGGGCCCTGGTGAAAGGCAGAGGGCAATGATTCAGGACACTGCGCCATTATCCCTTGGGCACGAACGTGTGCCATAGGCCCCAAAAAGCTAATACAATATATTAACTTCTGCCCAGCACAGTCGATGTGTCATTATGTCATTTGCCATGTGTAGTATAAAGCGTTCTCAGAATGGCCTTTGTTTCACGCACGGCTTCACCACAGAGCCGGCACCACACACCACAGATCCGTCCCCACACATCACAGATCCGTCCCAACACGCCACACCACACGCTACAGATCCGCCTCCTCGCGCCTCAAGGCCGTCACCACATGGCAGAGAGCACAGAGCCGGCAGGCACCATTGACACTCCCAAGAAAACCACACGCAACATGGCAAATTAAATTCTATTCATTTGATCGGCGCGCCGTTTCAATCATGCATACAAAAAATGGCCATCTATTTGAGCGGCACGGTCACGTTGATTCTTCCTTCACGCCTATTTAATTCTAACGTTTACAATCCTTTAGGAGCCCGATCCACTTCCACCCCCTCCTTTTTTTATACGACTAGCAATTGTATAGGGAGTTTGGTGGATTTTATTTTGTGTGGGGGGGGGGGGGGTATCATAAGCGAATTGAGAAACCAGGCACTGTACGACAAAGAAAAATGTGTGGAAATAGACCATGGTAATATATACATATTACAAAGAAAGAAAGAAAAGTGTTCCTTAAAGATCGGAAAAGGCGCCGCGGGACTTACGACCACTGAACCGTGACGCAGGCGTAACGATTCTAGAGACGCTAAGCACTATAAAAAAACAACAACAACAACGAACACTTCCCTCCCAACCTTCACTGACAACATCAACAGCTAAACACTATATGATGCTTAGATTGTTTGTTTTGTTATTTCTTCTATTTCTTGACTGTAAGGCTGGGGCATCAGTGACAATGGGCTTTCATGCTTCGATGAGTTTCACTACCTATAAGTTATGTCTGTGCCCAAAATTCCCCTCCTTTCAATACCCCCACTCTCTCGCCAACCTGGCTTCAACTTTCACTTGATGGTGCATCTGGGTTGGTAAAGTTTGTCTTTATTTATTTTTCTTATTATACTCCCAATACGAAGAACTGCTTAAAAAAATGTCCGTTATGGAGAAGGAGTTGTTTTTTTTTAAAGATTTTATGAATTATTGTCCAGACGTAGCTATTTATTTATTTAGAAGTATCCAGTTCGACCAAATTGATCACATAGGGCCGGGTGAAGCGGCGTTAATCAGTTTCTGTGGCCACGGCATACTAGGGGGATTGTGTGGCCAGCAAAATGCCCCAGCCGCCTTTACTTTACCCAAACTAAAGCTCATGTACCCATCACAGCTGGGTAGACTCAGGGACACCCTCCAGTCCCGGGAACAAATTGCAGTCTTCACCAATGAACAATAATAATAATGAACAATAATGAACAATACCAGGATTCTAACCCAGAACCTTCGGTACCGAGAGCCGAACGCGCTACAGCTCGCCCACCGTGACCCCTTTGTGTTTTAGCCAGTGTGTAACAACCGTTTCGGATTCGCTAGAGTCTCCGGTTCAAGTCCTGATATAAATCAATAACAACCGCCAGTATTTCCTTTGTTTGTTGTTGTTGTTTTTTTCTCGTTTAAGGTCTTGACGATGCAGCCTGCCTAGACGACTAGAATTCAGGGGTCCGCAACCTAAGGCACACGTACCAGACTTTGTAATGTGCAATGGCTCGCGGAAGACCTCCAAAAGTACAATTCAGGTCTCTTGTACAAGAAAATTCAGAATGACTTTTTAGATGTTGGCACGCTGAAAGAATTAGAAATCCTACTCGGGCACACTGTTTTATCAAAAGGTTGCCGACCCCTGGGCTAGACTACGTAACATAATTTATGGGCAAGTCAAAGCTGATCAGGTGTAGCGGTGGTTCAATTAAAACATTCATAATCTTGTCCATTTTGTTAATATAGAATGAATGTAGAAACACTAGATGACAGAAGTAGTTATAATACATAAGGCATTAAACTCTAATTTAGAAATACAACCCAATAACAACCTGTTGCAATGCTCAGAAAAACATAAGGACAAAAATACTTTCCTTATCCCTTATGCGAGAACAAATGCATATAAGTAGGCCTACTCTTTCTTCCCGAGTAGCCTAGCATTCGGACATGGAATGGGTTATCTCAAGTTGCCTGAGCAAACCAGGAAAACCTGTAACTTAACTTCATTTAAAACACTAATAAAATCAACTGATTATAATAATTTTTTTTTCAATAACAATTATAACAATTTAGGTTTTTATTAACTCTCCCACACCCACTTAACTTTCTCTGAAAACACTTTGAAAGCAGACGTGTACTTCCCACTGCCATCTGGTAAGATATACATTGTTAACACAATGCTTTTGTCTAAAATAAAAGTAAAAATAAAACTACAAGGATGGCCTTCAACGGGGGGAAATTCCAAAAAGATATAGTATAGTCCCAAGGCCTACTCTATTAAGTAGGTCAACACGGCTTGGACAATTATTGCCGATAAAAAATCAGAAATATACCGTGTCATTTTTGGACCATGGTATAAACTATAAATTATAAAGTATAGGTTCCTAATACAGGACTGAATTAGTCTTACATTTATTTAGAATAACTTAGTAATGAGTCAGTAATGACGTAATCAGAAATAGTTTCCGGTTTACTGTTCGGGCTTGGAGTTGAAACTATAATGTAGTACATATCCAGTGGCTGTGTGTACTGTACATGTGTGTGTTTGTACGTGTGTATGTGTGAAAGTGTGTATGTTTCTGTGCAAAAAGAGAGAGAGAGAGGGGAGAGAAAGGGAAAGGAAAAGAGGTGCAGTTAGGGACATGAAAGGATAGAGAGAGGGGAAGAGCGAGATTATAGATTATTGAAGAGACACAGAGTAAACTGGAGAAGTGAGAGAGAGAGAGAGAGAAAGAGTTATAAATTATATTTGGCCGTTGGGGGTGTATCACCTGTCTCTTTAAACACGTGTGTGAGCAGATGACAACCGTTTTACAAACAAAAGTCAGTCAAAAGGCAGTCAAGTGAAAATATCAAAATAAGATAGTTCTACTGGAAGATAGTTCTACCGGAAGATAGTTCTACCGGAAGATAGATCTACTGGAAGATAGTTCTACAGGAAGATAGTTCTACTGGAAGATGGTTCTACTGGAAGATAGTTCTACTGGAAGATAGTTCTACTGGAAGATAGTTCTACTGGAAGATAGTTCTACTGAAAGATAGTTCTACTGGAAGATAGTTCTACCGGAAGATAGTTCTACTGGAAGATAGTTCTACAGGAAGATAGTTCTACTGGAAGATAGTTCTACTGGAAGATAGTTCTACTGGAAGATAGTTCTACTGGAAGATAGTTCTACTGGAAGATAGTTCTACTGGGAGATAGTTCCACTGGAAGATAGTTCTACCGTAAAAGAGTTCTACCGGAAGATAGTTCTACTGGGCTGTTGTTAATTAATAGTTAAGTAGACAGAATTTTATGCAGTGTTAAAACAGATAAGATAACAGACGTGATGAAGCCGGCTGGTCCAGCGGTTAGTTCACCGGACTGTCAACCAAAAACCAACCGACACGTCACGGGTTCTATCCCCGCCACCGACGGATTCCTGTCGCCCTGCAGGAGTTTTGGGCCTGTAAACGTATTTGCGCCAGCAGGCAGCAGTGTGTTTACATCTCATAGAACTGTTCCCAACGGGATATGCGCTATATAAGTCTTATTATATATATATATATATATATGACTTTCCATAAGACACACCGGGCAGACGGGAATGCGGAAGGACACACACAGACAGAAGGACGAACGCAGAAACGGACGGACAGAGTAACACAGAAATGTGAGAAAGAAATTCAGTTATACTTTAAGTTTGGTAGAAAAAATATTATTTTATTGTAGTGGCCTAGTAAGGTATCCCGTCGGACCAAGTTAATCATAGGGTCGGCGTTCACCAGTTTCAGTGGCCACGGCATACTAGGGGATGTGTGGCCAGCACAATGCCCAGCCGCCTCTACTTCGCCTTAAACTAATATCAAGTTTGGTAGACTCAAGTACACCTTCGAGTCCAGGGAACAGATCCTTGCCTTCACCAGGATTCGAACCCAGTCGAACGCGCTGCCGCTCGACCACCGCGTCCCACCATGGCGTAACTAGGGTATATGGCGAGTGAGGCAGGGATAGAAATTGTCGCCTCGTAATAATGTAAGTTTTCATTTTTATCAGTAACCCTACAGTTGAGACAGTTAAGACAGTATCAGGGTGATGTCTAACGCCCTGGGCGACCGCTCCTTTCACTACTGCCTACAGACAGTATTTCAACATTATGTACTACTAGGAGCTATGCCCGTCAAAATGACGGAGAAACGAATGATTACACTTAGTATTTCAATATTATATAACACTATATGAAAGGTACCTTACCAAACTCTGGCCATATCAAATGGGTCACAAGAAGCGCAATACAGAAATCACACCAACACCAACCAGTAATCCCAAACCACAGCAGCGACACCAACACTTACACATTTAGTCCACTCAAAGGGAAGTTAATCCTATAAAGAGGGGCCGAAAACTCCCCCCTCCCTGGGGGGAGAGATGTAAGCGGCGCGCCCCTCCTCACGAGGCGACATGGAGGAGAGAAAAAAAAAGATACGATGAAGTGGTCGACGATACAGAAATAGGTAGCTGACTGGTCGTTTCACCATTTAACCTAGTGGCAGTACAGGTTGGTGCTGAAATGAGAAGTTGTGACGGATGGATGGATGCACAAAGCACAGGCACCTGGAGTGGATCACCACTGTAGCACGAGTGAGTGAATGTGTGTATGTTTGTTTATTAGAGTGTATGCCTGTGTGTGCGTTTAGGTTCTTTTTATTTTGTTTTGTTTTGTATAACGCGACAAGTCAGGTTGGTTAGGCTTGGTAGAAATAAAAAAAATGAAAGAAAGAACAAAAATATAAAGGAAATCTAAAAAAAATAAAGGAAAAATGGACTGATTGAGAAAGAGGAAAGACATAAAGAGAGAGAAAGAGAGAGAGAGAGAAAGAACATAGAGAGTATGTGTGCATGTGAGAGAGAAATAAAAAAGAGGACTATATCAATCCAAAGCTAAAAAGCGGCACGCATGCAACGCGTTTAAAGAGAAAGAGATGGGGAGGGGGTGGGGGGAGAATAAAACGTACACAGGCATAACGAGACGTAACCATGCAGAGAGACTATACATTTATAAATAGAGAAAGGGACAATGAAAGATAGAGAGAGGGAGAGAGAGAGAGAGATAGAGAGATAGTAAAAGCGAGAATGAACGAAAGATCACATGGGATAAACATGCCATCTATATAAGCATTAAACGAAACATAACAATTAATAGAGCCGATGTAAAAAAAAAAGATTAGGCATAGTAATTTATTAGTCTTCAACGCCCCCCTCCCTTCCCCCCCACTCTCCCTTTTCCAGCGCCCCACATGAACAGCACCAACTAGAAACACGCCCCCCCCCCCCCACCCCGGCCAAGGCCATCGTAAATACTTACGGTTGTCTTGTCCCCCCACCGCCGCCCTTTTTTTTTATCTTCAAAACTCCACCAATAAAATTGTTCTCGCTATTTAATGGTGGCCTATGCACTTCCGCCTGTCTATTAATACATAGGTAAGTGCCTTTTTTTTTCCTCCTTAACAAAGTCTCAGAAGCTCAGAGTTGGCATTGATTTCTCTTTTTCTAAAACCTTTAATTAACAAAAAATCAACGCCTTGGCGGCACGTTTCTAGTCGAGAGAGAAACGATTGATGGGGAAGATGAGCATTTCTTTGCCCACACAATCGCTGGGTATGTCGGAGACACTGGTAACCTCGTAGGCCTACGATCGACATGCACAGGTTTCAAAAAAGATCTATAAAGACAAAGATCTATCGTGTAGGTCTGCAGATAATTTTGGCTCAGATCCTCCGTTGTGTCACGCATGCTCATTGCACTCGAGCATTCTGACGATGTAGAAAATGTATATAAAACTTTATTATTCAAAGCAATGCAAACGTTCATAAAATATTTCGTCCATTGGCCTTTAACGAAAACGCCCTATAATCAACAAGAGTGCAACATTTAAAAGAAGTTGCTTTTCAAATAAATTACCTAGGTATACAGAAGTGTTCCATAAGTGACCTCTAGTTTAACCTTGGGCTGGTTACCATTTCCGTTATCGCCCTGGTTAGCGCGCTTCACTGATTCCCGCCGGATCGGCAGTAATTGAACAGTTATCGGCCCTTCCTCATCCCCCTCGTGAACCACGCACCGGAATTTTTTTTATGCCTCTCTCTCGCTCTCGGCCCGAGTAGTTACGGAGAACAAATGGGGAATTAACTCTAGGTGATGGTAACTCTTCGGGCGTCATTGTGTTAGCGGCGCTCCATGAGTTCACTCCCCCTTGCATGACCGCAGCTTGTAAACAAAACAGAGCAACAAACAGCCGTAACTAAAGGGATTAGAGTTGGCAAGCGAGTGCTGATTGTTTTAGAAATGCATAACAAAACAAAACACGTAGTCACCCCTCGGCTGATTTTCTGAGTTAGTAAAGGAAGTCACCAGCGGATGAAATACCGAGGCTGGTAGCGAGTTTACAAATGACACGTCTAGGCTTAAAAGTCATGGCCTTTTACACATCATTGCAATTAGCCGCAATGGTTAGCGTTTGGTCTTTTTCCTTGCTGCTAATTCAGAACATTTAAAGCTAGATTCAGCTGTTGTATATTATGCATTGGCTAAAATGAGATTATAAGTTTTAGCACATTCTGGCATACAATTTGTGCGACGGTAGTCGGTAGGATTCGTAGGCTTTTGAATTTATACGCGGCCATCGAATTGCTGTGCTAGTGTTTAGAGAGCCCTCAATAGCGACACCGGGGACAAGGTGGCCGAGCGACGGCGCGTTCGGCTGGCGTACCGAAGGTCCTGGGTTCGAGTCCTGGTGATGGCTCGAGGGTGTCCCTGGGTCTACCCAGCTCTGCTGGATTTTTTTTTACATAAAGGCATGCTGGCCACACATCCCCCGGTATGCCGGGGACATAGAAACTGGTGAACGCTTCTTCACCGGACCTATGATCAATTTGGTCCGACGGGTATTGAACTACAACCGCGAGGCGGGGTGATAACATGTTTACCAAATACAGTTCGCAGAAAGTGTATGCATGTTTAAAAGATGGTGTAATAACATGATCACACCTCCCCCAATTGCACACTGTCCTTTAAACCACCACTTTGAGCCTACTACATAACTGTAGAAATTGCCTAGCTTAAGAATAACAATAACATTAGTTTTTACTCCCTTTCTTTTAACTCGTATTGTCTGTCTGCTTGTCCTGTTGCTTGCTTGCTTAGAAAACTTTGCATCGATTTTTCGACCACTTCCCGTCGTCCAATGGAGCTGAAACTTGGGTAGCAGACTTGTCCAGACTAACAATACATTCTATCAAATTTTCAGCATCCTAGCCTTTGGAATAGTCACTAATACCTTCGAACAATTTGCGAATCGAAGAAAAAAAACATGGCTGCCTCTACCGGAAGAGACGGGAGTAAATAAACTTTTCGGATATGTTCGTTTTTATGGTTTTTGCGGGCCAAAGCTAGAAAAAAAAAAGGATTCGCAAAATTTTAGTGTGGAAATTCATAAGGTAGGGCCTATGATATCACTTATATTTATTTTAATCTATCAAAATATAAATTAAATATCAACTTAGTTTACAAAGAAAGGGAGTATAATAAAAAAAATGGTGATTTTATGGGTTAGTTTGTTTGATTGTTATTGTTTTATATTAATTACAAGTTCAAAATTATATAAGTCAGTGACTCGATCTTTCATTATATAAAAAAAAAAAGAAATGTTTAATAGTCGTCTGCTAGAGGTAACTTCCGCCCAACAGAACTGGAAGTAAATCATAATAAAACTGTATTTTTTCTTAAATGTGAACATAAGTAAATACTTCTACAATTCCTTCATCATCAAAATATGTCTAGATCTATGAGTTTGTATTTTGGTTAAATAAATTATTGATATAAGTAAAAGGCAATGTCATTACTTCATCATTTTGATTGCAGGATCACATGAACTGTAATGAATTAACCCTTCCAGTACCGACCTACTTCTATCTATGCTGCCTTCAGTTCCGCTATATACGCGCCCGGGACTGTAAGGGTTAAATGAAAATACAATTTTAGAAAAGCTTATATAATATAAGTAGGAACGGTACCAAAAATTAATACAAAAGAACATAAGAACTAACAATAACATTCTTCAAAATCGTTTTTCTATTATTTATTTTCTATAATTTTGTTTCATTTAGAACTACGTTTGGTGAACCCAACATAATATTAGATTATACGCTTAATAAAAATAATAATTTTGAAAGCATGCAACGTAATCCAACTTCCCACAATCACCTAGAGGGGGGACAAAATTTGGTGTTTGACATGTCGACACCTTCCTGTTAAAGCCGTCAGTTTAAAAATTGATTGCAAACGGATGGGGTTTACTGTTTAAGGTTTAAAGTATTTACCTGGCCTTTTTAAGCATTACCTCTTTTAATAATTTTTTGTTGAGTAAACAGTTTTTTTCTTTTGTCGGAAATAAATTCAATACTCCAGGGTTATTGACCTTGTGTGTATTTTTGTTGGTGTTATTTGAGGATTATACTGAAGGGAGGGGGGGGGGGAGTTCAGAGTTCAGAGTACAAATGGTAATATACAAACCAAAACAAACAAAGAAAAAACAAAGATAACCAAACTCAAAAACGTTTGTTGACCAAAGACAAAATAGGGAGAAGTCTTTGAGGCGTGTCAGAAAGTCTAAGAAAATGATTATTCGCAAATAATTCCATCACAAACAAAAAAAAATATAACAATTAGGAATTGTGTGTGAAGAACAAAAAAAAATGGAATTAACTTCAGCTCCATAGTTTCCATGACAACCAACAGTTTCCATGTCAACCAACAGTTGCCACATCAACCAACAGTTTCCATGTCAACCAACAGTTTCCATGTCAACCAACAGTTTCGATGCCAACCAACAGTTTCCATGTCAACCGACAGTTTCCATGCCAATCGACAGTTTCCATGCCAACCGACAGTTTCCATGTCAACCGACAGTTTCCATGCCAACCGACAGTTTCCATGCCAACCGACAGTTTCCATGCCAACCGACAGTTTCCATGCCAACCGACAGTTTCCATGTCAACCAACAGTATCCATGACAACCAACAGTTTCCATGTCAACCAACAGTTTCCATGACAACCAACAGTTTCCATGTCAACCAACAGTTTCCATTTCAACCGACAGTTTCCATGCCAACCAACAGTTTCCATGTCAACCAACAGTTTCCATGCCAACCGACAGTTTCCATGTCAACCAACAGTTTCGATGTCAACCAACAGTTTCCATTTCAACCGACAGTTTTCATGCCAATCGACAGTTTCCATGTCAACCAATAGTTTCCATGCCAACCAACAGTCGAACGTAAACGTTAAAAAAGAGTTGAAGATAAACTTTATTGATATCGCAAAAGTGCCAATTTTGAGGGAGGTATGCGTTTTTTCAAACATTGTGGCATGCACAGCAGCGTGCATATAACTTTCCCTGGCCACGGAGTACAATGTAGTGAGCGCCATGACTCCCCCCCCCTCTTAAAATTGGCCAAACAATGACAGGCACAGGCTGTCTAGACTCTAGACCCATGACGCTATGGGGACAAATCCCTGGCGTAAACTTATAGTCGAACATGGCACTTTCAGTAGAACAATTCAGCGCGCTGCTGAAGGCAAATATCGCCAGAGCATAAGGTTAATCGGGGACATGATGGTCGTGCGGTAGCGCGTTCGGCTGGCGTACCGAAGGTCCTGGGTTCGAATCCTGGTGCATGCTAGGATTTTTTCCATGGTCTGGACGGTGTCCCTGAATCTACCCAGCTCTGATGTGTACCTGACCTTAGTTGGGGTAGAGTAAAGGCGGCTGGTCATAGTGCTGGTCACACAATCCCCTAGTATGCCGTGGCAACAGAAACTGGTAAAGGCTGCTTCCCCGAACCTAAGGATTAATTCGGTCCGACGGGTACTAAACTTTTTATAAGGTTAATCCTGCTAGAATGATCTTACTTTAATCTCTGCAGCGATTATCTTTTGGGTTAAAGAAAAGTTGTTTTTTCTTCATCGTGGTTCATTCATTGGATGAAGCAGAACGAACGCACACGCCTCAGTGACCGGCAACGCACAACTCCAGCACCTTAAAACTTTGGTCTCATTGACGACGGACTCCTCATAAGGCTCCAAAGAGAATGGACACAACAACAGAGACTTTTGTCGAGAGGTCACTACAAGGTCCTTTCGAATGATGTGTTAACTCCCCTTCAATTGGCCATCCAGGTGAATCAATTCAATTCCACTTCTCGTCCCATCATTCTGAGCTCTTTGCTTTCATTTTATATACTTTTTTAGTTCTTGCACTTATCACCCTTCTCTCCAACTCTCTCTTTCTCTCTTTTGTTATCACCGTTTACGTCTCCCTCTTATACGATCTCCACTTCTCTCCATCTTCGCTACCCATCCTCTCTTGCTCTCTTTTCCTTATCTCACAATACACTCTCTCCCTCTGCTGAGGAGCTAACAACCAACGGGGTTTTTTTAAATGATGAAATCAAGAGATGAACAAGACATAGAGATAGAGAGAGAGAGAGAGTTAGATACAGAAATAAAGAGACAGAGAGAGAGAAAGAGATATAGAAGAGAGAGAGAGATAAATAATGATGACTGGACTAATGACATATATGCAAAGATTTTTTAAAGTTTTTTTCGTTCATGTCATGAAATTGTGTTTCCTCTTCACTGGTTTTTGGTACCGTGATAATGCAGTCGCTACTCATGGTGGTGTAGTGTGTGTTTAGGTGTCTACGTGTGTAGGTATGTGTGTAAATGTGTAGGTGTGTATGTAGGTATGTGTGCATTGTGTAGGTGCGTGTGTATTGTGTAGGTGTGTGTTTAGTGTGTGTTTAGTGTGTATGTGTGTGTTTAGTGTGTTTCTGATGTGTGTGTAA
Organism: Anisus vortex; assembly: GCA_949126835.1. Taxonomy (NCBI): domain Eukaryota; kingdom Metazoa; phylum Mollusca; class Gastropoda; family Planorbidae; genus Anisus; species Anisus vortex. Next base: position 30,341,397 of record OX421508.1, read on the forward strand.
GTGTGTAGGTGCGTGTGTGTTGTGTAGGTGTGTGTTTAGTGTGTATGTGTGTGTAGGTGTGTGTAGTGTGTAGGTGTGTGTGTAAGTGTGTGCGTGTCCGTCTTTTGAAGGAAGGGTCTAACCTTGGTTCAGTACTAAAATTGTATGCTGTTGGCCTATCTTTGGTCTTCCGTTTGTTTGTGTGTGTGTGTTTGTATTCAAGATTAGCGACACTTGCAGGAATTCACCCTGTGTCCCTGTGAGTGCACGTGTGTGTGTGTTTGTGAGTCTGTGTGTCTGTCTGCACAACTTCAAAGTCTGCACACCAGATCACAATCACTAGAGTTTGACAGAAAGTTTTTTTTTTTTTGTCAAAGCAAATTCCTTCACGTGCTGTAGGCTACGCGCATATAATTAACCTGCTAGATCAGACGTCAACTACACCCCTACCCCCTTCTCCATTTCTTTTGGTCTCAACGTCTGCGTCCCCCTTCCCCTCCCCGAATTTCACCTTAACTTGCAAACACTCAAACTGATTAATTAAAACCAAGCAAAGGTTTAAATACCCCAATCCCCCTCTTATTTCCCTTATCTTTTTTCTTCTCTTCAGAAAAATTCCGACTACTGGTGAAACAGGTATTCTTACTTTATAGGACAAGATTTCATTTATTTTTTTTTGTTTGTTTGTTTGACCATAACTAAGTACAAGTAAAGTAATCCAATCGAACCAAATTAAATCCATTGCAGCGTTCACCATTTTCTGCGGACAAGGCTTACTAAGGGATTGTGTGGCCAACACAACGCTCAGCCGCCTTTACTTTACCCCAATTATTGTCGGTACCCATCATACCTGGGTAGGCTCATGTACGTCCACAAGACCCGGGAATAAATCCTAAGACTTCACCAGGATTCGAACCAACAGTGCTCCATACCATAACTAGAGCGAATGCTAGTTTGAAAATCTAAATGTAACGTTCGAATTATTGTTCGGTTTACTTAGTATGAAAGATTTTTGCGCGGAATACAACGTTAATTTTGCAATTGTTTCATTTCAACTTTGAAAACTAAGAATTGATATTTCTTTTATTTATAAAGTTTGTTGAATAAACCAGATTGGAAAAGTTTGTGGAATGGTAGGGGGGTAGAAATAATTTAAAATGTGTGACACCATTAGCCTAAGTGTGCGGGGTCGCATGTGTCTCATACGGCCGTTCTCGGTTATATTTCGATTCACAACTTGAGGATGTGTGTGTGTGTGCCAAAAATATGGCTCTTAATAGTCTAGCCATCGAGAAGACTACAGAAAAATGTCGTCAGATCTGCTTGAAGCACACGACACAGACAAGAGACAGTTTCCTTTGATAATGTAATTATAAACCGCGGGCCCTCGTTTTGAAATCGAAATTTGAATCAAAATAAATCATTAGGAGTTCACGTTCCTGTCTTTAAAAAAAATTTGTGTGTGAGGGGGGGGGGGGCGAATATTGGCTTTTAACTGATAGGCCTAGTGAGTTGAGTGGTGGGGTGGGTCAAGAGGGTGACGGGATATAAAGGTGGGACAACCGAAATACTTGATAATTTGATATCTAGATTGGTGTGATATCGTGGGCTAGACGGGGCCGCGCGCGGCACGATCAAGCGGATTTCGTATCCGGAAGTAGTACTATAGGGACTTCGACATATCTCGTTTCTTCATATTTACGTAGATTTGAAGAATAAAAAAAAACATATAAAGAATAAAACAACTCGATGCCTTTTTTTTTTTATTAATTGTATTACAGTAATGTAAGTTTAAAAGTGTAGATTTCACAGTTGTAGATAAATCGTTATAATGTTTTGACTTCTATGTACAAGGAGTGATGCTGTTCTGTGATCTTATATATAGACCGTAAAAAAAAAAAAAATACCGAAAGAAACGTTCACACTACAGTTTTTATTGTAATATTGTTTGTTATTTTTTCTTTCTCTTTTAACAAAACACGTTGTAGTCATTCGTTTCTCCGGCATTTTGACGGGCATAACTTCTAGTATTCTATTATTGGACTAGACTCTCCAGATCGAGGCTATATATTATATTAAGGTAGAAGGGAACACTGTTAAAGGAAAGGGAATAGGCGTGGTGCCCTACTCTTCTAGTGCAGGGGTCAGCAGCCAGACGTGGCACGCAGAGCGATTTTTTTTCAATGGCACGCGGAAGCCCTCCAAAAAATGCGATTCTAGACTCTTTTACAAGACATTGGGTGCTAGAGTTGAATGACGTATAGGCTGTTGGCACGCCAAAGTAATTGGAAATCCTACTTTAGCACACTATAATCAAAAGGTTGCCGACCCTTGTTCTAGTGCACTCCGCCACTGTAATTTTTCCATTTTCAACCATGTCAGGCCGTTCTCCGGACCAGGTGTCGGCTACCTTTTGATAATACCTGTGCCTTAGTAGGATTTCTTATTCATTCAGCGTGCCCAAAAGCTTTAAAGTCATCCTGCTCTTTTCTTGTCGAAGATATTTGAATTGTATTTTTTTTAGGGGGGGGGGGGGGCTTTCCGTGCCATTAAAAATTGCCCTGCGTGCCAAGCCTGGCGCGCGTGCCATTAGGTTGACGACCCCTGCTCCAGGCAACGCAAAGTACAAAGTATTACTTAGTCTTGTTGTATCGGAGCTGGAAAATGGAGGGGGGGGGAAGGGAGGATCAACCTGCCTTGCACCCCCCACCCACCCATTCAAAGGGCGCCCTTTGCACGACGTTGACTAAAATTACTAAAATCATACATGCCCCTCCCCCCCCTCTTTTCCCCTTCCCTTCACCTACACCTGTGGCATTCCATCAGGTGCCCTTAGGTGTTTCATCGCCAGGTGACAACATCGTTTACCTTGTTTTAATAGTACATCGAACAACCCCCCCCCCCTCCCTGTAATAAGCATGACCAAAATACCTGTATGAGTAATAATGAGACCGAACAACAAAGTTAACACACAAAATATCTACAACATGCATTTGTAAGAAATATCATATTTTTATTATATATAATAGGATCAAATTGAATGAGATGGACGCAAACAAGGAAGAAACCCATAGAAAGTCTGAGTCTGACCTGCTTTTAGCATAGCCACTATTTCGAGCCCACTAAATCTTATAGAAAAATATGATTAAAAATGAAGGAAGAAAAAAGGCTAACAATTCTATGCAGAAAAATAATAAAGTAAAAAATTATATAAATATGGATTTGATTGGGGAACTAATCCCTCTCATTTTGTCAACAGTATTTTTTAGAATTTATATCAACATTAAATGAGGACCATTCCACCCCTTCCCTCCCCACATGGTAATTTTTTTTTATATATTTTTTTTTTTTTGGGGGGGGGGGGGAGGTTTTTGTCATTATGACACATAAGGAATTTTCCTGAAAAAAAAAATGTTGAGGGGAGGGGGGGGGGTCGATTAAAACAAAATTTCCGGGAGTGAGTCAAAGTAGAAATTTTTAGTATTGTGGTGCAGTAAACGATAATGAACTTCCCCCAGGTGTTGGACAATGGCTTGCTTACTTGCTGATAGTCTTGGACAGGGAGAGTCGTGGAACCAACATTCCGTTCATCTCTCAGGGGGAACTTAACCGCACTTTTAAGTAGATTAGTATTTCCCAGACATAGAGAGCCAATATGAGTTATAGTCATTACAGGGTCTCAACTTATACGTTTAATACAGGCGTTTCGTCCTAATATTAGATTATTACGTCCTTGGTTCTTAAAACTTTTGCTGGGTAGGCAGGGATTGGACTAGAACTCCGGGGCCGTCACATCTCTGATAGTGTGCGTGAATGTCTATTGGGACGTCACATCAGTCACATCTCTGATAGTGTGCGTGAATGTCTATTGTGCTTGAGTACAAATGGTTCTTCAATATTGTTTTAAATATGCTGAAAGACGACATTTATGTAATCAAGTCAAATTTCCATTTGTTTGTATCAATAAAGTAATCTTATCTTATATTGACAGTCCGATAATTAATTAATTAATTATTATTTTCATTAATATTATTAATATTTGTAATACTATTATTGTTCAATATATTATTTAGCTATGATATAATTTTCTTGTTATGTCTTGACTATGCATTTATTGTACCTATGTAATATGTAACACAAATGAAATATTGTTCATTATGCATTGATATGCTAACCAGATGACCGGCATTTTGGACCATTTAAAGTAATGACAACAAAAAACAACAACCCAACAACTGAATTTGTCGATTTGTGCCACGTTTACAGAATTTCCCATTTATTTTTACAATTGAACAACACGGAAATACATTCCGGAATACGAACATGTCACTTTCGTTTGTTTACACAGACCAACAGGGACGTTAGACCCACCGTGGGGTCACCTAACAGACCCCCTTGGGGCCACTAAACAGACACCTGGGAAAAATATTCAAGCAGTTTTTTTATATTTATATATATTTTTTTAATACCAGGATTTAAAATTCCATAAATTTATGTGTGGAAATGTTTATACAGCACTGTGACTTGTGTGAATTATATGAAGTGCCGACAATATCGGCATAAAGTAGGGCATGCTATGCTAGTTAGGAAATTTCAAGTCGAAGTAAAAAAGGTTTGAAAATTCGTATGTCACCAACAAAATAAAAAGAAGATGTACAGGGTGGTCTCCCCCTTGCCCGAAAAGACCCAGCAGACGAGATGGGCGTGACAGTAATGGACAGGGACTGTCCGTACATATCCTACTTCACATATCACAGCCCTTCAATTTATCTGTCATCCGACGCCTAAATTTCTACTACCAGTGTCTGTCTCTAGAGTCCAGACCATATTAATGCGAAAAGAAAAACCATCATGACAAACTGTACGATAGCATTAGATTTTGAGAAACTGAAAGGTCTACAGGCGACAGGAAAGACCCTGGGATAATAATAATAATTAGACGAAGTCGTCTATCGATAATGTGCCGGAAAGCCATTTCAAAGGCCTAGGATATTAATGCCCCCCCCCCCTGTTACATTCTTTTTAATCCGATTCCAGGGTCGGTAACCTTTTCATAATTATGTGGCCAAAGTAGGATATCAAACACATTCAGCGTGCCATCAGCTTAATAGCCATCCCTGTTCTAATACTTAATCTCTTGTAGAAGAGGCTTAAATTGCATTTTCGAGACGTCTTCCACGTGCCACCAAAAAAATCGCTCTGCGTGCCAAGTCTGGCACGCGTGCCGTAGGTTGCCGATCTCTGGCGCAGAATACAAATGCCCCGATGTCATCAGCATAACGTTAGAAACAAAAACAGGTAAAATAAAACAAAAAGGTAATTTATTTTCTCGACTTTTATTGTTTCGTTTGTTAAATCCACGGTGTAACATTATAAAAGTAGTAGTGGTTAAATTACCCTATATCAGACCAATAATAATTGGGATACATGAGGGCCGGTATGGGTAGCTTTTCACCAATTTTCCTTGGCCATGGCATACTGTGGGACTGTGCGGCCAGTTCACAACACCAAGTGTAACAATACGTCTTCTGTACACTAACTCTCTCTCTTCACCTTGATTTACATTATCTACATCTATCTTGACCTTGGGGTGCGTTTTGTGTTGGGTGGAGGTGGAGGGGGTGGGGGTGGGAAGAGGACGCAACCAATCTTTCAACATAGAAACAATTAATCTCTCCATCATTGTCGTCCGCCTTTATTTTTTAACAGAATGGAGGGGGGTGGAGGGGTGGGGACCTGCTTCCCGACATTCCGCGCCCTGTTAGTTTGTTACGGGCGACATGCCCATTATGTGTGCACGTTTGTATCTGGGGGACGGGAGGGCAGAAGGGATGGGGGTGTTGACGTGAGGCGCTGGTTGCTGATGACCGTTTCGGGGGTGTGTAGCCCCCCCCCTCCCCCGGGTAGGGGGGTGAGGTCATTAAAATGATAAGACTAGTAGGCACTACGGCTCGTATTTTTGTAAAATACATTTATTTAATCGTCATGTGCCTGTCTGCGTGAGTGAAGTTGAAACAACAGCAACAAAAATGAAACGAAATGAAAGCAACTAAAAAAAACAACACCATAATAAGTTGAATTGGAATGTCCTAAACACACACTGGGATTTCCCGATTCTATGGGCCGAGTTAATCCCAATGGTATGCATAAAACCTAATGTAGAGTTATGTGCTCCTTAATGTATGTATGTGTATGTATGTGTGTGTGTGTGTGCGTGTGTGTGTTTGACGTGCTGTCTTGCGGAAGTCTTACCTACCTGTTGACTTGAGTGACTAGGAGGAGAGAGGGGAGCTAGGGAGGGGGACTTTGTATTGTTTTAACGTTTTACTCTCTAGGTACTGCCAACTGTTTTATAATAATAATTCTTATCTTTTTACATTCTAATACTTATTACAAACGCTCTTTCTAAACAGAAGATTATTGCTTAAGTAGGACTGAGCATTTTGCATTATGTTTTATCGTAAAACCATTTAGTGTAACAAAATATAATATAAATATATAAAATGTATGTAGGCCTATTTAGCGTATGGTTTACTTATCGCAAAGATATAGCACAATCAATCTATGTATCTAGCTATGTATCTATCTATGTATCTATCTATCTATGTATCTATATATCTATCTGTCTGTCTAACAGTATAATGATCTTATCTTATACATTACAGACGCTCCTTCTATAAAGAAGATTATTGCGTCCTACGCTCGTCCGTGGTCCGAGTCTAGTCTTGCATTTTTATTAATGTTTTAAATGATGTTAGGTTATTGGTTTTCCTGGTTTGTTCAGGTAACCCATTCCATGCCCGAATGCCACTCGGGAAGAAAGAGTACTTATATGCATTTGTTCTCGCATAAGGGACAAGGAAGGTGTTTTTGTCTTTATGTTTATCTGAGCTTTGCAACATATTGTTATTGGGTTGTATTTCTAAATTAGAGTTTAATGCCTTATGTATTATTACTACTTTACTCTTTGCCCTTCTGTCCTCTAGTGTTTCTAGGTTTAGTGATTTGACTAATGGTGTTACTCTTGTCAATTGGGAATATTCACTAGTTATAAACCTTGCAGCTCTTTTTTGAATTTGTTCTAATTTTTTAATGTTTTCTTTAGTTGATGGGTCCCATACAGATCCTGCATATTCTAGTATAACCCTAACTAATGTGAGATAGCATTTTAGTTTTATATTCTTATTACATTTGTAAAAGTTCCTTTTTATGAATCCTAATGTTTTGTTTGATTTTTTAATTACTTCATCAATGTGAGGGTTCCAAGATAACTTATCATTTATTATTACTCCTAGATACTTAGCATTGCTAGTTTGAGTTAGTTCTTTACCATGAATGAAGTAGTTTGTTATTATTTGTTTCTTTTTCTTGGATACCCTTATTAGTTGGCATTTTTCTGGGTGAAAAGACATACTCCAGTTTGATTCCCATTTTTGTAGTTCATCTAGGTCTTTTTGTAAAAGTTCACTATCTTTTCCTGTCTTTATTATTCTATAAATTATGCAATCATCGGCAAATAATCTTACTTTTGTGCCTGTGTTGATGCAATTTGGCAGATCATTAATGTAAATTAGAAATAGTAGGGGCCTTAGAACAGTTCCTTGTGGAACTCCTGAGTTTACTGTTATTGGTGATGACTTAGAGCCATTTATTATCACTGTTTGTTCTCTGCCTATAAGAAAGTCCTGAATCCACTGATGTAAGGGACCAGAGATGCCAAAGTATTTAAGTTTTTTTAAGAAGACTAGAATTGATGATGTCAGGAGACATACTATTTTGTGGTACCTCTTAAAAAAAACAACCAAACATGTTCAACGTATTACGAAGACGACAACGTTTAGTACAACGCCCATCCCAGTAGTCAGTGACTCCAACTATCGGACAACACATAAACAACAACAAACAAACCAACAATACATACGATATGAGCCGATATTAAAACCCAAGTTTCCCCTATTAAAAAAATATCAGTAGTCATACACACACACACACACATATACAGAGACGTATATTATGAACGACTTCCTGCTGTTTTCTCTCACACTACTACGATGTATCATCCATTGATATGTTCAAATTTGACAACAGATACATACAAGCGAAACTCTAAGAAAGGGGGTGGGGACGGTATGTGTACTCGTGCTATTATTGTCTCTCATTGTTACATCACATAAAATCCGGGTGTGTTTTTTTAATTTAATTTTCAAATGCAATTTTTTTTTTATTTACATCATACAAGGTAGTCTACTCAAAAAGCTATAAATAGTACAAGCCTTTGCTCGCCCCCCTAACCATTTTGCAAGCAATCATAAATCAAGGGCAATAATTATAACACAGTCGGTGGGGAATTTAACAAGTCTATGACATAAATAAATCTATAGGCTACAATAAATAAATCTAAAAAAATAAATTAAATAAATAGAACCAATAAAATAAATAAAATAAATTAAAAATAAATAAATAAATGAACAGTAGCTATGAACAGAAAAGTAGAAAAGAGAAACTGAAATGTGGAGTTGTCAATTAGATTACTTAAAAAAAAATCTGTTTACTTGAAGGATGACGTCTGTGGTTTAGTCTCTTTAGTGGCGGTAGATCTATTTATAGGTAATCGGGAAAACTCTAAAATCGTTGACGTGTCTTTAAGCAAATGCATAATATATTTAAGCATGGCCTATATATTATACAAGCTACATTGCCCGGCGTTGCCCGGGTGAAAAAAAAAAAGGACTGTCTGAATACTTTTAGGAAAGTAAATAAATATTGTAATAGTGTAAAAAAAAAAAGTCAAATATTTTTATTTAACAAAATCTATATTGCCTATAGATTTACAATGTCTTTTGTTTTTAAAAGTTTGAAAAATTAATTGTCGAAAAAAAAAAAAGTATTGTCTAACTGGAGACTCGAACCCTGGTCGGCCGTATAGCAGTCCACTACGTTTACCACTGAGCTATCGAAGACACATGTCCGATGTGAAAAATTATTAGACGGTATATTGGGCTAGGCCTAGATAGGTCAGTGACACACGTGTTTTCAAATTGACCAATGGGGATCCTCGCGGGGCTTAACACTGTCTTTTTATATATATAGATTATATGTAAGATATTATCATTAAAATAAAAGAAGAAATTATCAGGGGAAATTACTCCGTCTGTAAACTTGGCAGACGTAATAAAATGTCCTGTTGCTATGTAAACAAAACAAAACGAAGGAAACAAAAAACCGGGGACGCACAGAATGTCGTGATTATGTTCTCGCGAATCGTGCAAAATATTATGGAGAAATAGTTGAAGTTTAAGAACAAAAAAACATGGGGTAATAACAATTAAATGATACTTCCTCGGTCTACAGTGTAAACACAAGTTCAAGGCTAACGGTTTAACGTTCTATGCTGGACTAGATCTATTTATATAACGAAAACAAACTGGGTTAATCAATTGTTGATGTTTATTTATGAGCGAATGCTAAGTGGTGTATATAAAAATAGATTTCATCCAATGAGAGAGCGAGAGTATAAATAGCTCAGTGTCAAAAGGGGCGTGACTTGTTGACAGAAAGTTTCCAGCCTCGAGAAAAGAGAAAGACGAACTTTGAACCCGGAATTAGATAGAATGATCCCTGTTACATGATTAAAACACGCCGGCCACCTGCTTTTTTCTTCTCTCTCTCTCTCTCTATATATATATATAGATAGATTATCTATATAGTATTTATATAAGCTTCTATATATATATATATATATATATATATATATATATATATATATATATATAAATATATATATCTGCCTCACTGCCTTTATATACCTCCCTTTTTCTACTTTTCAAACCTCTCTGTGTGTGTCTCTCTCTCTCTCTTGGCCTTTCTCTCCATCTTTATGATTTTCATATAGGCCTATCTAAGAGGTGAACGCTGTTTCACCGGCCCCATGGATCAATTTGGTCTGACGGGATACTTTACTTACTTTTATCTAAGAGGTGTGTCACGCACTCCCTCTCTCTCTTTCTAAGTTTTCAATATCAAAAATTGTCCCTCTCTCTCTCTCTCTCTCTGTCTTTCTCTCCCCAACATTCTATTTCTGTTATTCGTATTCACATTCTATCTCTATATTGCTCCCTTCCTTTTTTCTCTCTCCATCTGCTTTTCAGAGATATAACTGTTTCTCGTCCAGTGTGTCTTTTCTTCTTTCTCTGTGAGAGACACTCTCACCCCACGCCACCCACCCCCACACACCCCTACTGTAACGAGACGCGATTCCCTAAACGCTAGTCTACCCCCACCCCTCCCCAAATCGGTTTACACCTTTAAGTAATCTTAAGACATGTTCAGCCTAAACACAAAGCTCAAGTCTTAAAAAATAAATAATTTTTTTTTTCACACAATGCCCATCAGAAGCTCTTGAAAAAAAAATACGAGCGCACGGGCGAGGGCTTTAAATAAAAGCGAGTCTTGAAAAACAAAAGAGAGAAGGCCATGCTCTCCAGACTCCTTAGCCCCCTTTAAATGTATTTCAAATTTCAAGTAGACTCTACACTGTGTTTCGACATAACAACTTACAACTGTACCTTCTGCTTTAGCGATTCACAAGCATTGTGTTGTAATTTGTATACGAGTCATTCAACTTACCCCCCCCCCCCGGCCACCGCGTGAACCTTTTGTACTAGTTAATAGATCATTTGGGCAAGTGACCTTTGACAAGCGGCATTATGAAATAATGTTGCAATGTGTGCAACAGCTCTCAGATTGAGCAAGCACTTGTACCCTCTTACCAAAGCTCGTAAAATGGCACTGATTTATTAAGTGTCTCGACACACACACACGCACAAAATACCGGACGAGCTTCCCATTTGTTGAGTCCAGGGCGTAACGATGGTAACGGGGTGGATCAAGGCGTGGTGGGGGGGGGCACACCAGGATCCTGTCCGAGACTAGACACCCCGCGGCACGCCGATAAAGCGCGCGTGTCTCGTAACATAAGGTACTGTCTCCACATTGCATGCACTACATTTCTCTCCGCAGGGTTAGGTTCCAGGACTTCCGGTAGGTTAGCCGCACGCGCTGTCCCGTTATCTCAAACACAAGAGCAAACTGAAAATTGTAACTTCAAAATTCGAGAAGTTTTAGGCTCATTAATATTTGATATATGCCGAGCGGCGGCGCGTTCGACTGTCGTACGAAGGTCATTGGTTCGAATCCTGGTTAAGGGTATGATTTTTCCCTGGACTTGCCGGGTGTCTCTGAGAGAAGTTTTTGTTTCAGTCCCCGATACCGGAATCCCATTTTGTTTTAAAACTAGTAAAAGTACCCATCGGACCGAATTGATCCATAGGTCCGGTGATGCAGCGTTCACCAGATTTTGTGGCCACGGCATACTATGGGGATTGTGTGACCAGCACAATGCCCAGGCGTCTTTACTTTATCTCAACTTAAGTCAGGTACCCAATAGAGCTGGGATACCCCCCAGACCCGGGAACAAATATTAGTCTGCACCAGGATTCGAACCCAGGACCTTCGGTACGCCAGCCAAACGCGCTGCCGCACGGCCACCGGGCCCCCTTTCAAACTAGTGGTACCATTAAAACTTTCTTTCCGGGAATACCCGAAAATCCTTTTATAGATCGTGTAGCACCACTTTGAAAACACGACAATGCGGACAAATATGTTCTTGTCACAACGTCCAGATTTGCCCTTTTGATGAAACGATCCACACACTGCTGACTCATTCAATATAGATCATCCCACGTACAGTGTGGGAATACACATTTTCAGATCTCAGCAATTTCTTAGAAGAAGAAAAAACAACAACAACAACAAATGGTAACAGTTGGTACCGGTACCTATGACGCCGTTTGTGGTCAGCTGGTTTAATGAAAACCTAGAGCGAAGTCCAACAACGTGTGGGTTTTTCCCTGTTCTCTCCGTAGCCTCAAACGCATTATGCATGTGACACTGACTAAAGGTGGATAACTCAGCAACAAATAAAAACAAAACTTTTTTACTGACTTGGAAAAAAAACAAAAAAATTTGCTGACGACGAGATAATTGTTATTTCCCCTGCCTACGTAAACTATTTTAATCCAGTTATTTATATCCTCAAAGGGACATGTCGGTAGTAAAACTTGTCCACGCAACTTGAAAGGTCAGTAATATTACTTGTGTTTTGCATGTGATCTTTAAACACCACCGAAATAAAAAAAAAGAAGCTAATGTTTGAGGTTAAAGGTCAAGTGTAAGTTTCATAAATATGTAAAAGAGTGCAGAAGTCAACATTAATTGGTGGCAGCGAAAAGTAGTTGAAGTTGTTATTTAATGAGTTGATGTTGTTGTTGTTTTGTTTTATCTGTTGCACACATTTTGGAATTATTAGGCTTGTTGCAGCGTGGATATATCTGACATGGGAAAGGTAGAATTATCTGACACGATAAAGTCGGAATTATCTGGCGCGAACATTTTGTCATTATTTGACACAGACACATTTTGTACACATTCAATTTGACAAAGACATTTCGGAATTATTTGGTAGATTCAGTTTTACACTTAGGAGAAAATTCAAAGTTCTGACTATGCTCTATAAAAGCTTTCATGGTCAATCTCCCCAGTACATCGGATCCATGGTCGAGCTACACAAATCAGAGAAAACAGGACTGCGTTCAAACAAAATCCATCTACAGCTCAATGTACTAAGCGTAAGAAGGAAAAACAGTTGCAGCTCGCACCTATAACGTCGTAGCACCTCTGTGGTGGAATGAACTTCCGAACACAATTAAACAAGCGGACAGTATAGACATTTTAAAAAAATTATTAAAAAAACACTTTTTTCGATTTATTTTAATAACTAATGGTATAAGTAAAGCGCATTCGAAGACTTTGTTATAAATAGCGCAATATAAATATATACTTTGTAATTTTGTTGTATATTTTTAACACACACACAGTTTGTAATTATTTGGAATGCAAAAGGTAAAATATATCTATAAGACTCTTTTTTTCAATTAGAATCTACCTGGCATACAAAATTACGTAATTTTATTTAATCGCAGATAGTAACATTATCTAGCATGCTCCTATTACTAAAAGTATTTGACATAGATTTGACAAAACTCGTGACAGCTGGTCAGCGGGCCTTCACTTACTCCGGCCCCTCCGCATGGAACACCCTGCCACTCCAGCTGCGACAAAGCTCGAACTTTAAACATTTTCAAGACCGGACTCAAGACGCACACGTTTCTTATGGACTCCTAGCTCACTCACATTTTTAAATATTTGCCTGTTATTGTTATCATCGTCTGTAATTGTTAAGCGCATAGAACTGATTGCGGGATATGCGCTATATAAGCGTCATTTATTATTATTATTATTACATGACATCCTGCGATATTCACGCGAAAGGCTCTGCCTGCCCCCTCCCCACCCTAATACGTTGACGGCTTGTTCCTTCAAACATCATAAATTACATTCACCGAAAGTCCGTTTATCCGGAGACCTTGTATCCGGATCTCCAAACATCCGTTTAGTTATCGGGAGATCAAAACAAACTAGGAAGCTCTAAATCTGAACAAGTAACAGTAACAAAAATTTATTTATAACTTCGGCCGAAACCGAAAAATAAACCAAAATTGCGAAAAAAATTATTTCAAAAGACTGCACATTTATGTGTAATATTAACTAGTTTATGGGCACTCTATAATATATTTGAGTAAACCATTCTTTTGAGTGATGAAATAATCCGTTATTATTAACTTCAGTCTTCTAATTCACATTACTCAAATATATTATAGAGTGCCCATAAACTAGTTAATATTACACATAAATGTGCAGTCTTTTGAAATAATTTTTTTCGCAATTTTGGTTTATTTTTCGGTTTCGGCCGAAGTTATAAATAAATTTTTGGTTTCGGCTTCAGTTTCGGCCGAAAGTCAATGTATATTATTCGGTATGGTTTCGTTTTCGGCCGAAACTACAAATTAGGTTTCGTCGGTCTCTAATTGTATGTTGCAGACGCGAATTTGTTAGCAGAATGTTACTGTGTCCTACGCGTATCAGTGGTTTGAGTCTAAGTCTTGCATTTTCATTAGTGTTGATGTTAATGATGTTAAGTTATTGGTTTGCTTTTTTAATTTAGTTATTTAACTATTGGTGCTACATTTGTAAATATTCACTTGTAATGATTCTAACAGCTAATTTCAGATTTTTGGCCTTCTACTTTTGTTTTTAATGTTTCTTTTAGCTGATGGGTCTTGGACAGAAGATGCATATTCAAGTATAGGTCTAACTAATGTTTTATTTAGTTAATGGGTCTCAGATAGAAGATGCAATTCTAGTATAGGTGTAACTAATGTTTTATGGAGAGAGAGAGAGAGAGAGAGAGAGGGAGAGAGAGAAGGAGGATGCAAAAGAGAGGAAAAGAAAGAAATTCAGATATAAAGAAGGAGATGGATGAAAAAGGAATAAATACTATGCTATCCTACTTACTCATCATCTGAGTCAATCAGTGCGGCATCCACACACACGTGCTCATCTCGCGCTGCACACTGTGTTACGTTCACTCCCGGCATCGCATCGGAAACACGTGTTACGGGGGAGGCGGAGCGGTGTTTCAAACAAACACAATAAAACCCAAACCAAACACCGGCCACAATAACTAAAGCACTACAAACACAAGCATGTGTGAAAGTATCCTTTGCTTTATTAAGGGAGTGAAACGCACCAAAACCGAAAAAAACACAACAACCGACCAGCAACCATAATTCTTCAACGTGAAACCAACACAAAACAAAAAAAAACACCCCCTTCCCTTGCCTTCCCCCCCCAAAAAAAAACAACCTACCTGTGGATTGCGTCCGCCCCCAAAATGTCGTCACTGCTATTTTTAGCCGAGCGGTACGGAACGAATGGTAGCAAGACTGTTGTCTGGTCCTTCACAGATCTGTGGAAAACAAGAAGAAAACCAAAAACTGAACAAGAGGCAAACAGGCGAAGGTCGTACCTTGTGTCTGCGTTCTGGTGGTACTTGCGAAGAGGGCGTGTGGGGTGGGGGGTGGGGGGTAAATTGAACTTGTGGGTGCGCAGGAGGCGGGTGGGGGCTCACCCTGGTGAACTTAAAGCTACCAAGGTGAAGCAGTGAGCACTTGGAGGTCATTGTCTCGGCCTCATCTGTCTGTCTGATATCTAATCTATCTATTCATCTATTTATGCAGTTGTTGTTGTTTTTTTATCCGTCACTTTCCCTTCCATCAGTCCATCGATCACACGTTCCATGACTGCCTGGTCAAGCTCTAACTGTTTAATTGACTATTTTGTGAAAGAATTAACTACTTGATCAGTCTCTGACTGTTTAACTAATGACCTGATCAAGTTCTAACTGTTTAATAACATAATAACTGTCGGGTGATATTCATACTTTTCGTTCAAGGTCTAGCGTCTAGATGATAGGTGATAGATTATAAGAAAGTCTTTGTATCATAATCTCCTCTTTCTCTCTCTCTCTCTATCTCTCTCTCGTTACATATATATATATATATATATATATATAATTATCTATCTATTTATCTATCTATAACTACTTATCAATCTAACCAACTCTCAAATCTATCATTTTAACACATTATCAATGTATCTATATTTGATTCTAAAGAACCTACATCTAATTGCCTATCTATCTAATTATCTATTTATCAATCAGGCAATCAATGAACCTCTCTATATCTCAATCAATTAATCAACCAATCGATTTATCTATCTATCTATATATAAATCCACAGTTTTACACACACAATCAAAATCAAAGTAGGTAATCGGCCTAGTTCTCCCCCACAAGGTCAGCACCAAAATATGTAAGACATTCTTTGTGCTTCTTTCATAAAAAAATATATATTCGAAACCTTTCTTGTCTAGAGACTCTAACTAGGAATTCACAGTAGGCCCTTGAGTTCCTTAGCTTTCCTTATTCCGTGTTGTTAACAGTCCATTATGTATTATTGTCATGTTATTGCTTATCAAAGAATTGTCATTCAGTGGAGGAATAAGCACTCGTTGCATGATTATGAATGAATGGTTTAGTATATTTAACTAACTTAACCTTGGTTTTATTTATTAACAAAGACATTTTTATGCCGTTCGCCAGGTTACCAACTCTTCTGTAACTATACAATAAAATAAATAAAAACATCTTTCTATTGATTCATCCTTCATTTGTCAAGCTAACTATCTAGACTATGTATCTTTGTATCTTATATCTATCTAAATTTCTATCTATCTAAATATCTATATAATATCTAAATATATATCTAGATATCAACCCATCTGTCTATCTAAATATCTATACATCTAAATATAGATAGATCTATCTATCTAAATATATATCTACCTATCCATCATCCATCTATCTGTTTTCTATATATCTATGTATCTATCTGTCCGTCTGTTTTTCTAACCCAATCGACAGTCATGCATCCTTCCAACTATTAATTTCATCCCCAATGTATACACCTATCCATTTACCCAATGATGCACCCAAATATACACACTTTAATCCATGAACCAATTCATCCCATTATTCAACCATCAATACATTTTTTCAAACATTCACCTATCCATACCCCCTGCAAACCCATTGAAACCTTCATTCATCTTACTATTCAAACATTTCCCCAATTAGTATACATTTCCATTCATAAAGTTATCTTTATATCTATTTAAACACCCACCACACATCCAGTCATCTCTATTTAAAAAGCCACCATACATCCAGTCATCTAAGGACCCATCCTTCCACCCCAAAAGTCTTTCATTAAAAAAAAAAGAATTGACTCGTTGAAATATTAGACAAGAAAGAACAGAACAGACGTAGAATAGGGCACGATTGTAAGTAGGTCATGCCAAGACATACAATTAAAAGGTAAAAAATGAAATACCCCTATGCCCTACTTCTGGATTAGACACTATCACAATAAGGCCTCCCTGTTTGCACGTAACATTTACGTAATGCACAATAAAGTGAATTGTTTAAGTCTGCAGTCTTCGAAAACTTCAATTGAAAGGAGAGAAGAAAAAAAATGAAAACCTGCCAACTGAGAATAATCCAGACGTAATCTTTAAATTACACCGTCCGTTTCTTTTGCATATCCGGGTGAAGAAATAATTGCCTGCTTGCCAGGTAGTTCAGTAAATTCTTCCATAGAAATTAAAGGCCAAATTCAAAAGGGATTTTTGTAAAAAAAAGAAATGGTCTTTTAACGTTTTTTTTTTTGTTATGTTTTTTTTCCATATTTTAAATTTGGTTTTGGTTAGTAAAATATTTCAGGAATTTAGAGGCGATAATGCCGAGGGTCTTAGTGGGCATTGACTTTGTCACACGATCCTGTCACTCGTAAATGTTCAGCTATTTAAAAACTGCAATAAACAGGCATTTGGCATGTTGTTGTTTTTTTCCTGTTACATAGCAGGGACCAGTTGTCGACTACACGTCTATAAGGAAAGTGTGGACGATGTAAAATAACATAAATAAATAAAGCTATATGCTAATTGATAACAAAAATATCTAAATCTATATATCTATAAAAATCTATGTAGGCTGTGTATGTATGTGTGTGTCTATCTATCTATCTATCATGATTGTATACAAGTTGAACCTGTCTTTTGTTCTTGGGACAATCTAACTTAGAAACAAAACACAATGCTCAGATAAACATAAGGACAAAAACAATTTTCTTATCCCTTACGCCGAGTGGCAACATGGAATAAGTTGCCTGAACAAACCAGGAACTTAACCTCATTTAAGAACACTAATCTATTCGCAAGACTTGGAATCCAACCACGGATAAGCGTGGGACGCAATAATCTTCTGTATAGAAGGCACTACTGTACCCGTGGGCCTCAAAGACTGGCGTAGTGTGTAAACCGCCGATACATTCCCATTAAGAATACACCGGCGGGCGAACTCTTGGGGGGACAGCCCCCGCAGCGGGACCGAGATCCATTGCACTCGCGAGAGGCCACGGGGTCTCGGTGGGGAGGAAGCAATGGACGCTGCATTCCCGTCTCGAGAACCACCCGGTGCCTGGATGCATGTACCTATAGTATAGGATTTGTGCTACCGGGTGACAGTTCAGGTATACGGGCGAGAAACCACGATAATGATCCTTAGGGGAACCGCAGCGAACGGTCGCTGGCTTGCGGGGACCATTCCCATTACACGGCACGCCACGCATTCGGCGTGTCGTGGGGTGGCTGGAGCCCGGACAGAGTTGTGCTCAAACCTAAGCGTTGCGCTCTGGACACAAGAGCCGAAAGGCTCGTCCGGGTTTCTCAGAGACTTTTTAATTAATTCTGTACAGAAGGAGCGTCAGTAGCATTTACATATTTCCAAGAAGATTTTACAAATCCTGTACCTACATGAACTAATACAAGGCGAGCGCACAAAGAAGCCAGGTCTAATGCATCGAGTCTGAGATTTGTGATGATCTTTTGGGAAGGTAGGACATCTACACGAGAACCTTGCTCTATAATACTTATGCCTTGCCTATAGCGTTGGAATGACAATGTTTTGTGAGTCATGAAATACCTTGGCACATATAGAAATAAGCTCGAGGTAAAACCATAATCTCTAAACGTGGGACCTACAGCAACAACAAGTAGAAGATTGTGTGTTACAGAAACTTTCAGTGCTACGTGTGGCTACACTCTGTAGTGGCAAAGTACATTACAGAAGCTTTCAGTGCTACGTGTAGCTACACTCTGTAGTGGCAAAGTGCGTTGAATAACTTTCAGTGCCACGTGTGGCTACACTCTGTAGTGGCAAAGTACGTTACAGAAACTTTCAGTGCTACGTGTAGCTACACTCTGTAGTAGCAAAGTACGTTACATAAATTTTCAGTGCTACGTGTAAGTACACTCTATAGTGGCAAAGTACGTTACAGAAACGTTCAGTGCTACGTGTAGCTACACTCTGTAGTAGCAAAGTACGTTACAGAAACTTTCAGTGCTACATGTGGCTACACTCTATAGTGGCAAAGTACGTTACAGAAACTTTCAGTGCTACATGTGGCTACACTCTATAGTAGCAAAGTACGTTACAGAAACTTTCAGTGCTACATGTGGCTACACTCTATAGTGGCAAAGTACGTTACAGAAACTTTCAGTGCTACATGTGGCTACACTCTATAGTAGCAAAGTACGTTACAGAAACTTTCAGTGCTACATGTGGCTACACTCTATAGTGGCAAAGTACGTTACAGAAACTTTCAGTGCTACATGTGGCTACACTCTATAGTGGCAAAGTACGTTACAGAAACTTTCAGTGCTACATGTGGCTACACTCTATAGTAGCAAAGTACGTTACAGAAACTTTCAGTGCTACATGTGGCTACACTCTATAGTGGCAAAGTACGTTACAGAAACTTTCAGTGCTACATGTGGCTACACTCTATAGTAGCAAAGTACGTTACAGAAACTTTCAGTGCTACGTGTGGCTACACTCTGTAGTGGCAAAGTACGTTACATAAACGTTCAGTGCTACGTGTAGCTACACTCTCTTGTGGCAAAGTACGTTACAGAAACTTTCAGTGCTACGTGTGGCTACACTCTGTTGTGGCAAAGTACGTTACAGAAACGTTGAGTGCTACGAGTAGCCAAGATAATAAAAAAAAAGAAAAAATGGAAAGAAATACTAAACAGACTGGGGAAAAAAAAAAGAAAAAATTACTAAATGTCGCTAAACTTTGTGGTGGCAGCGTGTTACAGAAACTTCTAGTTTTGCACATAATATCAAAGAAAAAAAGGAAGAAAAAAGAAAGGATAGAAAAAAGTAAGATGGAAATAGAAAATATGAAAAAAAGAAAAAAACTTAGAGAAAGAAATAAGAAAAAAAGAAAGGGTGGAAAAAAAGAAAAATGAACAAAGGAAAGAAAGTAAAAAGAAGAAAAGAAAGAAAAGAAAGGAAAAAAGAAGGAAAAGACAAACGAAAGAAAAACGAAAGAAATAGGTAGTTTTGAGTGTGTACCAAATTGTCCTGTGGTTGTATTTCTAGCTGGTGACAAGGTTTTCTTTCAACTCAAACAGCTTCCAGGTGTCCACTTCTGCACAGAACCTTTACCAACCGCCGCCCTCCAAGGCGAGTTTACGTGAGGAGATGGGGAAATTAAGGCTCGAGAGCGTCTCAAACAGGGACTGTTCCGTTGGTACAAAAGCGTCGAGACAGATAGGTAGAGAAATAGCTGTAAGATAAGATTAGATTGCTTTATTGATCCAAATAAATGGAAATTTGATTTGATTACATAAATTCCGTCTTTCAGCATGCTTACTTGCTTGCTTAATTCCTTTGGTTCCTTGTGGAACATAGGGCCTCCGCAACAGCTCTCCAGCACACTCGATTCTGGGCAGCCTTTTTTAGTTCACCCCATGACAGGTTGCAGCTTGCCATTTCCTCCTCGCAGGAGCGTCTCCAGGTGATCTTCGGGCGACCAACCCGTCTTTTTCCCTGGGGGTTCCACTGCAAAGCCTGTCGCGTGATGTCATGTGGGGGCTTCCGTAAGGTGTGCCCAATCCACCGCCACTTTCTCCTGGCGATCTGCTGTTCGATATGTGATTTGTTCGTCGCCACAAGTCGGTGTTCTTTACTTTTTATGTCCACCGAATCTTTAATATGTTGCGGAGACAGCCATTAACAAAGGTTTGAAGCTTATTGCTCAGAGTTTTGGTGACTCTCCAGATCTCTGATCCGTAGAGAAGCACTGCCTTTACATTGGTGTTGAAGATTCGCAGTTTGTTTCGGATAGACACGGCTGTTGACCTCCAGACTGGTCTCAGGGGGATGAAGGCATGTCTCGCTTTCCCTATTCTGGCTTTGATGTCTTCATCCGAGCCACCTGTTACTGAGACTATACTGCCCAGGTATGTGAAAGAGGTGACTTCTTTCAACTTAATGTCTCCAACCTTGATTGGCTTCTCTTGTTTCTTAAAGAGGGTCATCGTTTCTGTCTTCTCCAAGTTGATCTGCAGTCCGGTCTTGGATGCTTCTTGGGCCAGGTTATCTGTCTTTCAGCATACTTAAAACAATATTAAAGAACCATTTGTACTCAAAACACACTGTAGTGCTGATTGGTTCTGAATGAGCACTAATAACTATTAACTCATGGGATCCACAGGGGGAACTGTCATAGTCATAAGTCAAAATAGCAATAATTTAAAAAAGCATTACATTCTAACTTAGAAATATAACACAACAACATTCTATTACAATTCTCTAATTGAGATAAGGATATAAATACGTTTTCATATTCCAAATACAAGAACAAAAGCTAATATCTTCCCGGGTGGCATCCAGGGCGTGCAATGGGTTGCCTGAACAAATTAAGAAAAAAAAAAACCACTTTAACAGTTAAAAGTTAAAACACTATAATCAAAATACAAGACTAGTCTTAAATCACATATAAGCGTAGGACGCAATAATCTTCTGTATAGAAGGAGCGTCTGTAACATAAAACATAATTTAAGATAGGTACAAGCGTCTAGACAGATACAGCTCTGTTGGTACACGTGTTTATCATTATGCAGGTATGTTTAAAGGTTTATACCATTTGCAGGCTTACATACAAGCACACACACACAAGCAAGCAAAGGTGTAATAATTTACCTAATGACAATTACAGGTGAGTCAGGAACACCGTTAACTCATTATGTTTGTTGCGCTCTTTTCCCCGCCTCCCCCATCTCTTTCTCTTTCTGCCCCTGCATCCATCTGGGAGATATTTGGATGCAGAAGTGTCGCCGCGTGGAGGGAAATTAGTTTAATGTGGGCTTACCCTCTGGGAATTATTTACGTGATCTGTGTGGCTGTGTGGGGATTCTGTGTGTTAGAATCAGTTAGGGTGCGTCTAAATGTGTCTATGTGATTGTGTCTTTGTGTGTCAAAATGAGTATGTCTTTGTGTGTCTAAATGAGTGTGTTTTTTGTGTCTAAATGAGTGCGTCTTTGTGTGTCTAAATGAGTGTGTCTTTGAGTGTCATTGTTATCGTGTCTTTGTGTGTTTGAATGAGTGTGTCTTTGTGTGTCTAAATGAGTGTGTCTTTGTGTGTCTAAATGAGTGTGTCTTTGAGTGTCATTGTTATCGTGTCTTAGTGTGTCAAAATGAGTGTGTCTTTGTGTGTCTAAATGAGTGTGTCTTTGTGTGTCTAAATGAGTGTGTCTTTGAGTGTCATTGTTATCGTTTCTTTGTGTGTCTAAATGAGCGTATCTTTGTGTGTCTAAATGAGTGTGTCCTTGTGTGTCTAAATGAGTGTGTCTTTGAGTGTCATTGTTATCGTGTCTTTGTGTGTCTAAATGAGTGTGTCTTTGTGTGTCTAAATGAGTGTGTCTATATGTGTCATTGTTATCGTGTCTTTGTGTGTCTAAGTGAGTGTGTCTTTATATGTCTAAATTAATGTGTCTGTATGTGTCTATGCGACTCTAATTTGGCAGTGCTATTTGATTGAGTTTTCTAATGTTGGGGAAGAAAGAGTACGTATATGCATTTAGTTCTGGCTTGATAAGGAAAGTGTTTTTGTCCTTATGTTTATCTAAGCATTGTAACAGGTTGTCATTGTGTTGTATTTCTTAACTAGAATTTAATGCCTATGTATTATTACTACTTTACTCTTTTCCTATTAATCTATGCATCATATTTTATCCTATGAAATATTTTTAAAAAAAAGAAGTATATTATTAGAAACCGATTACTTCGCACAACTCATATCCGTGATGTTGCTGTTGATAAGACACGAATATTCCGACTGACGCAACATTTCTTAAAACCATTCATAAAGATCTCAATGAAGGAAGTATTTAAAAATACATCTCAATGCTAATTAGGGAATTTCAGTATAAAACACCACACATTTTCCGGGGTTTTCAGAAGATATGCAGTCCGGGCATCTTCGAAGAAGCGTTTTCCTGGAATCACATAAGACTTTTTTTTTCCGGGAATTCCAAATGACGATTTGGGGAGGGGGGGGGGGGAGATTTCAGAAGAGCTGATTTTCCCAAGCAAACAGAAGTTTATAAAAATTCCCGAGCTTTTCCTAACGTTAAAATTCAAGGCCCGTAACTCGTATTGATTTCAAATTGACATGGATACAAAAATTGTGTTGTGAATGAGTTTGAACCATACATTGCATCCGGAGGGGGGGGGGGGGGATAATTTTATGACAGATTTTTATTATACCTTGGTTTTATGTTGTATTTTATCCAGTGCTTGCGAAAAAAAGGAAGGAAAATAATTTTGTTTCTTTTCATTTATACACATTCATTTTTTTTTCAAATCCGTCCTTGTATTTCTGATGCAATGCTAAATGAAATAACTTTTGCCTTCTGTGCTTTGCTAATATACTCCCAGCGGGCAAACCACGTCGTATCGGCGTTTTTCTTTTCCTGTCTGTACGACGTAGTTTTCCTGTCTATACGACGTGGGTTTTTTTTCGTCGATATGACGTAGTGTGTTCCCGCTGGGCTGTACGCCTGATGTAACTTTCGCCTTTCTAAAAAGCAGCAAGTAAAGATAATTAATCCGTTTCAGTGGTCAGGTCGTACCAGGAGCGTAGTTATAGAGAGGCGTAAAAGGTTGGATGGTCGCCAAAAGGGAAACTTTTTTTTACACCTCAGCTTACCAATAAATAAAAACTAACAGTTTTTAATAAAAGTCGCACAATTTTCACCCTGTTAAGTCGACATAAGGGCGCCATTTACCCTAGTTAGACCAATGTTCCGTACTATAAAGAGGAGCGTGTAGCCAACATAATTCTTAACGACACACATCTCCCTCCATTGTTGATATGTTAGAACGACTCCAATCGCATCTCCACACAACAACTATCAACTATTAACGCCAACATAATTACAGCGCTTGATATTGAAGACATTACTCGTTCATAGACCTCTCTCCCGCCTCCCCTCCCCCAGCCCCCAACGCAAGTAATTGTCCTCCTTTTTTTTTTTATATTAACGAACATCCGTTTTTCAGGTTATGGCCCTTGTTACTGTTAGCACGGATGGGTGCTCATGTTTGATGACATCTGAAGTCAACTGAGACCTGTGGAATACAACATTCCGATCTATGATAACCAACTCCGTTATAACCTTCGTATCATACACATACAAACACAACGAAAATACATAGAAACACACACTTATAAACATACATACACACACGCAGAAACATACATACACTCACGCAGAAACATACATACACACACGCAGAAACATACATACACACACGCAGAAACATACATACAAACACGCAGAAACATACATACACACACGCAGAAACATACATACAAACACGCAGAAACATACATACAAACACGCAGAAACATACATACAAACACGCAGAAACATACATACAAACACGCAGAAACATACATACAAACACGCAGAAACATACATACAAACACGCAGAAACATACATACACACACGCAGAAACATACATACAAACACGCAGAAACATACATACAAACACGCAGAAACATACATACACACACGCAGAAACATACATACAAACACGCAGAAACATACATACAAACACGCAGAAACATACATACACACACGCAGAAACATACATACAAACACGCAGAAACATACATACAAACACGCAGAAACATACATACAAACACGCAGAAACATACATACAAACACGCAGAAACATACATACAAACACGCAGAAACATACATACAAACACGCAGAAACATACATACACACACGCAGAAACATACATACACACACGCAGAAACATACATACAAACACGCAGAAACATACATACAAACACGCAGAAACATACATACACTCACGCAGAAACATACATACAAACACGCACGGATGCATTCAGAAGCGAAGGAATTTGGGAGGAGGGGGGGGGGGGTAATCGGGCGACCAGCTATGACTCCCCGACTCTCATAAATGGATTCTTAACGAATGAAATAGTAATGAATAGTAAAAGCGAATTTGAAGCGCCCCCCCCCCCCCCGGTCCCGCAATCGAGCCCGCCATGCGCCTCTGCACTCGGGCACACACGCACACCAGCACATACTTGGACAACGTACTGCGGGCAATACGACTCGTGTGTGTGTGTAGTAAGTAAAGTACCCTTCGGACCAAACTGATCATAGTGCCGGTGAAGCAGCGTTCACCAGTTTCTGTGACCACTGCATACGAGGGGGATGTGTGGCCAAGACAATGCACAGCCGCCGTTTACTTTACCTCAACTAGTGTCAGAAATCCATCAGAGCTGGGTAGACTCAGGGACACCCTCAAGCCCTAGGGAAAACATTCTAGCCTGCACCAGGATTCGAACCCAGGACATTCAGATCACCGGTTGAACGCCAGTAAGTGGCGTCACTAGGGAAAGTAGCCCCCCTCCCCCATTGGGCGGGGATCGACACGGCACCTATCTAAAATGTTCGTTTTCATTTATTAGTAAACTAACGAACGTAGAGGTTTAGAAACTTTCAGGGCGCCTATCTCCCGACTTTGGAGCCTCGAGAGGCCCGCCCCTCCCCCTCTCCTATTACGCGACTGTTCGGGGTTTTGTAAGAAGACAACCTTTTCCTTTTTTTTGGGCGCGGGAAAAGAATTTGATGACACTTGCCAGGTGATGCGTGTCCATCATCCTTGTGCCAGACGATTAGTGCAGTTTTTCTTTGAGGGGGGGGGGGGGGGGGGGCAAAGTAGGAGACACACAGTGAGGGTCTGGGAAAAACCCAGCCAAAAAGAAAAGAAAAAATGTTACAAGAAATCAGGAACCGTAACCCACTTTCCCAGGGTGAATCGTCAAGGTAAGGGAACTCAGTAAACCATAGCGTCTCAAAGAAAGTCAGAAAAGACTACATTTATGTTAGTCTAAATATCGATCTATTAATCTATTGAAGATAACTATTTATCTACCAACCTGCCTAAATATCTTTTTATCTGTCAGTCACTTTATGCATCTATCTATCTATCTAATATATAAAATGTATAATATATATATATATATATACACACTTATCCTTCATTCTATCTATCTATCTATATGTCTATCTATGTATCAAGGTATCAGTCTATCTATCATCTATTCCAGAGATAGGCAACCTTTTCATGATCGAGTGCCAAAGTAGGATTTATAATTCGTTCAGCGTGCCAACACCCTAAAAAGTCATCCTCCTTTCGAACTAAATTTCTTGGAGAAGAGACTTAAATTGCCATTTGAGAGGTCTTCCGCGTGCCATTTGAAATCGTTCTGCGTGCTAAGTCTGGCACGCGTGCCATACATAGCTGAGCCCTGAATCTAATCTATCTTTCTACCTTGTTATGTATGCATTTATCTATCAGTAAATCTCCCTTACTATCTATCTATCTAACTATCTATGTATGTGTGTCTGTATGTATCTATCCATACTTTTATCTATCTCTTTATCTATGTATATGTCTATCGGTCCATACTTTTATCTATCTATTTATCTATGTATCTGTCTATCGGTCCATACTTTTATCTATCTCTTTATCTATCTGTCTACCTATCTAACTACACATCTATATATTTATCTCCAACTTTATCACTAAGTCCATCTATCAATCTATTTATCTGTCTGTCTATATAGACTTATCTGTCTATCTATTACATACCTCTCTATCATTCTTTCTTTCTATCTAGATGCACATAGTCTTAGTGATCTGTTCAACCACTTATAATGAAGATCTTGTATTTAGTATATTAAGGTTGCAGAATGTGTCTACCTTCAAACTAAGACGAAAGTCATACTACATT
Source organism: Anisus vortex (assembly GCA_949126835.1). Lineage (NCBI taxonomy): Eukaryota > Metazoa > Mollusca > Gastropoda > Planorbidae > Anisus > Anisus vortex. The sequence continues at coordinate 30,368,149 of OX421508.1, forward strand.
TCTCCATGAAAAATCCCTGCACGTCAAAACGCAAAAACGAAAAAACTGCTAGCATCGTAGCTTTGAAGTCGTCTGCAACATTTTGACAAGTTCTATTAAGACGCAAGAGATTCAGAGAAGTGAGTCCCAGAATTCTTTTATGGCATCCAATTTCACGTCGTTTTCTAAGCCAACGTCTGCGGTAGACGTGTTCTACTGACAACCCCTAAAAATAAATATTGGATCAGATTTTGGCATATTCTTGGCTAGAAATCTGGCACGTTACTTAGCAGAAATGTAGACATAATTTAATTGGAGTGCATTCCCCTTTATTATTATTATCGTAAGGCTTAAGTTGTTGACTTAATCATCACCTTTCTATCTTCAATATTTCTCGTGTCACGAAATGACTTTACCATGTCTTCCGATGTTCTAATATTCAATATTCCTGGTTTGCTTGAATTAGGAATTTAAAAAGTTGTTTTTTTTTCAAAGATGCAAGCAATGACTTTAAAGAACGCCAAATCGGTAATTAGGAAAACAACAGGAAGTGACCTACCAATAATTTTAACTATTCGTTAATAATAATAATTATTATTTATATAGCGCGTTTCACCGTGCAATTGCATTTAGCATGCTCGGTTTGCTTAAACCCATATTTAAAATTCAGGGGCCGTTTTTGTTTAGTTTTTGGAGAAGGCACACAAAAAAACAATAGCTAATGAGAAAGGTCTTCAAACTCTTCTTAAAGAAAAACATTTGTCTCAGAAAATCCCGCAGTGAATGAAGCAAGCTGTTCCACAGTGTGGGCACCGCAAGATTAAAAAGACCGCATTCCAAATGACTTCCCTTTTTTTGTGGGCTCACCCACAGAATAGGTATAGAACAGAATGCGCAATCCCTATATGCGCAGTCACTAAAAGTGAAGCTCGATTCCGCCATTTTGTTTCGACGCAAGGCAGCGGTCGCTAGAGACGCTCTACTATAGTAAAATGAGAAAGGATATCTAAGCGTACCATAAATATAACCAAGGGCCTATATTATATTTCATTATAGGCTTACTTTTATATATAAATTTGACTTAATTACCCATATTCTTTTCAACATTATAGGATTAGGCCTATATGATGTAAAATTGTATTACCCGGTACTGATAATTGAAAAGATAGCCTAGGCCTAGGCGTAGCTCGGTACGATAATCAATCGTTTTCGCATCATTGTTGCAGTTTATTAGCCTACACAACAGTTTTTGTAACCTTTGCCTGAAACATTAGCTTTGGGCTTTCGAACTTGTAGATTTGAAGAAAAGACATTGTAAATAAGCATCAATATATAATGTAACCAGGACCGCTGCGTTTAAACAGTATGGCGTCGGTATTACTTCCGGAAACAGAAAAATATGCGATTGCGCATTCTGTTCTATAACTATTCTGTGGGCTCACCTGCACTCAGAACCATAATCAATGACCACGATGAGGAGCGTAAAGTCTTTAAGTAATGGCAGTAATGGCAGGAAGGCGCAGCGCTATCCGTAGCGTTGGTAAGCTAAAGAAGCTTTTTTGATCTTAGTCACAGGAATCCAATGGGGATCTTTAAGTACTAAGTACAGGAGTGATGTGTTCTAAGTACAGGAGTGATGTGTTCAGACCTCTTCAGCGATACCTTACGTTTTGATCTCTTCAAAGCTGAAATGAATACTTCAAATTATGATTCAATTATTCAAACTAATTAACGAATTATCCTACAAACTATAAAAATTGAGTAGATGGTACACATCTAATAATAGCATCTACGTATGTCTGTCTGTCCTACTTATCCTATTTGTCAAAAGATTCCCCTTCTAGATAGAATATTTTTTGGAAGGTCATATGCTTATCTGTGATTTCAGTCTAATCTTGCATTATGAATAGAGTTTTTAATTTTTTTTTTTTTTTTTTTTTTTTTTTTTTTTTTTTTTTTTTTTTTTTTTTTTTTTTGCGCTTCCCAGTCAACCCATTTCATGCCCCTATGCCACTGGATAAAGAGAGAAAGAGAGAGAAAAGGGGGGGGGGAGAATTCATACTCGTTAGTTCTTTCATAAGGAAATAAGAAAAGCATTTTTTATTCTTATACCTCTATTATATTATAAGTATTGTAATATTTTCTTGTAGTGTTGTGGTGAGAGAAAGAGTCCATTATAGATCATATTGATCCAAAGTGCTTGTCATTTCCATAACAAAACAATAGTATTATGCCCAGCCACCTAAGTGGAAAAATGGATTGAAATAGAAATCTACTGCATGCATGGGCAACATGGCAACACCCGAGAGCCTAATGGGATCTATCAAAATATTTTAGCGAGATCTGCTAAGCATTAATTATTTTAGTCCTAAAATTTTCAGGATATTTCTCAAAGAAAAGAAGCAAGAAGTGACGGGGTGCATAATTAGCTAAAAACAAATTCCCGAGTGCACAACACTCAATCTCCAATACTTCACATCATCACTCTCCCTTTGCGAATTTTGGGCACCAAATAGAGCTGACTATACCCATGGAAGAAGAAGTGGAAGGCCATGAACAAAATTATGGTGAGAAATCAACTGGCTTGCCCACGATAGAGAGACTTAACGGGAAATTAACTTGCTTGCCCACGAGAGAGAGACTTAACGGGAAATTAACTGGCTTGCCCACGATAGAGAGACTTAACGGGAAATTAACTTGCTTGCCCACGATAGAGAGACTTAACGGGAAATTAACTTGCTTGCCCACGATAGAGAGACTTAACGGGAAATTAACTTGCTTGCCCACGATAGAGTGACTTAACGGGAAATTAACTTGCTTGCCCACGACAGAGAGACTTAACGTGAAATTAACTGGCTTGCCCACGACAGAGAGAATTCACAAAAATTTTAATTGCTTGCCCACGAGAGAGAGACTTAACGGGAAATTAACTTGCTTGCCCACGAGAGAGAGAGACGTAATGGGAAATAAACTTGCTTGCCCACGATAGAGAGACGTAACGGGAAATTAACTTGCTTGCCCACGAGAGAGAGACTTAGCGGGAAATTAACTGGCTTGCCCACGATAGAGAGACTTAACGGGACATTTGTTGCTGCCTTCTGCTCTACCGAGAGCGGCAAAGTCATAGACTAACTATTTATTTAGCGTATTTTGAGGCTTGATAATCATCATAAGGAGACGTACCGGTAGTTTAGAGGCAGCGCATTCAACTGTCTCACCCACAGTCCCGGTAAAGGGCTAAGATTTTTTTTTTACCCGTGTCTTGAGGGTGTGTCCCAGCTCTTAAGGGTCCCTGAAATCAGTTGGGGGGGGGGGGGGGGGGCAAAGTAAAGGCATCTGTGCATTGTCCTGACCACCCAAACACTCTTCTCTATATCGCCATGGCTACAGAAAATCTGAGATCACTGCTTCCCACGCCCTATGGGTCAAATCAGTCTGTCTGAAGGGGATACTGAAGTTTCATACATAGCAATATGTAATAACAAACACAGGAACAAACAAACAAACAAAGAAAACACGACAACAACACACGAGCGACATACAAAGCTGAGAGAGAAGTGACACACGCGAAAAGATTTAAAACCTCTTCAGAGTTTTTGTCTCCCCCCCTTGACAGGATACAGGAGACCCTCTCCTCGTTACAACAACATACGTTTATCTATTCTGCATCAATACACCGTGGAAGAAATTCGAGCACAACGTCGAGGGCACAAAAACCACGCCGAGGGGACGAAAACCACGGTTGGGCTTTTAATGGAAATAAGGGGGGGGGGGGAGCGACATATTTCTTGACATTGCTGATGAGGCAGACACAAAAAAAGATTTTTGTTGTTTGAAAATAGTAATAGGATACGAGATGTAGACCACTTAGGCAGACAGGCCATGCGCATGTAAGATCTTTTGGCGCAATGGCGCAAGGGTACGGGGTAACTTACACACATACGCACAAATACACTAATGGTTCAAATGGTGTATAATTTCTAAAGTACACACCAATGATTATTATTATGCGCATTATCTTTTTTAGGCGTTGACATAAACAACAAACGGCTGTCAGAATAGCACAGTATAAAACACCTACTCCCTAAATTTATTTTTCTTTTTACTGATATTTTTTTCTCGATAAGCCAAACGTGGTTTTGATGTTGCCTGAACATACTATATAAAAAACCGAGTAATCCCTCTCCCAAACCTTGAAATCGTTTCTCATAAGATGCCCCCAAATCTTCCCCACCCCCTGCCTGAAAAAAAAAAATAATAAAACGCCCATAAATCTCACACTTGATATAACGAGGCGACTGTCTGTTTTACCATAAAATGAATCTTTTTATAACACGGGGGTGGGGTCAAACATTTGTAGCTGTGAGCCTAATTCAGGTGTATGAAAGTAAGTGGGGGTGGGGGTGGGAGGGCTACGAGTTTTGTACCCAATTCATTGGGGAATATATTATTTAAACAGTTTATACCAAACACCGTGTGGTATTACTGCTAATTCAAATACCAGACCAGGGGTCTGCAACCTACCGTACGCGTGCCAGACATGGCTCGCATAGCGTTTTTCAATGGCACGCGAAAGATCTCCGAATAGTCAATTCAAGTCTATTTGACAAGAAATTTAGTGTTAGTACAAAATGACTTTTAGGCTGCTGGCACGCAGAATGAACTCGAAATCAGAGTTTTGAACAGTAGGCCTATCATGAAAAGGTTGCGGACCCCTGTACCAGACGATCATGACCAAAAGGAGCAGAAAGAAATACATGGAGCAAAGATATAGAATTCCCGTATATTTTCTAAAGGGAGCGCTGGTCATTAAAAATGCAAGTGAACGCCGCCGTTCATGTTTTCCCCACCATCTGCTTTATAATAAACAGACTGGGCGCTTGGCACTCAGATCTGACGACCAGCCTCTTTTTTTGAAAAACAAAACAAAAAGGTGACAACAACGCAACAACAACGTAACAATAACGTGACAACAACCAACATCAACGTAACAACAACGTGACAACTACGCGACAACAACGTGACAACAAGGTGACAACTACATGACAACAACGCGACAACAACATAACAATAACGTAACAATAACCAACAACGTAGCAAACAACAACGTAACAACAACCAACAACGTAGCAACAACAAAGTAACAACAAAGTAACAACAGCGCAAAAAAAAAAACGAAGGAAAAACAACGTAACAACAACCAACAACATAGCAACAACAAAGTAACAACAACGTAACAACAGGAAACTATATTATACTAACGTAATGCTACACTTGCTTAGATTTGTGCTTCAACACACGGGAGTGGTTTCCAATGACACAAACCACACCGGGAAGGGAGAATGGGGAGGGGGGATAGGTATCTTGTAATATAAACCAGTAAACCAAACTAAATCAAACGCAACAGCTACACAAAACTGCCAGATGAATGAGACCGGAAGTGAGCCGAAAACAAAATGGAGAACTAATGTAGAAACTTCTCATTTAGGCCAAGAGGTCTTACGCGTAAGAATATCAACATCATCAAAAATCCTTTTGTTTCCTTGTGGCAAAAAGCAAAATCTTCATAAGCAGAATTAAAATCTTGTTTTTCGAAATTGTTTAAGAATAGTTTTATAGTTGAATAAAAGCATATTATTTCTTTTAGTTTATAGGACTATTTTTTTTATATCATTCGTGTCGTTTCGATTTGATATTCTACTCGCGAAATAGGGTTTTTGGGAAGATGGTCACTGTGAATTTAGATTTCCACGAAAGAAAGAGACAGTAATAAATTATTAATGAAACGTAATCGACAATCATCTAACAGCTATTCTCAGCTTAGGGAAATTGAAACATCCTGTTTCCTACGGTTCCAGTGGAATATCAAGGAATCTGAGGGTTCGAATAATGGTACCCCCCCCCCCGCGCCCCGAGCCTTCCCTAGGTCAGCACGACCACCCCTGCACAATCTTTGGCTGCGCCACTGTCACATAAACTTGTATATGACAGGCGTGAACGCGTGCTTCTAAAAATATAGACGTTTGGGGAAATCCCACCGGTGACACGAATCCATGTTTTGTTTCTAAATATAGCTTTTCTGTACATATGACATATATCTGCAATATCGTGTAAGAGCATGTAGTATTCCTGGTTTCTTACAAGGAATGGGGTGTGTGGGGGGGGGGGGGGGGCAGGGTAACGGACATAATACATTACCTGGTAGTTGCAGAAAGGGAAGGGGGGAGTATTATATTATTGTAACTTTACTATTACATGTGTACTTGACGCGGAGGGCGGGTGAGAGGATGGTGGAAGGTCGCCCATGCGTAACGGATGTAAAGTCATTCTATTTTTATATACAAGGCACGGTGGCCTGGCAGCGCGTTCGATTGGCGTATCGAGTGTCCTGGGTTCGAATCCTGGTGAACGCTAAGATTTTTTTTCTCTGGAGTTGGGATAAAGTAAAGGCGGCTGGGCTTGTGCAGGCCACACATCTCTTAGTGCACTAAAACTGGTGAACGCTGTTTCGCCGGCCCTATAATCGATTGGCTCCGACGGACACTGTACTAAATACATATACTGCAGTTTCTATCGTACAGCTATGAAAGGGCTGATCTATAAATAGACACGCGTACACATTTATTGTGCCGGTCACGTGACCCAGATCCCTAATTGTGGTCCACATTACGAGCTGCTAAAAATAATCCACACGGGGGTCAGATAATGTTTCATCATAAGACAGTCCACGGGCCCATGACGGTGCATCGAAAACATACTCTGGCCCTGCATCTAACACGCCCCGATAATCACTCCTTCAATCAGTTATGACACCCTATCACACTCCCATCAGCTGATTGGGGTTATCGTCTGGTGGAGAATGTCAGTGATCTCCCATTTACAGGCCTTCGCGCGCGCGCGCAACACACACACACACCACGTTCGGCGGTTCTCCGCCTACACGCCGTGACGTAGGCTATGATCGCTGATCCCATTGGACAGGACGCTAGACAATCGTTGAGCATCCCCCCTCTCTCAGCCTCGCTGGCGCCGGCTGTGACGTCGCGTGCTTGTTACGGAGTCACTCCGATGATGACTTGACAAAAAAAAACGAATGCAGAAAAAATATTAGTATTAAATAGCATTTTTAATTCTAACAATAGTTTTTATTATCTTGATAACAAATAACTTTGTCACAATCAAACAGTCTATTTATAGCATCATTACGTATATAAAAGTGTAAACCAAGATGGGGCAAGTTTAACCCGTTTAAGACTAGTTTGTTATTTATAGATAACTAGAATAAAACGTAAGAGTGATTTTTAAAGTATCAGGATGGAAAGGATTAGATGTAACTTAAACGAGTATTTCAAGACATACGAACAATATAAGGTCGTGCCACGAAGGCCAGGTTATAGGCTACACAAGGCCTAACTACTACATAGGCATTAAGCCCCGTATTTTAGGGCCATTCCTTTTGTATTCGACTAATAACAGTGCTACTGAGTTACTCAAATTGAAATATGTAAACTGTTCAGTGGAGAGAGGGTTAAGCACAGAATTACATTACACAGAACGACCTCATAATACAGCGTACAAAGGACAAAGAATGAACCCAGAAATCCTGAGTAGTTAAGCTTGTTTCTAAGCCAATGAGCAAACCGCATAGTGTAGTAGTGTCTGGAGATTGAATTGAAAACTTTTTTGGGGTTGTGTGTGAAGAGCGCCAGTTCCGGTCATCGAGTCCCACACCAATGTCTGGTCAGTCTGACTTGGCGCCGTGACCTGTCGACCCCCATCCCTCATTCCTCCTCCCTCCCTCTGTAATACCCCTGACGTAGGCGTGTGGTATGTTTGGTTGTTTTATTTACAACTTACACACCAACATCCAAGGTTAAGATGGAAATACACACACGCAGAGAATATAGCCACAGAGATATCTTGTTAGGCAGGGGCGATCAGCAACAATCTTAACCCTTACAGTCCCGGGCGCGTATAAAGCGGAAGGCAGCATAGATAGATAGATCAATAGGGTCCGAAGGGTACTTATCAATAGTATAATATCAATAAGACTTAAAACCTTCAGCTCTTAACTAAGATAAACTTTAAATCTACAGCATTAGGCCTACCCAGAGAGAAATACGGGTAGGAAATTTCTTATTCTTTAAACAAGGATGAATTCATACACATTATCTTCCTTTATAAGCGGAACGGGTTGCCCAAACCAGGGATCGGCAAAATATGACACGCGTATCACACTTGGCACGCAGAGCTATTTTCAATAACACGCGGAAGATCAGAAGAAATTGAGAGCTACAACATGACGACATTTAGGTTGTTGGCGCGCTGAATAAATTAGAAATTCTACCTTGGCACACTATGATCAAAAGTTTACCGATCCCTGGTCTAAACAACTCAAGAAAACGAACAACTTAACATAATTTTTTTAAATTATTACAAAATACAATACTAATACGGACGAAGCGTGGGACGCAATACTCTTTTGTATATAAGGAGCGTCTGTAACATGTAAAATAAAATTTGTAATCGAATCTTCGAACTGAGTTTAAAAAAAACACACTTTTGCTTGGTTATTTTATACTTATATCTTGTTTTAAATCTAAATATAGTTACATAATTATATAAGCTGATCTTTTGTCCACTGAGTTTTAATATATGGAGTGCTCAAAGGAAGTAAATTGTAGGAGAAAATGCCGACTTTTTAATATAGATAGGTGCACCGTAGACTGAACTATATATACATAAAATTACATAAAATTTGAAAACGGTTTAATGGTTTACTTACTCAGTTAATTAAAATATATAAGCGTCTGTGGTATTCAAAGAATTATTCAGACAAATGATCAACCATTTCATCTTTGTAGCCTACTTGACAAAAAAATGAAGCCGGAACTTATTTAAATTAACACTACACTAGTATAAGAGAGTATATATAAAGTCTATATAAAATAGTTAATTTTTATCAAATTACAATGACGCAATTACAAAAAGTTTTCAAATTTTATGTAATTTTATGTATATATAGTTCAGGACAGGGTGCACCTATCTATATTAACAAGTCCGCATTTTCTCCCATTTTTTCTTCTCTATTTTAATTGCTTGAGCACTCCATGTATATATAGCTCAGTGCTTTTGGCTAAGCTTAAAAAAAGAAATGTGATCATACAGCCTTAAGGTGAAACTAACTTGCATTCTCGAAAGAATACATAATATACAGACGCAATAAAGAAGCACTCATTTTGACAACTGATCTAAGCTTACTAAATAAACGAAAACCTCTTGGTGATGTTCTAGGAGAGGTTCAGTACAGTACGTAACACATAAGATACACCAACCTGCCTTGTCGATCTGTAATGTTTCATAGATAAACCAGAGGAGCAGTCCGGCTCTTACGTCCAGGGCGTACCGTGAAACCAGGCTTGGCGGGAAGGATTGTTTGCGCAATTTTCTCCCTCCCCACCTAGTCTCAGTAGCTCTCGCCAATGGAATGAAATCTCGGTCGAGCAACAAGGTGCGGTCCCTCCATTGCGTTAGCCCACCGGTGTACTCCTAGCGTATCGGTGGTTTACACACTTCACCAGCTTTGAGGCCCATGGGTGCAGATGCATTACCAGGAGATTAGAAAGATCAGTGGTGTTACAGGTGTTTAATGAATGGTGAATGGTGTTTGTAGAGAAAGGTGAAATGTCTTCAGGAAGATATTATGTTTATCGAAAGTGTCATTACCAGACTGTTTTGATCCTTAGTGGATATATTGTGTGGAAACGTATGCTGCTCACTATGGGATTGTCAGGAAATTTAGCCTACACATTTCCAGAAAATTTCAGCACCCCTTCCTTTATTTAAAATTTAATGTAGGAATGTAGGGGTAAAGTATCCCGTCGGACCAAATTTATCCATAGGGTCGGGGAAGCAGAGTTCACCAGTTTCTGTGGCCACGGCATTCAAGTGTATTGTTTGGACAGAACAAGGCCCAGCCGCCTTTACTTTATCCCAACTAATGTCAGGCACTCATCAGAGCTGGTTAGACCCTCGGGACACCCTCCAGATACGGGAACAAAATCCTAGCCTTCACCAGGATTCGAACCCAGGATATTCGGTAAGCCAGCCGAACACGCTTCCGCTAATGTAGGGGTTGCGGATTTTATGTTTAAAGCATTAAAAATCAAAGAATCATTTTGGATAAGTGAAGCAGCGTGTCACACATTATCGTCTGACCATGACATGCACGAATATTTCGTGGCCAATGAAATGCCCCACATAATCTTTTACTTTCTCCCAAAATATGTCAGACTTATGAGTTGAATCCGCAGACGCCCTGATGTTGGGGGGGGGGGGGGGGGGAGGGGCGTTGTTGAAATATGTTTTCCCAGGGATTTGAACCGTAGAGCTTAGAAACAGCAGTTCAACGCTATGCCTCAAGGGCGACCGCACAAATAAAATTCCAAGGTCTCCGTGCGATCAAATCTTGTCAAATCAAAATGAAGAGCTTGGTAAGAGTTAGCCCTAACGCTAATCCCAGCAACAGTCTTCAACAATTTGTGCTGCTAGAAAAATAAAAACAAGGAAAAAATTCTCATTGGCTTATCGTTGTGTGTTAATCCGTTACACCTGGATAGTCTCTCGCAAATCTTTAAAACCTCAGGGACTTATAAAAATAAAAAATAAAAACTTACTTTAAATACTTTAATAAAAAAGTTTTCTGATTTATCGTACATGTATAGTATTTATTGTATTCGCTTTTAGTTTTAATTACAGGCATTCGTGATATTTCTATTAGGGTTTGAAATAATGTTAAGATTTGGGTTTTTCTGTTGTTTTTTTTTTCAGGCAACCCATTCCATGCCAAATTCCGCTCAGAAAATAAAAAAAACTAACCCATAAAAACAAAGTTTTTATTATACTCCCTTTCTTTGGAAATTAATTTTCTATCTAATTTATATTTGCATAGATTAAAATAAATATAAGTGATATCATACTTACTTATAAATTTCCACACTAAAATTCTGCTCATCCCTTTTTTTTATAGCTTTGGCCCGCAAAAACCATAAAAAAGATACTCGCTTTGTTTCGGCTACATTGTGTCGTTTTCCTTCTATTTATTTCGTAAAAACGAAGATATCCGAAAAGTTTCTTTACTTCCGTCTCTTCCGGTAGAGGAAGCCATGTTATACGTAAACTTTTCTTCGATTCGCGAATTGGTCGAAAGTATTAGTGACTATTCCAAAGGCTATGATGCTGAAAATTTGATAGAATGTTTTGTTAGTCGCAACAAGTTTGCTGCCCAAGTTTCAGCTTTATTAGACGACGGGAAGTGGTCGAAAAATCGATGCAAAGTTTTCCAAGCAAGCAACCAACCAACCAAGCAGACAGACAGTACGAGTTAAAAGAAAGGGAGTAAAAAAAATATATTTTGCGCTTTTCTTTTCATGTAGAATAAGAAAAGTGTTAATTTCATAAAATGTTCATTCAAAATATCTATGAAAAAAAAGAACAAATGCATGTAAGCACTCTTTCTTCCCGAGTGGCATCCGGGCATGGAATGGGTTGCCCAGGAAAACCAGCAATCCATCTTTTAAACACTAATCGAAATGCAAGACTAGTACTCTCAAACCACGGATGTGCGTAGGACGCAATAAAGCTTTTGTCATGACGCAATAAAGCTTTTGTCATGACGCAATAAAGCTTTTGTCATGACGCAATAAAGCTTTTGTCATGACGCAATAAAGCTTTTGTCATGACGCAATAAAGCTTTTGTCATGACGCAATAAAGCTTTTGTCATGACGCAATAAAGCTTTTGTCATGACGCAATAAAGCTTTTGTCATGACGCAATAAAGCTTTTGTCATGACGCAATAAAGCTTTTGTCATGACGCAATAAAGCTTTTGTCATGACGCAATAAAGCTTTTGTCATGACGCAATAAAGCTTTTGTCATGACGCAATAAAGCTTTTGTCATGACGCAATAAAGCTTTTGTCATGACGCAATAAAGCTTTTGTCATGACGCAATAAAGCTTTTGTCATGACGCAATAAAGCTTTTGTCATGACGCAATAAAGCTTTTGTCATGACGCAATAAAGCTTTTGTCATGACGCAATAAAGCTTTTGTCATGACGCAATAAAGCTTTTGTCATGACGCAATAAAGCTTTTGTCATGACGCAATAAAGCTTTTGTCATGACGCAATAAAGCTTTTGTCATGACGCAATAAAGCTTTTGTCATGACGCAATAAAGCTTTTGTCATGACGCAATAAAGCTTTTGTCATGACGCAATAAAGCTTTTGTCATGACGCAATAAAGCTTTTGTCATGACGCAATAAAGCTTTTGTCATGACGCAATAAAGCTTTTGTCATGACGCAATAAAGCTTTTGTCATGACGCAATAAAGCCATTTTTATAAAAGGAGAAACTTTAAAATTGAAGCCACTGTAGACTTTTAACTTGCAAGTGGATCTGCTCCTTGGTCATCTTGTCCAGAGTGAAATTTAAAGATGCCACATACGTCAAACCGTTGATCGTAAACGGGTCAAAATAATTGGCAATATTAAAAATAAACTACTGAAATGAAACTTCTCAGCTTATAATAAAGTTATTGTATTTCAATTAACTTGTTTAGAATCAAAGCAACAAATATGTTGTTTGTTTTTTTTTGGGTTTCAATCGAAATGTAATATTGGAAGAGACGTCGTTCAACTTATTTTCAGCCAATCAGTGCTCGGCGTTTATTTTGTGCTTGTTTTATTTTTTTTTAAATATAACAATGAGGTGACTGGATGACGTGGGTTGAAAGATGTTTTATAAAATATTTAGCCCAAATAAAACTGGTTACATTGACAAGGATTTTGTTACAAATTGAAATTGTGTAGGGTTGGGTTTAGAAATTAGGTGGGTTTTTTTTACAAAGAATTACCCCAGACAATGACGTATGGTTGAGATAAGATGGACGCAAGTGACGCAAGTAAGGTGAATATGGCGTCAATTTCTATCTCACTTATCCCCCTTCCTCTCTCCCCCTCTCTCTCCCTCTCTCCCTTAGAAAGTAAAATCTTTAAAACCTAATGATATGGTCTTAACTCTACGCTCTGCGCATTTAAAAAAAATATAATATGCAATCCATGTGGCGCAGATGTTGAAGAGGCACGGTGGCCTTGCGGCAGCGCGTTCGACTGGCGTACCGAAGGTCCTGGGTTCGAATCCTGGTCAAGGCTAGGTTTTTTTTCCCTGGACTTGAGGGTGCCCCTGAGTCTACCCAGCTCTGATGGAGACCTGAAATTAGTTAAGGGGTAATGTAAAGGCGGATGGGCATTGTGTTGACCACACATCCGTGGCCACTGAAACTGGTGAACGCTGCCTCAATTTGGTCCGACGGGTACTACAACATACAGAAGGTGCATATTGTAGTGTAGGTCTAACTAATGTTTTGGTAAGATTTCAATCTGGACTAATGCACCGTCTCCTCCCTTTCATACACGTGCAGCTCCGGCGAGCGGTTGATGTTACTCACGAAACGGAAGCGACAACAGCCTTAAAGATATACATTTCTTCCCATCTACCATGATTAGACTAAAAAAAAAGAAATTCGATTTTAATAACATTTATTCAAATTTCAAATAAAAAGATAGACATGCGCAGTCCGTACGGTCTATAGACGTTAAACTTCCGGTAACAGAATCCCTCCACCCCCACAGCTCATCGTAACAAAACAAAAAAAAAAAAAAAAAAAAAAAAAAAAAAAAAAAAAAAAAAAAAAAAACGCTCGACAGCGATTACAGTTTTGTTGTTCTTCTAACTCTATGATCTGTCCACACTGCCAGTAGGTGAACATTCCAGTTAAGGTAGCATCGCCGGGAAACCAGGCAGCCTCACATGCAGCCCTGGTACCGCAGGTTTCGGACAGACCGGTACCGTCATCGAAAATATTTTTTTTTTTAAATTTTGAAATACAACACAATAACCTGTTTCAATCCTTAAATAAACATAAGGACAAAAACTATTTCCTTATCCCCTTATGCGAGAACAAATGCATATTATAAGTACTCTTTTTTCCCCGAGTGGCACTCAGGCATGGAATGTGTTGTCTGAAACAAACCAGGAAAAGCCGTAACTTAACATCATTTAAAACACGAATAAATAATTCAATACTACACTCAGACGACGGACGAGCTTAGGACGCAATAATCTTCTTTATAGAAGGAGCGTCTGTAACATATTATAATAATATCAGTTCTGCGTACGGGTCCAAAAATGGCAAATACAACAGAACAGCCAAATAACAACCATTTATTAGAGATGATATTTTAAAAGAAAGAAAAATAAATATTTTTAGTTTCAAATTTCTACTTGATGTAGAGCTTGCAACTATAAATAATCTAACATCCTGCACTTTGAATTCAATTATTAGAATTCTAGAGTTTCCAGGAGAATTTATTTTATTTGCTACTGTTGAGAAATTCTAGAAAAGTTTTGTTTTTGTATGTTTTGTTTTTAAAAAGCTAGTCTAAAATAAAATAATTGCGAAACTATAGAATTGTTTGTTTTGTTGTTGTGTGTGCTGGTTTTTAAAGAATTAAATGTTACAAAATTACAATTAACCGTATAAATAGGACAGCTTTATATCAGCGCCTACATATGTAAGTAAAGTCTTATATATTTATATTCGATAGAACGAGAGAGAGAGAGAGAGAGAGAGAGAGAGAGAGAGAGAGAGAGAGAGAGAAGAAGAAGAAGTAAGGGTGTATGGATGGAGGGAGGAGAGAAATATGAGAAAGGGGGGGGGGTGGAGAAGAGAAAGGGGTTAAAAAGATAGTGACCGCGGTTGGGATTAGATTGACGGAGAGTGAGTTATCGACACAGTGTGTGTGTGTGGGGGGGGGGATTTAAATACATGGTGGAGATCGACACAGAGAGTAAGATAGTAAGAGAAAGAAAGAGAGAGAGAGAGAGAGAAAGAGATAGAAAGATGAAGAGTAAGTGACAAATTCAGCTTTTGAAATATACAGCTATTAGCATTAAATACGCTGCAGATTTGAACACACACACAAAAAAACCACTAACAACAACCGTACTTGCGGCGTACAGCGGCCATTGTCAAAATGGAACAGCACGCTTTTATATTGTGTGATTTCTTTTTGTATAACAGTCTATATACGTAGGAAAGAGTGGTACTTTATTACAAAATATTTTTATTATACACCAATTATGTAAAGACTAAATTACTTTAAGGTAGATTCAAGAAAACATTTTGTTTAAATTCACCACTAACTTGTATTCGTGGCTTTAAAAAAATATATATTTTATGTAAAAAAAAAAAAAAAAAAAAAAAAAAACAAGCCACCTGAAAGGTCAGGGTTTTTATCCTTTTAAATCATTTTAAAATGTACACATTTTTGTCAAAAATCACAACAACAACAACAAAAAAGAGATCAAATTGGACCGCGTGCCTTAGGTTGCCGACCCCTGTCCTTTTTTTTTTAAACGTTCTTTTCTTGTCCATCGGTAAGGTGTTCTTTAGTGCCCTAACATAGGGGAGGGCAGAGGGGGCATATGCCCTGGGGCGGCACTTCCAGAGGGAGCGGCAAATGTAGTATAAATATAGCAGATATAGCACCAAACAAGCAGTTACAGTATGCAAGCGGGTTGGCGCTGAAACTTTTGCCCTGGGGCGCTACATGAGCTTGTAAAGGCTCTGACTGGCAGTTTATATAAATAGTCTAAATAAAAGATGTTTGTTTTTTTAATTTTTTAAAAAGTACTTTATTAATTAAGTAGAAAATAAACACGTTTGGAGTTGTATTAAGGACTTCTCAACACGTCTTAATTTCCATTTATATTTTTGTTAAAATTTTAAATAAATATTTATCTTATCTTATAAGTTTACAGACGTCCCTTCTAGGTAGAAGATTATTACGTCCACTAGGCCCAAAACTCCTGCAGGGCGACAGGGATCCGTCGGTGGCAGGGATAGAACCCGCGACGTGCCGGTTTTTGGTTGACAGTCCGGTGAACTAACCGCTGAATTTGTTACACTGTTTCATCGAATTTAGTGAATTTGAGAATCTTTTTTCAAACCTAGAAAAGTTTTCTTATTCTTATTTAAAACATTCCTAAAGTTGAACAAAACAAGTCAGTTTTCCCCAACTTTCTCAAACCTAGGTCCATTTTCCCAAACTTTTCGAAAACGTTTCTAATCTTATATTATATTATATTACAGACGCTCCTTCAATAAAGAAGATTGTTGCGTCCTACGCTCATCCGTGGTCCGAGTCTAGTCTTGCATTTTTGTATTAGTGTTTTAAATGATGTTGAGTTACTGGTTTTCCTTATTTGTTCAGGTAACCCATTTCATGCACGGATGCCACTCGGAGAAGATAGAGTACTTATACGTCTTTGTACTCGCAAAAGGGATAAGGAAAGTGGTTTTTGTCTTTGTGTTTACCTGAGCATTGTAACAGGTTGTTATTGTGTAGTATTTCTAAATTAATGTTTAATGCTTTATGTATTATTACTACTTCACTCTTTGCCCTCTTGTTCCTATAGAGTTTCTTGTTTCACCAACTTGAACAATCAAGTAAGTTTTTCCAAACTTTCCAAAACCACATAAAAATATAAATTAATTATAGTAGCCCATCAAATAAAGTCCAATTAAAACCCCTAAAACAGCCTTTGTATATTGTAAGGATCGGATACCTACGCAACGCGTGCCGCACTTGGCACGCAGAGCTATTTTCAATGGCACGTGGAAGACCTGCGAAAAAAAAAAGTCAATTTCAGTCTTTTCAACAAGATAATAGCAGAATAACTTGAAAGTTTGTCGGCACGCTGAATGAATTAGGAATCCTTACTTTGGCACACTATTACCCAAAAGTTGCCGACCCCCTGGAGTATAGTGTACAGTGTAAATGGTGCGACACTGAAAAGGGACACAAAGCAAAACACACACGGCCTACATTAAAGAAGACTTTTTCTTCTTCCCTATTCTCTGAGTCATTCTCCGTGTATGTGATTGAGTGTATGTACCTGCCTTCTCCCTTGTCAGACCAATCTCGCCCCCCCCCCCCCGCCCCCTTGATAAATCCTTATTGGAAAGAACGATTAAACATATTGAATAAATAAAGAAATCACTCGCTGACTTAAAAAACAAAACAATTTTTCTTTTTCGTCACTTCAAACGATCCACGTAAGAATGCAGCCTCTTAACAATAATCTAAACAATAATCTGAACAAGCCGGATTAAACAGTTTAATGCATGGATTTATGTTTAAAGACTTTAATCTTTGTTTGCTGAGCCCCGTCGGCTGATAATTTCGGCAGATTTGTTCTCATTTCCTTTCTGAAAGCCAGTAAAATGTTTAACTTTTTTTTTTTACAATTGGTTTTTCGCTGTTGTTGTAATCAGATTAATGGTAGGTTTAGGGTGTTATATTAGTGCGTGACTGTTTTAGTGCGTAAGTTTGTGTGTATGTATGTGTATGTGTGTGTATGTGTGTGTATGTGTGTGTATATGTGTCTATGTGTGTGTGTGTGTGTATGTGTGTGTGTATGTGTGTGTATGTGTGTGTGTGTGTGTATGTGTGTGTATGTGTGTGTATATGTGTCTATGTGTGTGTGTGTATGTGTGTGTATGTGTGTCTATGTGTGTGTGTGTGTGTATGTGTGTGTATGTGTG
Source organism: Anisus vortex (assembly GCA_949126835.1). Classification (NCBI taxonomy): domain Eukaryota; kingdom Metazoa; phylum Mollusca; class Gastropoda; family Planorbidae; genus Anisus; species Anisus vortex. Next base: position 30,385,794 of record OX421508.1, read on the forward strand.
TGTATGTGTGTGTATATGTGTATGTGTGTGTGTGTATGTGTGTGTGTGTGTATGTGTGTGTATATGTGTCTATGTGTGTGTATGTGTGTGTGTGTATGTGTGTGTGTATGTGTGTGTGTGTATATGTGTCTATGTGTGTGTATGTGTGTGTGTATGTGTGTGTATGTGTGTGTATATGTGTGTGTGTATGTGTGTGTGTATGTGTGTGTGTATGTGTGTATGTGTGTGTATGTGTGTGTATGTGTGTGTGTATGTGTGTGTGTATGTGTGTGTATATGTGTCTATGTGTGTGTGTATGTGTGTGTGTATGTGTGTGTGTATGTGTGTGTGTATGTGTGTGTGTATGTGTGTGTGTATGTGTGTGTGTATGTGTGTGTGTATGTGTATGTGTGTGTATGTGTGTGTGTATGTGTGTGTGTATGTGTGTGTGTATGTGTGTGTGTATGTGTGTGTGTATGTGTGTGTGTATGTGTGTGTGTGTGTGTGTGTATGTGTGTATGTGTGTGTATGTGTGTGTATGTGTGTGTATGTGTGTATGTGTGTATGTGTGTGTGTGTGTATTGTGTTTGGGAGAAAGATATCTAGAGACAGTCCATGTCATAGAAATTTGCACATTTCTCACACCTATCACCTGTCCGCTGCAAGAGAGGAGGGAATTAAGCATGTAAACACGCGCGCTAATCTATAATCCTAAAGTGATATAAATGAATGCTATTCGATCCTGGGGGGATTAAGGACTAAAGCGTTTTCTTCACCCTGACCCCACCTCCTTCTTTAGCACGTTACTTTGAGCAGTGCGTAAAGTCAGGGGCGTAGTAATGTGCTGTACAGATTGTGCAGTGCACAAGGGCCCGAACCGGAAAAAGTTTCACTCGTTGTGCGGAGTCAAAGGTTTCTGCCCGTACGACTTACAATTGATGCCCCCCCCCCATCCCGCCCCATCATCGCAGCCTTACTCCAAGGTATGGGGAGATTTCTTCCTCTTCTGTTACTATTAGCCAGTCTTCTCCTTTATCTTATCTTATATATTACAGACGCTCCTTCTATAAAGAAGATTATTGCGTCCTCCTCTCATCCCCTCTCGCAGTCAATGCCAGACAAACATATTTACATGTCCTTTTTTTTAAAGTTGTTCTGTATTGCTGCATAGTGTGTTGGTAATGCTAGGTTGAGGTGGGGGAGGGGGGGGGGGAGTAGTGTGTGCCTGAGGTTGATTAGATTAGACCAGGGGTCGGCAACCATTTGCTAATAGTGTGCCAGAGTCTTATTTCTACACCATTCAGCGTGCCAACAGCCTGAAAGTCACCCTGCTCCACTATATTTTAAAAATCTATTTTATAAGACAATTTATTTAGCGCCGTAGCAAGACAGAGGTAAAAAACAAAAGAACTTTATAGAGAAAATTTTTACGTTTTATATTTAATTTTAAAAAATATGGTTGTTGTTATCATATTTTTATTTTTTTTTCATTTATAGTATCTATTATAGCAAATGCATACTTTCATTACTGAATGTTCACATTAAATCTATTGGTTGATGTCTACAACAATTATTTAGTTGTCAGGTTTAATTTTAGCAGGTGCTGATAAAATTCATTTTTAAAAATTAGGAGTCGCTTGGAGCTCTTTCGAATTCCTTGCCCCTCCTGTGGTTCTTTCGGCGTTTAAATGTTGCATGGTATCGGCAACTTCACTAATACCCGTACCGATTTCCCGTCCCGAAAGGCGGTTTATTAGTCGTGGATCAGCTAGTTCCGCCCTTTGCACAATCACTCTTACGTCAAGCGTGGCAGCCGATCATGAATGAGAGCCGAGGGCAGACCGGTTGTAGTCTAGGCCGACAATGAATGAGAGCCGAGGGCAGACCGGTTGTAGTCTAGGCCGACAATGAATGAGAGCCGAGGGCAGACCGGTTGTAGTCTAGGCCGACAATGAATGAGAGCCGAGGGCAGACCGGTTGTAGTCTAGGCCGACAATGAATGAGAGCCGAGGGCAGACCGGTTGTAGTCTAGGCCGACAATGAATGAGAGCCGAGGGCAGACCGGTTGTAGTCCAGGCCGACAATGAATGAGAGCCGAGGGCAGACCGGTTGTAGTTTAGGCCGACAATGAATGAGAGCCGAGGGCAGACCGGTTGTAGTCTAGGCCGACAATGAATGAGAGCCAAAGCCAGAAAACATAGCAAGCCCTAAGTCTCGGACTACATACCGTTACCGGCGGTATTGCCCCAGCCGTTCCCTCCAGGTGCCAGCTGCCAACTTTACCGCCTTCTGAGATCAGAACGTACGTCACTCTGTTCCAACCAGAAAGGCGATCACAGTGACTAGAAATCCGTTTCATAAAATTTTGATCTGTTAAGGTGTACGTAACTTTCATTTCAAGAACTACCAATTCGATCCCAGTTTCATCGGAGGAGATACATAGTTATCATAGTTATGGGTAGTTAATGTAGTGTTTCAAGTTTTAAATTGTACATGTAGTTTCTTTACTCATATAAAACTTATATATATTTTTACATATTTTTTAAAAAGAACTTTATCACTTTAAAATTATAATTGTCAGCCACTTAGATTATTTTGTTTAGTAAAGGAAAAATAGAAAACATTTAGAAATATTAAAGCAAATAAAAATGGGCTAATTATCCCCCTTTAATTAAAGTTTCCACATTTGATTCTATAGTGATACCAAACAAGTTATGTTTTGTAATATAACTAATATTACTTTTAAATTATTAGTAGCCTACCTTAATTAAATCTAGCATTATGATATGTATTTCAATTAATAATTAAAGCTATAAAATTAATTAAGTTAAACAGTTGTAAATAAACATTTCCTGCATTAATTGTTTAAGTCGATTTAAGTTTAAGATTTTTTAGAACATTAATAATTCCAACAATTAAATAATAATAATATAATGCTAGTATATAAGCCTCATAAATTTATTAAAATAATTAAAGAAATAAACAAATATTCTATAATTAATTATAGACTATTTATGTTTAATTAAAGAAGACAAGCATTAAAATAAAACTCTTTTGAATGTAATTAGCATGTTCAATGTCGGGTACATATTTAGTTACTTCCGAGTGATCAAGTGTAAGTGACCTCTTTGTATGCTTAAAACAGCTTTCATGTGTATTTGTATTTGATATGACATCGTATGCATCCATTCACGTGTAATTTAAATTTACCCACACGGAGGAGCACTTGTCCAGTCAGCCACCAGGAAAATAACAACACCATCATCAACAACTCCTGTAAAGTTCTTCTACTAATCACTTGATGATCAGGAGGAAATGAAGATCTGGATTAGCCGGGCCCGCCATTTAATTGGCCACTTATTTAAACGTCACGATGACCGTCTCACGCAGATGGGCCGCCCCCCACCCCCTACCCCCTCTCCGGGCAAGGCAGTCCACGAGTCTGGATAGGGCCAATTAAAAACGCGAATAACTTCCGGTCAGATCAAGTGGGGTCAGGCTGCGCAAGAAATTCATCGCATGGCGACAAGTGTCAAAGCCGTTACTTCTGCTGTCACACCCCCCCCTCCCCCTTTTCCCGTCGTTTAGGGTTGGGGATAAAATGTCTCAACTAGAGTCCACCCCCCACTCCCCTTTACTCCCTTTACATTAACTAGTGCAGTCAAGACACTCAAAAACTGTTTTAGTTACTACGACTCATTGACTCATACGGAGTATTGCAATAATTCCAATTGCTACAAGTTGATGCTCGAATTGCAAAACTATGATTCAAAATGCCGTTCACTATAGTGAAACAAACTATTCATATTTTCTCGTGTAAATCCTTTATACGCATTTTAGTTATGCATTAGTCTATTGAAGATTTTGCTTTAAATACATTATATATGGTTCACATTAAAATAATTTAAAAAAAACTTATTGGGAATGTGCGTTCAGGTGCGCTCAATAGGGATTTACCAATGTACACCATAAAGTGTAGAGTCACTGTAGAGGTAAAAAACCACAACAGTTAAAATCTGATTATTGCATGTTGGGGTGTGGGTGAGGGCGGAAGAAAATATGAAGATACAAAAATTGTGTTCTTGCAAGCTTAGAGTCTATGTGTTACGTTTCAGCTAGATAAGATGACGGGAAGTTGGTCAATACAATGGGCATTAAACTCTAATTTAGAAATACAACACAATATTAACCTGTTGCAAAGCTCAGATAAACATAAAGACAAAAACACTTTACTTGTCCCTTATGCGAGAACAAATGCATATAAGTACTATTTCTTCCCGAGTGGCATTCGGGCATGGAATGGGTTGGCTGAACAAACCAGGAAAACCAGTAACTTAACATCATTTGAAACATTAATAAAAATGCAGGACTAGACTCGGACCACGGGTGAGCGTAGGACGCAATAATCTTCTTTATAGAAGGAGCGTCTGTAATGTATAAGATAATTAGCTATCCAAAAGTGCGGTCCCCAGAAACCTACATACTAAAGCGAAGTTTAAATACGGGATTTAATTTTTAAAACAAAATTTTAGCCAAAAATGGTCACAGAAGAAGAACGATACAAGATTAATTTAAAAATAAATTGAGTTATGACCCTTGGGGGGACTTGGTGTGTAATTTAAGCGGAAATATATCTGTTATCTAGAATAATGGCCTAAAGCTCAGAATGTTTATTCCTGAGATGGAGTTTCGTTTTTGTTGTTAAACTAGAAGCTAGTTGAGTGAATGCTATATATAGTAGACTGTATAAACCCATAGTTTCAATGTTGGCCTTTTCACCAAATAAGCTACCGGCGTTGACTACACCTTCTTACACTGTGGTCCGCACTCATATACTATTATTAATTAATTATATATATATTAGCCTAGAGAATTATATCCGTGTTCTTAGATGTTTGTTGCGTAATGTTAAATGAGTTCTGAGCTTACATTATGTTTTTTTGGCAGCGCTATACAATGTTGCATCGCTCAGATAAACACAAGGACAAAAACACTTTCCTTATCCCTTATGCGAGAACAAATGAATATACTTTCTTCCCGAGTGGCATTCGGGCATGGAATGGGTTGCCTGAAATAACCACGACAACCAGTAACTTAACATAAATTTAAAACATTAATAAAGATGCAAGACTAGACTTGGGCCACGGATGAGCGTAGGACGCAATAATCTTCTTTATAGAAGGAGCGTCTTTAATATATAAGATAAGAAGATAAGATAGTTATTATTATTATCTCCATATCAAGGAGCTATGAATAAGAAATGTATTATTTACATGTTAGGTAGAATTTCGGTGGGGGGAGGGGGGCAGGAAGCAACGGCTACCGCTTGTTGACCAAATCACCCGGTTTTTTTTTTAACGTTCCTTATTAAGACAGAACGGCATCAGTTAAATCCGTTTATGGAACATTTTTAGTGGCAGTTTTCTACATTTTCCTCCTTCAATGTACTGCCGGAGTCGATGAAACACTTGAGCCGATTGACCGAATTGAGCTACTCACAGCCACTTTTACTTTAGTGATGTGTTAGTTATCAACTAGATCAGCGATTCCCAAACTCTTTTCTTTTCCGTACCCCACGATTTAAGCTTTTACGTTTTTGATGTCATTTCCACCCCCCCATCCCCCCCCCCCAAGACTCTCAAAACGCCACACACCAAGGTCTACTGGTCTGAAGCTTAGGTTCTCGGAATTCTGCGGGGGGGGGGGGGGGGCTCCAGTCGAGGTGTATACTTTTTATATAAAGTAATAGTTGTACTGCTGCTACTGGTTGGGCACCGCTGATTCATTTTAGGTACTGCTGCTACTGGTTTGGGCACCGCTGATACATTTTAGGTGCTGCTGCTACTGGTTGGGCACCGCTGATACATTTTAGGTACTGCTGCTACTGGTTTGGGCACCGCTGATACATTTTAGGTACTGCTGCTACTGGTGGGGCACCGCTGATACATTTTAGGTACTGCTGCTACTGGTTGGGCACCGCTGATACATTTTAGGTACTGCTGCTACTGGTTGGGCACCGCTGATACATTTTAGGTACTGCTGCTACTGGTTGGGCACCGCTGATACATTTTAGGTACTGCTGCTACAGGATGGGCACCATTGATACAGGTAACGTACTGCAGATATAGTTTAGGCACCGCTGTTACAGCTTGGGCACCACTGCAGTCGAAGACGCTAGCCATGGCCGATACATATGAAGCTAACCTAGCCTCAGGCAAATAGCAATAAGAATAGATCAACCAACGTTTTAAAATTTGAAAAAATAAATTTATCCTTTCTATTTGCTTTCCTTTATTTATATTATGCAAAACAGTTCTGAATGTGACGCAAAGCAAAATGTGACCAGCGTGCTTATCCATAGTTCACGAAGGGATGGTGTTGCCAGTATGCTGACCACCTAACACTTCATTACATTATTATTGCTTTGTGTCCGATGACACAGTGGTCAAGTTGCAGCGCCTTTTGGGTAGCTGTCCCACACCCAAGAATCTAGGGTTCGAATCCTGGTGAAAAAAAAATGCTAGGGGTGTTTCCCAAAGCTTTGACGGCTGTCTATGAGTCTCCCCCCAGCATTGCACCAGAAATTAGCTGGGTTGAAAAAGAAAAGGCTGGCCACACAATCCCTTCGTATACCATGGTCACGGAGACTGGTAAATACAGCCTCAAGTTCTCATATGAATCAACCCGCCCTTACAAGAGATACGTTTTGGTTGTAATCCAATAAATTCACAGTGCATAGAAAATTAAATATATCGCCCCTGTTTCGACCTTAGCGCCTACGCGTTAGCAGTACGGCTATTAACTGTACGACCACGACGTCATAAAAAATATGCATTAAAAAAATGTGGAGCTTATCATATTTAAAAACACAACAAAAACAAAATACAACAAAGTTTTTTTCTTCTAAATTCTTTACATGCATTTTTGTTTGCATTGACCAGCCAAAGATTTTGCCTCTTGCAAAACAAAAAGAAGAAAAGAAACCAACCCAAAGTTAAAAATAAAAGGAAATAATTATGTTTGAAAAAAACTAACCCATAAAAACAAAGTTTTTATTATACTCCCTTTCTTTGTAAACTAAGTTTATAATAAATTTATATTTTGATAGATTAAAACAAATATAAGTGATATCATACCTTATGAATTTCCACACTAAAAATGTGTGCATCCTTTTTTTTTCGGGCTAAAGCCGAAAAGTTTATTTACTTCCATCTCTTCCGGTAGAAGCAGCCATGTTTTACGTGAAATATATTCTTCGATTCGCAAATTGGTCGAAGGAATTCGTGACTATTCCAAAGGCTATGGTGCTGAAAATTTGATAGAATGTATTGTTAGTCGGGAAAAGTCTGCAGCCCAAGTTTCAGCTCGATTGGACGACGGGAAGTGGTCGAAAAATCGATGCAAAGTTTTGCTATCAAGCAACCAAGCAGACAGACAGACAGTATGAGTTAAAAGAAAGAGAGTAAAAAGATAATATCATTGACAAAATGTCTGTACTGATATTATGCTGTTAATAGTTACAAACAGGTGGTTATCGCAAACGAGATGTCGATGAAAATTTGAAGGAAAAAAAAAAGAAAAGTGTTGTCATCGGCTTAACGTCTTTGTGTCAAGTTTTAGCTAGATGGGATGAAGAAAGTGTGTCAATTACCCTTCCGAACATCTGGCGGTCAGCCCGCCAGCCAGACACATAATAAAGTAAAGTATCTCGTCGGTCCAAATTGATCATATGGACAGTTTCTGTGGCCATTGTGACCAGGGGATTGTGTGGCCAGCACAATGTTCAGTCGCCTTTTCTTCAACCCAAACTAATGTCAACTAATGTCAGGTACCCACCAGAGCTGGGTAGACTTAGGGACACCCTCCAGTCCCAGGAACAAACCCTAGCCTTCACCAGGAAGTCTAAAAATTATGCACGTTTCGAACTCAGAACCTTCGGGGTTCGCCAGCCGAACGCGCTGCCGGCTCGGCCACTGTGCCGTCGCATATCCAGAAACAAACATACAAACACACTTTTGCGAAGTCAATATAAAATATTTTAACATTTTCAGGCGACATTAACAAGAGCAGTCTACAGATTTAGTAGTTACGAGGGAAAGAGAAGTAGCTCGAATTTTCAATCAGTGGGGTTTGTTTTCTTGGTTTTTATTTAGCTTTTTGTTGTTGTGGTTTTTTATTATTATTTGAAATGTCTATATATAGTAACACCAGGCTTACTTTCGCTCCTTCTAGAATGAAGAGTGATATCTATTTACAGCCAAGTCGATGACTCACTGCCCGTTCTCTCCGCTCTGGAAAGTCCCAATGGGGTCAGACTTGATCAATATCTGGACAATAAGTGTACCAAGCGGATTGGGTGATGGTAATTGTGGGGGGGGGGGGCGGTGGTTGGCCGTGTGTGTTTGTGTGTGTGTGTGTGTTTTGAAGTATTCCAATGTCTCGTGCAGCAATGGTCAGTTAACTTTTGAATAGTTAACTCATGGTAGTGTGTGTGTGTGTGCGGGTATTTTTTTTTTTTTTTTTAAAGTTTAAACTCTTTTTGAATGGATGACCTATTTTACAATTAAGGAAATCGTCCTACGTCTTAAATTTGAAGCATTTGTTCCGTAAACTAGACACAAGTAAAATAAAAGTAAAGTACCCTTCGGACGAAACGGATCATAGCGTTCACCAGTTTCTTTGGCCACGGCATACTAAGGGATGTGTGGCCACCACAATGCCCAGCCGCCTTTACTTTACCCTAACTAATGTCAGGTATCCAATAGAGCAGGGCAGACCAAAAAAAACACACTCCAGACCAGGGGGAAGCCAGAAATTTTTTCCAGGGGGGGGGGGGGGGGCTGAACTTTCGCGTGACAAAGATTTACCAAATTTTTAGCAAATTTAGTGCATATTTTGTAAAAAATCACTTGAAAAAGATTATTTTTTTTAATTCCAGGGGGGGGGGGGGGTTAGCTTTCCTCAGCCCCCCCCCCTGTGGCTTCGCCCCTGCTCCAGACCCGGGAACGAATCCTAGCCTTCACCAGGATTCGAACGCGCACCGCGCCCCAATATTTGCCCTAAAGTTCTTAACATAAAAATAAATAAATCCCGGACGATCTGAAACCGAGGGCTTTAACTAGGTACACGAGTGCTCTGCCAATAGGTCTGACTATCGCCAGCAGACTCGAACCATTAAACCAAATTTAAGAGTTCGAGTCCTTATAATTGCTACTAATTAACAAGTCAGGCATTCACTCCTGGAGTCTCCAGACAATAGAACAATTAAAAACAAATCTACCCGTAATCTTTACGGGCTATCGAACACACTCGGGTAGCCACAAGTATGTTTAAATAATGGGGGGGGGGGGGGCAATATCCAGGCCATTATATGGGTTTGTGCCACCCGTAAACGATTCACTCCACCAGCGCGCCCCCTGCCCCCAATTCTCAACCCTTCCTTTTATCAGGAAACGGCGACCTGGGGATTCTAAATATTGTTTCTAGAACCTTCGGTCACGTGTGTGTTGTTGACTTTTTCTCCGATTGAAAATGCTACCTTTACACACACACACAAACACCTATATAATACACTAGTACCAGTGGAGAAGTCCAGTCAACTAAGAGTTCGAAACACACACAAACCGCTCCATCCCCTCCCCACAGGTTTGATTATATAGAGTTTAATTTTTCACTTAGGCCTACAGCTGATCGGGAGGGCTTTGTTTACCAAAGGTTTATTTCAAGGTAAAGTTCATTGAACCTGCAATTAAAATTCGACCTAAAATATTTCACATTATATTTTAGCACAAGATATTATAGCTTTGATAGTAAGTATGCCACAATAAAATAGAGTTGATCTTAAGTAAGGTCCCGGGTTCGAATCCTGGTGCAGGCTAGGATTTTTTCCCGGGTCTGGAGGGTGTCCCTGAGTCTACCCAGCTCTGATAGGTACCTGACCTTAGTTGGGGTAAAGAAAAGGCGGCTGTGCATAATGATGGCCACACAATCACCTAGTATGCCGTGGCCACAGAAACTGGTGAACGCTGCTTCCCCGGACCTATAAATCAATTTGGTCCGAAGGGTACTTTACTTAAAAGTAAGTCAATATATAACTTTAAAAGTTAATTTGCCAGGTAGACAGTTATTCCTTTTTAATTTGTTAATCTCACGTTATATAAATCCAGGAATAGAACAGTTTAATCCTAATTTTGTTTGAATTATTGTTTAGATAAGGGGTCGCCAACCTACGGGAAGCGTGCCAACTTGGCACGCCCAGCAATTTTCAATGGCACGCGAAAGATCCCCAAATAGACAAATTTAAGTCTCTTCTAAAAAAGAAATTAAGTGCTAGAGCCAGGATGACTTTTAGAATGCTGGCACGCTAAGTGAATTAGAAAAACTTATTTGGCACACTGTTAGCAAAAGGTTGCCGATCCATGAGTTTAGAGCTTAGATTATTGTCAAGAAATGGAATTCGTGCAGGCATAGTTTGAGGACACGAAACAAAATAAATATTGCTGCCTCTGGGTGTATTTTTTGTGTACGTCATACTGTCATATATCCGAAGTAAACCTCCAATAAAACAATGTAGGATTAAATTCAATATTTGGTTTGTTTTAATTGAGACAACCAATAGCCAGGCGACACTTGTCTCGGAGGTGGGTGATACTTTAACAGGAAAGTTCATCAGTAGGAGATAGAAAGCATGATGTGGAGGTGGGGAAAAAATATATTTTTAGCGAGAGAGAGAGAAGATGTTGAGGGTGTAGAGAAATAGTGAGAGAGAGAGAGAGAGAGAGTGATTGAGAGAGTGTGATAGAGAGAGAAAGTGAAAGAGTATGAGAAAGAGAAAGAGCGTGAGCGAGTGATAGTAAGAGAGGGTGTGATAGAGTGTGTGAGAGAGCGCGAGAGCAACAGAGAGAGAGAGAGTGAGAGAGAGAGAGAGCAGGAGGGAGAGTGAAAGAATGAGAGAGATTGTGAGAGAGAGAGTGAGAGAGAAATTATGAGAGATAAAGTGAGCGAAACGTTGAGTGTAAAAGAGAGAGAGAGAGAAGAGACTAATGTCAAATAGAGTCGGGGGATAAATCAAGTCCATTGACACTAAACCAACAGACCCTTAAGGCATTTATTTAAAGACTGAGAAAATAGGAGATATCAGATCTTAGACTATCTATGTCTTTATAATATTCAATTCACAATCACCTATTTCTCAATTTTCCTTTCTTTTTTTTTTTTTTGCTGTAACGTTAACTCATGTTTTAGACTTTTTTTTTTTAAATCCGTTCAAAGAATTGGCTTAAAATAGGCAATCTATTAATACACATAGATCTAAATATATATTTTTTTTAAATTTGTTAAAAGTAACGTATTAGTATTGTTGCCTTTTGGTGATCTAACAATTAAATTATCAAGTTTCGAAATTCAAACGAAATTTGAAATTTAATAATACAGTTATTTTTATCACAATCGTAGCTTTATATAAATAAACATTTAATTAAAAAAATACATCTGAAATTTCATGCAGGAAAATATAATAATCTAAGCTATATATAGGCCTATGTTTTTATTTACATAACAACGGGGGGTTTAAACGGGACAGGGATGGGGAAAACAAGATTCTTAGCCTACTACCCCGCTTACTCGACGGTGCAACCCTGTTCTATCCAGACCTAGTTTGACTTACTTAAGGTGGCCGAGCGGCAGCGCGTTCGCCTGGCGACCCGAAGGGTCTGGGTTCGAATCGTGGTGAATGGAGGGTGTCCCTGGGTCTACCCAGCCCTGATAAGCACCTCACATTAGTTGGGGTAAAGTAAAGGCGGCTGTACATTGTGCTGGCGACACATCCCTCAGTATGTCGTGGCCACAGAAACTGGTGAACACTGCTTCAACGGCCCTATGATCAGTTTTGTCCAAAGGGTACTTCACTTTCTTTTTTACGTAAGGTCAACACCATATCTGATTGAGGCCTAATTACTATCAAAGCTTTTATTTGTATTGCTATAAAGTTCACAGCTATATCGTGTCGTAATAATTAAACCTTTTACATTAAGTTGATGAATGCTTCAGTATTTTGATATGTCTTATAATTTGTTCGTAAGGTTTTGAGATTAGGCCCTATTAATTATTATCAATGGGATCTAGAGAATCGAATCTGTGCTCTATGCATGTTTTTGTTGCTCAATGTCAAATGCGCTCTGAGCTTACATTACGTTTGTTGGCAGCGCTATATAAATAAACTTATTATTAGTATATTTTCAATTGCATCATAATAAAATGGACTATAGGCCTACACACAATCGTTACAAAAACTAAATACCGACAGAAACGTTCTCACGACAGTTTTTATTGTAATACTAGGAGTTATGTCCGTCAAAATAACTTAGATACGAATGATCACAATGTGTTTTGTTAAAAGAGAAAGAAAAAATATCTATCTATATTACAATACAAACTGTAGTGAGAAAGTATCTTTCGGTATTTAGTTTTTGTTGTAATATTGTGATTTTTTTCCTTTTAATAAAACACATTCGTTTCTCCGTCATTTTGACGGGCATAACTACTAGTAATCATATATTAGTTAAAAAAAACAACAACAACACATGTCCCATTCGGTTACTAATATGCCAGAAAATAAATGTATGACATTTCAACGTTCCCACCTACAGATTCCATGAAAACAGAAATGGCTGGTGCTTGAAGGCATTGGGGGGTGGTGTTGTTTTTGTGTGGACTTTCCTCGTGCCCTCATTATATGGCCCACACATCCTTTAAATGTCAATTTGACCTATTTCTGAAACGGGCTTATTAGAAGTTTTGCGATCTGTCATTAGTTTTGTGCCTCTGTGAACTGACCTGCCAGCATAACTTCGCAACAGTGTACATAATAAGGAAGTCTTGCAGATTTTCCTTCCCCATAAAAACTAAAACCCCATTAAAATATCTTCCAAACAGTGTGCTTAATGACAACAAAAGGCCTTGACATTACAGCCTCCTATGAAAAAAAAAACGGTTCTCTTCCGCCATTTTTTTTTTGGGGAGGGGGGTTACGTGATAAATAGTTTTGCCATTTTAAGGTACGGACAAAGTTAAATAAATCTTAATGGATTGCCTTTATAATAGCACATACACACAGATACACACACACACACAGATACACATACACACATACCCTCCTAACGGCAAGATGTGGTCCAAAAAACTGACCAAACCAGTTCATGTTCTGAGGCCGTCCAGTTAATTCAACGGATTCTTGTAATAGCTATAATAACATTTAGCAGAGATTTATGGTCGGTCTTAACCCTTACAGTCCCGGGCGCGTATATAGCGGGACTGAGATAGCATAGATAGAAAGTAGGTCGGTACGGGAAGGGTTAAGATGCTCGTCGGAGTTTGAATTTAAACACTGAACTCTGTATAGTGAGACCTTATATCCGAGTTAAAATCTAATGGTATACTAAATCTGGCAGAACTGTTTTATTCACAAGACATTAGAGTCTACTGTTTTAGTTTTTAAAAACGCTTTCAATAGCTAATTGTTTTCTTTAAGTTTTACTTTCCTCTCAGTTGGTTTTCGGGGCAGTGGGACTTGGAATGGGTTGTCTGAAATCATGTTGAATTTCAAAAACTTGTATTTTTTTTTTTACATTTATTTTTTTACAAAACTTAGAAAACAAAACCACGTATAAATATAGATATATACTGGTAAGCCAAACTTTGTAATTTTTCCAAGCTTTCCCAAGCCTTTGTCAGTTTTCACAAACTTTTCCAAACTGCCCCAAACATAGGTCAGTTTTTTTTTTTTTACAAACTTTTACAAACCTTAGTAGGTTTTCACAAATGTTCACAAACTGTCTCAATACATATGAAACATGAGTTATAAAACCAACAACAATTTATTATCAGTTTAAAGCTCGGACTATTGTAGGACGCAATGCTTTTCTGTATCGCAGGGGCGACTGTTGTTATGTAGAACGTGGGTTTGGGGGGGGGGGGGGGGGCATGAACATTACTGTTCCAATTCCAATAATGGTCCCGCAAATCAAATATTTTTTTTTTAAACGGAACTGTTTCCATGACTTTTTGAAATCACTACAATTTAATACGAAACTAAACATATAAGTAGGTTTCTGAGGTGGTAAAGTAGAGAATTGAAACTTTATGGTTAATGAGAACGTGATGAAACAAGACACACAGGCCTTCTATTTGTGTCTTAAATTTGAGACCTACAATAGGCTACACAAGAGAAATAAATCTAATAAGAAGAACATCGCGGTATTAAGTTTCGTCAAAAACTTGTAGTTGGCTTCAAAAATACTTGGAAATTGAATATAAATCGTTTTCTATTTTGTTTTGCATTTTTTTTATAAATCTAAAGAGACTATTATATTACTGAATTTATATATTGGCATTGAAAATGTGACTCCCTGTTATATGTTTAAAAAAAAATTAATGTTTTAATAGAGATAAGTGAATTTAGATCACCAATATTACGAAAAAAAAATTTGAGTCATTTTTTTGTGGGTTATTTTGTTGGGCAAATTATTGTTGAATGAATCTGATATGTGAGTGGGAGATGGGAATAAATGGGTTAAAAGCTGGGACGAATATGACAAGAACACTGAAGAACCGACTTGTGTGGGCAACATCGAAATCGGCTGAGTCGAGCGGACGCATGGTGGAAGCACTGTAGAAGTAAAGTAAAGTACCAGTCGCACCGAATTGACCCATATGTCCGGTGAAGCAGCGTTGACCAGTTTTTGTGGCCATGGCATACTAGGTGATTGTGTGGCCAGCACTATGCACAGTCGCCTTTAATTTTAACCCAACCCAAAAAAGGTCAGGTGCCCATCAGATCTGGGTAGACTCAGGGACACCCTCCGGACCCGGGAAAAAAATCCTATCCTGCACCAGGATTTGAACCCGAGAATTTCGGTACGCCAGCCGAACGCGTTGCCGCACGGCCCCCTGTGCCCACTCTGTTGAAGGGTACAGGTTATCAACCGATCTGGGATTATCCTAGTAGGCTCAGGCCCACATATGGCCCCGCAGTGTCGAAACTGCAGGAAAGCAGAAGAGAGACGGTCGAGTACCAGCAAAATGGGATTGCCCGAGCTGGAGAAGTCTTAGCGTGGATGGAACCGGGCAAACGTTCCTACCAGAACTTTAAGGTGATGAGTTTGGTTTGAGAGATACAGTAAAATTTGCTCTTCGAGGGTTCTCAATTTCTAGAGAAGTGGGTTTCTTGTCTTATCTAGTTTAAACCTAGTTTAACAATAATTATTAACTATTAAAAATAGTTTAAAAGTAACACCCTGAATTTATTCGTCTGTAAAAGAAAAATAGTACAATTGAAATTTCTCAAAATTAGGTTTCAGACAGTGCGTACATTAAAACACACATTTCTAAGATATTATTTTTCCTATTTTCAAACGGTTTTCACCATTGAATTCAGCATTCAAATTACTATGAGGTTCACTAAACTAAAAATGCACAATGCGACTCATTTTGTGGGGGAGAATCATATTTATAAGATGACTATTTATAAGATGTCTATTTATACGGTAGGCCTATACAAGAAAAGTATCTTTTTAAAACTTGCTCGTCTCTTGGGTGTGGCTAGTGAAGCAACGTTCGGCAACGACCACCGTTGACCATGGCTTCAGAGAAGGTTGTTGAGCTAGCCAGACGACAGTTCTATAACTAACATGTATATTGTAAGTGCAGGCTTTGGGAATTTCTAGAGTAAGACTATTTTTTAAGGATTAATGTTTAAGCTGTGTCATAGATAAATCATAATATTATTACATTTCAAGCGGTTCATAAACAAGCCTAATCTTCTTCTTTTAAGCAGAGCCTTTACAAGCTTATGTAGCGCCCCAGGGCAAAAGTTTTAGCGCCGCCCCCTTGCATACTGCAACTGCTCGTTTAGTGCTATATTAAGACTACATTTACCGCCCCCCTGGAAGTGTCACCCCCGGGCTTAGGCCCCCTTCTGCCCCCCCCCCATGTGAGGGCACTACTTTTAAGTAAAATGTGTTCATTTTTTCTTTAATTTGCTAAAGCTATTTCATTTGTGACGATTTAGGGTGAGTTTATTAATTGGTCCAAGCGATAAGCAATGACACGCGATAAAAGAAGACAAATAATCAACAATACCCTTTATATTTAAAATAATGAGAAGAAAGGTTAAAGCTGGCCACGTTTCGGAGCTGACCATACACTTTGGTATAGCTGGGGCATTTTTGTGTCTTTTTATAGCTGCACTGCTGACCTTTGCGTTCGTCCTTGTATTGACCAATCCCTACCTACGCTCAAAGCCAAACGAAAGAAAGTCGAGGGCAAAAAGAGATGGCAACAAGCAAAAAAAAACCTGAGCTTGTTTCAGGGTGTGGAGAAATTATCGAGTGAAAGTTTTTTTGTTTTTTTTTTGTGTTCTAATCTCCACAGAAGGGAGAGAGAGCAGGCTTTGGGATGGGGGGGGGGGGGGGGGAGAGATACGACGTAGCGTGACCTACTTTAACGTACCAGCAACCTGAGCTAAATCTATGGAGCACCCCACAAAACCCTCCCCCACCCCGCACAGACAAAAAAAAAATCAAATTTTTTGTTTTAATTAAGGATCCGTTATTGCTCAATGGGTTAATGGCGCAATAAACAAGCCCTTCCCTTGTGTGTTATCACATTATCACATGGAGTGTTCTCGTGTTGATATCAGCTATGAATGTCGTCGACGGAGCCATGCTATAACTATTCTTACAGGGGGCGAGGGATGGAAAATCGCCCACACTCAATGCTCCCCCCTTCCCACACAGTTCCTCCCTTGACCAATCATCAAGTCCTGCTGCGCCGAGAAAGGTAAGGGGAGGAAAACGTATAACGGTGCAAATTATAGATGTATACAAGCTAGTATACAAGTCCGATACGTTAACCACTTAGCTAGCGAAGACACATGTCTGAAGTGAAATCGCAAAAGTATAATATGAGACAAAAAGGTCACGTGTCTTTAAATTAACTAATCTGATTGGTTGAACACACACACACAGTCTACTTTATAATTATAGAGATTATGGAACATTGGTGAACGTCCCTAATCCGTACCCGACCCAAGTAGAAAAAAAAAACACGTAATTTACAAGCGCATTAATTTCTTAATATTATAAGCTTTATTATAAACTTGTGGTTATGCCCGTCAAAATGACGGAGAAACGAAATATTACAATGATTTTGTTAAAAGAGAAAGAAAAAACAACTAGTCTAACACTATTACAATAAAAACTGTAGTGAAAACGTATCTTTCGGTATTTTTTTTATTTTTATTTAAAGCATTTCAAAGGGAGATCATTCTGAAATGACGCTCAGTTTAGAACCTTAACATACGGTGATTATCAATAGGTCTACGTTTATTTTAAAAAAAAAATTAACGAATTAAGCAATATTGTTTATATAATACAAATTTATTTTTGGAGGACGTTTCCAATTTATACATTTAACTTTTGTGCCGATCGGTCAAACGGCCTAGGAGCCTATAGCGAAAAAAAAATAAAAAAAATTACAAACATGTAAACAAATTCACGGTAATTATGTATATTGACTAAAAATCATCCCTCCAAAAATGACGCTAATCACGATCTATCTTCGTTATAATCTTTATTCTTTATAATCTATACTCTTTATAATCTATATTCATTCTAATCTATATTCTTTATTTTTCTGATCTATATTCCGTCTTTTTTATATTCTTTAGAATCTATACTATATATAATCAATATTCATTCTAATCTATATTCTTATTATCTGTACAATCTATATTCTTATGATCTGTATAATCTATATTCTGTCTGATCTATATTCTTTATAATCTATATTTTTATAATCAATTTTCTTTATAATCTATATTCATTCTAATCCACATTCTTTATAATCTTTATTCTTTATATGTATAATCAATATTCTTTATAATCTATATCTTTATGATCTATATTTTTTATAATCTATATTCTTTATGATCTACACCCTTAGCAAGAATACACCAAATAAAGGCACACGGCATACAATTATTGCAAGATTGATTACTTTTTGCTGTTTAAATATAAAGGCAAGATGGATGCATACGCTGTTTGCTAAAGTGGTTTTTCAACCCACATACTGTCATCGCTAGCTGGAGAGGGGTAGGTCGGGTGTCTGCCAAGGGGTAGGGGGGGGGTCGCGCCTGG
Source organism: Anisus vortex (assembly GCA_949126835.1). NCBI lineage: Eukaryota > Metazoa > Mollusca > Gastropoda > Planorbidae > Anisus > Anisus vortex. The sequence continues at coordinate 30,403,967 of OX421508.1, forward strand.
CTGTGGGGCTAGCCACCCAATCAGGTAAATCTACGCCCCACGGCATTTACCTGCGGATCCACAGCCGTACACTCCTCATCCCAGAGTGCTGATAATTGGCTTTCTGGACTTCTGGGGATCTAATGGAAAAGGTCGCCAAGAACCACGTGCTTCCGGTCTGGATTAGAAAGAGAGCGCGCTGTTGAAATCTTCTGCTTGGAATCACGTGCTTGTGTGGGGGGGGGGGGGGAGGAATGAAGGTCAATGCTAGCTTCCTGGGGTGTGAATCGTGAACGTAATAAATTATCACATATACACTCATATGAATATATGATTTTACGTAAGCCGCCATTTTGGTCAACTTTTAATTAGGTTTACTGGGAGAGTTTTGCCTGTTTGACGCATAATTTATTAATTAATAAAAGGAGAAAACAAGTAAGAATTTATGCTATGGATTTTGTTTATTTATTTTTTTGGTCCAATGACAAAAAGCTCACTTTAATCAACGGATAAAGCAGAACCTCGCCACTTATAGTATCATCAAAAATACTTTACGCCATCTTTCTTCAGTCTGACCAATCCTAATCTAATGGGACAGTCTCTACTGCATTTACGCCATTCTCTGAAAGTGAAAAGTATTAAGAGGCAGGGGCGAAGCTAAGGGAAGTTTGGGGAGGGGTAGCTATATTTCCGTGAAATTTAAGGGAAAAAAATAAAACTGTTTTTCGAACAAATTTGTAGTCTACTAAATTCGTGAAAAATTTATTTTGTAAATGTTTATCACGCAAATGTTCAGTTACCCCCCTTCCCCTCCTCTGGCAAAAATCATAAGTTCGCCCTTGATAAGAGGTGATTATCAATGATAAATTATCATTCACTCCACAAGATGACGATGCCATACAAAATAAGTCATCACGATTTACAAAAATGTGACAAGAACATACTATTAAATACTGCCTTACATTTGTTGGATGTAAATTATAATCTATACTAGAAACTAGAAAATGCATCTTCTGTTTAGGACACGTCTGCTTAAAATAACAACATTATTTTTTTTTAAGTACAAAAAGGAATGCACCTTAAGTCATAAAAGACACAGTAGTAGAAATTAATAAAGCATTAAATTATAACAACAACAAAAACCCCCATAGATATATAATACAAACTACTCAGATAGCGTCTGCAACAAATAAGATTGTGTTTTTTTCGATCCTCTTTTGTGTCTTTCGTCGTCATAAGTTCATGAGTTAAATAGGACACAAACAGCCTACATTTGTGTTTGGGTGGACTCCTTACCAATAGACATTATTTCGTAAACAATGCGAGAGGACTGCGCATGACCGGGCTAAGACACACGACTTCCGCCCCCCTGGGTCAACTGCTCGCTCGACCTCCCCTTCTCTATTATCGAGTATTAATATTTGTTTATATTTGTTTAATTAAAAAAGACGCTATTAAAAAAAAAACATGACAAATTACAGATGCAAATTTTAAATCAAATTTGAAACAATAATATATTCCTCCACTTTTTGCAATAATTTTTTATGCTTACATACGGCAAGAAATTAGGAAATAAGTTACTATAAAAGTGTTACATTGTTTGTTACATTGCAGATTAATTGGATACGAAAAGATGGGCCGCACATTCTTTACAGTTAATACAATGATTGTGAATGATCGCTGCTAGACATTTAACGGGCCGTATTGCGGCCTGCCGGCCGTCTGTTGCACATCGCTGCTATTAAAGCATTTACTCGTGAACCTGTAGATTAATTACGCACTAAAAAAAAACGTATTTACATGTTACTCTTCAGGTGACGGATCAAACGATAATTTAAATTGTGGAGGTTCCTTAAAACTAGGGCCCCTCTTGGGTAGAGGTGGGAATCGAACCCACATTTAGAAGTTCGTGTTCGTTTCATTTCGGTTCGTTGGTAACCATAGTTCGAGTTCGGTGTGTTCGGATCGGGTTCGGTTTGATTCTCATCTCTACTCAAGGGTCCTGTTTTGTCCCTAATGCTGCGGTGAGCACAATATATAAAGTGCAGGGACCTTTGGAATTCGTATAGATTTCACCACAAACCTTACTCCATGCGACCCTGTTTAAAGAACGTGAGGGCCCCTGATCTAGACCGGTCATCTGGTGACCCTTTACATGGCCCCTTACGTCCGTTTCACTGGAACCCGCCAGACCACACTGCCCAAGTGCCACGAGACGTCCGTGTGACTATTTTTAATTGGTGCTTCCTACTTCCTACCAGTAGGCCAATTCTCGCTTTCTCTCTCTTTCACTCTCTCTCCTTGACACTTCTTGCGTGGGAGGGGAAATGATATCGAGCCGTGGGGGAGTAAAAGAGGAGGGGTGGGGTGGGGTAAAGGGGAGTGGGCGATACTTTTGAATCAACATAGTTAAATGGACTCAAGGATAAGCCGTAAACAGCTCCGAATCCTTTAAAGGGTATTGGGGGCAAGGGCGATCCCCTTCCACCCCACCCCGTCCCCTTTCCCCGATTAATTAATCAGTGTGAATGCTTAGCAGAATGTAATACTGTATAAATAATTATTCAGTTTAACATAGCTGCAATGTCGCCAGATACAGATAGATTACCAGATACAGATATTTCATCCGATACAGATTAGTCACTAGTTACAGATATATAACACATCCTGCTGCAAATTATTACGTAATGCGATTTTAACCATTTTTAGTTTCTTAGCTAATAGACCAGTTCCGTTGAGCTAAAGAGGACTATTCTTTAATTTTAAAACAAAACCAATTTAAAAGTTGCAATCCATTCATATGAGCCAATACATCACGAAAACAATCCCTTAATCCCCTACACGAGGTGTCGGCAACCTAAGGCAAGTGTGCCAGACTTGGCACGCAGATCAATTTTCAATGGCACGCGGAAGACCCCGAAAAAAAAAGCAATTCGAGTACTCTCTACAAGAAATTGAGTGCTACAGCTGGCGGTACATTTTCGTCTGTAGGCACCCTGAATGAATTAGAAATCTTACACTGGCCCACAATTAGCAAAAGATTGCCCACCCCTGCCCTACACCTTCCTGGCCACTTATGGTAAATGTAGACCCTCCCTCCGTCTCCCCCTCCTCAACGTTTTACGCAGCGTTCACCAGTTACCGTGGCCACAGCACACTAGGGGATTGTGAGGCCAGCACAATGCCCAGCCGCCTTTCCTTTACTCAGGGACACCCTTCAAACCCAGGAACAAATCGTAGCCTTCACCGGGATTCGAACCCAGGACCTTCGGTACGTCAGCCGAGCGCGCTTCCGCTCAACCACCGCGCCACATATATCAATATATAGCATTACCGTGAGTTTGTTTATATATATATATATTTGTCTTCTATAGACGCCTAGGCCGTTTGACCGAACAGCACACAAGTTATAAGTATAAATTGGAAACGTCCTCCAAAAATATTTTTTCGTTATATAAACAATATTGCTTTATTCGTTAATTAATTTTTTTAATAAACGTAGGCCTATTACTAATCACCGTATGTTAAGCCATTTCAGAATAGTGTCCCTTTGAAATGCCTTTACACCGTTCATTTACTATGTTGAACGCGAGGTCGTATCGGGTTTTCCCAATTCACGCCTGTTTTTTTTTTTTAAGTTACGCACTGTCTTTGAACAAAACACATTGTAATCTTTCGTCAATTTGACGGGCAAAACTCCTAGTATATAATATATAATATATAATATTAAATAGGACAAGCCTCAAACTAAATTTTTATTCGATTTCAGCCCAACACATGCAATGAGTCATAAATATTAGCAACTGACCTTTTTCAGAGCAAAGGGAGGCAAGCAAAAAGAAAAAATACAACAAGCTATAACTTCCCTTGTCCATTTCAAATAGTAACACAATGAAAAAACTACCAACAAGAAACAAATAACAAGTTTTGAGTCATCTAACAGACCTTCAAAAATGTTCACTCCTCATTTCCCCACCAATTTTTTTTTATCGGGTTTCGATTGTTTACTTAACTGTCTGATGAAATTATTTTCATTTTATTGTTATTTAAAGTAAATTGCCCAGTATGACCAAAGGGAGAGAACTTAATAAAATGTGTAAAGTGGGAGCAAGGGAAATAACTCAAGTGTTTCGCTGCCCTGTGCTTTTTTTTTCTTCGCTCGTTTTTTTTTCGGTTAATCGCAGGATATTTTATGAATGGGGGGATGGGTTGTTGATTAAGTAATGAATCATTATTTGGGACAGCTGATGTCTCAGACATCGGGAGTGTGTGCGCGTGTGTGTGTGTGTGGGGGGGGGGGGGTGGAGGAGTGTAAAGAGGGGTTTTTAAAGGGTTAAGGCGGCTGACCTTCCACGCCTGTATTGTGTCATCCTTGTTGATCTGCTGAAATACACTTTCTCACTACCCAGCGAGCACACCACGTCGTATCGACGGGAGGAAAACGTGGTGTCCACGTATTTTCGTGGTTTCCACGTTATTTTCCCCCAATCGACACGACGTGGTGTGCTCTCTGGAGAGGACAAGCGAGGACGAATGGGGTGAATTATTTTTTTATTTACCCTGACAATACCTGAAATCAGTAGGCCTAAAATTTAATAACTATAGTTGCCATTAAGTAGCATAAGCAAATCGACCAAGAAACTTAAATAAATTTTAAAAAGAAAAATCAACTTTACAGCTGTTTTTCAAAAAACTGTTCAAACCTTTCTTGCACAAATGGTAATTAATTGAATGTTAATATTGTTTTTACAACTGTTGATACCGAGTAAATAAAACATAAAATATTACAAAAACCTTAGATCTACATATTAAAGGTTTTGAGCTCTGCCTACCGGAAGGAGGACAGTAGGTTAGTAAGTTAGTAAGAAGGTCATGTCCTCCTTTTTCCGGACGTCTGGCAACCCTACACATGCAAGACTAAACCCAAACCACGGCCAAGCGTAGGACGCAATAATCTTCTGTATAGAAGGAGCATCTGTAATATATTTATACGATACGGTGCCTTTAACATTAAAGCGAAATTAATTAACTTCAATGATAGATTCTTTGTTGTTTTGCTTATCTTATCTTATACATTACAGACGCTCCTTCTATAGAGCGATTGCAGTAGGCGTGGTTTAGGTTTTTTAGTGACGTACTTGTGTAAATAGCAGCCATCTTGGCGATAATGGCATTAATGAGAAATAAACATTGTTCCTTACCATGTGTATTTTAAACCCAAAATATAAGGAATTAGTTACCATAAATCTTGATATTTAACTGTGATAGTCCTTAGTAGTCCGTCCACGAAAAAAACAAGATTTTAGCTCTTTTGAAACATTGTACATTTTGCTTTACTTTTAAATAGGCCTAGTAAGTTAAGATAGGCTAACTTTCGACGATCGACATCTTCAATGAAATATTCGGCACTTACGGAACCTTTTCCATTGATTTTTAATGGTTTAAATTTTAGCTTTAAATGTTAATTTACATCGCTTGACAGTGTTTTATTTATATTTTTTACGTTATATTGTTGAAAGGATCACATTTAAAATAAAACCATCTTACGGCTATAGTAATACGGCTGCCATTTATCACCACTATGCAAAGTAAACAAACAGCACGCGCTTTTTGTCACGTGATTGCAATCGCTCTATAAGAAGATTATTGCGCCCTACGCTCATCCGTGTTTTTTTGGTTTTGTTCATTCTGTTTATCTTTAATTGAGTCTCAAATTATTGGAAAGAAAGGACCTTTTCATTCCCATAAAAAAACAATTGATATATTTAGTTCTTATTCTTCATTGTACTGTGGTGACCCCGTTAGACCCGAAGAAATAGTCCACAATTTAAAGGGTTAAAGTCCACAATTTAAAGGGTTAAAGTCCACAATTTAAAGGGTTAAAGTCCACAATTTAAAGGGTTAAAGTCCACAATTTAAAGGGTTAAAGTCCACAATTTAAAGGGTTAAAGTCCACAATTTAAAGGGTTAAAGTCCACAATTTAAAGGGTTAAAGTCCACAATTTAAAGGGTTAAAGTCCACAATTTAAAGGGTTAAAGTCCACAATTTAAAGGGTTAAAGTCCACAATTTAAAGGGTTAAAGTCCACAATTTAAAGGGTTAAAGTCCACAATTTAAAGGGTTAAAGTCCACAATTTAAAGGGTTAAAGTCCACAATTTAAAGGGTTAAAGTCCACAATTTAAAGGGTTAAAGTCCACAATTTAAAGGGTTAAAGTCCACAATTTAAAGGGTTAAAGTCCACAATTTAAAGGGTTAAAGTCCACAATTTAAAGGGTTAAAGTCCACAATTTAAAGGGTTAAAGTCCACAATTTAAAGGGTTAAAGTCCACAATTTAAATGGTTAAAGTCCACAATTTTAAGGGTTAAAGTCCACAATTTAAAGGGTTAAAGTCCACAATTTAAAGGGTTAAAGTCCACAATTTAAAGGGAAATTTGATTGCGAATGCCCAGGGATCAACAGTGTGCATAAAGCACTTACATATATTTTATTTCATACAAGCAAGAGTTATAAACTGACGACGGACTTTGATTGGAGGTATCTAGTCCAGCCTTTCAGTGAAGGGCGGCACAGAGGGGGTAGATGTGGACGCCAGTCTAAGTAAAGTATTTGTAAAGTGCGAACCAAGATTTGGCAAAAAACAACAACTAAAACCATCTTCACTTGAAAACAGCTTGGTGACGAATCAAGCTCTACACACACAGACAACATATTATTATATACGCCAAGAAATGAGCACCCAAAAATACAGATGCCATCATCACATCCACCTACAACCCCTCTCCCCCCCCCTCTCTAGATGAGTATCGCCTCTTTTTATTTTGACCGGAGAATGACCGCCACACTCCTCCTAGAATGAAGTCATCCTTTGTAGGCTTCGGCGCATTTCCATATTTTTCATGAAAATCTGAGTCACCCACCCATTGGTCGCCTTGATCTCTCGTGTGTATCACGTGACCCTACTCAAGCCGAATACGTCACACCGCCGAGCGCTAACCATGAATTTGATTGGCCAGATTAAATGTCGCGCTCTTTAGCCGAATAGCTCATATATTACTGCCCGTTTTTATGATATGCCCTACCCCTTTAAATTCTATATTCAACGCTTTATGTTAAGTTTTAAATCTTAAAACAAGTTCGTTAAAACGCAATAGACATGTGTAGAGATAGGTCTATTATTAAATGAAGGACTACAATAACCTTTTTCAAACTGAATTCGAACATAAAAAAATAGATTAGGAGACAGGCAACATACGGGACGCGTGCCAGACCTGGCACGCCGAGCAACTTCCAATGAGCCCCCAAAAAATTAGATCACTTCTACAAGAAAAGAAAAGTATGGCTTTTTAGGTTGTTGGCACGCTGAATTACTTAAAACTGCTACTTTGGCACACACTTATCAACAGGTTGCCGACCCCTGAATTAGATCTTCAAAATATAATTGAATATGCCTTTTTTTTCTATTTCAGGAATTCATTGCTTCGGATGCGCCTGATGTGCATAAATACATATTAATAGCCCGGTATATAGTATATGGTCGCGACCCTTCATTTTAAAATAAAACACAATAATAACTCTGATATAAGTAGTAAAGTATCAAACTGATCATAGGGCTGGTGAAGCAGCGTTCACAAGTTTCTGTGGCCACGGCGTACTATGGGATGCGTGGCCAACACAATGCCCAGCCCTACCTTTACTTTACCCCAACTAGTGTCAGGTACCCATCAGCGCTGTGTAAACTCAGGAACACCCTCAAGTCCAAGGGAAAAGAAAATCCTTGCCTCCACCAGGATTCGAACCCAGAACCTTCGGATCGCCAGTCGAACGCGCTGCCGCTCGACCTCCGTGGTGTAAGACAGTCCATTAATTTCAAATAGATATTACATTAAAAAAAAAAATATTTTCAGGTAATGGGCACGTCACAAAGTAGGAAACAGACATACCACGTGTTCTTTCCAACCAATCAGCGGAGGTGGAATGCCGTACCACTGACGTCAGTAATAGTTTTTAAAAAAATCTTTGTAATAACCGTTTCGAAAGCCCAGTCACGCCCGAGGGTTAAAAACAAAACCCAAAAAAAACAACAAAAAACTATGACATTCTTCCAACTGCCTATTCCTGGAATGTCCAGCTTGCGCTGCACACACAAAAAAATAAAAAAATAGCACACCTGTAAAAGGTAAATTTGTTTTGACAGGGAGTGACAAGCTAAATGAGCCGCGCCTGCCGTTTTAAGTTCGGGAGATTGCACAGCCAACGCTCGCGACGGGCTCGCTAGTGTGTGTGTGTGTGTTTTGAATTCTCTGCGCGTGGTTGTAAATAACCGGAAATGGTTTAACCAGTTTTGATATCTAATGCAACTCCGAGCGTGGGTTTTACGGAAATTCCCCAAAATATGGTCTGAGGAAAACAGAAATGACAAAACTTCGCGCCTCTTGCCTTAATTGCTATGAATAGGGCCTTATTGCCCTCATAACGAAAACAAAGTTAAGGCCTAAATAACAATGAGTGGGTTGTAGTGAAAGTGGATTGGGCAATAAATGCCCACAAGAAATCGGTCAACAAATTAAAACTTTTACCGGTCATACAACGAAGGATTCTGTACTGGGACTTTTAATAGTTCTGATTTGATTTCTAAGAATGATATCAAGTAATTAGCGTAAAATTAAACAATTGACACCACCCATACTCACACACAGACAGGAAGTGAGCAGGATGAGACAGTCACGGAATACACGTGTAACAGCGTTGCCAAACCTTGATAGACATTTAAATCAGCGTGTATATACTATAATATATAAGGCAATAAATTCTAACTTAGAAATACAATATAGCAGTCTGTTACTGTGCATAGTCTTCATTATTGTCTGTAATATATAAGATAAGATACGTATAATGTATGGGGAGGTCATTTAGGCGCGGAAACAGAAAATGATGTAATCAAAACCCGTAATAAAGAAATATGATTTATTTCGGGGATAGTGGAAGGAGAGACGAAGATGGGGATAAGATATCAATAATTGACTATTTAAACATAAATAAAACCATACAATCAAAACAATGACAACAACGGAAAGTGACAGGCAAAGGGAAGTAACTGATAATAAAAGAATAGCGACAGCGCGTGTCAAGAGAGCAGACGCGACAAGGGACTTTAAAATAAAATAAAATGTTATTCTCACACAAATTGTGATTTCTTAAAATAATTAGAATTAATAATTAATAATTAATAATAATAATAATAATTAGATTCAATCTTAATCGGAACAGAAAACAAACGAAGTGTGTAATAATGTATAATAATAATAATAATAATAATAATAATAATAATAATAATAATGTATTCCTGAAATGTGATATTTTGGGGTCAACTGAAATAAATAAATAAAATAAATGCATATAAGTACTCTTTCTTCCCGAGTGGCATTCGGGTATGGAATGGGTTGCCTCAACAAACCAGGGAGACCAGTAACTTATCATTTGAAATACAGATAAAATGCAGGACTAAACTTGGACCACGGATGAGCGTAAGGCGCAATAATCTTCTTTATAGAAGGAGCCCCTGTAACATATAAGTTTAAAAAAGTTGTATGTGCTATACCAACGGTCCCGTTGGTGTGTGAGTGCCTCAGGAGTGCGAGAGTTGTTTCAAAGTAGTTGTAACATACTAATATAAATACTAATAATAGCTTCGAAAGGTAATATCTCCAAAAAAGACGAATACCAGAGATATTAACAACTACAACAACAAAAATCAAAGTCTGCATTTGACAACTTTGGCAATAAAATAAAATAAAAGACTGATTCCCCGAGCGGAAGTCTGTTATCCCAGTCGAAGAGCTTATTAGGAATTCTGTTATCCCAGTCGAAGAGCTTATTAGGAAGTCTGTTATCCCAGTCGAAGAGCTTATTAGGAAGTCTGTTATCCCAGTCGAAGAGCTTATTAGGAAGTCTGTTATCCCAGTCGAAGAGCTTATTATGAAGTCTGTTATCCCAGTTCAAGAGCATATTCGGAATTCTGTTTTCTCCGTTCAAGAGCTTATTATGAAGTCTGCTATCCAAGACCTTATTAGACAACCCATTGGACCAAATTGATCCATAGGGCCGGTAAAGCAGCGTTCACAAAATTCTGTGGTCACGGCATACTAGGGGATTGTGAGGCAAGTACAATACTCAGCCGCCTTTACTTTACCCCAACTAAAGTCAGGTACCCATCAGAGCTGGGCAGAACTCAAGGACACCCATCAGACCCAGGAACAAATCCTAGCCTTCGCCAGGATTCGAACCCAGAACCTTCGGTACGCCAGCCGAACGCGTTGCCGTTCGGCCACTGTGCCTCCCAGACAACCCATTGCCATTGCTCAATTTCCCAAACATCCCTCTTAAAAAAAAAAACAATAATAACAAACAAACAACACTGGTAAAACAAAGTCTATCATAATTCTTGCTCCCCCGAGGATGGCACCCCCCGTTTATTGTGTGTGTGTGCTCTTTTCGCCGCCCACGCAATGTTTGAAATGTTTGTTTTAGCTGTGAGGGGGTGTCCTCGTCCCGGAAACGGAAGCCAATAAGACATAATTAGATTGCAGCTCAGCACTGCACACAATTCAAACATGGCGTCCACGACCGACCAATCGTCTCGTCACGAATGGCTGCTATATTCGTCCCACTTTAGAGTAGTTCTGCTCAAAAAGTAGAACCAGGGACGGGGAGGGGTGGGAGGGGGAGCGATTAAAAACATATACACCCCCCCCCCCCCCCACCAATATACAGACACGCTCTGAGATTAGGGAATAAAAAGAACCATTTGAAATAGAACGTACAAGGCACACACTAATTGCTAAAAGTGGAAAAATAGGTGTGCGAGAAATAAATCAACAGGAATTAAAAACAAAATGGTCATCCGTTGCCACACAGGAGGGCGGGTGTTATTATTCGCTGGGCGTCCAAAACCTTAATGCTTGTAAAATCAAGCAAAATAAAAACAAAAAACAAAAAAGCAATTTAAAAAAAAAGCGGTAAAAAAAAGATGACGAATAAAACATAATGAGAAATGGCTATGTCCAAGAGCATGTTCGAGGCATTCCGACGGGGCACACCGTACCACATGTTGGCTATCCCAGGGTAAACTTCCTCCCCTCCCTTTGCGGAATCCCTTTTGAACCATTAACTAGGCGGCCTTACCATCTATACCTGCCCGAGAGTACAAGTAACAGGACTATAGGCCTGGTCATAGAGACACCGGGCTTGGCGAAACGGGTATTGTTACGCCTATTCCTTTCTACCCCGCCGAGGTGTGACTGCTCTCGCACGTGCAATGATCATCGGATTCGCACCGAGAACGATACCACCATGCGTTAGCCCACCGGTATGATACCACTCGGACCAAATTGATTGATAGAACCGATGAAGCAGCACTCACTAGGCTCGTTAGTCGTGCGGCAGCGCGTTCGGCTGGCGTACCGAAGGTCCTGAGTTCCAATCCCGGTGAAGGCTAAGATTTGTTCTCGGGTCTGGTGGGTGTCCCTGAGTCTACCTAGCTCTGATGGGTATACCCGACTCAAGCTGGGGTAAAGTAGACGCTGAGCTTTGTGCTGGCCACACAATCACCTAGTATGCAGCTGCTTCACCTGCCCCGTGGATGGATCAATTTGGTCAGACGGGATATTTTCCTTTTACCTTCAATCTAGGTCGAGCATTTTTAAATATCTATCTTATCTTATGTATCTAGACCAGGGATGGGCTTGCATGAGATCACCGAGAACAGCATTCCCTTGTTTGATGGTATCCAAGAGTCGCGCCCCCTGGATAGGCTAGTCTTATAAAAACCAATAATATACTTTAATTTGAATAAATTAGAATGGTAGCATTATCTACACGAGTAAGTAAGCTTATAAACTTATAATACAAAGTATACGCATCGTATCTTATCTTATATAATACAGACGCTCATTCGATAACGAAGATTATTGCGTCCTTCGCCTATCCGTGGTCCGAGCAGGGCCGACTCATCCGTATAGGCAACCTAGGCGGTCGCCTAGGGCGTAAAGTTTTGGTGGGTGCATAATCGACGATTTTTTTTTAATTTGGGGATTTAAAAAATTAAATATAAACTATAAAATATATAAAAAAATAAAGTTTAGTACTTCTGCGCGCTACTAGCATAGGCAGACTAATTACTAGGTAGGCCTAATGAACAGTGAAGGTTATTTTACTCAAGTTGTCTTAGAAAATAGGAATGTATGCCCAAATACTACTAAGTTGCTCGCCGAAGGCACTTTAATGAGAGCGCAGAATTTGTTTTCGCCTAGGAAGTAAAAAAACCATAGAGCCGGTCCTGGGTCCGAGTCTAGTCTTGCATTTTTTATTATGGTTTTAAATGTTAAGTTACTGGTTTCCCTGGTTTGTTCAGGCCACGCATTCCATGCCCTGATGCCACTCGGGAAGAAAGAGTACTTATACTTCTATGCGTTTGTTCTCGCATAATGGATAAAGAAAGTGTTTTTGTCCTTATGTTTATCTGAGCATTGCAACCGGTTGTTATCGGGTTGTATTTCTAAATTAGATTTTAATACCATATGTATAATGTTTTATTTTTTTTAAAGTATTAAATTTTAAATGGGAGCCGCACTAAACGCCATGAAGATCCAAATGTAAGCTCTTGGAGTATCCGTTGCCCATTCCAGCTCTAGGCCATGACTGTAATCTTTTGTCGTTCAAAACTCAAATATTCTAGAAAATAGAGTGCAGCAAACAAGTGGACATTGAGTATGAATAACTTCATGAGATGCCAAAGATAGCCAGCATCAGTAAGAAACCTTTATCATGACAACTTACACAAGTTCATACCCTCTTCCCTAACAACCCTCGGCCATGTTACTATATTCAACAAGCAAGGGAGTTAATGTCGTGAATTTTTAAAGTAGAGTAGTAATATCTTAATTATTCCCCTTCCTTCCCACTCAAATCCTTCATTGCACAAAGAAGTTTAATATAATTTTATGACATCCCTTTCATTCGAGATTTGTCTAAAAATATTTTTCTTATTTTTGTTTGTTATTGTTAAGCTAGTAAACGCGACATAATCACATGAAGATATAATATTAGTCGGGCTGGCCGCATTAGTGAAGAATGAACAACAGAAGTAGTGAATACTTCAACAACAACGTAGCCTTTGAATTGTAATTCGTCTCACTAGTGAACAGCGCTCTGTAGCGAGAAAATATTAGCGTATAGCTGGGTACCTTCCCGTCAATTAAACACTTGATCCAGTGTGTCCAGCAGTTTAATTTTTTTGGTATCGGGCATGGGTGGTCAATGACCATTACATATTGAAACCTTCATTTGTCTTTGAAGAAATAAATGCTCTGTACGAGGATTCAACGGTAAATAGCTGAAATAAAGAAGGGCAGACTGAGATGGGCAGGCCATTTCGGAAAGAATGGCAGAAGGCAAAGCAGCCAGAACAATACACCACCATAGGCCCAAGAGGAAAGAGGCTTAGGGGCAGACCGGGATAAACATGGCTCGAAGCTGTAGAAGCAGATCTTGTAAAAAAAACTTGGTGTGTGCGGGCATTGCGGAGGAAAGCCAAGGATAGGCGCGAATGTAAGGAGGTGGTGGAGCATGCCAAAGCCCTACATGGGGATGGATGGATTGTCTTTGCCCAAACTGTGCTTATGTTCAACAATTGGGGTTGGGGGGGGGGGGAGAGGTAAAGCCTTCACACCAAAAGACTATTTCTATAGGCAAAGACAACTTCATTGAATATTCTACACACGGTTGTCAGGATGGGAATTATTTCCAGGAAACAAGAGAAAGTCAGGAACATTCATAGAAAGTAACAAACACTAAAACACTAAAATAACAACAAAACAACAATAACAGTTTATATTTGTGGATGTTTATTTTTGATGACATTTGTAAAGTAAACATAAATTGTGTACATATTTGGCGTTGTTAAAAAGTGGATGGCATTGTTTAATTCATATGTCTGCCTGCAAGACTTGGTTCATGTGTATGTATAGGTGAGGCGTGTGTGACAAAGTGTGAGTACCCCAGTGGGCACACCATGTCGTATCGACGTCTTTACCTGTCGATGCCTGCTGGGTGGTGACTCGTCCATTGTATGTTTGTATGTCCTTCTTTCATCTCTCTGTCTCTCTCTCTCTCTCTCCTCTGCCCTGAAAGGTCTTTTAAGCCGCCCTGGACTTGATAAAGCAGTCCACATCATCGTCGTCGCAGTAGTAGTCAAAATCGCCGCCGCCGCAGTTGTACAATTTGGTGCCCACGTGGATGCCCAGACAGGTGGTCAGCAACAGCGTCAGGTAGCCTAGCTGTGACATCCGCATGGGCCCGACCTTGCGGTAAGGCAGCAGGGCGAAGAACTCGATCAGCCAGTCCTTGGTGAACCGCGGATCTAAGGCAAGACAGAGTTAGGCATGAGTGTGTGAGCGCTTATCACTGAACCAATACACATGGACAGCAGGTAAACCAATACACATGGACAGCAGGTAAACCAATACACATGGACAGCAGGTAAACTAATACACATGGACAGCAGGTAAACTAATACACATGGACAGCAGGTAAACCAATACACATGGACAGCAGGTAAACTAATACACATAGACATCTGATAAACCAATACAAGTATAACGTATATGTCTTATAAGTTTACAGAGATTCCTTCTAGAAAGAAAATATATTAAGTTCTTTTGCTCAAAACCCATGGAGGTCCGCGGTAAGGCTAGAACCCAGGTTGACGCGTTGACAGTACAATGTATTAACTGCAATTTGTATCTTCAAATTATATAAAACCCATTTACGAGTAGGCTCGAGTGAAGTTAAATTTGAAGCAATTTGCCGAATGAGACCTGGGCATATATGTATGCTGATGCATAGAGACAGCTAATGAGACCTGGGCCTATATGTATGCTGATGCATAGAGACAGCTAAACGAACAAGAGGAAGGTCTAACCAACCATCAACAACATGAGATAGATCTAAGATTTAACTAGAAACACAACAGTCGACATAGACCAGCACATCGAACCAAAAACAAACGCACTCAGTTAACAGAGAACAGCTGCACTCACTCAAAAGAGAACAGCTGCACTCACTCAACAGAGAACAGCTGCACTCACTCAACAGAGAACAGCTGCACTCACTCAACAGAGAACAGCTGCACTCACTCAACAGAGAACAGCTGCACTCACTCAACAGAGAACAGCTGCACTCACTCAACAGAGAACAGCTGCACTCACTCAACAGAGAACAGCTGCACTCACTCAACAGAGAACAGCTGCATTCACTCAACAGAGAACAGCTGCACTCACTCAACAGAGAACAGCTGCACTCACTAAACAGAGAACAGCTGCACTCACTCAACCGAGATCAGCTAAATAAAAAGACACGTCGAGGTGTTCTTAGTTGTTTTGTTTTTTTAAACTCCCAAACTTTTAACAAAACTTTACGCAACAAACTTTGGCACTAAATTTACACAGCAAGTCATACAGATGTATGTGACATATCATCTAAAGGAGGGGAGGGTAAATCCAGGACGGAGTCTTGTCAATTAAACATGACAATGTGTACAAATAAAAAAATAAACAAATAGAGATGATGCACTGAGACTTTCAGACAAGATACTATGATAACACCTTTATCACAAAAAAATGATCTTACTTATTTTAAAATGAAATTTAGTTACTTGATAGTACTTGATACACAGTACCACTATAATTGAACATATTTTTTTTTATTTTATCACAATCAGTTCACCAGATCAGTTCTTCGTTATGTTAAATACCTAGGTCAATTCCTTTGATTTATTTTTGTATGCACTAAAATGTTCCGTATTGCTGCTGAGAGTTAACACCCTTGCCCATTTTACAATTAAGGTATATAGGATTGACTTGTATAAGGGGCAAGGGTGTTAACTCTCAGCAGCACTCTTTACAATTACGGTATATAAGATTGACTTGTAAAAGGGGCAAGGGTGTTAACTCTCAGCAGCAATACGGCCCATTATATATGTATGGCTGGTACTAAAAGAATTTATAGGGCCTAGACATTAAACATTTTTTTATTTTAAAACAGCCCAAAAATATGTTTATATTTTTGGTAAATTTGTCAAATTTAGATGTTTATTACAATTTTAACTACTTAGTTAATTACTTTTTGAAAATCGAAAAGAAATATTTTTTTCACGTAACCTCGTCACTTTCAGTAAAATGATCAAACTCTACCAAACCTTGCTCAATCTTCCCACAAACTTATACAAACCTTGGTCAACCTTCCCACAAACTTACACAAACCTTGGTCAATCTTCCCACAAACTTACCCAAACTTAAAAAAACTTGATCTAGGTCGATTTTCCCAAACTTTAAAAAACCTAGTGGATTTTCCTAATCCGTATATAAACCTTGCGTCATTAGGTTTCCCTAGCATTTACTGCACGAGTGCGAACAGCTCGGCAGCGTGGTCAACAAAAGACAACAACAACAACAACAACACATCTTTAATCGACAACATCTACTCTGGTCTACAGCAGCGTTTCTCATACGGCCCGGATGGCGACCCGGTGCAGGGCCAGTAGAGCAGAAATTATTGTGTCGCAAAAAAAAAAAAGGAAACTGCTGTTAACGTCGATCAGCTTCTTGTGATATACTAGCGATACCAACCAAGCATGTAGGCATTCCTATCCCAGCGCAGAATGCTTGGCCACACCAGGCGCATGAATGATGGCCGAATACCGAAGGACATCCTGCACGGAGAAATGGCCGCAGGATCTCGAGCCACAGGCCGGACTGTTCTACGATATAAAGATGTGTGCAAGCGGGACCTCAGGGAAATGAACATAGACGAGGGTTCATGGTAGGAGGTTGCAGCTGACCGAGGAGCCTGGGCGACAGGCCGTCTACAATGGGATAACCTCATTATTATTATCTCATATAAGAGTGTGGACACATTTCGTCCACCCAGCGTTATCGTGTTCTAACTCCACAATTTCATGTTTTCGAAAAAAACTATTTTATATGAAAAAAAACAACAACAACAACATTACGTCCAATCTCCAGTTTCCTACGTACTAATATCTTCTCTACTTTTTTCAACCATTTAGTAATTTGTCTTTGTTTTTACTACCAGTAAAACTGTTGGGTGGACTAGAGCAACTGACAGCCACGGCGCAGTTCATTACAACTATCGGACTTGTTGTCTGAATCCTCCCAATCATAACATTTGAGAACGAAGAAGAAGAAGAAGAAGACCACCAGTACATTCTTTCAATCTTTCTAAAAATTCATTTTTTCTAAAAACTATAGTCTGATGACATCGAACTAAATAATACTGAGGGGATGATTTATTAAGCTTATTTGAGTTATCATTAGACTGTATTATTTATGAATATTACTTTTTTTTTATGAACTTCACACATGCACCTCGTTATTGCATGTGTAATGCTAAATTCTGTCCGTAAGTTGAACATTAGATCAATTATCTCGGTAATATAAAGATAGAAACAGATACAGGTTTTATATTGGATATATAGATGAGAGATAGGTTGATAGATAGATGGACAGATTATAGATAGATTAGTTAGATATATATATATATATATATATATATATGATAGATAGATAGATAGGTCGGTAGATAGATGGACAGATTATAGATATATATTAGTTAAATAAATAGAAATATATATAGATAGGTGATAGATAGGTGGATAGATAGATGGAAATATTATAGATAGTTAGATATCTATTTAAATAGAACGATAGCTGTAGACATACATATCCATTTATACACAAAAGCGTAGATGTCTTTTTCAAATCACTAAACTGAAAATGTAAGACATCACTGGAACACCAGATAACATTACACTATGATATATTGTAAAACAAAACTTTATTATCTTCTTGTCTCTCATGTAAGCAGTTAAAATACAACATATATACATATATATATACATGTATAACGTTTCTTTATCAAAAACACATGTGTATATATCCACTATCAAATGCATTCAGAAAAAAAAAACAATAAACATACTCTAATAATATTGAGAGTGACTTCATTTTGAATTTTTTTAAAAATGTGTTTCTGTTTCACACTGAAATTAATTTCTTTAGTAAAAAAAAATATAGTTCTATGACATCTCACTCATAAACAAAATATCCCTCCGCTATTTCACTCATTAAAACAGCTATCTTTTACCTCTGCTCAACGCATTGCCGCTACCGCACTGAAATAGAGATCTCATAGCTCACTCACTCATTTAAACATCTCACAGCTAACTCGGTCATTTAAAGATAACCCCACCCCACTCTCACCCCGTGATCTTTAATTAAAGATATATTTGCTGATGCACTCTTTAAAACTACATTTCAGCTATCACAATCGTTAAAAAAGAACTCTCTTCTCTCCTATCTCGCTCCGTGGAGTCGTCCCCGTATGTTATTGTGCCCGAGGGGCGTCCGACTAGTCATCACAGTGTCACACATTTTTAATATGATCGGTTGAATTGTCAAATCCGTTACACCCCAAATTAACTGACCCCCCCCCCCCTTGCGTCTTAGACCAACACCCCCCTCACCCATACGACATTTAACACGAGTACATACTTATCGACATCAATACCACACGATGAAACCAACAATATTGGCGTCGACGATGATTCGGAAAAAGCCATAGGCAAATATATTAGTATCGACTTCATTAATTCAATATTAAATATAAATAAAACTCCCACAATGCATCAATTCTCACGTTAGAAGTTTCCAAGCTTTTTACAAAAAAAAAATATTCAAACTGCTTCAGGATCTAGATATCTATGTCTATATTCTAGATATCTATGTCTATATTCTAGATATCTATGTCTATATTATTAAAAGTCAGTGATTTTCTAATAATGCTTGGATAACGTTCTCTTCTTCAGTTGCTCTCGCCTCATTGCCAGTTTCTTCTGAATGGCAATGTCCCACTCGGATATGCCAGAGAACTCATTAGGCGTGCTCAGGGTGCTGTACCCAGAGTCGGCCCAGTCGTGACCTTGACCTCCTTGACCTTCCTGGCCTTGGTCCGGTTCAGCCGCTTCCATGTGAAGGTTAGAATGGCTGTAATTGGGGTCGGTCACCCTGTAAATGCTGTTCTTCGGGTGCTTGGCGGCAGCGTGGAAATGTTTCTTCAGGGGCAAGCAGGCGACGCTCGTTTTCCCATCGGCGGCCCTCTGCGAGCGATTCGAGACGGAGTCGGCACCGTGGAAACGATAACCTGGCTCTGGGTCGCACAGGCCCTCCTCAATCAGCTGAGGTTTCATGTGAGAATCGGACTCGTCTACGTAATCTACGTACTCATCGTCGTCCATCATGGGTGCATCCATTTTGTGGTTCAGGAAAAGGTCTCTGGGGTCTTGCGCCGGCTTAGCAGCCACACTACCCGCGCAGTTAGAATCCAGGCTGTCCGCCGCGCGAGTGGCGCATTTACCACATTCGCCATCCACGTTGGGGATGTTAAACTGCTGGACTTCGTCGGAAAACCGCACGCGGTACAACCCTGCCCGCGGGCTCTTGCTGCTGGCGAGGCTGCTGTGCGGCGTCCGCCTGGGGCTCGGCGTTTCTCTCTCTCCTTGGGTCGGCGACAACGCGTCGCACCGGTCCACGGCCCGCACGCTGTTCATAAAAATCTCGGTCGCGGGCTCCGATTTCCTGACGTTCTTAGAGTTCGCCTCCGATTGAGAAGCTCGCGGGGATCTCGAGAATGCGTTCGATGAATTCTGAAGTTTTGGGCTAAGGTTGGTCGCGGAGAGTCTGTGTGGTAGATCAGTGTCTGAGCAGTCTGATGATACTTTGTCACTGTTGGACGTCATGTTTTCGTCGCTGTCCGATTGTATACTTTCTCTGAGCTGATCGGCTTTTTTTCGCCACTGGGCCGAGTGAATCGCTGGAGAAGCGTCTTCAGATGAATAGTCTGTGAGAGGTAGAGGTGAGCTCTGTCTCATCCTCGTGGCATACGTTTCCCTTATCTGGTGGAGTCGTTCTGGCACTTTTTTAACGCTCCCCAGGTCAGGCGCGTGTTTCGCGCTGTCGTAAAATGTCGAGCGATCTGAAGGTTTGAACTGCTGGTTTCTCTCGAAATAAGGCCTCGCAGATTTTTCAGGAGACGAGAACTCTGTATCAGAAAAATCTCTGCCAGTACGTCTCGGTTCAGCCCCTTTGGCCAATCTACCGTAACGTCTGTCTAAAGATACCCCGGCGCTTGTATCGTCACCCATGGAGAGGAAATCTTTGGCCCTTTCGAAAAACTGACGTGATTGGTCAGGGCTTGATGACAGGCGTATATTGCTCACACTTCGGTCAGCGTGACCTGGGTTCATGGTGGACCTAACTTGTTGTTTCGGTACTACCCCGGTCAATTTGGACATCACACGCTGCTCTTTCTCCTTTATGGACTTACGCAAATCGTTGAAGCCTGCGGAAAAAAGGTCATTTGAGTGCTCGGGCAAAAACTGTTTTTGTTGGAAAAAGTCTTCAGACGACTTCCTGACCAAAGGCACTGAGCGGTGCTCCTCGCCATTCGAAAGATCCTCATCGGATGTCGTGCTGTCGCCTGAAGATTCCCTTGAGAACATTCGCTTCTCGTTGTAACGCGGCCTAGCACGTTTCGACACATCCTCGACACCTTTCATACTTTGCGAGTCCGACTCTGAACCATCTTCAGAGAGAGATGACTCATTTACCGCAGGGCGTGCTCTTTTATCTGGTGATGGGACTGAAGAGAAAAATCTTCGGCGGATGCCAAGGAAGTCGGTTTTCAGCTCTTCGCTGTTGCTCGTATCTCTTCCGACGCTTAAAGGCCGATAGTAGTTTGGTGTTTCATTAGATAATAACTCCTTGGGTGCAATCTTTGTTAGAACCGATTCTGTGCCGAAACTCTCTGCGCTAATTTGTTTCATCTTATACTTCTCTGTCAGCCTAGTCTTCGGGGACGTTTTGATCCGGTTGGAAGAAAACTCGTTTTTAGAAAAGGGCCTTTTCCAAAATTCATTTTTGACTTGGCGATTGTCGAGAGGGGGCCTAACAGGGAACTTAAGCTCAATGTCCGAGTCAACAGAAGAAGAAGTGAAAGGTTCGGCTGACACCTCTTGTTGAACGTTAAGCTTTAGTTTTGGGGTAGCGTCCACTCTTATGGACAAAGGATACTTGGGCTGCACCGAGGGGCTTGCCATAGAAGAGTAATAATAGTCTGTCTGGCCGGCACTTGAGATGTTTTGATAACTTTCCTGCCCTGCGTCCGATAATTTAGCGCCGGGCTGAACATTAACAGATGACTGAATCGGAGAATAAGACTGCGCGAAATCGCCTAAACCAGGTTTGGTCATAGATGTATTTATCCCAGCCATTCTGCTGCGGTAGGTATCTCTTGTATTTTTCCTGACAACGCTGGCGTCTCTTGCATGGGTCCTGCCCATTCCTGCATCTCTAGCGAACGCCCTGTCGAAACCGGCAGTTGCTTGGTGACCCCTGTCGCTATCTGAATCCGTTGTAGTGGGTATGTCTTGACGTCTGTCTCTCGTGTATGCTCTGTCCATATCAGTTTCTCTTAAACTTGGTCTGTCGATGGCAGCATCTCGGAAATGGGCCCTGTCGATGCCCAGGTCTGTCTTTTGGAATCTCTCAGTACTTGTGTCTCGTAGATAAGCCTTTTCTGCACCCGCAGCCCTTAACTGCACTCTTTCGCTACCAGAATCTTTCAACGGCATTCGATCAGTGCTATTATCCATTGGATGCACTCTACTTTCTCGTCTACGGGGCATCTCGGCAACGAAATCTCTTGTTAGCGATATGTCCTCATCGGTATCCATTAAGTGGGCGATGTCGGTACGCTTTTCTCTTGGTGGCGCTCTTTCAACTCCACCGTCCTTAGCAAGCGATCTTGGAGCACCAGTGCCTGTTTGGTGAGCCTTTCCAGTATCACTGCACGACGGGTGAGCCTTTCCAATATCATAGTTTAATATATTGTTTCTGTCATAACCAGCTTTAGTTTCAAATAGTTTGGATTTTTCGTTTCCGAAACTAAGAGTGCTGCTTTCACCTACACCGGAAAGTGGTAATCTGGATCTTTCAGGTCTTGCCTCTGCATTTGTCTCGACGCATTCTTTTATAGTTTTACTAGAATCCCATGCAGTTCTTTCAGCACCGGCATCGAATCTCTTCCTCACACCGCTACCGATGTCCGTGTCATTGGTACGTTTTGAAGTATATCTTGATCCCCGGTACAACGGACTAATGTCAGTATTGAAATCTTGGCCCGCCTTGCTATCGGGAGTCTCATCAGCTTCTAAGAATGGCAACTTTCGAGATTCTGAGGTATGGGCATTTGCACGAGCTGAATTGAAGAATGCGCTGGCAGGTTTTGATGAATCTACTTCCAGGCTCATCAGGTAGTTTTTAAGTCCTGAAGGCTCCTTTTGAGGCATTCTAAACGGTGTCTTGGAAGGCGTGTCAGAAGAGGATTTACTCAAATTGCCAGGCATCGGCTTATGAGCGGAGAAATTGTCACTGTGCTCAACATCTTTGGAATCTTGGTGTTGGGGCGTATTCGGTGAGTAGAACGAACGCTTTTCCGTAAGTCTCGAAGTATTAGCATAATAGTGCGCCTCCCCTTCTTGTTGCGTGGCAGCAAGCGCATTGTAGTGACTGGATGCGTTCAACTGCTTATCGCTGACAGTGGAAGTGTAAGGTTTGCGTTGGGCGGGGGCCTCCGAGCTTTCCTGATATCTATGGATTAAACTTTCGCTTTTGTTTTTACTGTTGTTAGTCCCAGCATTTGAGGCGACGGGCTTCTCTCTCTTTTTCGAGAAGGCGCCTAAGTATATTCTCGGCGCTGGTTCGTCCTGAGCATTCGTAGCACTCCTGTTTGAAGTAACATGATGTAAAGTCTTATCGCTTTCTATCTGTTTAGCGGGTTTATCTTGAGGCTCGTCCTTGTCTTTCGGCGTAGGCTCTTCTTCTGCCCGAGCCGGCGGCGGATCAGTCTTCCCAAAGCTCACGTGGACGTAGCCGTTCTCCGCCACAATCTTCGGAGGCCCGTCGTCGTCGGTGCCTGCCTCGACGATGACGTCACCCAGCTTCGGCACCTTCAGCTTCACGCACTTCTTCTTCTCGCCGTGCTTGGTGCTCGTGTCAAGGGTCACGCTGACGTTGCTCGCCTGGGTGTAGAAAGAGCACGGCGCTTTCAGTATGAACTCTCTCTGCGCGTGATGGGAGACAGACACATCTTCAGCGCACACCTCTTCGCCGGGCTTTGCGTCCTGGAAAGGTGCATGGAGCGAACCAGCGGAATCTGCCTTAGTCTCAGAAACTGTTGTTTTCTTCTCTTCTGATCTAGAATCACCAGACACTGTTGCCTCGATACTTACCACTTTTTCAATTTTATCGTTGAGGCTTTCTGGGATACTTTCTTTCGAAACAGAGCTTTCCTGCAGCGACACAGATGCCGACTTTTGAACAGGATCGTATGCAACCTTGTTTATAACTGACATTTGTAAATATTTGCACGAATGCCTCTCTTTGATTACGTTTCCCTTCGAGGCAGAATCTCGAAGAGATGCGTTAGAAGTGTCGTGTGGCTTCTGGTGGCATACGTCCGGATGCTTTGGTGATTCTGAAACCGGTAATTCTGCTGACATGGGGGACCCGACCTTTACGTCCTTGTCTAATGTGGACATCATTTTTGAATCACTTGAAGTTCCCTGTATTAACAAACTGGACACTTGCTCCACTTTTGTCTCTTCTACCTTGTGCGAAACCACCTCGGCGGGCAATGTACAGGTAAACTTTGGGTCAGCGATGTCGATCTTATCCTCAGAATGAATATGTTGGACAGCAAAATCAGCCGAAGGTGGCGCTTTTGCATGAACTTTTTGATCCACGTGCGGCCCCAAGCTTCTCTGGTTTATAATGTTATTCACTATCTGTGTGATTTGGTTTACTTTATCAGGGGTGAGTGGGCCTGATGCTTGTTTCAATGACCTAGAATGACTGTCTGATTGTTTCTGCATTAGCGGCGGGCTCATTTTTGAACTTTTGTGGAAATTGAAATGGTCCGGAGAGTTTCTGTGCTCATCTTGGGTAGTTTCTAAGCTGCCGTCATAGCCATCGTAATGCAGGCTGCTTGTATTTTCTCTACTACGCTTGTCCACTTCTTTCTTCTGGCTGGAAATCAGCAAGTCGTGCACGGTTTGACTCTCTGGCAAGGACGGCAGCTCCGAAGATGTGACCAATGTCCTCGAGTCGCCCGTAGTTCTAGCAGAGCTGGAAGTACTCTCCATTGCCGGTGCTTTACCCCTGGCATAGCTTTGTCTAGCCGATTTCTCTAGTTTTAAATTATTTTTTTCCAAATGCCGATACATTTTATTTGCCCTAGGTTTCTCTGTACAAATGATTCTTTTATTGGCGTTCTTCTCTTTTTGATGGTCCTGTACACAATCTTTAGATACAACTTTGTCGCTGTTGCCACCATCAGAAATGACATTGTCTTTCTCTTTCTCCAGGAGGACATCGTAGAGACGTTTTTTGCTTTTTTCTATAGCGCTCTGATAATTGCCGCTGACTGCTTGCTTACTTGTCGCTTTATCCTCTTTCTGGGTCTGAGTTAGGACTACATGGTCTTCACCAGATACATACTTTGATTTATGCACTTGATGCTTTTCTCGGTTTTCCTCCCCTCGCTTCCAAGAGCATGCAGCATCGTTAGCCAATGCCTTAGTGACATCGTTGCCACTTTCGTGTGCCTGTTTCTTTAAGCTAGACTGATTCCCAGTGGGCTCAATGGTTTTGGACGAATTTGCTTTAAAAATGTTTCCGACATAAAATGGCGAGGCTGTAGTGTTTGCTAGGGTATTATTCACTTTGGTTATTTTGTCAAGTTTATAGCCATCAGGCTTACTAATTGTGAAAACCTCCACGGGAAACTTTCTCACAAATGTTCCAGAGTGTTTGCATACATTGACAGCTAATGGGTCACCACTTTGGCCAAAG
The DNA here is from genome assembly GCA_949126835.1 of Anisus vortex. Lineage (NCBI taxonomy): Eukaryota > Metazoa > Mollusca > Gastropoda > Planorbidae > Anisus > Anisus vortex. The sequence continues at coordinate 30,428,991 of OX421508.1, forward strand.
TCTTTCTGTCCTCTCTCCAAAATGTTGTTTACGTGTGGTTTCCTGGAGATATCATGCCCTTTAGAGACCAGGTAACTCGCACTGTGGTGTTGAAGTTGCTTCGCGTCGTAGCTTGTGTGTGCGCGAGAGGCGTTAGATGGTTTGTGAGTCGCAGGTGATGCCACAGATATAAAGCTGTCGCTGGCTGACTTTGACGCATTAAAGTAGCCCACGCACCAATTAGGTTTATTGACGCACTGCGATCTGTGCGTCCTAGTCGATACATTTTTCTGAACGTTGTAACGGGGAAAGGCTTTCCCTACTAATTCGTCTACCTTCACCGGTACGTCTCCAATATCTGTTTCCCGAGACGGTTTGCCCAAAGTATTCCTCGACAGAAGCCTGCTTGAAGTATCACGGGATGATTGGCTTTGGCGCCTGTTTTGGTCAGCGTTTGGTTTACGGTGGTGCCTGTCTTTGCTACGCCCGTGCGAACTACAGGTATTGAGGTCAGCCGTGACTGCTTCCCCAAGATCTGTCGGCTCCTCTTTGGAATCCTTCGGCGGAGCGACGTCCGAAACGCCATGTTGGTATGGTGCTGCAGTGGTGAACTGCTTAGCTATTGCTTGGCATTTCCCATCAGAGTCGTTACCAAATATTTTATCTATGACGAGCTGGACCTCACACTTTAGCGGATCATTTTCGTCTTCTTCGCCTACCGGCGTGTGGTTTAACTGGTGATGGATGCCGGAAACAAAGCTGGTGGCGAACCTTTCATACGGGATGTCTTTCCCTAATATGATCTCTACGTCCCTATAACGTCCAACAGCATCCAATATAGACGCTTCTTTTATGTCAGGGACAAGCTTGACTTCGGAAACGCCGTATTGTTTACATTTATTCAGCTTTCGAGAGCTGGTAGGATTTCTTCTCTTACCTTTGTGGTGTCGTCCGTGGCCGGGGAAATGCATTTTCTTTGCTGCGAGGTTATGGGCGAACGTGACTTTCGTGTCTTCTTTGGGAGAGCCATGTTCACTTCTTTCAAGTGTCGTCGTCATTTGGGTCTGTATATCACTGGCTATTTCGTTTAGTCTGCCACTGGTCATCTGATAGTGTCCACTGGTGTTCAATACGTCCTGTGCATTTTCATACTTCCTGTTGCTGGTTGTGTGACCATTTCCTTTACTGACCGTTTGATTTTGTCTGCCACTGACGGTTTTGTCCTGCAAGTTATCCGGTATTTGATTACGCCTGCTACTAACTAAACGATCGCACCTGCTACTGACTGTTTCATTTCGTTTGTGAGCCGCAAGCGGATCTTGTGGGTTAATGCCCGATTCGTCGCATGGGTTAAAAATCATTCGATCATGCACTTTATTGGACATTTCTTTCTGCGTAATGCCTGTCAATGACGCCTGCGTTTCACTGACCTCTTGCTTACATTTGTTTCTATGCCTTCGTTCCTTGTGAACATATTTTCTTTTTGGCTCTGTTGAGTCAACACTTTGAAAATGCTTCTCTTTCGTACGCACCTCTTTACTGTTTTCTGTGAATTCAAACTGTTCCCTTATATTAGAGCTGTTCGCGTCGGTCCCGACAGTTTCGTCCTTGTGTGACACTTTGTGCTTTTCTCTGGACAAATCAAAAACGTTCTTAAGGTAAATGGGCGGAGCTGAGCTCCGATGTACATGGTGCCCTTTCGTCTGCTTCCCCCGGCAGTTCACGTTTGCTTTTTGGTCGTCTTTGGTGGCAATGCCTTGATGCTCTGTCGGCTTTTCGAAATATAATTCCTCAAAAGTGTACGTTTTTCTTTTGGCGGAGTTAAAGGGATCAGAGGACACAGAAGAAACTTGCTCGGCCGGCTTTGAATTGGCCGATCGACAAGGCGTTTTTTTGATTGGGGACAGGGCCCAGCCATGGAGTTCTTCTCTGTGCTTGCGAGGGGTGCGTGTGGTTGATTTCAATCTCCCTTCAAACTTAAGCTCCAGCTCAGCGCTGGAAAACTGAGGGAGTTTAGACGTGAAAGATTTAGGCAGACATTCTTCTCTCAGTATGGTCCGGTTGGGGAAAGGCGTTTCAAGTATTAACGGCTTTTCTTTATGCGTTTTCGTAACGACGAGTGGAATAATGCCTTGCGCCTTTTTCACCTCTAGAGTGACTGTATTCTTATCAATGCAGTCCTTTGGGTCATGCTTGGTATACTGCTCTGCTGTGGGATCAACACTGTCTGCTGAGAGCTTACCGACTGAAAACGAATCCATTTCTAAATACTGGCACATCCTGCCCAGTTCCTTCCCTCCCGTTTGCCTAGTTGCCTTTGGTCTTGTACTCTGCTCTATATGACCTGTATGAAAGTGCTTGTTTTCAGCTGGCTCGCAGCGCAAAGGATTGTCTCGTTGTCGTCGAGAGTGAGATGTCCTCTGCGTTTGCCCACGTGCTTTGGTCTGGTGGCTAACAATAACTTCATCTGATCTTATGTTATGATCGGGCGTAAATTTATCTTCATTGATGCGAGGCTCGTCCATCGTCTTCGATCGTTGCATTTTAGCAACGATCCGTTCGTTTGTTCTTTTTTTAAGGAATTCACCAAAAGCCAGTCCAGGCGAATATGCTGAGCTCTCGAGATTTGTGAGTGTTTGCTTGGCGATGATTGTCTCCTCGTGCTCTTCCTTCAGCTGGTAACAATTCTCGAAAGCATCCTCCGTTGTAGACAGGCAAGTTTTGCTGCAATGGATAACGAAGGATGGGCTACCTCCCACAACTGGCAGCTTCATGTGCGATGAGGTATACTGCGAGCGACGTTTGCGCTTTCTTTCTTTCCCAGGCAGTTCATCGTCGCAGCTTCTCTGCTGGGCGATGTTCTCCCTGGCAGCAGGCGTCATGGGATCGCTGGAGATAGAGGTTGATGTCATGAAGAACCGCTTGCCGTCCTTGATAAAGTATTGATTGCTAGAGGCATCATCATGACACGGCTTAATGTGATATTGGATCCTCTCTACCTCCGTTGAGAACGATTTAAGTGTTTCATTTGCAATGCTTTCACTTTCAGGCTGGGCAATGTTCAGGTCCGAAGAGGGCTCTATGTCGTTAGGTAGCGTTGGGCAGGAATCGACGTCACTAAACTGGGTTGAGTAGACCGCATTTCTTATTTCGACTGAGATATCGCCCGTTAATTGGGCACGATTGTCTTTCCCTGACTTGTGCTGTCGTTTGCTTGCCGGGGGCAATGTGCAAATGTTTGATTTTCGGCGGTTGTCAAAATGTGTTTTATCAAACTTCTCTACGCCCATCTGACGAGTAATGCGATATTTATTTGACTGGCCTGCTAATCCGAATAAATCACCAACCTCTGCTTCACAGGTATCATGCACACCCTTATGATCTTTATTTACAAAGTGTGTGCCGTGTCCGTGAGCAGCAAGTTTCCCCACTGTAGCCAGGTGTAGCGTCCCTTCACTTCGTTTCAAAACGCCATGCTCTCCTGGAAGCATGCACCGCATACCTGTAATGCACTTGTGCCTGCAGTTGCCGTAGTAGACCGCGGCGACGTCCCCCATGGAGTGAATACACGTGCCACACCTTACCGTCTTAGGAAGACGCTCATCCTTACACTGGCTGGGCTCAGTCGACTTGCTAGAACTGTCGGAGTTGTAGTCTAAGCCTGTTGATATGACATACTCCACGTCTACCTCTAGGTCGTCTGCTGGGTTGACCTTGCTCTCGTTGCTCAGGATCGTTTCAGATTTAAATGATTTCCGGCCGCTCTGAACGCTGTCCGACGTACTTTCTGAAAAAGACTGGAAAAGTCTTATCATAGGGCGGGGGCTGTGGAGTGTGCACCCATCAATATGTGCCTGATATGACGCTTGCTTTGCAGAAATCAACGTGTCCACAACATACGACGTAGGACTAAGCCCCACTTTAAGCTTTGGCTGGTAGACCCCGTGGCGCAATTTTTTAACGTTGCTTAAACCATATGGTAAATAAATAGTTTCTTTCCCATGGTCGTGCTGCTTGTGGGCGGATGGGGCAGAAGATTCTATTACTCGCTTGCGCTTCTTGTTGATAGCTGGGGCAGTTGATTCTATTAGACGCTGGTGCTGCTTGTTGATAGCTGGGGCAGTAGATTCTACTACATGCTGCGGGAACTTGTAGAAAGCTGGGCCAGTAGATTCTATTGCATGCTGAGCGTTGACAGCCGGGGAAGTTGATTCTGCTAAATGTTCTTCATTTTGAAAGATTTCTTTTTGGCCAGTCTCCTCCGGACTTTTGTAGCTCAGCCTAGACACGAGCAACGGCTCCTTTTGGTTAAAGTGGCACTCGACTGGCGCTAACAAGTCTGTTTTCGTGTTCTTTTCCAACATTTCCACCAATGGGCAAACTTGTTCCAGAGACACATTGCTTAGTTCCGGAACAGGGCACAGCCTTGCCTCGGTGTTTCTGCCGAAATCGTCATAATGTTGTTTCGGGTCGCGCTTGCCTAAAGATATATTTTCTAGCACATTGACCAATTCTTTAATATCCCGATGCCCTATTACATTATCCGAAGCGTTAAATTTAAGACCGGCTTCGTTATCTTGCTGTGGCAGTGCCTTCAGCCTATCTGCATTTTCTTCCGTAACATGCGCTTCACGGTTCACGTCCGGCGTTTGATCGTGCACGCCTGAGCTTTTTACGCTGCCCGACAATTTGTTAATAGTGCCGGGAGACTTCAACTCTTTCTTCGTCTGCGATGGCAAGACCGGGGAGTGAAGGCCTACACCTTCCTTAGTATCGCCGTGATCATCATACCGAGACCTCACCTGAAGATCTCCTGACTGTTCGCGTCGTTCCTCCGCTTTGCGTTGATTCAGCGGAACGACATCTCTTTTCAGGCTGTCCTCAAACAACGAAAATACGTTTTTCAAACTTCGACTGCACTCGCGACCTTGCATGTTTAATCGAACACGCATTTCTCTCCCTTTGCTGTCCGGCAAAGCAGTGGTTGACTCTTCCTTTGACTTATAGTTCTGTAAAAGAAGCACGTACAGGTCTTTCACCAGTACATTGGACACATTTTCATCATCTGCTTTATTTTCTTTTGGTGACGTGTCCACAACCTTGTCCTGGAAACCCGTAGGACTATGTTGTTTGTCCTCCCCATCGATACTAGTGCACTGGCAGGACCTATCCATCAACTCGGCTTTACCTTTGCCACTCGGCGCTGGGCTCGATAGGTGATCAACGTTCAGAACGTCCGCGCTGGGACACTGACACTGCGCGTCGATAAGCTTGCAGTCCTCGCACACCGAGTCCGTCAAAGCCACGGACGTCTCGTAGGTCTCTTCCTTGACGCACACGTCAGAACACGTGTCTACAACCCGAGTCGCTTTACAGTCTCCCGTGACGCAATCGGTCTGTGTGGAGACAACCGAGAGAAGCTCCGACTTGGCCGGTTTCCTCGGTGGAGGGTTTAACACTTCGTTGCACGACGTCACCCTGCTGAGAGATTTCGCCAGAAAAGTATCCACTTTGGGAGAGTGGTGGCTACGTGTGCTTTGCGGGGTATATTTCTCCAAGGGTCGCAACGAGGTTAGGATTACGGGTGAACCACCACGCATTGAATACCGGCCAGTAAGTAAGGTAGAAGGATGTCTTTCCTGTTTGAAACACTGTTCATATTTATTATCTGAATACATGTTTCCAAAGTCCATCTCGTTTGACATCTCTTTTAGCTGCGTGGTTCTTTGGAAATATTGCCCTTGTTCCGTAAGGACGTCTTCGCTGCTGGACTTCATTGCATTTACGTCTTCGCTTAAATTGCAGTCAGGGTCCCGGCTTGTCGTCGTTTCAGTCGCTTGCTCTAATCGTTTAAGTGACGAAGTGTTGAATGCCGGCGTTGTCAGTGGCTGCTGCTGCTGCTGTTGATGTTGTCCCTTGGAATCAAGCAAACAGCCAAGATCCTTAGCTCGAAAAGATCTGAGTATCTGACCCGGTGTTTTGTTCACTCTCGCGCCGTCACTCATCTTACTTGATCTGGGAGGCTCGATTGTGGTATTCACTTCAGCCGTGTAGAAGGATAGTTCCTTCACACTGTTTAAGCCTTTCTGGTCCCAAGGGGCCCGCGTATCCACGCTAAAATCAGACCGTGGCAATTGTTTCCCACGAGACTTGAGGTTCACCTGTTTCGTCAGCCGCTGTATTATCTTCAGAAGGTCTTCGTCCGTGCCTCGGCGTTTGCGAGGCTCGCCCACGTCATGCGTAAAGTCCTTAGCTTCTGATACATTACGGGGTTTCGTTAGCGCATAGTTCGACCGTTGCCTGTTTCGTCGGCCGTTAGAAGCCCTTTGGTCGTGCCAGGCTGAACTCCTGTGCCTCGACTTGGCGCAAGGCTCGGGGTAGCTCGCGGCTTCTTGTTTGTCATCTGGCGCGGCTCCCAGCAAATTGCCCAGCTGGTATAGGACAGGTGTCAGCACGCGCGGATTGTGCACGGGCGGTTTCCTTCTTTCACTCACGGGCGTGGGCGTCGACTTGGTCTTAGTCTCTTGCAAAGAAACGGAAATCCTCATAAAGTCACTTAGCCCGCACTCACCAGCTTTAGGTGGCAGTGCCGTGTAAGCACACTCGTCTATACGCGGGTCACACTCGTCTATACGCGGGTCACTCTCAGGACACGAGGTTTGCTCCAAACTATAAATACAATCGCCCATATCCATAGGCTTCTCCTTTCTCTCTGCCGAATCGAGCCGGCACTGGCTGCTTTCTATAGTGTAAAGAGGTGGACTTTGGCAGTACTCGAAATGCTGCTGTAAATCAAGCGTAGACTTTTTGCCTTTCAACTTCTTACTTATCATAGAGTGTTTGCGATATTTGCTCCTGTGAATTTTCTTTCCCGCGCACCCTTTCAACTTACGACAGTGTTTGTCTAATTTCGAGAATAACCAATCTCGACTCAGTGATTCTATGGCGCATTTAGAGTTTCCCCCATCCGACGACTCGCAGCTGCCACCATTTCTCTTCGACCAGTCCGCGTCTAGGTTATTGCCAACCTTTGACTCATTCTCCACATCTATCTGATAGGCGTTCAGCAAGTTCTCAGCGTCCGACGACTTCTTCGAAACGTTTCCGATGTGAATCGAAGATGTTTCCAAACAGTTAAAACTGCTCCTTAAGCGAACGGTGTCCAGAAGCTGAATGGCTTGTCGACTGTGAAACGATTTCACTTTTTCTTGGCTGGAGTTTTCATTTCTAGACTGGTCATCACGCGTAGATTCTTTTCCGATGTCTCTACTTATAAAATGCGTACTCGCCTTGCCCACGACGTTTGAGTCACGCGTGTTGCTGCCATCCCCATTCCCTTGTGACATAATCTCTATGACAGTGTCTCCAACGGATTCGTTTTTTTCTTCAACAGTTTCCATTGTATTAAACTTATTTTCATTACCTGCCAATGCTGAGCTTTTGTACCGTGATCCGCCTTTGGGTTCCTTAACGGCCAGCCCAGGACCTTGCGGACGGTGGTAGAATTGAGATGAAGCTTTATGTTTTTTGATCGAGTCTTCATAAGGCGGCGACGAGAACTTGAATTCATTCTCTCGAAACTCATGGAACCCTTGGCCAGCCATGCGTGACACATCGGTACTCACTTTCACCCTGCAAGGCTGTATTTCCGTGCCCAAGTCAGACACGGTTTTGGCTAGTCTGGACCGAGCCCGTGGCAACATTTGCCCACTCGGGTTTACTGCGCCTTTTCTACTAGCTTTAGGAAATCGTGTGCCAGTTGAAGCTGCGATCATTTCTTTGCGTCTCGCGTCTTTACTTTTTTTACTCAAGCTGGTCGAGTGGTCAGCCCGCGTTGGAGAAAGGATGAACTTATTTTTCCTCGCTGAGCTAAAAATATTTATTTTACTCTCTTTAGACAGCAGTTCGTCCACATGAAGCTGGTCCACCAGTTTCGCTTCATTTATGCTGTGAAATGTTGTGACGTCCGATTCGTACTCCTTAGGGACGGTTTTGCAAGCTGCCGCCGTGTGGCGGCCCGATTCCCGGAAACCACCAAACATTTTTTGAATTGCGTTGGCTATTCCGAAACCTTCCCTGTTTTCCCAAAAGTTTAGGATTGATGCAAAGCCAGTGAAAGCCCGCGGGGAGTCCTTGTTAGTCTCATTACACTTCGCAATCATTCGGTCTTTGGCTACACTCCGTGCCTCTTTGGTGGACTTATCTTGTGATTTTTGTCTTTCATTATAGTCTCCTGTCTTCTCGCAAAACATTACGGGATTCTTTTGTTTGGTCATGGTGAATTTTTTGCAATTGAAGGCCCGACTTTTCTTGACAAGAGCCGCAGCTCTAGGACTGTATGTTATAGCGTTGTGCTTGGATTTACATCTTTTGTGGGAATGTTTATTTTGAGAATTGTTAAAACTAAGTTTTTTTCTTTTTTGCAGGCCAGAATCTTTGTGGAGGGACGTCTGTTTCTTATTCTTCGCTGTGTTATTGTCTGAAGACAATGGGTTTCGTTTCATGTTCTTTGTATGGCATGTTGTGTATGTTTCGCTAGAGGAGCTGACGAATGAAGAAAAGCGAGCGCTGTTTGTCTCCAAGTCCCACGTGCTGTGAGATAGAATCACTGTGAAGCTCTTTGTCGTTCTGGTGAAAGTCTTGGACATGCTGCTCGTGGTGATGTTGGGTTCTGAAGACGTTCTCATCAGCTGGCGGTTTGAAAAGTTATAATCTGTTTTACCCACTTTAAGGCACCTCAGACTGGTGAACTGAAGTTTCCGTGGTTGGCCCACCGTTGCTCCATGTTCCAAAGAGGTGAGTTCGTTAGAGCTAGGGTAATTGTACGGTAGTTCCGGTATGCTTCGCATCGTGGAGAGCGATGAGACATTTTCATCACTTCCGTGAGGATAGCGCAGTGAATCAAACACGTTACTACCCGCAGAGAACATTGGGCATCGATTTTCAGACGAGCTGGTTGACACTTGACATCTTGTTCTACGGTTGACGTTTCTCGATCGCCGACTTCTCCGTCGAGGATATTTGGTCACAACGCTGGGGACTCTAGGGGTTGTGTCGTTCCAGCTGGACGTCTCCGTGGTAGGACTGCAAATAGACTTTGCCACCTTCTTCTTGGAGTTTAATGCAGAGGCGAAGTCCACGGAAACGTCTTTAGACGCCGGACTTGAATTATTCGTTTTGTCAAATTCCAAAGACACGTCTGAGCTCATCGTCGACGTGTAGCGGGGCGATGACGACTCCGAAGACCGCCAGCTTCCCAGCTCCGAGCTGTTGTAATCAGCTGCTCCGCATTTTTGCCTAGGATGATCGCCCTCGTGCTGTTTTGCAGGAGACTTAAACGTCACTAGCATCTGACTTCCGAGACGTGAATCGGAAACGCCTTCGCGATTGGTTTTATTGAGCTGAGCGGTATTTTTCGGACAGCTCACTTTACGGACGCACATTCGATTGTCCGCCCTCCTCGAGTTTAGGCCGCCCGAGACAGTATTCTGACAAGGTTTTCCGACTGGCTTAACTTCACTCACCCTTTTCATCTCCACTCCTTGATTTCCAGTCTTCACATCTAAGAACTTACTACACCCTCCATTACTCGCTAAATTTGTATTCGTGTCATGGATTGTGGCATTGACCAGCAGCGATTTATTCAGGCATTCATAAGCGACCTGCTTGACAGAACTGGCCATTATTTTTCTCTGCACAGCTTCGTCATTTTCCGATATCTTATTTTGGAATTCCTGCTGCTCTGTGTCTCCTTTTCGATCACAACTATTAACCAGGGACTTTGAATCCCTTTGAGGTTGATAACTTTTCAAGTTGTTTGCAACTGTCTGGGAACTTTCAAGAGCTACTCTGTTTAATAAAGGTTTTTTTTGACGCTGGGTTTGCAAGCTCATAGGTGTGGCGCATCCACTTCTGAAACCAACCTGACGCATGGGAATTTTACTACGTCTCGGGGTGTTGTTTTTTCGCTGAAAGCTAGCCTGTGAGTTAGGATGTATCGACTGTACTATACAATTCGTCATCTTGCCCGCGGCACTGGGTCGGCATCCGGGAGTCTCGTTCGAGACAAAAGATAACGGGCCGTTCGACTTTGTCATATATTTGGAGTGTTCTACATTGGACATATGGACGACGTTTTCTTTGAAATTGTTGACCGCCATCGATGTGCAAGACCAACTGAGGTTGCCATTATCTCTCGAGGTCGTGTCAAGCTTATCGGGTCTCAGGATGGACCTTGACCTAGCGTTCTGTCTCTCGGCTGCCGGAGAGGCCTTTCGGGCATGGGACACCTGAAATGGGGTATTCTTAAACGGACTACAGCGAGCGGCACCTACTGTCGCTGTTGACCTAGGTGACTTCACGGCCGATTTTCTCCTGTAAAATTTACACTTAAGCCTCGGGACCCTGTTAACTTCCATCTTACCCTTACCAGACGCGAAGGCGGACTTTTTAACGGTGTATACAGAGACCCTGTCATTCGATGGCGTCTCTTCTGAATGCAGAGGCTTCTCAAGAAGCTGGTCGCCAAAAGTGTCCGTTCCGCTCTTCAAAGTAAAAGTGTGAAACTTTCCCGTTAATGGATCGAAGTGGGACTCCTGTTTTTTTGTGGCGCACAAAGGACCATTACGTATCTCACTGGCTACAGGTTTTGACCCCTGCGCGCAATCTTTGGTGTATTTACCGTGTGTAGCCTCAGAACTGTTAGGTAACTGTAGAGTTTGAGGACATTCCGTGGTGGACGAAAACTCACCATGCCTCCCTGCTTGTACTGGGTCCTTACTTGGTACGGGTGGGCCGTGTACATGCCTGCGACTATCGTCCATTTTTTCGTGGCCCTGCATATAATTAGTGCTGTCCACTAGGCCGCTGGCGGTCGCCGTGTTCCTATGATTCGCGCCCTCTGCCCCTGCGTAATAATCTGCCGTTACCTTTTGCTGCGAAGAGTTGAGTTTTGGAACATTTAGCATTTTCCCTGCCGACCTTTGAGTAAATCCCAGCGAAGCGGGAAACGGACAACGTTTGGCGCAAGCTTTCTTTACATTTTTTATTGAATTGATGTCGCCGTTCGTGAAAGGGATGTCCGTTAGGAAAGGGCGTTGTAAATCGCTACTAAAATCGCAATCGCGTTGGATTACTCGTATGGGAGATGATCTTGGGCCAAAGAAATCTGCCTGTTTCTCTCTAAGAAACTCAAAGCGACATTTCGCGTCTCCGCCCTTGGCCCCGTTACGTTGGTTAATCGTGTCGTAGTTCGAGGCCGCGGGTGGCATGGCGCCGGTGTCCATCAGGTGGAAGTTTAAATTGAGAGGCGTAAAGCTACAGGTCGCGTGATACGTTTCCTTCTCCGGCCGGAGATTCTTATTGTTGTTCGTGGGCAGGACGGCGTCGGCGGGCTGGTTCTGGTCAGCCTCTGCCTGAAGGAACTCCTTGTAAGAATCGACAAGGGCCTTCACCTTCTTCTGGAGCTCTGCGCTCACTTTTGGCGAACAGTACCCTTTGGCGGGTCGAAGCTGTTTTCTTTCCTTTGTGATAGAACCAGTGGTATCCTCGTTGATCGTAGGTGAAGTCCAACACGTCTCTGTCTCTTCAAATTTACTCGTTAAATTCTTTAAGCGTTCAGAGTAGGCAAGAGTGAGTGAATCACCGTATTTCAACAAATGATTCATGGACAAACGCTTCTTATGAACTTTTCCTTCTCTTTTAGAATGCACATGGTCGACATCAAAAAAGCTTCTTTCCGTAAATGAAAAGTTCTCGTTGCTTTTTTGATCTTGCTGGTTTGAAGCCGTCGCGGCATCTTCGATAAAAGGGGGCTTAGGGCTCGAGAGGATTCCACATGCTAAGCTCTTTGTTTCGAGAGCGTTGTCTCTGTCCATTCCAACAGAGCGTGCAACGAAGCACGACATGCCCGGATCCAGGGCGTTCGCTTTATTCATGGAACTATCCCGAAGTTCTAGCGCCTTCCTAGGCGCGTCTTCTAATTGAGAAGTTACACTTTTATCGCCTCCGTGGTCTTCCTGTGGTTTCTTTCTGTTACTTGGTTCCAGAAGTGGCTGACAAACTTTCTTACCTAAATCAAATATCTGTGTAGAAGACAAGGCCTTGTTATCTAAGCTCGGCGGTTTATTTCCATCACCTGTGTTCATCCTTTTGGAATCTCCAGACACCGGCATCTTCCACGGCTTAGGGCGCTGGCTACGGCTCTTCCGACGGGCCTGCAGATTGGAGCTGTCGTTCGCTTTTTCAAACGCCCTGTTGCCGTGGGTCCCCGTGTAGTCTATAACCGACTTGAACTCTTTACTGCTGCACTGGCTGTTGTCCGAATGGTGCCAAAGCCTCTGGTCGACTTCTCCCGTTTTTCGGCTGTTATTGTTCTTCTCGTACACGAGCGCCTTGGCTAAATACTCTCTTTGGCTGCCACAGAACCAGCCCGTGCCAAAACGTGTACCGGGTGGGCGTTCCATGAGGCTTTGTAGCAGCGATAACAGACGTGTCCCGTTCAGGGCAGACGTCGACTTCGCTTTAGCCCTTCTCCTCTGGTGCCGCCAGGTCAAAATTCTACGCGTGCCGCCCGTTTTGGATCTGAAGAGGCTGAATCGCTTAGCCTTAACCACGTGCCGAGACTTCGACTGACGATGGGCGCAAGGTTTGGACTGGACACTATAATCGTGAGAGGAGTTATTGTTGGCGTTCAGACATAGGCCACAGTACATTTCTTTGTCCGCGCAGTCTCTCGGCGCACTGGGACGCTTGCAGTTATACGGTTTTGTCTCGCCTAAGTCTTCGGCATTTATGATGTACATACACATACTCGCAACCAACACCGGTGCTGTGCATAAAAGGCGAATGATTGACGGCGATGTTCGGGTGTTTGCGAAATGTACAAGCAGAAAGGTCTTTAAGATTATGAAAGATACACTCTCCGTCTCTTTGCTGGCCAATTGCCAGGAATTCTCAGAAGTTTTCTGCGTCCATTGGGGATCAGCCGAAATCCTTCTATGGAAAAGAAAACACACAGAAGTAACAAGGCTGTGTGTCGACGGGACGTCCCAGCCGTTAATGTGGGCTTTGCTCCAGTTTGTGACATATATTCTGCGGAGGGGACAATACGCTGCTTGCCGCCGTGACGAAACCGCCCTAACGCGGTGGGGAGCGTGCGTTCTGTAAGTGTGCCTTATCGCCTTGACGCCACCCACGTGCTGCCGTTCGAGGTACTCACCCGTTCCGGGGGCACTCGAAGCCACGGGGTGCACGACGCCACGATAATCCTCCCCCTTCGTTTGCTCCGTGACCCGGGCGTCTCTCGTTGGCGTCCCCAACAGTGGGTTGAGTTCCACAAAGCTAGCATCCGTGAGCATCACTGAAAGAAGAGTAGAGGTGCAGCCATCGGCGTTTCATCCTCCAATTTATGTGATTTTTGTGTGTTCTGTATCAAACTGCACCCACGCAATATATATTTACGATTCAACTTACTTAATTCACTTCCCGCCACAATTCATTCGTTTCTATTTCCTTTTTTAAATGTTTTATCGAAACTTTTATGCTATGCTCCCAATTCACTTCTTCTTCCATCCCAAACACTTCTTTCTCTTTCATTCTCTTCATCTATATATCTCTCTCTATATATATATATGTACATCCAAACCCAAGCAATAATGCAAACAATGTTTTGTTTTTATATATTGACAAAATAGATATGTTTCAAAAGTTATGAATATAATGTTTTTATTTTGTTCAAGTCGAACAGCTTGTTCTGTTTAAAGTGACAGGGGAGACAACAAAAAGAAAATAAAAGACATTCAAATCGTATGTTCTTCCAAAGTTTTTGTACGTCCGATCATAAAAAATCATAATAAAATGTTTTATCGGACAGAAAAATATATTCCACACATAGGGGATTTTTCTACATATATTATTTTAAAACATTTGTTTATTTGGGTGAAATATTGGTAGAATTATTGTAATGCGAATGGTTCATTTGCATACCATTGGACTGAAACGACTCAAAAATCGTTCCGCAGGGCTCTTACTCTTAAAATCATTGCGAAAGGTTCTTAAACTTTTCACAAAGGTTACAAAATATTCGCAAACCAGGACGATGGAAATGTTTTAATGTTACCCAGTGATGTATGAAATACACAATTTTAATGATATATGTGAGTTGATAGAATCTCTTGTTATTATTGAAAAAAAAAAAAGTATAATATTTGTTAAAAAGTTCAATTTTGTCCTTTTCTAGCTAAATTCCAAATTTTCACCAAACCTTGGTCAGTTTTCTCAAACTAGAAAAAAACAACATGTTAGTTTTCTTAAACTTGAGAAATCATGTCAGTTAACCCAAACTTGTGCTAGTTTTTAAAAATACATTTTCAAGTCGTATGCACCTGTGCTTTGAAGATCCAGTGCATCAATTTGAAAAGGGGGGGAGCATTAATTTGGACACTTAACGCCAAAGGTGCACTTTAAAATAGGTCAAAACCAAAATTAAAAGATCACTTACTGTGCATTCGTGGTGCAGGGTCCGTATAGTCCTCGCAGGAAAGGGAGCTCAGTCTGTCGCTGTTAGGGAACCAACTGTGCATTTGGTATTCTTCATGGATCGCAGAATCCATACACGCCCTGCATTGAACATGGCAGTGAGGCGAGGTCAATGTGTTATGAGGTCAACGCTAGAGATCTAATGGCTATGGCAGGGGTCGGAAACCCATGGCCCGCGAGCCAGGTGTGGCTCTTTTGATGGCTGCATCTGGCTCGCAGACAAATGTTCGATTATAAAAAAAATGTTTTTCTTGACTTTTTGATCTACATATTAATTGCATATTAATATTTCATTCTACAAATGAGCTACAGTCTACTGCAGCTCAGCATCAGAAAAAATTCAGAGACATAATTATTGTACTTTAGTGTTGAAAGTACACAAAATGCACACATTTACTTGAATTTTTAATTTTAAACATAATGTATGGCTCTCACAGAATTACTTTACAAAATATGTGGTATTCATGGCTCTCTAAGACAAATAGGTTCCCGACCCCTGGGCTATGGTGTTCGGAATGGGGGGGGGGGAGAAGGTACACTATGTGGAGATGGTACATTGTGAGAGAGATGGTAGACTATGTGGAGATGGTACACTATGTGGAGATGGTAGACTATGTGGAGATGGTACACTATGTGGAGATGGTACATTGTGAGAGAGATGGTAGACTATGTGGAGATGGTACACTAAGTGGAGATGGTAGACTATGTGGAGATGGTACATTGTGAGAGAGATGGTACATTGTGAGGGAGATGGTAGACTATGTGGAGATGGTACATTGTGAGAGAGATGGTAGACTATGTGGAAATGGTACACTATGTGGAGATGGTAGACTATGTGGAGATGGTACACTATGTGGAGATGGTAGACTATGTGGAGATGGTACACTATGTGGAGATGGTACATTGTGAGGGAGATGGTACATTGTGAGGGAGATGGTAGACTATGTGGAGATGGTACACTATGTGGAGATGGTACATTGTGAGAGAGATGGTAGACTATGTGGAGATGGTACACTATGTGGAGATGGTAGACTATGTGGAGATGGTAGACTAGGTGGAGATGGTACATTGTAAGGGAGATGGTAGACTATGTGGAGATGGTACATTGTGAGAGAGATGGTAGACTAAGTGGAGATGGTACACTATGTGGAGATGGTAGACTATGTGGAGATGGTACACTATGTGGAGATGGTACACTATGTGGAGATGGTACATTGTGAGGGAGATGGTACATTGTGAGGGAGATGGTACATTGTAAGAGAGATGGTAGACTATGTGGAGATGGTACATTGTGAGGGAGATGGTACATTGTAAGAGAGATGGTAGACTATGTGGAGATGGTACATTGTGAGGGAAATGGTACACTATGTGGAGATGGTAGACTATGTGGAGATGGTAGACTAGGTGGAGATGGTAGACTATGTGGAGATGGTACACTATGTGGAGATGGTACACTATGTGGAGATGGTACATTGTGAGGGAGATGGTACATTGTGAGGGAGATGGTACATTGTAAGAGAGATGGTAGACTATGTGGAGATGGTACATTGTGAGGGAGATGGTACATTGTGAGAGAGATGGTAGACTATGTGGAGATGGTACATTGTGAGGGAGATGGTACATTGTGAGAGAGATGGTAGACTATGTGGAGATGGTACATTGTGAGGGAGATGGTACATTGTGAGGGAGATGGTACATTGTAAGAGAGATGGTAGACTATGTGGAGATGGTACATTGTGAGGGAGATGGTACATTGTGAGAGAGATGGTAGACTATGTGGAGATGGTACATTGTGTGGGAGATGGTACATTGTGAGAGAGATGGTAGACTATGTGGAGATGGTACATTGTGAGGGAGATGGTACATTGTGAGAGAGATGGTAGACTATGTGGAGATGGTACATTGTGAGAGAGATGGTAGACTATGTGGAGATGGTAGACTATTTTGAGATGGTAGACTATGTGGAGATGGTAGACTATGTGGAGATGGTAGACTATGTGGAGATGGTAGACTATGTGGAGATGGTAGACTATGTGGAGATGGTAGACTATGTGGAGATGGTAGACTATGTGGAGATGGTAGACTATGTGGAGATGGTAGACTATGTGGAGATGGTAGACTATGTGGAGATGGTAGACTATGTGGAGATGGTAGACTATGTGGAGATGGTAGACTATGTGGAGATGGTAGACTATGTGGAGATGGTAGACTATGTGGAGATGGTAGACTATGTGGAGATGGTAGACTATGTGGAGATGGTAGACTATGTGGAGATGGTAGACTATGTGGAGATGGTAGACTATGTGGAGATGGTAGACTATGTGGGGATGGTACACTATGTGGAGATGGTACATTCTGAGGGAGATGGTAGACTATGTGGAGATGGTAGACTATGTGGAGATGGTAGACTATGTGGAGATGGTAGACTATGTGGAGATGGTAGACTATGTGGAGATGGTAGACTATGTGGAGATGGTAGACTATGTGGAGATGGTAGACTATGTGGAGATGCTAGACTATGTGGAGATGGTACATTCTGAGGGAGATGGTAGACTATGTGGAGATGGTAGACTATGTGGAGATGGTAGACTATGTGGAGATGGTAGACTATGTGGAGATGGTAGACTATGTGGGGATGGTACACTATGTGGAGATGGTACATTCTGAGGGAGATGGTAGACTATGTGGAGATGGTAGACTATGTGGAGATGGTAGACTATGTGGAGATGGTAGACTATGTGGAGATGGTAGACTATGTGGAGATGGTAGACTATGTGGAGATGGTAGACTATGTGGAGATGGTAGACTATGTGGAGATGGTAGACTATGTGGAGATGGTAGACTATGTGGAGATGGTAGACTATGTAGAGATGGTAAACTATGTGGAGTTGGTAGACTATGTGGAGTTGGTAGACTATGTGGAGTTGGTAGACTATGTGGAGATGGTAGACTATGTGGAGATGGTAGACTATGTGGAGATGGTAGACTATGTGGAGATGGTAGACTATGTGGAGTTGGTAGACTATGTGGAGTTGGTAGACTATGTGGAGATGGTAGACTATGTGGAGATGGTACACTATGTGGAGATGGTAGACTATGTGGAGATGGTAGACTATGTGGAGATGGAAGACTATGTGGAGATGGTACACTATGTGGAGTTGGTAGACTTTGTGGAGTTGGTAGACTATGTGGAGATGGTAGACTATGTTGAGATGGTAGACTAAGTGGAGATGGTAGACTATGTTGAGATGGTAGACTATGTGGAGTTGGTAGACTATGTGGAGATGGTAGACTATGTGGAGATGGTAGACTATGTGGAGATGGTAGACTATGTTGAGATGGTAGACTATGTGGAGATGGTAGACTATGTGGAGATGGTAGACTATGTGGAGATGGTACATTGTGAGGGAGTTTGTAGACTATGTGGAGATGGTACACTATGTGGAGATGGTAGACTATGTGGAGATGGTACACTATGTGGAGATGGTACATTGTGAGGGAGATGGTACACTATGTGGAGATGGTAGACTATGTGGAGATGGTAGACTAGGTGGAGATGGTAGACTATGTGGAGATGGTAGACTATGTGGAGATGGTACATTGTGAGGGAGATGGTACATTGTGAGAGAGATGGTAGACTATGTGGAGATGGTACATTGTGAGGGAGATGGTACATTGTGAGAGAGATGGTAGACTATGTGGAGATGGTACATTGTGAGGGAGATGGTACATTGTGAGAAAGATGGTAGACTATGTGGAGATGGTACATTTTGAGGGAGATGGTAGACTATGTGGAGATGGTAGACTATGTGGAGATGGTAGACTATGTGGAGATGGTAGACTATGTGGAGATGGTAGACTATGTGGAGATGGTAGACTATGTGGAGATGGTACATTGTAGGGAGTTGGTAGACTATGTGGAGATGGTAGACTATGTGGAGATGGTAGACTATGTGGAGATGGTAGACTATGTGGAGATGGTAGACTATGTGGAGATGGTAGACTATGTGGAGATGGTAGACTTTGTGGACATGGTAGACTATGTGGAGATGGTAGACTATGTGGAGATGGTAGACTATGTGGAGATGGTAGACTATGTGGAGATGGTAGACTATGTGGAGATGGTAGACTATGTGGAGATGGTAGACTATGTGGAGATGGTAGACTATGTGGAGATGGTAGACTATGTGGAGATGGTAGACTATGTGGAGATGGTAGACTATGTGGAGATGGTAGACTATGTGGAGATGGTAGACTATGTGGAGATGGTAGACTATGTGGAGATGGTACATTGTGAGGGAGATGGTACATTGTGAGGGAGATGGTACATTGTGAGAGAGATGGTAGACTATGTGGAGATGGTACATTGTGAGGGAGATGGTACATTGTGAGAGAGATGGTAGACTATGTGGAGATGGTACATTGTGAGGGAGATGGTACATTGTGAGAGAGATGGTAGACTATGTGGAGATGGTACATTGTGAGGGAGATGGTAGACTATGTGGAGATGGTACATTGTGAGGGAGATGGTAGACTATGTCGAGATGGTACATTGTGAGGGAGATGGTACATTGTGAAAGAGATGGTAGACTATGTGAAGATGGTACATTGTGAGAGAGATGGTAGACTATGTGGAGATGGTACATTGTGAGGGAGATGGTACATTGTGAGAGAGATGGTAGACTATGTGGAGATGGTACATTCTGAGGAAGATGGTAGACTATGTGGGGATGGTACATTTTGGGGGGATGGTAGACTATGTGGAGATGGTAGACTATGTGGAGATGGTAGACTATGTGGAGATGGTAGACTATGTGGAGATGGTATACTATGTGGAGTTGGTACAGTGTAGGGAAATGGTAGACTATGTGGAGATGGTAGACTATGTGGAGATGGTAGACTGTGGAGATGGTAGACTATGTGGAGATGGTAGACTATGTGGAGATGGTACATTGTAGGGAGTTGGTAGACTATGTGGGGATGGTACACTGTGTGGAGATGGTAGACTATGTGGAGATGGTACATTGTAGGGAGTTGGTAGACTATGTGGAGATGGTAGACTATGTGGAGATTGTAGACTATGTGGAGATGGTACACTATGTGGAGTTGGTAGACTTTGTGGAGTTGGTAGACTATGTGGAGATGGTAGACTATGTTGAGATGGTAGACTAAGTGGAGATGGTAGACTATGTTGAGATGGTAGACTATGTGGAGTTGGTAGACTATGTGGAGATGGTAGACTATGTGGAGATGGTAGACTATGTGGAGATGGTAGACTATGTTGAGATGGTAGACTATGTGGAGATGGTAGACTATGTGGAGATGGTAGACTATGTGGAGATGGTAGACTATGTGGAGATGGTAGACTATGTGGAGATGGTACATTGTGAGGGAGTTTGTAGACTATGTGGAGATGGTACACTATGTGGAGATGGTAGACTATGTGGAGATGGTACACTATGTGGAGATGGTACATTGTGAGGGAGATGGTACACTATGTGGAGATGGTAGACTATGTGGAGATGGTAGACTAGGTGGAGATGGTAGACTATGTGGAGATGGTACACTATGTGGAGATGGTACATTGTGAGGGAGATGGTACATTGTGAGGGAGATGGTACATTGTGAGAGAGATGGTAGACTATGTGGAGATGGTACATTGTGAGGGAGATGGTACATTGTGAGAGAGATGGTAGACTATGTGGAGATGGTACATTGTGAGGGAGATGGTACATTGTGAGAGAGATGGTAGACTATGTGGAGATGGTACATTGTGAGGGAGATGGTACATTGTGAGAAAGATGGTAGACTATGTGGAGATGGTACATTTTGAGGGAGATGGTAGACTATGTGGAGATGGTAGACTATGTGGAGATGGTAGACTATGTGGAGATGGTAGACTATGTGGAGATGGTAGACTATGTGGAGATGGTAGACTATGTGGAGATGGTAGACTATGTGGAGATGGTACATTGTAGGGAGTTGGTAGACTATGTGGAGATGGTAGACTATGTGGAGATGGTAGACTATGTGGAGATGGTAGACTATGTGGAGATGGTACATTGTGAGGGAGATGGTAGACTATGTGGAGATGGTACATTGTGAGGGAGATGGTAGACTATGTCGAGATGGTACATTGTGAGGGAGATGGTACATTGTGAGAGAGATGGTAGACTATGTGAAGATGGTACATTGTGAGAGAGATGGTAGACTATGTGGAGATGGTACATTGTGAGGGAGATGGTACATTGTGAGAGAGATGGTAGACTATGTGGAGATGGTACATTCTGAGGGAGATGGTAGACTATGTGGGGATGGTACATTTTGGGGGGATGGTAGACTATGTGGAGATGGTAGACTATGTGGAGATGGTAGACTATGTGGAGATGGTATACTATGTGGAGTTGGTACAGTGTAGGGAAATGGTAGACTATGTGGAGATGGTAGACTATGTGGAGATTGTAGACTGTGGAGATGGTAGACTATGTGGAGATGGTAGACTATGTGGAGATGGTACATTGTAGGGAGTTGGTAGACTATGTGGGGATGGTACACTGTGTGGAGATGGTAGACTATGTGGAGATGGTACATTGTAGGGAGTTGGTAGACTATGTGGAGATGGTAGACTATGTGGAGATTGTAGACTATGTGGAGATGGTAGACTATGTGGAGATGGTAGACTATGTGGAGATGGTAGACTATGTGGAGATGGTAGACTTTGTGGAGATGGTAGACTATGTGGAGATGGTAGACTATGTGGAGATGGTAGACTATGTGGAGATGGTAGACTATGTGGAGATGGTAGACTATGTAGAGATGGTAGACTATGTGGAGATGGTAGACTATGTGGAGTTGGTAGACTATGTGGAGTTGGTACACTGTGTGGAGATGGTAGACTATGTGGAGATGGTACATTGTAGGGAGTTGGTAGACTATGTGGAGATGGTAGACTATGTGGAGATTGTAGACTATGTGGAGATGGTAGACTATGTGGAGATGGTAGACTATGTGGAGATGGTAGACTATGTGGAGATGGTAGACTATGTGGAGATGGTAGACTATGTGGAGATGGTAGACTATGTGGAGATGATAGACTATGTGGAGAGGAAGACTATGTGGAGATGGTAGACTATGTGGAGATGGTAGACTATGTGGAGATGGTAGACTATGTGGAGATGGTAGACTATGTGGAGATGGTAGACTATGTGGAGATGGTAGACTATGTGGAGATGGTAGACTATGTGGAGATGGTAGTCTATGTGGAGATGGTAGACTATGTGGAGATGGTAGACTATGTGGAGTTGGTAGACTATGTGGAGATGGTAGACAATGTGGAGATGGTAGACTATGTGGAGATGGTAGACTATGTGGAGATGGTAGACTATGTGGAGATGGTAGACTATGTGGAGATGGTACATTGTGAGGGAGATGGTAGACAATGTGGAGATTGTAGACTATGTGGAGATGGTAGACCATAGGTTCTCAACGGGGGCGATATCGCCCCCCAGGGGGCGATGAGAAGCTTTAGGGGGGCGATAACATTCCCGGGGGCGATTGGGGGGCGATGAAGTGAAAGTGGGCGGTACATACGTACCTGCTATAATTTCAACAACTCATCTATTTGAATCGATTAGTTTTTGGATGAAATATGATGTAAACGCTTGTGCTACTAAATATCTGATATCCCCCAAGAGTAGGCATACATATTATTGAACAAATAAGAATCGCAATGACTTTTCGATGAAGTAGGGGTTAGTATTTGGCAAATATGGTATACGGCCGTCTCGTCTAATGGTGGATTCACCGGACTGTCGCCTTAACATCTGCTAATATTACTCTTTTGATCTGTTTGTATTACCGAGATGTCCTTTTTAATACATTAGAATTTTTTGTAAAGTGGTAACCACAATAGCTGTGCGGTATAGATACGTAGTAATCATACAAACTGGGTAAATATTAAAATGCTTGAAAATTTTCATATAAATTCTTTAGTCATATAATATTCATACAATTTTCAAATAATTTTTACAGTTCTATCATATCATTTCAAAGTTATGCAAGACATTTAATTTTTTATAAAAGAAAAACAAAATTGAAATATTACCTCAAATGAAAAGGGTTAATTATCTCCCTTTAATTAACAAATGTTTCCGCTAAAATTAAGTTTGGGGGCGGTGAGCGGAAAAAAAATTTAAAAGGGGGCGTTGAGCCGAAAAAGGTTGAGAACCTATGTGGTAGACTATGTGTAGATGATAGACTATGTGGAGATGGTAGACTATGTGGAGATGGTACACTATGTGGAGTTGGTAGACTATGTGGAGATGGTAGACTATGTGGAGATGGTAGACTATGTGGAGATGGTAGACTATGTGGAGATGGTAGACTATGTGAAGATGGTAGACAATGTGGAGATGGTAGACTATGTGGAGATGGTAGACTATGTGGAGATGGTACATTGTAGGGAGTTGGTAGACTATGTGGAGATGGTAGACTATGTGGAGATGGTAGACTATGTGGAGATGGTAGACTATGTGGAGATGGTAGACTATGTGGAGACGGTAGACTATGTGGAGATGGTAGACTATGTGGAGATGGTAGACTATGTGGAGATGGTATACTATGTGGAGATGGTACATTGTGAGAGAGATGGTAGACTATGTGGAGATGGTACATTTTGGGGGGATGGTAGACTATGTGGAGATGGTAGACTATGTGGAGATGGTAGACTATGTGGAGATGGTACATTGTGAGAGAGATGGTATACTATGTGGAGATGGTACATTGTGGGGGGATGGTAGACTATGTGGAGATGGTATACTATGTGGAGATGGTACATTGTGAGAGAGATGGTAGACTATGTGGAGATGGTAGACTATGTAGAGATGGTACATTGTGGGGGGATGGTAGACTTTGTGGAGATGGTACACTATGTGGAGATTGTACATTCTGAGGGAGATGGTAGACTATGTGGAGATGGTAGACTATGTGGAGTTGGTAGACTATGTGGAGATGGTACACTATGTGGAGATGGTACATTCTGAGGGAGATGGTAGACTTTGTGGAGATGGTAGACTATGTGGAGATGGTAGACTATGTGGAGATGGTAGACTATGTGAAGATGGTAGACAATGTGGAGATGGTAGACTATGTGGAGATGGTAGACTATGTGGAGATGGAACATTGTAGGGAGTTGGTAGACTATGTGGAGATGGTAGACTATGTGGAGATGGTAGACTATGTGGAGATGGTAGACTATGTGGAGACGGTAGACTATGTGGAGATGGTAGACTATGTGGAGATGGTAGACTATGTGGAGATGGTAGACTATGTGGAGATGGTAGACTATGTGGAGATGGTAGACTATGTGGAGATGGTAGACTATGTGGAGATGGTAGACTATGTGGAGATGGTAGACTATGTGGAGATGGTAGACTATGTGGAGATGGTAGACTATGTGGAGATGGTATACTATGTGGAGATGGTACATTGTGAGAGAGATGGTAGACTATGTGGAGATGGTACATTTTGGGGGGATGGTAGACTATGTGGAGATGGTAGACTATGTGGAGATGGTAGACTATGTGGAGATGGTACATTGTGAGAGAGATGGTATACTATGTGGAGATGGTACATTGTGGGGGGATGGTAGACTATGTGGAGATGGTATACTATGTGGAGATGGTACATTGTGAGAGAGATGGTAGACTATGTGGAGATGGTAGACTATGTGCAGATGGTACATTGTGGGGGGATGGTAGACTATGTGGAGATGGTATACTATGTGGAGATGGTACATTCTGAGGGAGATGGTAGACTATGTGGAGATGGTACATTGTGGGGGGATGGTAGACTATGTGGAGATGGTAGACTATGTGGAGATGGTACATTGTGAGAGAGATGGTAGACTATGTGGAGATGGTAGACTATGTGGAGATGGTACATTGTGGGGGGATGGTAGACTATGTGGAGATGGTATACTATGTGGAGATGGTACATTCTGAGGGAGATGGTAGACTATGTGGAGATGGTAGACTATGTGGAGATGGTAGACTATGTGGAGATGGTAGACTATGTGGAGATGGTAGACTATGTGGAGATGGTAGACTATGTGGAGATGGTAGACTATGTGGAGATGGTAGACTATGTGGAGATGGTAGACTATGTGGAGATGGTAGACTATGTGGAGATGGTAGACTATGTGGAGATGGTAGACTATGTGGAGATGGTAGACTATGTGGAGATGGTAGACTATGTGGAGATGGTAGACTATGTGGAGATGGTAGACTATGTGGAGATGGTAGACTATGTGGAGATGGTAGACTATGTGGAGATGGTAGACTATGTGGAGATGGTAGACTATGTGGAGATGGTAGACTATGTGGAGATGGTAGACTTTGTGGAGATGGTAGACTATGTGGAGATGGTAGACTATGTGGAGATGGTAGACTATGTGGAGATGGTAGACTATGTGGAGATGGTAGACTATGTGGAGATGGTAGACTATGTGGAGTTGGTACACTATGTGGAGATGGTAGACTATGTGGAGATGGTACATTGTAGGGAGATGGTAGACTATTTGGAGATGGTAGACTATGTGGAGTTGGTAGACTATGTGGAGTTGGTAGACTATGTGGAGTTGGTAGACTATGTGGAGATGGTAGACTATGTGGAGATGGTACATTGTGAGGGAGATTGTAGACTATGTGGAGATGGTAGACTATGTGGAGATGGTAGACTATGTGGAGATGGTAGACTATGTGGAGATGGTAGACTATGTGGAGATGGTAGACTATGTGGAGTTGGTAGACTATGTGGAGTTGGTAGACTATGTGGAGATGGTAGACTATGTGGAGATGGTACATTCTGAGGGAGATGGTAGACTTTGTGGAGATGGTACACTATGTGGAGATTGTACATTCTGAGGGAGATGGTAGACTTTGTGGAAATGGTACACTATGTGGAGATTGTACATTCTGAGGGAGATGGTAGACTTTGTGGAGATGGTACACTATGTGGAGATTGTACATTCTGAGGGAGATGGTAGACTATGTGGAGATGGTAGACTATGTGGAGATGGTACATTCTGAGGGAGATGGTAGACTATGTGGAGATGGTAGACTATGTGGAGATGATACATTGTGGGGGGATGGTACATTCTGAGGGAGATGGTAGACTTTGTGGAGATGGTACACTATGTGGAGATTGTACATTCTGAGGGAGATGGTAGACTATGTGGAGATGGTAGACTATGTGGAGATGGTACATTGTGGGGGGATGGTAGACTTTGTGGAGATGGTACACTATGTGGAGATTGTACATTCTGAGGGAGATGGTAGACTATGTGGAGATGGTAGACTATGTGGAGTTGGTAGACTATGTGGAGATGGTAGACTATGTGGAGATGGTAGACTATGTGGAGATGGTAGTCTATGTGGAGATGGTAGACTATGTGGAGATGGTAGACTATGTGGAGTTGGTAGACTATGTGGAGATGGTAGACAATGTGGAGATAGTAGACTATGTGGAGATGGTAGACTATGTGGAGATGGTAGACTATGTGGAGATGGTAGACTATGTGGAGATGGTACATTGTGAGGGAGATGGTAGACAATGTGGAGATTGTAGACTATGTGGAGATGGTAGACCATAGGTTCTCAACGGGGGCGATATCGCCCCCCAGGGGGCGATGAGAAGCTTTAGGGGGGCGATAACATTCCCGGGGGCGATTGGGGGGCGATGAAGTGAAAGTGGGCGGTACATACGTACCTGCTATAATTTCAACAACTCATCTATTTGAATCGATTAGTTTTTGGATGAAATATGATGTAAACGCTTGTGCTACTAAATATCTGATATCCCCCAAGAGTAGGCATACATATTATTGAACAAATAAGAATCGCAATGACTTTTCGATGAAGTAGGGGTTAGTATTTGGCAAATATGGTATACGGCCGTCTCGTCTAATGGTGGATTCACCGGACTGTCGCCTTAACATCTGCTAATATTACTCTTTTGATCTGTTTGTATTACCGAGATGTCCTTTTTAATACATTAGAATTTTTTGTAAAGTGGTAACCACAATAGCTGTGCGGTATAGATACGTAGTAATCATACAAACTGGGTAGTTATTAAAATGCTTGAAAATTTTCATATAAATTCTTTAGTCATATAATATTCATACAATTTTCAAATAATTTTTACAGTTCTATCATATCATTTCAAAGTTATGCAAGACATTTAATTTTTTATAAAAGAAAAACAAAATTGAAATATTACCTCAAATGAAAAGGGTTAATTATCTCCCTTTAATTAACAAATGTTTCCGCTAAAATTAAGTTTGGGGGCGGTGAGCGGAAAAAAAATTTAAAAGGGGGCGTTGAGCCGAAAAAGGTTGAGAACCTATGTGGTAGACTATGTGTAGATGATAGACTATGTGGAGATGGTAGACTATGTGGAGTTGGTAGACTATGTGGAGATGGTAGACTATGTGGAGATGGTAGACTATGTGGAGATGGTAAACTATGTGAAGATGGTAGACAATGTGGAGATGGTAGACTATGTGGAGATGGTAGACTATGTGGAGATGGTACATTGTAGGGAGTTGGTAGACTATGTGGAGATGGTAGACTATGTGGAGATGGTAGACTATGTGGAGATGGTAGACTATGTGGAGATGGTAGACTATGTGGAGACGGTAGACTATGTGGAGATGGTAGACTATGTGGAGATGGTAGACTATGTGGAGATGGTATACTATGTGGAGATGGTACATTGTGAGAGAGATGGTAGACTATGTGGAGATGGTACATTTTGGGGGGATGGTAGACTATGTGGAGATGGTAGACTATGTGGAGATGGTAGACTATGTGGAGATGGTACATTGTGAGAGAGATGGTATACTATGTGGAGATGGTACATTGTGGGGGGATGGTAGACTATGTGGAGATGGTATACTATGTGGAGATGGTACATTGTGAGAGAGATGGTAGACTATGTGGAGATGGTAGACTATGTGGAGATGGTACATTGTGGGGGGATGGTAGACTTTGTGGAGATGGTACACTATGTGGAGATTGTACATTCTGAGGGAGATGGTAGACTATGTGGAGATGGTAGACTATGTGGAGTTGGTACATTCTGAGGGAGATGGTAGACTTTGTGGAGATGGTAGACTATGTGGAGATGGTAGACTATGTGGAGATGGTAGACTATGTGAAGATGGTAGACAATGTGGAGATGGTAGACTATGTGGAGATGGTAGACTATGTGGAGATGGTACATTGTAGGGAGTTGGTAGACTATGTGGAGATGGTAGACTATGTGGAGATGGTAGACTATGTGGAGATGGTAGACTATGTGGAGACGGTAGACTATGTGGAGATGGTAGACTATGTGGAGATGGTAGACTATGTGGAGATGGTAGACTATGTGGAGATGGTAGACTATGTGGAGATGGTAGACTATGTGGAGATGGTAGACTATGTGGAGATGGTAGACTATGTGGAGATGGTAGACTATGTGGAGATGGTAGACTATGTGGAGATGGTATACTATGTGGAGATGGTACATTGTGAGAGAGATGGTAGACTATGTGGAGATGGTACATTTTGGGGGGATGGTAGACTATGTGGAGATGGTAGACTATGTGGAGATGGTAGACTATGTGGAGATGGTACATTGTGAGAGAGATGGTATACTATGTGGAGATGGTACATTGTGGGGGGATGGTAGACTATGTGGAGATGGTATACTATGTGGAGATGGTACATTGTGAGAGAGATGGTAGACTATGTGGAGATGGTAGACTATGTGCAGATGGTACATTGTGGGGGGATGGTAGACTATGTGGAGATGGTATACTATGTGGAGATGGTACATTCTGAGGGAGATGGTAGACTATGTGGAGATGGTACATTGTGGGGGGATGGTAGACTATGTGGAGATGGTAGACTATGTGGAGATGGTACATTGTGAGAGAGATGGTAGACTATGTGGAGATGGTAGACTATGTGGAGATGGTACATTGTGGGGGGATGGTTGACTATGTGGAGATGGTATACTATGTGGAGATGGTACATTCTGAGTGAGATGGTAGACTATGTGGAGATGGTAGACTATGTGGAGATGGTAGACTATGTGGAGATGGTAGACTATGTGGAGATGGTAGACTATGTGGAGATGGTAGACTATGTGGAGATGGTAGACTATGTGGAGATGGTAGACTATGTGGAGATGGTAGACTATGTGGAGATGGTAGACTATGTGGAGATGGTAGACTATGTGGAGATGGTAGACTATGTGGAGATGGTAGACTATGTGGAGATGGTAGACTATGTGGAGATGGTAGACTATGTGGAGATGGTAGACTATGTGGAGATGGTAGACTATGTGGAGATGGTAGACTATGTGGAGATGGTAGACTATGTGGAGATGGTAGACTATGTGGAGATGGTAGACTATGTGGAGATGGTAGACTATGTGGAGATGGTAGACTATGTGGAGATGGTAGACTATGTGGAGATGGTAGACTATGTGGAGATGGTAGACTATGTGGAGATGGTAGACTATGTGGAGATGGTAGACTATGTGGAGTTGGTACACTATGTGGAGATGGTAGACTATGTGGAGATGGTACATTGTAGGGAGATGGTAGACTATTTGGAGATGGTAGACTATGTGGAGTTGGTAGACTATGTGGAGTTGGTAGACTATGTGGAGTTGGTAGACTATGTGGAGATGGTAGACTATGTGGAGATGGTACATTGTGAGGGAGATTGTAGACTATGTGGAGATGGTAGACTATGTGGAGATGGTAGACTATGTGGAGATGGTAGACTATGTGGAGATGGTAGACTATGTGGAGATGGTAGACTATGTGGAGTTGGTAGACTATGTGGAGTTAGTAGACTATGTGGAGATGGTAGACTATGTGGAGATGGTACATTCTGAGGGAGATGGTAGACTTTGTGGAGATGGTACACTATGTGGAGATTGTACATTCTGAGGGAGATGGTAGACTTTGTGGAGATGGTACACTATGTGGAGATTGTACATTCTGAGGGAGATGGTAGACTTTGTGGAGATGGTACACTATGTGGAGATTGTACATTCTGAGGGAGATGGTAGACTATGTGGAGATGGTAGACTATGTGGAGATGGTACATTCTGAGGGAGATGGTAGACTATGTGGAGATGGTAGACTATGTGGAGATGATACATTGTGGGGGGATGGTACATTCTGAGGGAGATGGTAGACTTTGTGGAGATGGTACACTATGTGGAGATTGTACATTCTGAGGGAGATGGTAGACTATGTGGAGATGGTAGACTATGTGGAGATGGTACATTGTGGGGGGATGGTAGACTTTGTGGAGATGGTACACTATGTGGAGATTGTACATTCTGAGGGAGATGGTAGACTATGTGGAGATGGTAGACTATGTGGAGTTGGTAGACTATGTGGAGATGGTACACTATGTGGAGATGGTACATTCTGAGGGAGATGGTAGACTTTGTGGAGATGGTACACTATGTGGAGATTGTACATTCTGAGGGAGATGGTAGACTTTGTGGAGATGGTACACTATGTGGAGATTGTACATTCTGAGGGAGATGGTAGACTATGTGGAGATGGTAGACTATGTGGAGATGGTACATTCTGAGGGAGATGGTAGACTATGTGGAGATGGTAGACTATGTGGAGATGGTACATTGTGGGGGGATGGTAGACTATGTGGAGATGGTAGACTATGTGGAGATGGTACATTCTGAGGGAGATGGTAGACTATGTGGAGTTGGTACATTCTGAGGGAGATGGTAGACTATGTGGAGATGGTACACTATGTGGAGATGGTACATTCTGAGGGAGATGGTAGACTTTGTGGAGATGGTAGACTATGTGGAGTTGGTACATTCTGAGGGAGATGGTAGACTATGTGGAGATGGTACACTATGTGGAGATGGTACATTCTGAGGGAGATGGTAGACTTTGTTGAGATGGTACACTATGTGGAGATGGTAGACTATTCTGAGATGGTAGACTATGTGGAGATGGTAGACTATGTGGAGATGGTACATTGTGGGGGGATGGTAGACTATGTGGAGATGGTAGACTATGTGGAGATGGTAGACTATGTGGAGATGGTAGACTATGTTGAGATGGTAGACTATGTGGAGATGGTAGACTATGTGGAGATGGTAGACTATGTGGAGATGGTAGACTATGTGGAGATGGTAGACTATGTGGAGTTGGTAGACTATGTGGAGTTGGTACACTATGTGGAGATGGTAGACTATGTGGAGATGGTACATTGTAGGGAGATGGTAGACTATTTGGAGATGGTAGACTATGTGGAGTTGGTAGACTATGTGGAGTTGGTAGACTATGTGGAGTTGGTAGACTATGTGGAGTTGGTAGACTATGTGGAGATGGTACATTGTGGGGGGATGGTAGACTATGTGGAGATGGTAGACTATGTGGAGATGGTAGACTATGTGGAGATGGTAGACTATGTTGAGATGGTAGACTATGTGGAGATGGTAGACTATGTGGAGATGGTAGACTATGTGGAGATGGTAGACTATGTGGAGTAGGTAGACTATGTGGAGATGGTAGACTATGTGGAGATGGTAGACTATGTGGAGTTGGTACACTATGTGGAGATGGTAGACTATGTGGAGATGGTACATTGTAGGGAGATGGTAGACTATTTGGAGATGGTAGACTATGTGGAGTTGGTAGACTATGTGGAGACGGTAGACTATGTGGAGATGGTAGACTATGTGGAGATGGTAGACTATGTTGAGATGGTAGACTATGTGGAGATGGTAGACTATGTGGAGATGGTAGACTATGTGGAGATGGTAGACTATGTGGAGATGGTAGACTATGTGGAGATGGTAGACTATGTGGAGTTGGTACACTATGTGGAGATGGTAGACTATGTGGAGATGGTACATTGTAGGGAGATGGTAGACTATTTGGAGATGGTAGACTATGTGGAGTTGGTAGACTATGTGGAGTTGGTAGACTATGTGGAGTTGGTAGACTATGTGGAGATGGTAGACTATGTGGAGATGGTAGACTATGTGGAGATGGTACATTGTGAGGGAGATTGTAGACTATGTGGAGATGGTACACTGCTCGGAGATGATACATTGTGTTGAATTTTGATCTTACAAACAGTCTAAAATATTATATTGTCTGTATCATTATCAAATCTTAAGGCACAGAATGATCAGTGTCGAAATCCCCGGCATCTTACCTAAAATTATCGGTGATCGGAATTCTGCAAGGATAGTCGTAGGACTCGTAGGCCTCAACCCACAGCCTTCTCTGCCGCAGGACGTTGCACCTCATTTTCTTGGCAACAGTGCCGGCGTCACACCTGACCGGGATGTGGGACTGTATCCTCCATTTCTCATTAGGCTTCGAGCAGACCGGCGGAACGGGCATGTACAGAGGAAGGGGTTGGTACATGGCTCCATGATACAGCTATGGAGCGATATATATTTAAATTGCAAATGTTAATTTATAAATAAGATTCTAATAATGCAGAAAGGTTAAATGTATTTTAAAAATTCATTGTAGTCCTTGACAAAATTTTTGTAATTTTTCTCGTTTGAACATTTCTATTAAACACATTTCGGATGCGTATTATGACCAAATGTTAGACTTTGTTGTTTAGCCTTGAATAGATATGTCCTCTATATTTCAACTAAAGGGTTCCACCAGGCTTTTTTTTTATGTGTGCTGTCCTGGGTGGTTTAATTAACCTATTCATTTGATTATGTTGCTATATTTATTTTAAAAAAAATAAAACAGAGTCAAGTTTTATTTTCTATATTATACTGAAATGACCAAGCTACTTATACAAATTTGAATTGAAATATCGCCAAGATTTTCATTCAAGAGATAGTTCACATAGTTGCTGTTTACAGGTGTTCCATCTTTCCCGCTGACTCATCTTACCCTGCTCTCCCCTATAAGCTAATTTACTTCTTGTGCTTTGAAAAACATAATAAAATTTTTTTTTTCTTTTTGCGTTTATTTTATTAAAAGTAAATCATTTTTTCAATACTAAAGTTCAGACTGCGTGGTTGAGAACAAAACACAAATTCAGGGAAGGGATAAGTAAAAATTTTATTAGTTAGAGAGGTGCCACTGTATAAGCTAATAATGAAAGAAAAAAAAAAACAACTCTTACACGTTTTTACCCAATCCTTTGCTTAAACTTGACTATAGACTTCTAAATACACAACGTGTGTCAACTTAGAAATATCCGTATCCTTTAAATAAAAAGACAACCTTATTACTTCGAAGCTACAAGATACCTCCCCCATTTCGAAAAACGCCGCCGGTTTAGACAATATACGGTAAGGACAACTGTAGCGTAAATGTGCAGCTGATAAATATTAGTGCGCAAAAGACTGCACATTATGAACGCAGAAATTATGACGTGAGTTGTTTTGGTGGAACGCAAGTTTTGACGTGAGATAAACAACGGTTAGTCAGATTAGGCTGGTCTCTCGTTGAGGAATGATGGGTATGAGCAGAGATAGGTGTTAGTCTATTAAATGTGCGGCCGATAGGATTGAATAGTTAAAACCTGTCTGTATACAAGTTATGAATTAAAGGTCACAGTTGTTTTACTAGATCTCGCTTGTTATATTCATTTTGTTACACACCCTGAGAGTGAGAGAGCTAGCCGAGGTTTTGGATGCAGTAATATAGTATATCCAAGAATTCTTATAAAACATGACGTAACAACAAACACAAAAAGTTGTTGTTTTTTTTTGTCACACTTTCAGTGTTCGGCGTATCTGTTTATAAAAAGAGCCTATACAACAAATAGTCTACGGATAATCAAAATAATATTTTAAAATAATTTTTTTTTTGGGGGGGGGAGGGGGATTTTGATGAAAAGGTTCGTTCCCTTCCTAGCATTAAAATCTGGCTACGCCAGTGCGGGGATATCCGGTGGTTATAATAATAATAATCAAAACGTAAACTACCCGGTGCTATTAAATTCCGCATGCTCAGTGCGCCCTTCGTGTGAATTGCAGTGGCAGTTGTATTAGTACGGTAAGGCACACAGCCATTAGCCAAAGTGAAAGGTCTTTCATTTCTTTTAAAAAATAAAAAAAAAAAACTTTTGGCTCAGATTCTAATACCAAGGGCTTCTGAAATATAAAAAAGTTCTTTCTTGTAGGTGTACAAGACTCAGTCTTCTCTTCCCCCCCCCCCCCCCCCCCCCATGGGACTTTTCTTTTCTCGCACCCTTTTGTCAACGAGCTCAGCCTCGCATAGCCAGAGGAACAAAACACTTTTAGTAGGAAGAAGAAGGCACACTCACCGCGGGCGTATTTTGCTCCGTCCTGGATGGCTCACATAACTTTTTGGTCGACAGCTCACTCCTGAGTTGCTCCTGATATTTCGACAGCTCACTCCTGAGGTGATGCTCCAGATTTTTCGATAGCTCATTCCTGGGGAAGTGTTCCTGGCTTTTCGACAGCTCATTCCTGGGGAAGTGTTCCTGGGTTTTCGACAGCTCATTCCTGGGGAAGTGTTCCTGGGTTTTCGACAGCTCATTCCTGGGGAAGTGTTCCTGGGTTTTCGACTGCTCACTCCTGGGGAAGTGTTCCTGGGTTTTCGACAGCTCATTCCTGAGGTGGTGTTCCTGATTTTTCGACTGATCGTGGTATCTCTGCCGGTCCGAGTAAACCGGGGAGTCGTAGTACTTTGGCGTCTCTTGAAACCTGGACACATCTTGAGATTTGGCAGATTCAGAATGCTGGACGACAAGGACACCACGACCAAAACAAGAATAGAAGTTTATAAATTTGGTTAAGCCCTTAAATCAATAAATAACTAGATTTTCGTTAGTCCAGAGTTTCAAGACTACAGGAAGTAACTCCATTAAATATACTTTTAGAGTTTTATTTGATACATTTTTAAAACAATACGTATTTTAATTTTATTTATTTATGAAAGGAAAACCTGTATGCCACTATTTATCCCCTCCTATGGAATGCTAGTTCATTTAAAAGAGAATCCTTGCCATCAACAGAACTCTACAGTGAATATATATTATAAATAGGCCGTAGACATACATACATAAGGCTATTATAATTGGTCTGTAGTCCTACATAATAGCCTCAAAAGCCGTAGACGGAAGTGGATTTGACACACTTTAAGAAGACCAGAAGACAGAGTGTCAAGACTAGCACTTGCCTGAAATTCCCAGGGCAAAAGGAAAGTATGCCCATTTGGAGGAGATCGGTTTTAGGTGAGGCAAAGGCTGTTGGCCTCACATGGAAATAAAGGGAGCCGCCCATGACCGATGGAAAAGTGAAGTTGCGTCCCTATGCTTCTATGGGGATATACAGGATTAAGGCAATTAAGTCAAGTCCTACATAATTATAAGGCTATTATCTTGTATATTACAGACGCTCCTTCAATAAAGAAGATCACTGCGTCTTATTATACTCAAGCTGTAGACCTTCACAATTCCTATGCTATTATAATTAGGCTTACCTTTGCTGCCCGGCTCAGCCTCTCCAGCTTTTTTTCTTTGGACTGTTTTGTGCTCAGTAGCTTTAGCTGGTTAAAACAAAGATAAAGACACATTAACATACCGTGGGCGTGTCTTTGTGTTGGTGTTGGTAGCAATGTCCACTTCTTTACCCAGTGCCGTGTAGAGGATTGTGGGGGCCAAATTTATGTGGAGACCCCCCCTCGTGTACTCGACCCTGCCAGTGTCAGTTAACAATCAAATGCGATTTCTCATTAACATTGTTTGCTCATTGTGCGCTTCTACAACAGCACTATTCTAATTGCTGAAAGAAATAACTATAAAGAAAAATGTGGGATGTCTGTGTGTGTGTGGGGGGGGGGGAGCCCTTTTGTGTCGGGGGCCCTGTTTCATAGGAACGTGTGGAACATGCCTTAATACACCACTGGCTGTACCCATTGGTCTAAATGCTGGCGAAGTTTAAGAGCACACCGGTGGGAGCAACGCATGGGGGACATCACCCCTGTTGTGCGTCCGAGTGTCATCGCACTG
Organism: Anisus vortex; assembly: GCA_949126835.1. Lineage (NCBI taxonomy): Eukaryota > Metazoa > Mollusca > Gastropoda > Planorbidae > Anisus > Anisus vortex. Next base: position 30,464,573 of record OX421508.1, read on the forward strand.
CCATGAGGCTCCGAGACTCGATGGGGAGGTAGCATGGGCGCAACAGCCCATCAACCCCGCCCTGATGCCTGAATGTCCAGGGCTATAGTCTGGAATTTGTGTGCTACTGGGCGACAGAGGGGGCCACCACTGTTCCTTATGTTACGCGACACGCCCTATCGGCTGAAAAATGGATTTGTATATATATGTATATATATATATATATATATATATATATATTATATAAACATACAGAGAGAGACGGGTAATGTTCAATGCTGCATCGCAGTGTGCAATAGTGTGTATATAAGTATATATTTCAGAAGGTACTACGGTTAAGTTACACCACCACCGTGTCTAAACCCGCTACTTGCTACGGCTCGGATGACTCTAAGACTCTATAATACCATTAACTCTGAGCCCACATTACCGGACTGTTCACTTCGGGGTATGGCTGAAGCTGCTGCGGCTCAATGACGTCAGGGCTCTCCTCCAGTAGCTTCTTCCTCTTCGACCTCTTCTTTTTCTCCAGGTGGCGCTTCTTCCTGATAGGGGAGTCGAAGCCCGCAACCTGGCAATCCTCGGCGCTCGTGTCCAGTTGCTTGCTCAGTGGTTCACAGTTGTGGAACTGAAGTAATAAGAGTGCCCATTGAATTCAATTTAGAGATATGTTCAATGTTGGACTAACATGGGTAAAAAGCCCACTATGGGGGTAAGACGCCACCCTTAAAAAGGTAAAAATGAACGCGAATCCAATCCAACATTTTCAAGTAGATAACTCATATTCGTAACGAGGTAGCAAGCATTCGCATTTTCTCTTTCAAGCAGGAAAATTGTTATGATCTTTTTTCCACTTTTTAAGCATTTTTCACCTAAATTGTGCGTTCAGTTAATGTGTGTTAACTGATAAGTCTACGAGGTTTTGTAAAAATGTTAACGAATTCAGTAAGACTAATTATTTCCACGTCATCTAACTATCAATGTGGGTGGGCTATTAAAGAAAATGGGATTACTTAGATATTTTTGATAAATGAATCTAGCTTGATTGGGTGGGGGTGGGGGGGGGGGGTAAACGCCCACTGGGTTTTTTGGGTAAAATGCCCATACATAATTTCTATTATTTTCAACAATAAAAACATTTTATTTGATTACAATAAAAACAAAATTCCCCGATGCAGCCTAATAATTGGCTGTCAGGCTTTTAAAAGTGAAATCCTAAAGTGACATCCTAGTGTTTTCATAAAGACACCAGAATCATTTGCAGAGCAATATGTTTTAATCAGAGCCAAGCTAGAAGTGTCGCCCCCGGGCATATGCCCCCATCTGCCCCCCCCCCCTTGTGAGGGCACTGTTGATAACTGGCACTGTTGTCATTGCTGTAAGAGGGAATGCATTCGTTTAACCTTGTTTTTAAACTTAATCCGTCAAAATATTTCCATGCACTTTCATATTATATAATTATATACTGATAATTTTTAGCGTACTGCAACGTGTGCTCTAGATCCACATGACCACTAAAGTCATCATGATAAAACTTGGACAGTTCTGATTTTACAGATGTAGAGAGTGAACGTGTCTGATTTCGTGTCATTCCGTCCCGGTATGAACAAAATATTTTGCGATTTTTTTTTCAACAAAGTCTTTCTTACTTTTATAGTACATGTAGTATGGTTATAGTCAAGGGCCTTATCATTTTAAAACAGAGCACGGTTAACTTTTAGAGTATTTTATAAATAGTATGATAACTATGTTTTTAAAGGTCTAAATTTAAGCCAAAATTGTGTGTTTCTAGTGGCCAGACCGGAAGTCTCAATATAGCTGGATACGTTGTCGGTGAAATTATTTATAAGAACCAATAACATACAAATATAAAAGTTATTTAACTAATTAAGAACAGCAACAACAAACACACACACAAAAAACAACACGAGACATAACAACTGACCGCTGAGACGGAGTTCCGGTCATCTGTACCGTCAGTGCTTCTGGACCCTTTGCCAAAGTCCTTGGCCCATTCTTTTGAATATGAGCTGGGGATTCGGAAAGGTTTAAATAAAACACCTCAAGCAGTGTGTGAGTGCTAATGGTGTTGCCGCCTTTATATTATTTATATATGCATGTGTTTTCTATGCTAGTCTGGTTTTGACATGCACTTCTGTATACCCATGGGCCTCAAAGCTGGTCAAGTGTGTAAACCACCATGTAACATCCCTAATGTGTTGTGTGTAATATATATTACTTCCTTCTGTCAGCGATAGCTCCTACAACAACACTTAAATGTCCTACTTCATATAGAGCAACTCAGATTGTATATATAGGCCTATATGGTTTATCTACTACACACAGAAATTAAAATAGTCGTTAACATTTTTTACATTAATCCAATAGTTCGAAGTATCACTTATAGTCCTACACACCAGAAACAATTAAAAAGAACAAAAACTAAATACCGAAAAGAAACGTTCATTGTCTTTATTGTAATAGTCTCTTTTCTTTCTCTCTTAACAAAACACATTGTAGTCATTCCTTTCTCCGTCATTTTGACGGGCATAACCACTAGTCTCTTCAGAACTTTATAAAAAAAAATACATTCAAACGAACATCATAAAATATCTAGCGACGCCATTTTATCGTGGATATTGCACACCATTGTTCAAATCTCACACACTGTTCACCATACACTGCCAAAACTCTCCCCTTCACATGCCACTGTCAACAACAAAGCGCCCCCGCAATGACCAGTCACGATCTGCTGTCCTATTTATAATACTATTACATTATACAAGTATTTTAAAAAGCCACAAAAAAAAAAAAACAACAAACAACTATGTATACAATAAAATCTTTACCTGTAGGCTTCCAAACATCTTAGCTCCTGTAGAACATCTTTGCTGTCCCTACGGGCTTTATGGGAGGGGCTTCTTTTCTCTGGAGGGCAAAGGTGACTGAGGTGACCCTGTGTTCAATATAAAGTTATGCCATTGCTGATGGTAGGGGTTTGAATTCGCTCACGGCTGATGATATTTTGGCCAGAAAAACAAAATGTAGAACTCACCGTGCACTTACATACACAAAGAGAGAGAGAGAGGCGCGTGCAACACAAACAGGAGGCGCACAAATCAGTTTTGAACAAACCTAATTATAAGGCTAAATTATTATCATAGTGCTGTACGCCAGGGGTCGGCAAACTTTTGATAATAGTGTGCCAAAGTAGGATTTATAATTTATTCAGCGTGCCAACAGCCTAAAACCCACCGTGTCTTCCATTGACTTTTTATAGTAGAAAATACCTCGAATTGCCCTTTTTAGAGGTCTTTCGCGTGTTATTGGAAATTGCTCTGCGTGCCATGTCTGCATCGCGTACTGGCACGCGTCTGGTGTATGTTATTAAAACAAGAAAAAAAAGATATATATATGGTAACGCCAACTTATAAGGTTTTCAATTGTACACAGAAAAGAAGACCTTCCATAGCATTGTGTTGCAAGCTGACAGCACTGTGTATAGTTTATATTATTATAACATTATTCGGGCATCAGAAATGTTATACATGCAATGGTACTGCATATGACATGTACCACTCGTTGTTTTTATTACTAGTATACAGCGACAGCGCATACCGTAAGTAGTACGGCTACCATTATGGTGGTGGCTCGCCCGCATACTTGCAAGAGCAAATCCAAGACAATGGGTGTGGGCATCCAGGCAGCAGGGCGAGGTTGAGGCGGGAACGCTGCGCTTATTGCTTCCTACCCACCGAGCCTCTCGCCAGTGCAATGAGTACCGGGCGCGCAGCAGGGGTTATCCCCCATGCGTTAGCCCGCCGGTGTGCTCTTGATGCAAGCGGACTGGCGGTTGCCACACTTCGCCGCTTTGAGGCACATGGGTACCGAAGGGTCCCCGCCTCATCAGACAGACACACATGTTTAATCTAGTATTAAAGTGAGTTTAAATGCAAGGGAGAAATGTCTTGTGGGAAGGAAAAAGGGACTGATATTTCAGATGGACAGACAGTTGGACTGACTGCTAAGATTATTCATATCTTAGATAGTGTCCTAAATATTGCAATTAATGTGGATAAGCCTCTGTGGAGAAAGATAGTATTAGAGATAATGTTTAGCTAGTAATATAATTGAAACTTACTTTTTCTGGAGAGGTTCTTGTGCTCTCTTTGCCCTCTGCCAGGTACTGAAGATGCGTCAGTATGAATTTATCCTCAGTCCGGCTTTTATCCCCATCTTCGTAAGTCGAGACGGATGAGATGGCCTCTCCCACCAGGTTCGAGTTCGTGTTCAGCGCTTTCTTCTTAGTCGGCTGCTTGCCGTTTGCCGCAGCGGCGTGGCTCGTGGCGTCGTGCTTGTCGAACTGCTTTTCGCCTTCGTCGTCCAGGGCGCTGCTGATGGTCTTTTCGCTATCCTCCTCCTTGTACTTGTCCGGCGGAGTCTCGGGCGGGAACGAGAACATTCCCAGCGACCTGTTGCTGCTGTAACCGCCGTGGCTGTTGAGGTGGTAGTCCCGCTCGAAGCACTCGCTTTCAATGGAGTGGCTTCTCGGCGAGCACTTCCTGATGGTTGAAGCTGGCGACACCTTTTCGCGGAATCCGAACTGGTTCAGCGACGAGCTATTGAACTGCTTCTCGTCCGCGCGGAACGGGATGAGCTCGTTGTTCGCAAGCTCTCCTTCGGTGAGGAGTTTGTCTTCCGTGTCGGATATGTCCTTCTCGGCCTTCTGAAACAGCTTTTCTCGGATGTCCTTCGGTGATTGAACGATCCTTTTGCAAGCCCTGTTGGATAAGCGTGCCGGCGATGACTTGGCTCGAGGGTCGATCTTATCCTCGAACTTTTTACTGGGTTTACAAACTCTAGGAATTCTGTAAACCTCGTCCTTTGATGAGCAATATGGGAGATTGTCACGGACAAGAATATTGTTGGAAACGGAGGCAGATGGATACCTCTGATGGTCTGCGTTTCTCTGAAGACTTTTTAGTTCCCTAGTGGGCGACAAACGATTCGATGGAGATCCTTGGTATTTCGCACTCGCTGCGCATAATTTGCGCTTGTCGGGGCAGCGCTTTTCATTTAGGATTTTAGTAGGCAGCTTACTGGCAGCGGGCCTCGGTGCGCTTTTGGCTGATTGCTTACGCCTAGGCTCGATCGTGACCGTTACTTCGGAAGAGTTTGGCAAAATATTGATAGATGAAGCATTTGACAGTGCTGTACCGGTGTCTCCGCAGCTTAGATCACTTCTCTGTTCCTTGATACTTGTCACGGCCTTTACATTTGGCGCTCTTTTTTCTCTCCAGCTGACGCTTAAGTCCTGTCTTCAGATGCGAGTCAACGGTCTTAGTAGTTGTTGATATTTTACTTTTTATTTTATTCATTGTAGCTTTCCCCCTTCGTTCTCCATTTGGGTCCTCCTTGTTGGCCACGGCTTTCAATCTGTTAGTGACCACAACGCAGCCCGAGGCTTTGGCAGCGTTCAGGACCGTCTTCTTAATCTGGCCAATTTTCCTTTTATTGACGTTCAACGGCTTGCGAGGGGTCGGCGGCCTCGACGAGCCCTTGCCCACGACGGCTTTGCCGCCCGCCGCGGATGAGGGTAAAGGGGGCGTGGTGTGTTTTAAAAACTTCATGTATCTTTCCATCGCGTTGGACCGCATATCATTCTTACTGGCAGACTTCTCCCGTTCTTCCTGCTTCGCTTCCTGCTGATTGAGCGTCCTGCGTATCTCTGCCCTCTGCAGTGTGTTGGATGGAGTGGTGATTACTGATCTTCCTGAGTCACTCTTGGTCTTCGATTGGATCTCGTGGACACTGTACGGGGAGTACACAATACTGTTCGACGTCCCCTCTGGAACTGTATCGCCTACCCCACTCCTTTTTATGAACCACAAACTTGGAATCGTTGCTGGAGTTTAGCTTGCCCCGAATACCGATGCCCCTCAAGCTGGTCCTCAGTGGGGATGGTGTTTTGGACTCGACTCCCGACATGATCATCTGAAGGGGGCTCGTCCAACCATCCCCTGGTACGATATTGTCCAGCATTTTTTCCAACTCACTGGCGTGCATCCCTTCACTGTCTCTCGCCATGCAGATCCGACCTTGGTCGGCAGATGCAGCAGCCGATACCTTCGCGTCTTCAAAACTTTTAAACTGGCTCAACGTTTTTTCGGCTCTCGCTTTAGCAGCTTCTGGGGAGCTAGCTCTTCTGCCGGTCACTGCATCGGTTAGGTTTTCACATTCCGCCACACAGCCCCGATTGCAGCTAGCCTGAGGCACCAGGCAAAGCTCATTCATTTCTGTGACAGACTCTATAGGCGGGCCAAGAGGGCACTGCAAAACGTTCTTGCTCCCCATGGATTCGGATTGTTGCAAGTTCCCTATCTCACAGGCGCCCCGGAAAAAGTCCATAGCCTGCATCCTCTCCGCGCAGCTTGGGTCGCTCTCCTTAAGCTGGTTTGAGGTAAAGGACCTCTTCTCAAACTTCTTGATCAGCTCTTTCATGGAAGGCTTTAACGAATAGCTGGTCCGGTTCAGGTCGGACATTGACCGGGAGGTCTTGGTGTCAGAGCTCCCTTCATGCGGGTCTACGGCGGGCCCATCGGCTTTGTCATCTCCGTCATCTGTCATGGTGTGGTAGGCTCTCTTAAGGATCGTTTCTTCCATACCATCTGTAAGTTTTGTCGAATAGGCCTCCTGGTTTATCGTGTCTGAAAGTAAAAGAGTTAATAGCTTTTCATATTGTAACATATTGTAACATATTGTAACATATTGTGTCTAAGCCCCCAAAAATGCCTCGAAAACACTGAATAGATATTTATTTATTATTGTGTCAATCCCATTCATAGCTTTAGATGCAATAAAATGTTCTATAAAAACGATAGCTTTAGCTTACCCAGAGTCACAAAGGGAGGGGGGGGGGGGAGGCTTGTTGCTGATCCCCTTTGTTCCACACGGAATTTAATGAAATAAGTCAAGTCAAATTCGACATGATGTGATATCTGTTGGCTAAACACATTGTAACGTAAAAGGTCAATATTCGTTCACTCTTACACCGCCTCTTTCCTTGTGATTACCCCCCCCCCCCCCTTTGTAGACGGATCGTCACATTGTTTTGTCTTGTGCGCGACCATCCCTGTCCGATTGGCCAGTGGGGTCACTAGAAGGGTGTGACGAGTGTGAGCTCTCCCGTGTGGTGTGTTAGTTATAAGGTTAGTAGAGTGGGAGGGAGGGAGGGAGGGAGAGAGAGGGAGAGAGAGGGAGAGAGAGGGAGAGAGAGGGAGGGAGAGGGCGGGAGAGGGAGAGAGAGAGAGAGAGAGGGAGAGAGAGGGAGGGAGAGGGAGGGAGAGGGAGGGAGAGGGAGGGAGAGGGAGGGAGAGGGAGAGAGAGGGAGGGAGGGAGAGGGAGAGAGAGGGAGAGAGAGGGAGAGATAGGGAGAGAGAGCGAGGGAGAGGGAGAGAGAGGGAGAGAGAGGGAGAGAGAGGGAGGGAGAGGGAGAGAGAGGGAGAGAGAGGGAGAGAGAGGGAGAGAGAGGGAGGGAGAGGGAGGGAGAGGGAGAGAGAGGGAGAGAGAGGGAGAGGGAGGGAGAGGGAGGGAGAGGGAGGGAGAGGGAGGGAGAGGGAGGGAGAGGGAGGGAGAGGGAGGGAAAGGGAGGGAGAGGGAGAGAGAGAGAGAGAGAGAGGGGGGGTGAGAGAGGGGGGTGAGAGAGAGAGAGAAAGAGAGAGAGAGTGAGAGAATGTTACAGAGAGGGAGAGAGAGGGAGAGAGAGGGAGAGAGAGGGAGGGAGAGGGAGGGAGAGGGAGAGAGAGGGAGGGAGGGAGAGGGAGAGAGAGGGAGAGAGAGGGAGAGAGAGGGAGAGAGAGGGAGGGAGAGGGAGGGAGAGGGAGGGAGAGGGAGAGAGAGGGAGAGAGAGGGAGAGAGAGGGAGAGGGAGGGAGAGGGAGAGAGAGGGAGGGAGAGGGAGGGAGAGGGAGGGAGAGGGAGGGAGAGAGAGAGAGAGGGAGAGGGAGAGAGAGAGAGAGGGGGGTGAGAGAGAGAGAGAGAAAGAGAGAGAGAGAGTGAGAGAATGTTACAGCTGCTACTTGTATTATTAATATTGTACTTGTGTTGACCCTCCTATTGTATACTGTGTTTTATTGAATTAAAAGTTCTATTAATTGTCCCTGCTGTCGTCTGCGTTATCTTCTTAGTCGAAAGTTAGGCTAAGCGTGGAGTCATTAGTGGAAAGTTCAGGATTTTTTTAAAATACCATAAAGTCGTCTAAGATAATCTATAATCTGCGCCCCCCCCCCCCCAGACAGCGAGACGTAACAACATACTTTGTATATACTGTATAGGGACAGTGGCTTGGTCCGGGGGAGGGGTGGCATTGGGTCCTGGCAGAGGCTATTTCCTTAGTTAACTTGAATAAAAGTTGGGAGAAAGTAAAGGCTGCTTTTTGGCATTGTGCTGGCCAAACAGTCCCCATCAGATAAGTGCACCTTCACAAGCTCCATCCACAAAAAGTGGTCCAAAAAAAAAGGGGGGATGTGAAATCCATCAGGGTCGGAGTAAGTGAAAGTTCTCTTTCATATAGCAGAAATGGCATAATAGACAAAAGCCCCCCCCCCCCCACCCGCCCCCAAAGTTTTAGGCCCCCCCCCCCTAATTTTCCAAACCAAACAATAGTTAACATACTTAAGTTTTCCTAATGCGTCCAATAAAGCCTCCCCCCCCCCCCAAAAAAAAAAAGCTTAAATGTAGCCACATTAAACCCAATTAGGCGTAGGCAGTCCCCCCTTACACCCACTTCCACATAGTGTAGTTCCCATGTCCTAGTAAGCCCGGGTAGTTACTATATGTTATGAAAAGACAATCTTAGTTTTGTCTTGTCATAACATTCCTCTTGCAAGCAGTCTCCACTGCAAACGTAAAGCTATTGTTATTTTTTCTTCTTCTAATCTATCGATCTTCTTTCTGTTTCCAATACTAACTTTCTAATTAAAACTGAGATATTTATTTTTTTGTGCGTCCATTGTGAGCGAATCACCAACGCTATCGGTCCTCGCGACGATCTATGCAGCGCCATTAAATGCAAACAACTCAGATGGTATGGGCATTTGGCAGGATCTGAAGGCCTGGCGAAAACCACCATGCAGGGCACAGTGCGGGGTGGAAGAAAGAGAGGCAGGCAGAAGAGACGATGGGAGGATGACTTCAAGGAGTGGACCGGCTTGTCTCTTACGGATTCTCAGAGTGCAGCGCAGGACCGAGACAAATGGCATACAATCGTACAAAAGTATTTAAAAAAATGGCGCCCCAAAGACCCTCACTCGGGTTATGGGTTAGGTGAAGGTGATTGCAGTATCTCCCAAACATTTTGATAAAGACCATAAAATGAGCCATGAAAAGAGTTACTAAATTTTGGCACTTACTGGACACGGCAAAAGCCATGGACATCCGTTCCCTGTATCGGGCAGCCATTTGTCCCATGAAGGACGAGGTGTCCAGCTCACTCTGGGGCGATGACATGGTCATTGATGAAAACAAGTCGTCAGATCACCTGCAAGGACATAGAATGTAAGTTTTGTCAAAGTGCATTTAACACCTTTGCGCAGTTTGCAATCTGCACGGACGGAGCTGTTTTCTTGCAAAACGATTTTGTGGGACAGTTTAGCAAGGTTAGGCCCAGGGCCTTCTTATCTATATATATATATTGTGCTGGCTACACACTCCTTTAGTATGCCGTGGCCAATAAAACTGGTGGACGCTGCATTACTAGCCCTGCAGATCCAATTAGATATGACAAGGATATGCCAACTTAACTTTATCTTACTTGTGTCAAGATGGACTTTACAAAAGAATGTTTTGTCATATGCTTATCAGTGGTCGTGGTATGCGTTAAGGAAGGCTAGCCGAGTTCAGTCTTGCATTTTGATACGTTTTAAGTATAGACCTCTTCGTCTTACCTTTTAGTTATATGTTAAAGACGCTCTTTCTTTACAAAAGATAGTTTGCGTCCTACGCTTATCCGTGGTTTAAGTCTTGTCTTGCATTATGGTTAGAAAGAGAACAATGATAATCAAAAGCTTGGTTTTCCTGATAAGTTTATGTATGCCAATGGCTGCTAGTGACAAGATAATTTATATTAAAATAAACGTTTAAATTATAGAATTGTATGCCATAGGCGGCAAGGGGCTACTTTTGGAATTGGAAAACACGGCTAGACTAGTAAGCTTATCTATCAGTTTAAAAAAAAGACGTTCGAAAAACAATACTAGCCTCACAAATAGGAATAAGCAGCAGACGACCTAGTCATTGCAGTCTGTGTGTTGAAAATGCACTTTTAATACCGTACCCCATTCCTTTTGCGGAGAGCTATGGCAACTTTTCGTGACGTTGACATCGAAAGCGGAAGTGCTGTTTTTGGTAAGCAGCACACTATGCGGTGCAGCAGAGACCATGTACACAATAAAATATGTCGAAGTATATGTCTATATAATTATAACATATTTTTTTCTTCTGCTTCATATTTTTGTGGAGACCCCATTTGGACCAAGGAAAGAGTCCACAATTTATCACACATAAAATAACAGTTGACATTGTTTCACTTTAGGTATTTATAGTCCGGCCCTTCAGTGAAGATTTGAAGGCCGAAACAGAAGGGGCAGTGATGGAGGCCTGGTCCAGTGTGTTCCACAGTCTAATGGCTGGCGGAAAAAAAAATATTTGTAGACGTCGGTGCGTGCAGTTTGAGTTTATGACCTCGGTAGAGCTCGACAACTTTTGGAAGCGACCTGGCTGTTTGGACATTTCCACGTGGCTGTTCATGATCTTGTACATAGTGGTGACTTTGTTTAACACTCTGTGGTATTGTAGGGGTTCGAGTTGGAGTTTGGCCACCAAAGCAGATGCGCTTTTTTTAAGGCCGTAGGCCTTTACAGTCGTTTCCCCGTTTATAGTGGTTAATCAGTTGAAGACTCTAGCGCGATAAGTAAATATTTGCAAAGTAGGCTACGATTCCTTATATTTATAAATCGAATACGTTCTTTGTTGGAGCGTAGAAAACCTGTTCCCGACCCTATAATTACGTTATTACATCTTTAACATTACGCGATTATTAGATTATTAGGCTACTAGTGTAGAGCCCAGGGCCGCTTTATAAAGGCCTAATAGACACAGCATGGGCACTGCCTTTTTTTATTTATTTATTGAATTCTAATAAAAATGTAATGTAGGCTATTTCGATTAGGCTACAGCGCAATAACTAAAAAATGAAATGTTTTATAGAATGAACATTTTAAAAATGTGGTCTACTATTTAGATTATATAGCGCATCTTTCCTCTAGGAATGTTACATGAAAATCGGAAATCCAATTAGTTCGGTTGGAAGTTTGGGAGGAAATAATTCAAATATGGTGGCCCACGAGACTGGAAGAAATATTTTAAAACCATGTTTGATTCGCAAAAAATACATTCCATAGCATTCAATGCCTCGCAAACACTTATTAGTCATATGTGACTGTCCCAAATATTGCTTGCGATACACAGACAACATCACAAGCAGATGTTAAGTTCTACCATTAACGCGAGCCTACGGCACATTTTTTTTATCTACTTAGGCCTACTTGAGATGCAAAAGCTGGAGTTTCCCCACAGTCTCTTAACATACCGAAGAGACATTATCAACATCCATCTCTTGCTCAATGTGGTCGTTGGGGGGAGCGAATGGACACCTCAGCAGTCAACTTTCTCCACTTTTGCCTATCTTGAGCGGTTGTCAATTGTTGAGTCAACTGCAGCCCTGTCCCGATACTTTACATTGTCGAACCAGCATCTCCGCTGACGGCCTCTCCGACGTCCAGCTTCTAACGTTTTTGGCAGGTTGTTGTGCCGCAATACATGACCGAGCCATGTCAGTTTGCGCCGTTTGATAGTTGGGCTATCATAATGTTTTCTTGAGGGCCTGCAATTGGGGATATTCTGTCCCACACACACGCATTAGTACCGAACAGACAAATAGACCGATAGACTTTCTGTGGCGCTTTTTGTTTTTCTGTGTGCGTGTGTGCTTTTAGTAACTAGAAGTCTATAGCCTAGCTCGCTAAACTGCTAAGGCGCATTTGGTTTTAATCCACCTACACATACATAATAACAAAAGAGGACATCGGGATGTGGGGGGGGGGGGGGGGTAAGCAAAGCGAAAATAGGTTTAAAATCGGATTTGAAAGAAAAACAAAAACGATATTAACATAGATTTACTCACTTTCTTCACTTACGCATTTAGCATGCTCGGCGCGCTTTCTTTCCATGATTTCGTCAAACTGTTGTGTTTCTAGCCCAGACGATCACGAAATGTGTATCCCCATTGTCATGTGTAGTTAATTGTTGACAAGAACAAAAAACAAATACACGACACGCTCTGTTGGCTAAGATCGTCTAACGTGAAGCTTTATTGTTCTCTTCGTGCTCTCGTGAATCCTCTAGTCACGGGGTCAAAGAGGTAAAAAAAAAAACACGCTTACACACAAAACCATGACGTAACAAACACAAACTGTTGCACTACACCCATAAAATTGCCCCTTTAAGTGGAATATTATGATAAAATATTTACCATCACTGTTTTATTTTGCCTGCTAGAAATATCAATAGAATCAAACCTAATATGTAAATAATATTTTTATTTTCACATTCTTAAATTCTTTTTTGCAACTAGAATCTATCGCACGGTCCTGTCTTGTCAATGGATAGAATGGGTTCGCCTGTGTTATCTTTAGACTACGCGCCATTATTTACTACTTAGATTGAACATTGCTTAGGTAGACGGACTGTCGCCGTAGACGAATTGTCTTGTAGACGAACTGTCGCGGTAGACGAATTGTTGTCGTAGACGAATTGTCTGTTAGACGAACTGTAGCGTAGACAAATTGTCTGTTAGACGAACTGTTGCCGTAGACGAATTGTCTGTTAGACGAACTGTTGCGGTAGACGAATTGTCTGTTAGACGAACTGTTGCATAGACGAATTGTCTGTTAGACGAACTGTTGCCGTAGACGAATTGTCTGTTAGACGACCTGTTGCGGTAGACGCATTGTCTGTTAGACGAACTGTTGCGTAGACGAATTGTCTTTTAGACGACCTGTTGCGGTAGACGAATTGTCTGGTAGACGAATTGTCGCCGTAGACGCATTGTCCGGTAAACGGACTGTCTCCAGAAGTGTGCGGTAGATGAACTGTCTCCAGACGTGTAGGCCTACGGTAGACGAACTGTCTCCAGAGGTGTCCGGTAGACGAACTGTCTGAATAATCTGAAAATATGTTCTATCTTTGATCTGATGTAGGGTATAGAGCGTTCTCAGTGGGCGTGGCTTAGGTTTTTACTCTATTTTTAGTGACGTATTTGTGTAAATATAAGAACCCACTTGAGGTACAAATGTAACGTGGTGAAAGTGAAGTACTTCTTTATCATGCAAAATTCACATCTGAATATTGGCTATCCTACTCAAAAATAAGGAGGTAAATAGTAGTACTGTAGATTAATTGATTAATGTGATTAGGCTAGGGCCGGCTAGACCTATTTACACTTTCAATTTCACTTTATAGGCCTACACTTTTAATGTTTCGTAGGCTAGGCTACGATGTCTAGTGATAATGTTGGTGAATAGGCTATCTAGTCAAGTCTCTATTAGGCTCACATCGTCTATGATCTATGTCTATGATAATAATAAAATAGCCTATTTTATTTAACATACATAATACAGCTTAAATCTTAATAAGACTTAAAACACAACACATCATTTAAAAAAAGCTCGAGCCTATATGAAACTTTATTAATACAGCGGCCATTATTACTTGTACACCATTACGTGCTTTTTGTCACGTGATTGCAAACGCCCTATACGCTGATATTATTTGCAGGCAGGATGACGATAATTTAATTTCAATTCATTTCATAACACCGCATCTCTTACCATAGTTAGGCCTATTCCTGGGTTGTGTAAAATCTGTTAATCGTGAGGCCGGCTGCTGGCCCTACGGTTAGTTCACTGGACCGTCAACAAAACAGCAAAACCAGGTTCGGCGATCCCGTGGCTCCCGGCGCACATGGCGGGCATCGGCGAAATTCTGCTTTGGGTAATCAGGCACGTCACAATAAGACCGCGTTCCTCCGAGTACTGAAGGCGACTTCTGCGAGGAGTCCTGGACCAAAGCAGAGGGAACCCAAGGTGACGTGACCTATGCAAAGGAACGCGTGTGGCCTGATTCCAAAGTCGATAGTCTCTAGAGATCCTCAAACTGTCGTGTACGATATTGACCTGGCAATGTTCCAGGAGTGCAAGATAAGGACGAAGCGGGTGGCTTCTTTTACGACTATACGGTCTTCCGATGAACCTGCACGGAGGGTTAGCTACCCTTGTCCGAAATTCACTTCAAGCTCGAGTCGTGAAACGCAGAACTGGCAGTTGCAAGACCGATGTTCTAGCCCTGGAGGTGTTTAAGAACGGAAAGGCTTACACCCTGACCAATGTATATAACCCTCCGAGGAAGGATTTAGACCTCACCGTGGAGGCAATTCTTTCCCGCACTTGTATTGGCGGTGACTTCAACGCGGCGTCACCGGCCTGGGGGCCATGCTCACGCTAATTTCTCGGGGCACAAGGTGGGCGAGCTATGCAACAGCGCTGAACCGATTACAGTACAGGGTCCAGACACCCCCACCTACCCTGTTTCACACGGTGAATGGTAGCGACTCGAGGCCAGATCTCACCCTCGTGAGTGCTGATTTGGCTGCTGGCACCTCAATCGAAGTATAAATGGGTGTAACAAAAATGCGGGAAGCCTTTTGATTCACTTTTGAACACATTTTTTCCTTCTGATACAGTTCCAAAGGAATTACTGCTGGTTAAAAGTTCATTTTTATAATGTATTTATTTCTTCGTTTAGACGCCCAGCTTATCATGCAAAGACGTTCTGTGTCCAGCAATATATACACTGGAACATTTTTTTTTATTCGCCAAACGAATGCTGGGAAGGTTTAGTCATAGTTTTCGACCCAACTCCTCAAATATCTATTTATATAAAGCAGACACTGTTAATTATTAGTTATGGCATATTAGTTAATTTAAAAAAACGTCACCGTATTATCTCATATTATACCTTTGCGATTTCAATTCGGACATGTGTCATGGCTAGCTAGGTGTTTAACGTATCGGACTGCCATGTGGTTCAAATTCTACAGTTAGTCTATACCTTTTTTTTTCTACAACTGTTTTTATTAAATTACTTTCCTAAAAAGTATTCAGTAAAAAAAAATATTTTTGTAAATGATTAGATTTATAGCTTTCTGTTCATTGTAATTAATACATTTTTTTATCTGTAGTTTATACTAAAAAGTTCTATAGGCCAGTTGTATTTTCACCCCGGGCTATTTAGCTTGAATTCTAATATATTCTCTTCATTCAAAACTGTATCAAATATAAAAAGATAATGTTAACTCTAAATATAAAGCTACCAGCTACCCAAGGAAAAAGATATATAAAAAAATTTAGAGAGGTAATGAAAGGGAAATTAGGGAGGGTGACAAAGCAATGGGGTGGAGGGAGTATGTGGTTTAAGGAGGGAGAAAAGAAAGGAAGGAGAGAAGAGAGGTAGAAAAAAATAGAGTTTCACAGAGGGAGAAGAATAGAAAAACTACAAACTTCAAACAGCCATGTATGAATGTGGGCAATGCTTTTATTGATTTTATCAAAATGCCTAACAGAAATCAATAATACAAAAAGTTTGTGGGAATTATAAAAATTAAAAATATTAAGAAAACAAAAAAACAAAGTCTGCAGTAACAAACAAACCCAATTAAAAAAAAAAAACAAGCTCTACTATGTTGCAACATATAAATAGTCATCAGTGTTTAGTGTGAACACAGCTACACAACCCTTTGGCAAAAAAAAAATTATCAAAATTTGGGACTCTTAATAGGACATGACAGTTTATAAAAAAAAAAGGATCTTATATAAATCAACCCTAAAACAAATAATTATTAATAATAAAAATTATAAATAGGTTCTAGAAATGTTATACAGATAAAAAAAAAAAAGTTTTTGCTTATTAATTCACATCTTAGATCATAGGTGTCAAGCTCAAGGCCAGCGGGCCACATCTAGCCTGATGTACAATTATATCTGGAAAACAAAAAAAAAATGTTACAATTGTTTAAAAAAAGGTTGATCAATGAAAATTTATCCAGTTCGGTCCACAACCTCACGAGCTAAGTTTTGGCCCCTCTTCGCAATTGAAACTGACACCCATGCCTTAAGATAGATCACCCCAGAGAAAGAAAAGAAAAATCCACAAAACTGAAACCTTTTCATGAGGTTGTTACTGTAAGAAAGTAATTCTCATAGAGTGTGAAGTAATTATTAAAACATTGCATCTCCCAAGGGGGGAAAAAACAAACAAACATTTTTGTTTATAGTACAGCAGTTTCACAGACTTTGAAATAAAACAGAAAGAGAAACCAATAAGGGAGAGGAGATTAAGAAGAGGAGGGGGGGCGCGCTACTAAACAGATCAATCTGCAACATTACTGATTCCCCAATTCACTAGTAATTTTTGGCAAATGTTTTGTTAAATATTCCACCATTCACTCAATCAATGTTCCTCTTATAATACTAATACAACTCAATAAAGTCACTAACAAATGCTTCTTTTTTGCATACAGGTACTATTGATAAAAATAATGATAACCAAAAATTCATCCTTCTTTAATTTCCAATGTAATAATAAAAAAACAAAACAGAAAAGAATGAAAATCATCTAATTTATCTCATGTCCTTTGGAAATACATAGTAAAATATTCAGCAACTGCTAGTTTATCTGATATCTCTAAACCTAGTCTGCCCCCGCCCCCAACCACTGACTAATTGGAAACAAGAGGGGGGTCCAAGGTAAATGCCACGTTTCTTGAACAAAAAAAAAACTGGCATTTGTTCGAATTACTAGTCTCGTTCATTCAATTTGTATCTTTGTTTTTTTATTGTTTTTATTTAATTATTATTTGGTACGAAAAAAACAACACACATCCACACTAAAGTTTTCATTTTTCTACTTATATAAATTCAGTTTCCAAAAATAAATGTCATTTCTTTCATGGTGTCATCTTTTTTTTTTGTATAGTATTTTACAATACCAACCCTAAAAACTATACTTTGAATTCAATTGAACAATACCAACATAAACATATAGGTCAAAGAGTACAACAGCTATACATAGTTTTCTCCACCGGAAACATTTTGTTCATTTTATTTCTCTGAACACGTTTTAATGTCGTTAAAGACTAGATTGCATTCACTAGCCTTGTCACATCAGTGGGGAAACTCTCGATTCAGTCCAACGTCGGGATTGAAAAGTTTGTTAATTGACCCAAAGGATGGGCTGGGTCACAGAAAGGTCACGAGGATTCACAATAAAAAATCTTGTGTATTCCTAATATTCAAAATCTATTAAACCATGCAATGAATGCCTAACCCTGACATGCTCCACTCTACTCTAATAAGTAACTACAGCTGATACACGGATTTCCCAGCCTAAAATAACACAGCTGTCACAGAGGTTTTATTTTCTTTCCAACTTGGATGCTTGCGCTTTGCATACAGTCAATCTACAAAAACATGCAGGGGGCGGGCGCACACCACATGAAACTACTGTGGAACCCTAATGGCGGCACAATAGTATAATAATAAGCAATAAGAGCATCAGATCTAGCTTTGCCCATAACACAAATATTATGGCAGCAATTACCGTTACGTAAGCCTTTGGTTAAGACACCCTGATGACCTTTGCCAACTGTAATTCACTATGGCATTGCTTGATGTAAGATTTTTTTTCAGAACAATACAAAATGAATATGATCATGTCATAATGTCTCATGTAACAGTTCTTGGTGTCATCTCAAAAATTCAAAGTGGTAATTCATACAGGAAATTTGTTTCACAAATACGGGGTCTTTGAAGAAATTAGACTAAATGAAAAGTTTCCTGGGGGCAAAAAGATACTCAAGGGTTCAGATTTCAGATGTGTACAAGTAATACATGCTCAGTTTACAACACAGTGTGTACGCTTGTGTGTACATCCATTAGATAACAAGTCGGTGTGTAGAAAGACATGAGAGGTAATTGCCCATTTTGAGAAAAGAAAATAAGATGAATGCAGACAAAATGTGAGGGAATCTGATGTTTTTTAAAACACATTCCATAAATTATCCCAAATGTAAACTGAGACAGGATTTCACAGCACCAGTGAGCTATCTTGATATGAACAAATGTTGAAACGTATTTCACAATTGTCATGACAAATGTAATCAACACAGCACATACAAAAAGACATTTTTTCTATGTGTGCGTAATAACTATAGTATTTTTTTTTTTAACAACCTTTAGCTTCATAGGAATTCAGGGTTCAAGGTTAACAGTGGTCTCGACAAATATATTCATTTCAAGGGCAAGTTCCCAAATGACTTCATCTCCCGAAATAAAAATGGCTGACCCCTCCTCCCACCCACACGGTTCACTATACCGGTACATAGAATTATTACAAAGTATAAAAACTCAGCAAAGCCACAGCAAAATTAAAAACAAACAAAATTTCAAACAAGAAACTAAGTGAGAGAAAGAAAAAAAAAAAAACAAGAAAAAGAAAAGGAAGAAATAGAATTGAAATTATGTACATTCAGTGCTGAGCACAACCTTTGAACCCTGGTGACCTTTAACACTTCAATTGCATGTTTTGTTGTATGTGACCATCTAAAAGCTAAAGCAAGATAAAAGAGAGAGAGAGAGAGAGAGAGAGAGAGAGAGAGACAATACTCTCTCCTGTTCAGTTAGATTGGATGTCGTTCTTGAGACTGGAAAAGGAAATGTCTTCTTTTAAAAAATGGACACGCCTAGATCTGTTTACTGTTTCAATAGAGTAATTATAATTATTTTCCAAAACAAAACATAATAAGAAGTAGTCATGCAACAAATGAAAAACTGTTCATGTTATATACAAACTTATACTTGAAAACTATTCAAACAACTATTTAGCAAGCCAGGTCTTGTACAAGTACAATTAATTCACTATAATGTTGTATAATTTATAATAGATTTTTGCATCATTTATTATTACACGGCTACTTTGCAAGCTATAAATATTATATGAAACCAAAAGAAATCAAGCCAAACCTTGTTTTTAAAAATGAAATGGACATGGCAAATTCAACAGGGTTAACGGGAGATGAAAACAATCTCCCTGCGACCAGCAGGCACCTAGAACTGTATAGGTGCCGCTTGTACACTGCGCGGTCGGAGAAAAATAATCTTTGGTTGCTGTTTACAATCTAATGCAGTGTTCAAGATATCCTAATCTTAACCCAGTTTCAAAAAAGGTCTTAGAGAGAGAGAGAGAGACAAAAAAAAGGACATTGGGTTGATTAAATTATGGAAAAGATAATCTACAAATCATAGAAAAACTTCCATAGCAGAGGCTACCATTAAATTAGACATTTTATTGGAAATCTCCCTTTCAAACCCAAAATGTCCTTTTTTTACCCTGATGCTAATTTGAACGAAATTTTTTTTTGTTTTATATTCCAAATCGTTACATTTGTCTCAATCTTCTATTGAAAAGAAAAATCAATTCTTTGAAAAAAATATTTCTATCAGAACAACAACAGTAAAAAATAGTTTTTAAAAAGTATGTAAATGGCCATTCACAATATTATCCAAAACAAAAATAGCGCAGAAAAGTAAATGGCAAGATTTACAATAAAATTTTGGGATATCTTGTTTCTTTTATTTTCAACAAAACGGTTTTTTGCTTCAAAATTGTTAAAACTTTTTTGTGTGTTAATGGCAGATGTTTCGCTTCTTTTGTTACCAAGTTAAAGATATCCCATTTAGTACGTATATATATGTGTGTGTGAGTATACATATATATATATATTTGTTTATATCCATATATGATATGATTCTCTTTTAGTAGCCCACACTTTCTGCTACTTCATATTCTAGCGCCACACATGTGTAGCCACCGTGAACATAGGCAGATGTCCAGTAGCGCCATCATGTGTAGCCACCATCAGCATTGGCAGATGTCAACTTTACAACACTCTTCAGCAGAAAAAGGTGAGGGAAAAAAAGCATGCCGAACTCTCGCTAGGAGTACACCCGTGACAGATACAATGTCTCCTCTTTGACTCAGAACAATTTTGTTTACTCGTTATCAAAGGTATTCTCAAAGCCAGCGTTTGTTAATTTTTTTTTCCCAAGAGCTTTTCCATGATATGCTTGTAGTGAATGTGTTCAACAAGTAAAAAAAAAAATTATTTAAAAAAATTTAAAAAAAAAATAAAAATAAAAGAAATTCAAACCGGAGTCACTTAAAGAGATCAGTTTCTCTTTCATTCGTTTAGAGAGTGACTTGTTCTTTTTTTTTTGGTTGTTTTTTTTTCCAATATAAACAACTGATGCATTTCAAAACAAGGCAGAAATGCCTAGAGAAAGCAGCCCTGGGGGACCACTTCTGCTGAAATGAAAGGGGCATCGTCCCTTTGACGTCCAGTCTTCACAGCTGCTGGATACCTTGATGTGTCCTGGTGGTTAAAAAAAATATATAACACATTCCAAATGAACATTCTTCTGTACCTGGATACCTACCATTGAATGGTATTCCATGCAGCACCAGCTTCTGGTTGTTGAATTGCTGATGTTAATTTCCAAGGTACAAATTTGAACAGTGACCAAATAAAAATGATGGGATAATGTTTTTTTTAAATTTTATTTCTTTATATTTTTTTTTTATATCCCACCACAATTAGGCGGCCACTCAAGGAAAAGTACGGGGGGTCAAGATGGAGAAATGACATTCACCGTGGCCAAGTATGAAAGTCCTATTGGCCATCTTCTTGGGTGTGGACAGTGAATGATTCACCAACGCTCTGATCCGTGGCCTTGCCGACAACGTACAAGCGGCTCACCATTCCCAAGCCACAGATCATAATGTAAAAGCATGAAAACAAAAATATGAACAATATCGTACAAGACTGTTTCTGTGCTTGAATCAACACACCAAACAGTTTTCAAACTTCAATAGACAGCCTTTTGTTTTCTTCTTTGAAGTGAATAGTTCAAATTTAAAACAAACGAAAAAAAGAATTAAAAAAATAAAAGAAAGGCCGTGTACTGGGTGAAATTGAAAAAAAAAAGTCTATATACCATGTGCAGATGAGCCAGCCGAATTGGCAAGTTAACATTTATTTAAAAATATGTCCATCGCTTTTAGATATTGACCCTGTTGTCAACCGCACTCAGAATAATATTGCTTTCTTCTTTAAATGCGTGCGTCCTCCTCAAGTGGACCCACACGAAGCCTGTACTTTTACACTCCTGCACATGAAATATATAGGTGGTGAGTCATTGTCAAAACATAGTACACATATAGGTCAACCTTGTCACATAGAGAGTTTAGCTGATCTCAAAAACCAGTATTACATTACAACAGAAGCTTCGAAGCAGTGTTTTTGTGTATAGATTCTTTCCTTAAAAGATGTTCATTGCTCTTTATTTTTTTTGGTAAAGCCTTGCAGCTTTTTTTTCTTTCTTTTTATATATTTTTTTTAGTGTGGTAAAAACATCGCGCAGAAATTGATATGTTTTTCGAATGCAAAAGAAAGAAAATGTTGTGAAAGAATACTTTTCGCTCTTGACATCAAGTGTGTCAGACCACTGCCTGGAAAGCTCGGCTTTAGTTTTAAGAGTGCATCACAAGCACGAGGGGTCTACCGTGTGAAGTCTTAAACATCGAGGAAATATTCCTTCCCCTTGTAAGAGGCGTTTTTACGTAGACCCTAGAATCATCGGTTGGTTTTTCAATAGTCGTCTCATTCGCTAATGACCTCGATCTCTCTTAGAGATAAAAAAAACAACTCTACACATTTGTTCCAAGGCTAAAAAAAGAAATAAAAAACATCAATAGAAAAAACAGCCTTTGTACAGAATTATGATCATAAAAAAAACACAACAAGAATGCTATTCACATTCAAAAACCTGCAGTAATGTCTCATGCACTAACAAATCTATTACTGTAACAAACTAACATGCTTTCACACACACAACTTAAAAAACTGTATGTTTCTTCTAGTCGCCAGAACAAACAAATTGCTCATTGACTTGCACAAATCTACATTTGGTTATATATTTTTATATATATATATTTATATACATTGTCATAGGCAGCAGTAAAATGACACATCCAAACCAATTGGACAAACAGTGAAAATAATTTAAGTCTCACAGGCCAATGGTGACAGACACACACCCCCTCACACACATGCAGACATAGATTCTCAACCACAGAACATGAAGTCATGAGCCACTTTCACACAATTTTAGAACCACTCTCTATAAGCTATAACTGGCACATGGTCACTCTCCTCCATTCACCACGTGTTCTTTCGTTTTGGCAGTGCTGTTGTTCACTTTACTTTTAGCTAGCTTAGAGTCTGAGTCACTACCGCTGTGGTGGTTCCCGGCCACCTGCTTGTTGGCTGGCTGGCTCGCAGGCGCCGGAGGGACGTTATTCCCCCGGGGCCTTGTGTCCCTGGGTGGCCGGTTATCCCTCTGATCTTTAGCGGGCGGCTCTTGCTTCGTTGGCCGGTCTCCACCTCCACCGTTGACAGTCTGCATGCCTGGACTGACAGAACTACGCCCACCTGAGGCAGACACGCTAGGCGTGTGTCCAGAATCAGATTCATGGCCCTTATAGCCGCCCCTTCCAGAATCAGAATCATTGCCTCTCTGGTTATAACCTCCACGACCTCTGCCCCTACCAGAATTTCTATCTCTTTGATAATTAGAAATACTTGTTTCTGTCTCGGTGCCAGATGCTCCACCACCATTTCCACGAGGTCGATTTTTCTTTCTTCTGGGCCGCCTTTGTCTGTCTTGATCGTAATCTATTCAAGACAAAAATTAATTGCATTTATTTATTTAACATTTCAATTGTCTTTCAAATCCAAAAATGTAATTTAGGCCTCAAATAATTGGAACTAATAGTCCTTCAAAATTGACCCATTTTAAAATCTAGATTGGATAGTCAGAAATAAAAAAAACTAACAATATTATCAGGGTTCTCAATTTTTTTCTGAAAAAAAATAAATCAAGGCTGTTTCCAGACTATTTCAAGGCTATAAGAGCCAAATTCCAGGCTGCTGGGACACGTTTTTTAGAAAATAGTCGCACCCCTCCTCCCCCTAAGTGACTTAAATATTGCGTGAATGAGGTATTAATCTAAGGCTCGGTCAGTGGGCGTTTATGGCGTATAAAAATGGGATTGGCGTTTTTTGTCTGACCTTGATTTTTATAATAAATTTAGATTTAGATAAATTTCCAGGCTGACAGACTATTTTTCCAGGCTAAAATGGCAATATTCAATGTTTCCAGGCCTTGATTATTTTATTTTTTACTCCAGACTTTTCCAGACTATGTGAGAACCTTGTATTATGTACAAAGTCCTAGTTAATCAAATTGTGTGTTTTACAACCATTCAGATTTCATTAAGTAATTTTATCAACCAGTTTATAAAAAAAATATTGTTCCATTAAATATAAATTCCTATTATTTTGGTAAATAGAAAATTAATAGTTATATGTTCTGCCATTACTATGACTTTTGAATAACAAATATTATTACTGTTGTTAATGATTTTTTCTTGACTAAAATCTATGTAGAGTAACTAGCCATTTAGTACCTTGGTCCTGGCTAGTTAGGCTTGCATTGTCTAGAACTGTATCATCATCATCAGTCATTCTTCGCCTTGAACGAGGGTCACGTGAGTCATCATCATCGTACGCTGCAACAGTAAAAAAGGGGGCACAATATCATAAACACTCTGTCATATAACGGAAGTAGAAAAACACCCTAAGCTAACAGAGAACGAAACTTCTTTCATTACCTCCTCTAGGTGGTAGTCCACCCCTTCCCCGAGGGCCTCCGCCCCTGGACCCTCGTCTGTAAGCCCCGCCACCTCGGCCGCGTGCACTCAGAATACTGTCTGTCAAATAGCCTGACTGGCGCTTCTCATCATCCACTTCAGCAGACCAATCCTCTACCATTGAAGTAGGCATTGATGTATCGTCCCCTAGAGTTTCATTCAAAACATTAGTTAAAGCAAAACTACATATTTTTAAACAGTGTTTCTATTATACAATTTAGAATGTATAAGGAAAAATTGCTCATTAGACTTTCAAAGCAGGCACCCACAAGATGATATTTTAGGGCTCAAAGGCAACAACACAAATACATGGAGTGCCCAATCACTTAAAATAAAGCATAAAAATGTTGGGAAAATGCTGGCTTTTATATATAGGTTAAGTTTTACCGTAGTAAGATGGCGATTTGACCCGAGCATACATAAAATTAAATATGTACTTTTGATTTAAACACTTTATGGAAATGGGTCCATGAAAATGAACTCCAAAAAATGATTGTTGATCTTTCTGGATTCAATGCCTTCAATGCCAAAAAAATAAATATATATTTAGTAACATAGCTGCCAACTTTCCTGCTGGGAAAAACTGGACTTTTTCGCGAAGTACCAAATCGACGTCACGAAGCGCCTAAGACTGCTAGCGGGGTCCGGGGGCATGATCACCCGTAATTTTTTTTGGAGCTGGATTTAAAATGGTGCTATCTGGTGCATTTTAAAGGTCAAATTCAATTCTTTTTCAGACCACAGAAAATAAATCTTTAATCAGATTTTTTTTTTTAAGATATTGGTCTGTACAAGTTCAGTTAAACATAAATTTACCTTCATAAACATATATTTGAAAACTATAATTAAAAAGAAATAAATAAATTAGGATTTTTTAAAGAACTCAACCAATCCCAGCCTATGCCATACATATTCAAAAGTCACTGACCAAAATTTCAATATATTTAATGATGAATAGGATTCTACTAGGTTGACAGACATAAGCAAAAGTCACTGAACACTATTTCAATACATACAATGAAGAAGAGGATTCTGCTTTTATCTTGTTTTCTTTTATGATATATTTTTACATTAGATATAGGCATATAAACCTATACATTTTATTAAAGCTTATAGTTTGGGGAATTAGAAAAACAGTTAGGCTAGCCTACTTAAAAAATATAATTATGTGCTTCTTTATTACCCCTTGACTTTGTTCTGTATTTTCTAGGTCAGTTACCAATAAATTTAATTTAAATATTGTATCCTAATCCTAGTGACTTTAACTCTTAGGCATATGATACTTAAGCTAATTTAGGTTAACATGTTAACTAGTAAACTATTGAATCTAGTCTGTAAATTCAAATGCCTAATAACTGAATAGTGGGAAAAAATAAAAACTTAAGGACTAATACACATTTTTCTTATATAGTTCAGTGCTATAATGTATTTTTATTTTGTTATGAAAATGAGGAAATTTGCGAATGCGCGACACAAAGAATTTATAACTTTGTTTGGAAATTAATTTTAAATCAACATTTTATTTTCTTGTTTTCTTTTTTTATTATGTCCGATAGTGTTAGAAAAAAATAAGCCCGGCATAAAACAAAATTGTTTTTAAAACTTCTGTCACATTAAATTGTTAGGCCTAGTCTAATCGATTACACGGAGTTGTGTTAAACGGTCGCCAAGTCGGGAATTACCAATTACAGATATGCCGATAAAAATCTAAGCAGCAAAATGTAGTAGCCTATATTATTTTCCGTCCCTTTTTTGTGAATTTAAAAAAAGAAAACGAAAATATCCGACCACATAGCGTGACACATTTCATTAAACTAAGCTAACAGGCTAATACTGTAGACCTATCTAGGTATGGTTTACAGTACGCCTACTAGGTCTAAGTAAACTTATTAAGTCTATTTATAGCGGATCCGATTCTTACCCAACCGAGTTTCGTACCGTGATTTTGAACCGTATATTTGTTTTTTTGGTTAATCCACGAATCCGGAACCAAAGTAAATTAAATCTCTCGAAGCCGAAAAATATTTTGCCTCGCAAATCCGGATTTCCTGATAGTCCAGAAATGTGGCACACATGGGCCATGGGCCTATTTAGAAATGTGATTATTTAGAAACTTGATTTTCCTGGACTTTTTAATAAGTTCCAGGATTTCCTGGTGAGAATATAAAAAACTGGAGAATCTGGGAATAAATGGGAGAGTTGGCAGCTATGTAGTAAGTATTGTATTATATACACTTTTCTGTGTATTTTAGTTAGTTCATCACTCGGGTTATACTCATGTATGTGATAAATGATACATAGGTTGTCTAAATAAAAAATGAAAAGTTTGTTGAAATTTTTAAAGTACTTTTTGTCCATCTTATTGAAATTTCCAAGAAAATTATTACGTCCACTAGGCCCACAACTCTGCTAGGCGACAGGGATAGAACCCAGGCCATTTTATTGACAGTCCAGTGAACTAGCAGCAGGACCAGCCGGCCTCAATCTTTTCCAAACCTTAGCTTCCCAAACTTAAAAAATCCTATGTTTCCTATAACTTTTCCAAACCTTAGTTTCCCAAACTTAAAAATCCTATAAGTTTCCTATAACTTTTCCAAACCTTAGTTTCCCAAACTTAAAAATCCTATAAGTTTCCTATAACTTTTCCAAACCTTCGTTTCCCATAACTTTCCAAAACCTTAGTTTCCCAAACTTAAAAAATCCTATGAGTTTCCCATAACTTTCCCAAACCAAATGAACACTGCAATATTTATTTTTTTCAATTCTATTACCGTATATAAAGTACTAAATTAACGTTATATAAAGAACTAAATTAGCAGATATTTCCATCAGTCTGAAACTAATTAATTGGTCTATAAGTGCAAACAACATATGTGTTCACAGAACACATTCTGTACATAGAACAAGACAAAGTGGTCAACCGATTGCAAACAACTTATGATGATAAAATACATACCATGCCTATCTGTATTCCACCTACGACCTCTGCCAGCACCACGGCCACCCCTGCTGCCACGACCTCTGCGATCATCAAACTGCTCTCTGGAAACATTCAATCACCTTATAGAGACGCTTCCGATTTACATTGATAAACTAGAGTGTTTGTGTTTCTTTTACTCAGAAGTAATCACAATAAAAAAAAAGTTAAATATACACCAGAATCATCAACTTTAATGGGCAGACATGCCTACCCCTAAGGACTAAAAAGAGGAACAATCTTGATGAAAAAGAGGATTTTTCATCAAAAAAGCGGAACACTCTTTTTCTGACAATCTTTTATAACAAACAAAAAAAAAAAAAAAAAAAAAAAAAAAAAAAAAAAAAAAAACTAAAGTCAAGGGTTATTATTAGATTTAAAATGTAGGTAGGCTTACGTTTCACAGACAATTCGCAATGGATCTAGGTCTAGTTGGCCTACAAAGAACATTAAATTCACATTTGCTGAATAAACTCCTCTGAATATTCCATCCAATAACACTGAATTCGTTTTTTTACAATTTGAACAAGTCATATTTAAACTTTCTGAGCCAGGACGTTTTGACATTTTCACAATCTTAGCAATTCAGTAAAGGAAAAGAATATTAATTGCCAAACACGAGTAATACCGCAAAAAACGGTAGAAAAGCCCACAATATCTCTTTTAATAAACCCAGAAAACCCAAGTAATGATAATTATAGCATTGCGACTTTTTTGTGCCTTTGTTTTATCAACCTAGACACGGACTATATTTCAACCCATGAAAAACCCAAACTTTCCAATTTGGCGTAACAAAACTAGTAAAAAGCGTAACGGCGTAACAAAGTGTGTTTTTTAATCAAAAAGCGGAACAAATACGCCAAAAGCGGAACGGTAGGCATGTCTGAATGGGGGTGGCAGGGGAGGGGGGAAAAACAAACCTTTAGTTTATAAATGTGGATCAAAAGCTAGAGGTCTACTATAAAGTCTTGAGTTATAACAATTTATAAATAAACTAAAGCAGAATCAATAAAGAATTTAAATATGAATCAAGAAATTATCTGTTATATCTAAACATACAAAGTAAGATGTGCATGTCAAATTACATGCCTATTGGTCCAAATAAGGACAGGACACCATTGTCTAATATTTGACTTTTGCAATTTATAGTGCCCTTGTGTGTACTCCGTAGTATAGTGGTTGGAATTCCCCCGTCAACACCCAGGTGTTAGATGATGTTTGATTCTCCTTACTGTAGTATTTATTTTTTTAAATGTTTTGTAATAATAATGTGGGCTAAATATTATCCATGCGCAACACCAGGTAATTTAGCTAGTAGAAAATTTTTTTAAAAACCTACGGTGGGTATCCCCATCTCCTATCTCTTGGAGGAGGAAAGTAAGAGCCTGGCTGGGGCCCTGATAGTGACTTAAGCTGTTGGTCAATTTCAAGTTTAGCTTGGCGTAACTGCTCCACTTCCTGCAAGTTTTTTTTTAAATAGATTAAGAAACAGATTATTCAGTGTTCTTAAGACCGCATAGTCTTCTAAGCTAAAAATGACAATGACTCTGTAAAAACTTAAATTATTTTTTTTACTAATTTCAATGACAAAAAATATTTTGAATAGACATTAGACACTTAATAAAATTAATAACGAGCATTCAGGTATGCTTTGTCTCCTTACTAATATTTACCTGTTCTTTTTTTTTTAAAAACCAATACCCAAACATGTCTACCCCCACAGATCAAAATGGGAAACACCCACGGTTAAAATTAGGGACACACAGTCACAGGGCATAAATGAGGGGCAAAAGCATGGAGGAACCTTTTTTTTTTACATAGCAAATATAAATTTAATACATATATATTTACTGGAATACATAAGAAATACAGTTCAGCGTACCTTTACATACAACAATACTATATAACCTTTACATTCTATATACAAAATATAAACAATACTTTATAACCTTTATATTCTATATACAAAATAAAAACAATACTGTATAAGTCAATAGAAAAATAAAAATACTTTAATAGCAATGTTTTGTTTTTTTTGGCTAGGTCTAAAAGAGAACATAACACATTTATTTATACTGTTGCTATGCTAATACATTTTATAAGAGATTAGGCTTAAAGTAAAATGCTTTGTTGTTGTTTTATAGTAAATTTAACTTTTTAGTCTTAAAAATTTAAAACCAACATCAATAAATCATATGCAACAATAATACTTAGTATGGTTTTTGTATCTGTAACCAGTCTCTAAAAACTATTATTTACAATATCTTTGGTTAAATGCTAAACTAATTCAAATATTAAGTCTGTGTCTATGGGAGAGACAGAAAGGTTATTTTTTCAATTTTTATTTCAAGAAATAATTCTGCAAATTGCAGAAAGGTAGGCATATAACACTTTCTATAATAATTAAAAAACTGTAGTTTTTTAGTACCTAAAAAATATATGAAAAAGTTTATAAAAAAAGAAATTCCATCCTATATTTATCTATAAACTTAAAATGAAAAAATCCTACCTTCAGGTGATCCAAGTGGTATTCTAGAAGTAACTTTGCATTGCTTATACTTTCCATTGTACCAACAAATATGAAAGGAACTTGGCCCTGACATGAAATCAAAACAGAAGCCTACAACCATAATGCTTTTATCCCTTCAGAAATACTACAACAAAGTACTGTTACTTTAAGATGGCAACACTAAAGGTGAATCAACATAGTAACTTACCTCTTCCCTTTCTGTCTCATGCTCATTGTCCCCTTCAATCTTCACCCGTACCACACCAGACTTGTCAACTATGTCCTGAATGTTTCGTCCATTCTTTCCTATCACTTTGGCTGATGAGGAATAAAACAAAGTAGTTTAAATGGAAAAGAAATTTATAGTTTACAAAAACAAAACAGGTAGTTTAAATGGAAAAGAAATGTATAGTTTACAAAAAACAAAACAGGTAGTTTAAAAGGAAAAGAAATTTATAGTTTACAAAAAGAAAACAGGTAGTTTAAATGGAAAAGAAATTTATAGTTTACAAAAACAAAACAGGTAGTTTAAAAGGAAAAGAAATGTATAGTTTACAAAAAACAAAACAGGTAGTTTAAAAGGAAAAGAAGTGTATAGTTTACAAAAACAAAAAAAGTAGTTTAAAAGCAAAAGAAATGTATAGTTTACAAATTCCAGTTGGGCACACATCTTAATTCAGTAGTGCACCAAGGGGAACCACTAGCAAACAAAAAAACTAGTCCATTTAGATAGCAAATTAAATAGAAAGCTTACCAACAAGATCCCTAGGGACTTGGAAAGTTTCCTCAGAAAACTCTAGTAGACCTCGTGCAGATTTCACGGCTTCTTCAGTCTACAAACAATTAAAAGCAATAATAAGATTAACGGTTTGCACATTAATTAGTCTACATTGGGCAAATGCGGTTCTGTCGCTAAGTAAAGGGCATCACACCCAGGCCATATACTATTTTGAAACAATACTTGTGTATTTTCTTTCACTAAAATTATATTTGTATTTCAGTTGACGTAATAGTTAAAGACTTGTGTAGAATATGAATATGTAACCTTATTAATAGAGTAAAAAGTGTGTATTTAGCACTACGTGTGTGTTGGTTAGGGTGTGGCTTTTTATAAAACAACAAAAACAAACAACAATGTGTTGCTCTCATTGACTCTAGTCTTTGTGTTGTACATCCATGCTATGGTCATATTAAATATTACTTGAACATTTCTAAACATACTTTCTGCATATTTAACTTTGGCTGTTAATGTCTAAATGGTTATTTTAGTTCATGATTTAATTATATTTCATGTGCAAAAAAAATAAAATAAATGGTTCTAGCCAAAGTTAAAGAGTTTACAATAAAACCAAATTAATCTATAAAATGCAATAGTGCGTGGAATAAATCAATTATACCCGCAAAAAGGCAATTAACTCATTAAGCTGTCTGTTTAAATATCATTAAAAGTATGCAATAGAGATATTTAGCAGACAATTTTCAAAACTAAATTAACCCCCAAAATTTTGTTAGTAAATCCTTTTATGCATTTTTTTTGTAGTTTCAAAGCCATTTATAATTATAGTTTCCAAGATCTGTATTAGTTGGCAGGTGTGCTCTTTGTTAAATCAGTTAATGCTCCTTTTACAAATTATAATTTCATTATATAGATCACATTATATAGATTGCATTATCAATTTAATTTATTGCTAACAATTCATATGAAACTTAAAAGGAAATGAAAAACAATGTCACCTCTCCGTAAACTTTAAAAGTGCAGGAAGCTTCATCTAATTCAATGCCAGTAATGCCATCTACTTTCCGAGCCTGTTGAATGTTGACTCCATGTGTTCCAATAGCTAAACCCATGAGTTCATCTCTAACTTGAAATTCTTCCATGTAGCCAGATCTAACTTTTGTGCTCTGTTAAAAAAGAAAACCGTTTTGAAAAAAAAAAAAGACTTTTTTTTAATAACTTAAAATGTAATTTTATTAATGCCAGCATTAAATATTTCATATGCAACAACAAAAACAGACACTTGGTACAGTTCATCTATTTGTAACCATACTCTAAAAAAAAGTAGTCTTTTACATTTTTTTTTACAATATCTTTAGTTCAATTTTTAACTAAGTGAGATGCATTATAATGCATTGAAAATGTGCAAACCATTTAATTGTCTTTATTTAAAAACTTTATGAATGAGACTGGAGTACCTATTAAGTACATTTTCTAGTTACAAATTGTAGAAGCCATACTAATAAAGGACTAAACTTACCTGCAGCTTCTTCACAGCTTCCTCCGTGCGTTGCTTCAGCAACACCTTCTGTCTCATGTTTCGCAAGAACATGTCACCAATCATCGAAGCCCTCTTTATAACACTGGGATTGGTACTCTACAATGACACAATCAGACTTGAGTATAAGGCATATTATACACGCTACAGAGAATATCAAGTATGTGATTAGTACAGTGTTTCTTAAAACAAACAAAAAAAAAAACAAAAAAAGTTTTTTTCTTACAAGAACATGTAGAGATTTATCTTCAGTGTTATAAGACACCATAGCACCACCGATATGTTTGCGAAATTCTTGAATGGCCAAATCCTCTTGACATCTAGAATTAAATATTAGACATGTATGGGGACAATCAAGCCTAGATATGAATCCTCTATTTTAATTTTGATGACATTTATTTATAGTTTTGATTAGATTCTTAGTTCAAATTTTAACAGTTATGAGTTGCAATAGGATTCATTCCTATTTGCGGAAATGAGAGATCAACTGCAACATCTTGGCTTGTATTAAAGTTTTTTTTATATATGTAGAATGCCTTTTTTTTCTAAAATAGTTGTACATGTTAAGAACACATCTGCAGATTTGCATTACCAAACAAAATGCTCTGAGACAGACATTCCTAGCATCTACAGTAAAACATTGTTTTTGTAATATTTTTATTCTCTGTTACCTTACCCACAAATAAACAACTAACTGCTTGATGCTGCTCATTATTCTATTACATATAAAAGTTAAACAAAAATCTATTATTAAAATACTGTTAACCAAGCTTCATGAACAGAATTTTATTGAGAAATCTAAGTATTGTATGATTGCCAAAAAGGAAAAGAATGATTAAAATTGCAAAACATAAATTTTAAGACATAAATTAAGACAGCAGAGTTTTGTAAAAACCGTGTCAATGGCTCACACTGGCTAATGTGAAGTGTACTAAAACATATTTCAAAATAGAAAAACATTTTAAAGGTATGTTAGAAGAATTACTGAGCCAAGAAACTTTGTATCAGTTTTTAACTGTTTATACAATCAAAAGTTTAAAACAATATTTACCCTTCTCTCAGATCTGGGGGTACTTCTAGTACAAATTGACAAAATGAATCCTTTGTGATGGGAGGGCTGAAAATGGATGAGAAAAATTGATAAGACATAATCATAATAATAATAATAATGATGCTTATATGGCGCATAACCCGTTGATAACAGTTCTATGTGCTGAAACGACAACAACAGACGAAAATGAAAATATGTATTTTAAAAAATGCTAACGGAATAGGTGAGTCTTCAGTCGGCTTCTGAAGGTGTCGAAGCTCGGGCTCTGGCGAAGCTGTAGTGGGAGGTCACGCTTAGGAGAAAGCATGTTCGCCAGCAGACACTAGCCTCACACGAAGGATCCTCAGGGTAAGCGCATCAGAAGCTGAGCGGAGTGGACGGGATTGAGTATATAGCTAAGGTAGTTGGGGGCAGAGTCATTCAGGCACTTGTAACATAGAGACGCCAGCTTGTAGGAGATCTGGTGGTTAATAAAAGCCAGTGCAGAGATCGGAGCAGAGGAGTAGTGTGCGTCGAATTCTTTTTCTGAAGGACCAGTCGGGCTGCACAGTTTTGAACACGTTGGAGGCCCTGAAGGGAGGAGGTCGAGAGGCCAGCCAAGAGCGATTTGGAGTAATCCAAGCAGGAAAAAAGGAGAGAGATGACGAGCTTAAAACAAGCGTCCTTGGTCAGATAGCGACGGATGGCAGCAATGCGACGCAGATGGAAAAAGCTAATTTTGGTGAGGAAGGAGATGTGGGGCTGCATGGACAGCGTAGAGTCAAGATAGACACCAAAACTCTTGACAGTCGGGGAGAAAGATACTGTTGTGTCGACCAGCTGGAGATCGGACGCAATGAGGGACACAACCCTCTGTCTTGTACCGACGATGAGAGCTTCAGTCTTCTCACTGTTCAACTTCATTCTTTTTTTCCATCATCCAGTTCTATATGTCCAGGATACAGATGGAGATGGAAGAAAGGAGCCCATCGAAGTCTTCAGGCTTAGCACTGTTATAGAGCTGGGTGTCATCGGCAAAGGAATGATATTTTAGGTTGTTGCGCTCGATGACAAAGGAGAGGGGTTGGGTGTAAAGGGTGAAAAGAACTGGGCCGAGGACAGACCCTTGTGGCACACCATAGCGGACATGATCGGGCTGGGATGATAAGGACTCGGTCATGGCGGTCTGGAGGCGATTCTGAAGATAGCTCGTGAACCAGGAGAGGGCGATGTCGCAAATGCCAAACGTAGAGGAGCGTAGATGTTAGTCAAACATGCTATATCACAACTCTGCTGAATTAGCTATTGCCATAATAACTAAGTAAAATTCAATAAGAATAAGAAAAAATACTTAATAAACCTACTTGTGATTGACCGATCTGATTTTGTCTAGAGGAAGAATATCATTCGCTTCCCAGGGAGATGAAACCACTGCAAACTCCCCTTTCAGCATTTTAATCTTGGCTGGATACCATGCTAAGCCTTCTTCGTCTTTGACTTTTCCAAAAACCTGAAATTGTTTTCACAAAATTTAATAAAGGAGAAATAAAATAACATCGCCACAGTTCTAAATATGGGAGTTTCAAAGGACAATGGAAAACCAGTATGGAACGGACTAAATGTTTCATTATAATTCACTTTATACTTTCATTAACATTAAATGATTTAGTTTAGAGATTAACTTTACTTTCTGATGGGGCATGGAGGCCGAACGGCAGCGCATTCAGCTGGTGTTCAAATCCCGGTGAAGAGTAGGATTTGTTCCCGGGACTGGAGTGTCCCTGGGTCTACCCAGCTCTGATGGGTACCTGACATAAGTTGGGTTAAAGTAAAGGCGGCTGGGCATTGTGCTGGCCACACTTCCCCAAGTATGCTGTGGCCACAGAAGCTGGTGAACGCTGTTTCACCCACCCTATGATCATAGTGGTCCGATGGGTACTTTTACTTTTTGAAAAATATACACTTTGAAAGGCATGTTTTAAAAAAGGTCACAGTGATACTGTTTTAGTGCGATATTAAAAACAGAACAGGAATAAAGAACACTGTAGACAAAATAAGGAAAAGATAGTGGTTGGGCCACACTATCCACATGGACAAGAACAGGAAGCAGTGAAGAACACTGGGCACATAGCTTTATATATACTTTAGTTCTTCACATTTTCCATGGTGCAAGCTACATCATGGGCCTTAAAGTCTGGCGAAAAGTGTAAACAGCCAATACGTTTACACTTAAAGCACACTGGTTGCGCGTCGGAGGATCGCTGCACTGCCAAAAGTGCTCTGAGACTTGGCAGTGGAGTGGAAGCAATGAGCGTAACAGCCCATCTCAAACCCACCCTGGTGCCTGGACGTGCATACCTATAGTCTGGGATTTGTGCAGATATGCTAGTGAACCACCACGATAATGATCCGAGGGGAATTCCGCAGATGGGGAGTATGTACTGCGAAGACCATACCCTATTTTATGCATTTTATGCTTGCCGTGGGGTGGCTAGTATCGGCATGATCTTGGTGTTCACCCCTTGACACACCCCTTAACATCGTTAATCCCCTGGATTTCATTTTTTTAGAGACACTATAAATCAGTACAATCTTGCTCCCAAAATATGTTTGGAATATATCAAGTAGGCCTATATTTGCTTACCTCAACTCGTTCATCTTCTCTGAATTCAGGTTTACTTGCTCCAGACTTGGGTGGTAGCCGAACATTAACAAGTTTGACTCTCTTGTCTGGCTGCCAGCTAAACAATATATTTGTCAAATAATAATGGTACCAATTCAACAGTTAATATTAATAATGGTGATAGAATTAGTTTCTACAACAACAAAAAAATGATTATGTAAATATTTTAAACTTACTTATTTTCAAAAGAAACAAGAACTTCATCTTCATAAAAACTCTTTAAATATGCCTGTAGATGAAATGAAAAAATATGATTAGCCAGTTCTTCTTTTTTCTTCTCTTGATCAGGTTGCAGGGCTGTTTTGCCCTCTTGCAGTCAATGCCAGACTAACATATATTGATGAGTCTCTTTTATCAGTTCTGTGTTGTTGGAGTCTGTGTTGGTTATGAAAGGTTGAAGGGGTAATAGTGAGCATGTCAAAGTCAGAGGTTTGTTACTTTAAGACATTCAAATAAAAATAGCTCTACATGTACCGTTTCAAATGGGTGAAGGCATTGTCTGCAATTACCGTATATACTCGCGTATAAGTCGCACTTTTTTTACAGAAAATTTCGACAAAACTAGGGGTGCGACTTATACACCCGACACTGTTTTTGAAAAGTTCTAAAAACATCACTACTCTGTCATAAAATTTTCTACATAACCCCTATTGTTGATTGGAGTTATGTATAATTATTAGGATATGCCTTTATGTGATTATGTTTGCCTTATGCACGATAAAAAAAATTTTTATGGAAAGTTTCCAAATTAGGGTGAATATTTAGTAACTTTTATGTTTAAAAGGTATGCATTATTGTGATATTAAAAGACAGTGTAACCCGAGAAGTCGGAGTGCGACTTATGCGCGGGTCAATGACAACGTATATGGAAAAAAATCTTAAACTAGGGGTGCGACTTATACACCGGTGCGACTTATACGCGAGTATATACGGTAGGTAAATGTCATTTATATATATATTTTATTGTGTTTAAGATCAAGTACAATAGGACTATATGCATATTTAAGTAGCTTATCACAAACAAGCATTTTTTTAAGGGCTATATGTTCATTGTTAGAACATTATGGTCAAGTTATTTACAACTAAGACTTGAAAATGTATATTTCATTCTGTTGCAAAATTCATTATATCAAAACAAAATTGACACATTAAAATGAAATACAAATAATTGAAAATTAAGTCTTTTTTTTTATATTTCATACTTAGAAAAATTGTTGAAAAAACTATTATGTAAAACTATAAGTATTAGACTGTATATTTGTATTTCAATTTACTATAACATAATTATTAATAATAACAAACTACAGCTAATGTACACAGCTACACAGCTTTTTTTTGGTTTACGACATTACGGGGACTTTTATAGCCTACATCCCAAGTTTGGATCGAAAAAAAAAAAAAGATCTAGTAACAACAAAAAAACATGGAGTTGCATCACTGGTGTCATCAACGTTTGCGCGCGGAAATAGAAAGCGGCAAAGCGTGTTAACTTCAATAGAAGGGCTTTCTGGATAAGTGAAAGTACAATCTAAGAGCAGTGATTACGATTTTTTTATTAATAATTAATCTCCCTCGAAAAAAAAGAAGTTTTTAGTATTTTCCTAGGACTAAATGCAGTTTTTCCAGGAGTTTTAAGGTCCTGGAACACAACTTTGTGTTTTCCTGGAGTTTCCAGGAGCTGTGCGAACCCTGTTCAATTTTATATGATTGCCTTAGACCTTAATTTTGACTTTTGACAACATAGGTCTATTTATAATGATCCTTCACATTAGTTTCTTATTAAATTATTCAAAATAAATTGATTTTCAAACAAAATTTTCAGAATCAGGATTAAATGTCTAACAATGTCTTTGTTTTTAAAACAAGGACCCATCTCTCTATCAGTTTAAAACATGTGCCTCATTTGATATAGGCCTACTTTGGCTATATTTATATGACTACAGGCTGCAAAAGATCAAAGAAATTTACTGTTGAAAAATTAACTTTCATTTAATAAATTGTTTTAGGCTTTAGCCTAATATTCATAATAATGAAGAAATATATAACACATGTATATATAAATAGGCTATAGGCCTAATAATATTACTAATATTAATAATATAACTCTTAACAACTATGTGCTACTGTACATAATTTTGGAATTAATATAACTATAGTTAGACTATAGCTATAGGATATTGATATAGTGTATTATAGTTGTAGTCTACTACACACTACCAACTACTTGAACTACTTTCTACACTACAGTAATAAAATACTAGAATCTAGATCACTACACTTGCCTTTTTTTTTTCAAAAGGTATAGATCTATATTTTCTTCATGAAATTAGTTTTTTTTTATTTTATACATGAGACTAGATCAAGCCTTTTCAATTAATAAAAAAAAAATTCATTAAAGACATCAAAAAATATAGTTTTTATAATAAAGCATTATAGCCTAGTCTAGACTAGTTAGGCCAGGCGTAGCTGGCTGTGTAAGTCATTGTTCATTGTTAGGTAATTCACTCTAAATTGTCTTGTTTCTAGTGTATAATTTATGTCCAACAATTATGCGAGTTATAAACGGTTTAGTTTAAGCCATGATTAAGAACATTGAATTATGTAAAAACTGTTGCGATATTAGCCCATCGGGCTTATAAGGATGGATTTATGCGAAGTTACTAAGCATGCAAACTGACCACAACAATAAAAAATAAAATGCTAACTTCATCATAGCATCAGTAAAATTAAATATTTAGGCTTAATATTACTGTCACATTTAGAATTATTAAATATTAACACTCTGTTATCAAAAATAAAACGTATTAATTGAAACATATTAAATACTAAATAAGTCTTATAAAGACGTACTTTATAATAAACACCATTGCTTCCACCAACTTCAACCGAAAGATCCTCCATTTTGGGTAAGAATAAAAGAATGCTGGGAAATTCTTCACGCGCTGCGATTCGTTCGTTCCTACTCCTTCTTTTCGGGTGTACGCTCAAACGCTCAAAGAGACCTTACCTACATGATATCCTCTTTCTTGAACCCAACGCCCATGACCATCGCTAGCCAGAGGGCTAAGGTGGCATTTACAGTGTGTCTCGGCCAACATTCTTTGTGACTAATGCAATTGATTGAAAGGCTAATATATATGGGTATATAGATAGGCCTATACTTGATAATATTATAGCACGCAAATTCAATTTATTAGCTACGTGTAGACTAGGCCTACTTTGTTTTTGGGGAATAGTAGTTAATTCTACATTCGGAGGGGAGGGGGGTATTTTTGTATGATGTATGATGTCAGTAAGATAAAAGCGTTTATTACCGTTTTTCAACTGCCCGGCCGCGCACCTGGTATACTGGATCATGAAAACAAAATTGCAGTCTCGAAAAAGAGAGGAGAAAAGTTCAATAAAAATTGTATTTTCGCTACTTGTGTGATATTAGAGTTAGAGTCTACCTACATCCCTCTAGAACTACAAAATTAGGCCTGGGGAAATTCATTTCGGTTATATTATGTTAGCCGTTAGCCTAGGGCCTATATATTTTTTTGACATCTTTTCGGACAAAAATTGTGACGGCTGATAAAACCATTTTTCTTATTCCATACCAAGCAATTTCGATCCGAAATCTATATTAAATTAGACTAAACTTGCGTTCACAGTGTAAAACTAATAATAATATTGACAATTTATGTAGCGCATCTTACCATGTTATTGCATTTTGCATGCTTACTGCGCATTCACTCCACAATTCAGTTGCCGTCGGACCAAACTGATCATAGGGCTGGTGAAGCAGCGTGTGGCCAGCACAGGGCCGGCTCATCCATAGGCGAACTAGGCGGCCGCCAAGGGCGCAAAATATTTTTTTTGGGAAAGGGGTGCACAACATTGAGGATTTTTTTTTTATTTGGGATTTAAAAATATAAACTATATTAAAGTTCAGTGCTTCTGCGCGCTACTATCATAGGCAGAGGAATTACTAGGTAATGAAAGGCGAAGGATATTTTATTTAAGTTGCCTTAGAAAATAGGAAAGTAGGCCTATGCCGGCTACTTTTGGCAACCTCGCCGTGAGTAGCGGAGTGCAAAAGGCAACCCTTCACTTCCCCCGGCCACACCCTGGAAGCGATGCGGTGGCGCAATATCATAGTGAAGTGACGTGACCTTTAAGTCAGTTCGTGAATCGTAAGTCGCGAGGGCGCTGAGTTGTTTCCATTGGCAGTGCAGTTAATATTTTTTGTGCATTTTCGACTGTTAATTATGAAAACGAGTAGGCCTACATTAAATCCCCTAAGTGGCACAATAAGGTCCAGACGAATTGATGCACTAACACCTCTACGATACCAGTTATCTCATGTTTGTGATGTTTTGGAAGAAATTTCTAAAGACACTAAATAGATATCGTGGCAGTATTGCGAAGGTATAAGCACTTGGGTTACTTAAAAATATATCAGACCAAGTTTATTGTTGCGCTTGTCACATAGCACAACATTTTCTTTCAAGTAAACATAACTAGTAAGATACTGCAAGAAAAGGACCTGAGTCTCCAGAGAGCAGTTAGTCACCTGAAAAAAAAAGGAAGAGTTTTTGGTTACAGCTAGAGGTGATTTAGAGCTTTTGGTTGATGCTAACGAAATAGCATAAGAAGTTGTATGGAATAGAACCAGTATTTGAGAAAGAGAAGGGCCGAATTAAAACAAAAAGAAGAACATGGTTGATTACGAACCTGTAAATATTGCAGGTGACCCCTCAGAAAGTTTCAAGATCCACTTTTATGTTGCTGCTTTAGACACAGCTGCTAATGCGGTAAAAGAAAGATTTCCCCAGTTAATTAAAGTAAAGTATCTGGTGTCTTTGGATTTTTGTACAACAATTCTGACCTTAAAAAACAAGACTAGATCAGAGGTTAAGTCGATGTGCAAAAACTTGGAAAAAGCAATATCAGTCGAAAAAGATTAAGGTTTTAATGAATCTGACATTGCTTCTGTAGGACTGTGTTCTGAACTAAGAGCAATTTCTCATCATCTCCACGACTCAGTATCATATTATACCCTGAAGAAGTCATATACTACATTTACCAACAGAATCTTGAAAATGGATTTCCCAACACTTGTGTAGCCCTTCGTATTTTGCTTACGTTGCCACTTTCCGTAGCTAGTGCTGAACAATTTTTTTCAAAACTTAAGTTACCCGTAGGCTAATTAAAACGTATCTGCGTAGTACAATGTGTCTAGAGAGTTGCGGTTCTGTCGACAATTTCTATTGAAAGTGAGATACTCAAAAGCACTCATACAAGAATTTGCTAAGAAGAGAGCAAGAAAAGTACCATTTGGGTTTTAGTCTTTAGGAGTATAAATAGGCCATACTGGTAATCAGTATCTAAAATTTAAAAGTGACTTTTGGACCGTAGTTAAGAAAACAATAATCCAATATCAAGCAATATCAAGTAGTCTTTGTATCTTTGTTAAAGTTTTATAAGAATATAAAAAAAAATATCTATAATCTAACTGTGAGTTTCGGTTTGTTATTATATTAAGAGAACTGTACATAATGCAGGTATAAAACCTATAAGCCCATAAATCTAAGGTAAAACTGTGTGTTATGTAACTTCTCTAATAATAATTTAGATTTTTAATTATTAATTTATAATGTAAAGCCATTGTTACTTTTCATTCAACTATTTTATTTACATTTCACAGTCATCAATCAAAGGATATAATATAAAATTCTTTGTTTCGAAGTTCCATACCGGCAGACCCCGCCGAAGGCATTTAAATGAGGGTGCGGAATTTGTTTTCGCCTAGGGTGTCAAAATCCCTAGAGCCGGCCCTGGGCCAGCACAATGTCCAACCGCCTTTACTTTGTCCAAACTTATTAGTTCTCGACAAACTCTTGGACAGCCGCCAGACCATAGCACAAGTCTTTGATCACCAGGATTTGAGCCTCGGGTGGAGATTGCTAGCTGCTTAGTATTAATAATACAATCTCTGTAAAGGAAGTATATTTTTAACTGTACGAGTACTGTGTGCATTATACTGTTAAGAGAAATAGATACGTAGTAGGCTATTCATACAAACTGGGTAGTTAATATAAGGTTTTAAAAAAATACATGTAAATACTTAAGTAATTTAATATTTATATAATTTCCAATTATCTTTTACGTCTAGATCATTTCAAAGTTATTATACACTGTAGAATAAGCCATTTATTCTTTTATAAAAGAAAAAAAGAAACTTATTAGAAATTTGAACGCAAAGTAAACAAATTGATTACCTCCCTTTAATTAAACTACAGTTTCCAAATTTGATTCTATAAACTATAATGATGCTAAACAAGTTTTATTTTGTCATATAACTAATATTACTGACTAATTATTATTTTCTTTATACAAATTCAGCATTATGGTATTTAATTAAAGGCATACAATTACTTTACGTTTAACAGTTGTAAAAAAACAATCATTTTCTGCACTAGAGCGCACTGAGCATGCTAACATAGCATGGATAGGCGCGCTTTATAAATCATCATCATCATCATCATCATTAATAGTCTTTTATATAGTCTTTCTTTTAAACATTCATAACTCCAAATTGTTAGTAAAAAAGCCACTTATATTTACTAAGGTAATAATATATTTTAAAGTAATTACTTTTAAGAGTTAATCTTGTTACGTCTCGGTGTCGAGGGTGTTGGCTCTATCACTAATACTTCCTTCCAAGTAATAATAAAAGAGACTACAGGAACAATAAATAATACTTTTAATATAAAATAAGATTGAGTTCCACAGTCTATAAGACAAGTACAATTTGTATACATGCGAAGGTCAATAAAACAAAAACACAGACATTTGAAATTGTAATAAACATTGTTGTATTTTTTTAAATCTGGACAAATTAGTTTTATGTATCAATAGTCCATCTTTTCTTTTGTGTTTCTAAGTGTAGTGATTTAACGATCTAGGCTATGTTATTTTTGTTAGTTGTAAATATTTACTAGTGAAGAACCTTGCAGCCTTTTATTCTGAAGATTTTCTAGAGCTTTTGTGAAACGTCACTCGTTTCTTCCATACATTAACACCGGGTTAGAGATTATAAAAATTGTCCCATAAAACAACTATCTATATTTTAAATCCTCACAGTAGTCATCCACTGTATTCTGGCTGACTGAAGTCTTGACGATATATTTATGGTAGATAGTATGGCCTGAGGCAGACGCGCAATAATTCTTCGTCTGGTGTGCATATTCTTCTTTTGTTGTAAAACAGTTGGTATTGTAATATTGTTTGTTTATATAGATAGCCAGCCCTCCAACTTTACTTTGCCACTGTTGACGGGTCTGTCTGAGCAAAGCAGATAAAATGTCCACAGTCATATTCCTCCTCTGCGGCCACATTTATTTCGCCTTATTGGTGTGAAGACATATTTATTTGTTGTCATTTGTATCCAAGATGGCAGTTCGTTCATTAGTATGGACACCAATGGTGTAAAATAGTTTTGTGTAAGGCGGTTCTTGACATAAAAGTTTTAGGAACAATAGTTTCCGTTATACAAACTACTCACATACTTTAAGCATATACAAATTAATAAATTCTGGCTTGATAAGATGGTAGAAAAGCTGAAAAACGGCACATCAGGTAATCGTAATCAGGTCACCTGCTTTACTGATGCCTTCTAATATTGTTAAAAATGGTAAATTTCAAATATTTAATTCATTTCAACTATTTGTATTCTTGTTTTTATTGAAATAATAAACTCAGTACGTGTGCTCATTAGGTATGTAACTTTTATAATTGTATAAGTATGAGACATATTTTTAATATGTGTTTTTAAGATCGGGCACACTTACAATTGTACCATTTTAGCCAACCTGTTTTATGACTGTAAGTGTGAGTGACGTCATGCATGTGATCAGTCAGACGACACCCATCCTGCATGTGACCAGTCAGGCGATACCCGTCCTGCATTCGGCTCGTCATACGACACCTGCCCAGCATTTGGCTCGTCATATGACACCTGCCCAGCATTTGGCTCGTCATACGACACATGCCCAGCATTTGGCTCGTCATACGACACCTGCCCAGCATTTGGCTCGTCATACGACACCTGTCCAGCATTATCGTCAGACGACACCGGTACTGCACCCCACTACTGTACCCATGGGCCTCAAAGCGGCGTAGTGTGTAAACCGCCAGTAATTTCTTTGAAACACCGGCGGGCTAACGCATGGGGGACAGCCCCCGCAGCATGTCCGAGATCCATTGCACTGCCGAGAGGCCACCGGGTCTCGGTGGGGAGGAAGCAATGGATGCTGCAACCCCGTCTCACGACCCACCCGGTGCGTGGATGCCTGTGCCTATAGTATAGGATTTGTGCTACCGGGTGACAATGCAGATATACGGGAGAGCCACCACGATAATGATCCTTAGGGGAACCGCAGTGAACGGTCGCTGGCCTGCGGAATCCTTCCCTTTTACATGGCACGCCACGCCTTCGGCGTGCCGTGGGGTGGCTGGATCCCGGACAGAGTTTTAAATAACTCACTTCTAAAGCGTTACGCCCCGACTTAAGAGCTTCGGCTCGTCCGGGTTTTGAGACTTTTTACAAGGTACTGCACCCTGCCTTCTATTTGTTTTAACAAAAGGTTCAACATTTATTTAAAAAAAAACAACTACATATAAGCAAAGCACATTTATAGAATTAAGACAAAGTCATTGTAGGCCTATACATGTCTCTAATAATTAGTAAAAAAAACAAGTTTACCAAAACGCCCATATTAATTATTTAGAATGATGAAGAAGAACTGGCCTTTTAAAAAAAGTTTTTTTCGGGAAAAGAAATTATTTAATAATTTTAACAAGCCACGAAGCACAATTTATACTGTTTCTATTTTTTTTTCTTTAAATTGCATTTCAACAATTTAATTTATTACAGTCATTTTGAATCATTCAGCGTGCCAACAGCGTGAAATTCAAACTGATCAACTATATTATTTTTATAAGACAATGTATTTAGTACCTAGCAAGACCAAGACCAAAAGAAAAGTAGCGGAATATTGCGTTTTATATTTAATAAAAAATTAACCTGTTTGATATTATCAG
Organism: Anisus vortex; assembly: GCA_949126835.1. Lineage (NCBI taxonomy): Eukaryota > Metazoa > Mollusca > Gastropoda > Planorbidae > Anisus > Anisus vortex. Next base: position 30,509,110 of record OX421508.1, read on the forward strand.
CTTTTAAACAAAAAAATATTCTAGTAATGGATAGACTATAGGAGGTATGTCAAGCGTGCGGCCCTTTGCAAGAACGTGTGCGGCCCGCACAAAGAATACTTGTTAATTATTGTCTCATTTAAAGACAAACATTGCAGTTTTAAGACCTTAAACTGTGTGTATAAAACAGAAACCTGGGACGGTGTCAAGCATAAGAAAACAATATGACTATTTTTAGTAAGTAAAGCGTGTTTCAAGACTCAAGGAATTGAAGGCTAACTTGATACAGCAACAGACATGTTTTACAAAAATAGATCAAGCCTATGTCACTACTGTGACAACAAGCTATGAACTCGAATAGTCGCCATGAGTGGGAAATCTTACAGTGAATGAGATTTCGTAAAGCATTGCCTTGTGTGTGCCCACAGAAGGCACAGTTATAATAGGATATTTCGTTAACCAGGAACATGGTGCTGGACGGTTAGATGAAATGGCAGATGATTTGAAACAACAGTTGAAGGCTGCATCATCCAAATTTGAACCTTTTTCTATTGATGAGACCATTGACATCACTGGAGTAGCACAGTTTGCAGTTTTTATGAAGAACTGATTGAACTAATCCCAATGCATGACACTGCATTGAGCAAAGACAACTTTGAAAAAGTCGAGCAGATTCTGCATGACTATGATTTTGATTTGATTAAACTTAGGCTATATGTTTATCTTCTGATGGTGCTGCGAATATGGTTGGCAGACATAATAGTGTTGCTGCCAAGTTGTGAACAAAAATTGAGAACTCGTATTCAGATTCATCATTTGCAAATTTTCACTGCGTTATTCATCAGCAAAATTTGTGTTCAAGGACTTTAAAATTGAATCACGGGCTTACTGTGGTCACAAAAACAGTGAACTTTATCAAATGCAATGCTCTCAATCATCATCAATTCAGTCAGCTGTTATAAGACATGGATAGTCAGTTCGCCGATGTTCCATTCTACACAGCAGTCCGTTGGTTGTCGTGTCACAAAGTGCTAAAAAGATTTTATTTGCTGAGACCAGAAATTACTTTATTTTTGGAGATGAAAGGTAAAAACACAGAGGAAATAAAAGAAGAAAGTTGAATCCAGGATCTAGCGTTTGCTGTGGACATTACTGCACATTTAAATTATCTTAATTTGAAATTACAAGGCAAATAAGAACTCATCACTCAGTTGTACGACGACATCAAGTGTTTTATTACAAAAATAAGCTTATGGAAGACACAGTCAGTTCTTTTCATTCAATAACGGAATATATTTTTTCCCATTAAGATACACCTTAATTGCTTCCAAACAAGAAAAGAATCTATCCAAAACTTTACCTATACTCCGTATGACTTTCTTCTAGAAGAGACTTGAGAAACTATACAATTGACTATCTTAACAATAGATTCCATCACAGATTGCAAGTCCAATGATGGGGTCTTTCGCGTGCCTCTGAAAATCGTTCTGGGTGCCAAGTCTGACACGCGTGCCTTAGCTAACTCGTTGGGTTGCCGACCTCTGCTATAGAGCATTAGCGTTGAATATATAAATACTTTTCGATACTAGATGTTCATCCCGAAAATAAGCAGTAGATGCAATCAATTTTGCAGATATTCCCATCCCTATTAAGTATTAGCTGCTAGAAAAGGAATCGTGAACGGTTAACTAAAAACTGCACTATTATACAGTGTGTGTATCCTGAGGCACAGGGTTTTCTTATAACACTTGATACGTGCGAATTCTTAGTTATTCTATAAATCTGGAAAAATTGCTAAAAGTGGGGCCTTTTTCCTTAAATTTTGCTCCCCCAGTGTCAAAACCGGGCTTCCACCCCGTTCTAGATTTGAATTTTTAATCACACACACACTATCCATGGATTGGAACACTCCAGTTTGAATTTGTGTCAGTACCAAGGGAGCGAATTGTTAAAAAATAACGTTTAGAGTTGTGTGTTTTTTTTTAAAGAAAAACATTTATTAGATAAGCTATAGACCTGTACTTTAAGCTATGGGCCACAATATTATGGTCGATTCTGCCCCAATCAATGTGTAAACACATTTTCTTCGACTTTCTTCAATGTTAGAAAAATTAACGTTTTTAACTAGATATAGTAGTTTTGTATCGAAAAAAATTAGATTAGAACTATAATGATTACTGTCGGCTATTCAAGCTATTGCTTAACTTAGCCCTAATTCGCTCGTCTTGATAATTAAAAAGGCAAATACAATTATAGATTTTCTTTTATGTCTAATAGAGACAGATGCAAGAGACAACTTCACGCATATAAAAACCATAACCATAGTATAACAAATGGCAAATATGATAAACTTTAAAAAAAAAATTTGTATAGGCATATCTATATGGAGATGAGATGCTTCATAAACCTGCTTAGTATCTGCTATAAAGACTAAAATATCTCCAATGAGCAGATACAAAAAGAATACTCAAGGAAACAGGACAATACGAAGACCTGATGGCCACAGTTTAGAAAAGGAAACTAGAATGGTATGGTCACATGACCAGACCAACGGGATTGCCAAAACCATTCTGCAGGGCACCACCAGAGGATGGAGAAAGAGAAGAAGACAAAGAAAACGATGGGAGGATAACATCAGTGAGTGAACAGGAATAAAACTGTGCGACGCATTGAGAAAGTCTGAGAGACGGGCGGGACGGAGGAGGCTAGTGTACATGTCATCCCAACGGTCAAACAGACATTACATAACTTACATTACTTTTTTTTTATTTTCAAAGAAGTTTATTAATCAATTTTTACATGTACACTTTTTAATTCAATTTCACTTCAATATAGTAATGTTTGATAAGGAGAAAGGATAGGAGATAAATTTATTAATTTTTTACAAAACAAAGGGATAGAAGACAACAAAGAGATTTGTATTAAACATTTTTGTGATTATGTCCCCTATTGGAGTATAGATATTACTTTTTATTATCAACGGAGTTTATTCATATAAATATATACTGCAATACTTTTACATGTGTATCATATTTGGATCAATAAAGCAATCTTATTTTATATTGTATAAAATAGAAAATTTTAAGGATCACATTTAGGAAAAGGATAGAAGACATTTATATTAGCCAGGATTCGAACCCTGGGATCTTCAGCACATCAGACCAGCAGCAGACCAGCTAGGCTACAGTGACCCACATGATACCCCCTGGGGAAATGTTTTGTTTACACTATTTCATCTTTAAGTTTAAATAAAACTGTGGGTGTGTTGGGATGGCAGGTCAAAGAGAGTGTATAAATATTATCACAAGCTCATCAAAAAACAGATTCGGTCAAAACAGCTCGCTCGGTGTTTCTCTTGGCGCCAGCATGTACAGTGTTTTACCGCTCGCTATGCTGTGCAGGCGCCCCCTGGCGCGCTCCGGAGCCGGAGAGATTGACCTCAGTAAACCGTTTGAGTTGACGCAATGGGCGTGAGAATTCGCCCGGTGTTGAGCCTCCCTCTGTTGTGCCCCGCATCATCGATATTGTTCTGAGAATCGCGCAGTGGCGAAATCTCTTCCAGGAAAACACCACTGGGGTTTCCAGCATCTCGGCAGGAAAAAATACTGTCAAGTCTTACAGGCCTCTTCCTTTCGAGGCATCCCACCTGGGTACCTGGTAGCTGGTCTTGAGTATCCGGGCGAGCTGTTAAAGTTAGCGTTGATGGTCTTAGGTGCGAAGTAATTGCCCTCTTTTACCTGGGGTCTGCTGTCGTAAGGCTGGGCGTCGGAGGATAACGTGACCACTCGGCGGTCGCTGATTGGACGGTGGAAAGATCTGTATGGATTCACGAATGGTGTCAAAGGCAGAACTTCAGATTTCGGCCTCAATTTCGGCAATCCTCGTTTCTCGGCTCACTGTTGAGGCGCTGCAGGCTCAATACTATGATGCGCACGCTGGCGCGTTTTCTCACCTCTGCTCGGAAGGTCTGTTGGTTGTACTTTGGTGTCTTCACAGACATCTCATACGGTGTTTTTGCATGCTGTTCGTCAACAATACTTTGAATAGGCTCCCTCCATTCTGGAACTCTCGAAACCGGTCGTTTTCTCAAAGAGAATCCTTCGATCTGGGCATCGGAGCTATTTTTCTCCGCACCACCGTCTTCGGCTGTTATGAGGTCAGGCCCGCCATGTTTGACAAGCAACCTGCTACAGCGGACGAGCTGCAATCTTCCCGCCATTTTATACGCCGTCAGCCCGGCGTTGTTAGGTTCGTTTACCTTTAGCTTCCGTTTATCAGACGACGAAGTTAGTAGCAGACGAACGGCCATAGCGTTCCACTGTCCACGGAATGATGAAGAGCCGTGTTTCCTTCTCGATCTTTGAGGTTTGGGTTACAGCTCTGGTTCTTCCCGATAAGTTCCACGACGTCAAGTCAAGGTTCTCCTTGTCCATGCAGGCCAGCATCAGAGCCGAGCGGCCGAGCTGATCCTGCACGTTGACGTCACATCCTTGACGAATGAGCAGAGGAACAGTGTTGAGGAGAACGGTCTTGTCACCCATCGCCATCGAGCGGAGTCTGCATGCGTCCGTCGCGGATGTTAATATAACTATTCGACGTTAGTATTCTCTGCAGGCGATCAAACGATGGCGCCAAAAATATCCGTTTCGTGTCTGGCCATGATTGGTATCTATTTCAATATAGCCATTAGGCCTATGTATATAACCTTTTCTCTATCCATCATATACGCCTCTCTGGACTCACCTTGATGAAGAGTCCTAGTTCCCTTGAGTAGAATTACGTCAAAGATGACAATGATACCACGTCATACTAGGGGATGTGTGGCCAGCACAATGCCCAGCCGCCTTTACTTTATACCCCAACTAATGTCAGGTAGGCCTACCCATGAGAGCTGGGTAGACTCAGGGACACCCTCGAGTCCCGGGAAAAAATAATCAGGATTCGTACCCAGGACCTTCGGTACGCCAGTCGAACGCGCTGCCGACTCGGCCACCGTGCACAATTTAATTTTCATATACCATTTCTTTTTCTTCCAGAGTGTCATTAACAGAATATTAACTTAAACTAAAATCATATTTCTTTATGCAAGATAGACCGTTTAAAACACACAAAAACGAAGACTTAGATTACAAAAGATTATAATAAGAGAAAACAAACATTGTAAATAATGTTGAATTTTACTTAAAAGTGGTGGAAAAAATGTAAGAAGTTATTATTTTTATTTTTTTGGTATCTTTGTTTTGTCACACGACTTTGGACTTTGCGCCTTTTAAAATGTGTCCTTCCTTCTTTCCTTCCACTGCTGATGAAATCTAATTTTTACCCCAATTGCCGTTATTCCTTCGAGTTGAAGCTTGACACATAGGTGTGAATATCTTGGCAGCACATTCTTTCACATTTTCAGTCACCCTACTTCCCCCCCCCCCCAATATAAACAAACCGTGCAATTATCCTTCCTGCTATCCATACATTATCCATCTAATCTGTTTATTCACCCACCCATCCATTTAAATATAAATCACCCATCTATATATCCACATTCATTCGTGCAGACATCCAATTCGTCCACCAAACTATTTTACTATTTATCTATCTATCCACAAATTCAATGGTATTTCTAACGTGTGTCAGTCTCTCTTGCCCACCCCATTTAAATATCAAACACCCATCTAATCCATCCATATATCCACATTCATACGTCCAGACACCAATCATCCAATTCGTCCACAAATTCAATGGGTCTTACTAACGTATGTCTGTCTCTCTTGCCCACATATCTCCACTGTAGACAGGCGAAATGAAAACTGTGCTGAATGATAGTTCAAACTGGAGAAAATATCAACTATATCAGACAATCACGAAAAAAAAAAAACAAGCCTCTAGGCACACAAAGCCAACTCCAATAAAAGCATCTCCATCATTGAAGTTTGACACACTTGAAACATCTACAACTCCAAGTGAGTCCTCCTTTATGTGTTGTTAGTTTTGGTTGTCACAGCCGCAGTATACTTTAATATAGCTGCCAGTATTCTACAGAGTCTATGGGTTCGAGGCTATGTCCTTCCCAGTAGCCAATAGGTCTGCATAAGTCCTTTTCCCTAAAATGCAAAAAAATAAAATAATAATATATAAGCAAATAATGGAAATGTTATCCAAAAACATATATAAGTAGAAAGATAATTTTGAAAACTACATTTAAAACGTCCATGTTGGTTGTTATGTTGAAATTATGTTGTTGTTGTTTTAATTTGAAACTCTAGTTGATAATAAATTCAACTTTTTATTTAAATTCTAGGCCTTAGTTTGTTTTGGTTTCAACTTATTATTTTGTTGTTCATGCAAGGCTCATTACTAGCGAATATTAACAACTGACAAGAGTAACACCAGTAGTTAAATCACTAAACCTAGAAATACCAGAGGAAAGAAGGTCAACGAGTAAATTAGTAATAAAAAATGCATACATTTTAACTTAGAAATACAACACAATAAAAATATGTCACAATGCTCTGGGAAACAAAATAACAAAAGCACTTTTCTTATCCCTTCTGCGAGAAACAAAATGCATATAAGTAGGCTTAGGTCTACTCTTTTCTCCCGAGTGGCATTAGGGTATGGAATTGGTTACCTGAACAAAGCAAGAAAACTAGTAATTAAACATCATTTAAAACACTAATCAAAATGAAAAACCAGACCCAGACCAAAGATGAGCGTAGGACGCAATAATTTTCTTTATAGAAGGCGTGTCTGTAATAAGATACCGGTAAGATAAATGTCAATTAAAGCACCTATCTGATCAGTGAAACCTGTTGCTTAATTCTTTTAAACACTAAAGCAGACGACAAACATTATATGTAGGCCTACTAGACATATTACCTTGATATGCATGCGTTGTCTATGACCCAGGACATACGATGGTTGTAGAAGAAGCAGCTCTCCGGTTGACGGTGACAGATGAATGCAGTCAGCTGAAACGGCAACACAAAGACGTATCCGAATGAACTCTATAAAGTGCTCAAACAGATTTTTGTTATTATTATTATTACATGCGCTTTGCCGTCCGAAGATTTTGCTTATTTGTCACCCACAAAAGAAGAAAAAAAGGACACGGAAGTTAATACAAAAGCACATCAATTGGCTTATTATTAAATAAACTATTACGGAAAATCTTATTACGGTTGTGATGGTAGGCCTATGTTGTCAATAGTTTTAAAGAAATAAAAGTATTCACTATAACTATAACCAGTGCTTTTTTTTATAATGGAACGCACCGGAACAACGTTCCGGCACCTTTTTTCCACAGACTACTAATTTCAGTGTTATTTCTTTATGACACGACGGAGATAAATAGGAGTTCCAGCACCTTTTTTTTTTAGAAAAAAAAACACTGACTATAACAGATATAACTAAGAAACGTAAGCTTGCGAAGATAATCGAAGTTATCATAAAGAAATCGTATGTTGTTTGTATGGATTTTTAAGGTTATGTATTAGCCTCCAGATGATTTTGCTCTTTGTGACCAACAACGAAATTAGAAAGAAAAACTTCTATAAATAATTTAATTTATAAATGATTTAAAGAAAGAAACCAAAGGGCGAAGTTTTTTTATATAAAGAATTTTTTTTAAAGATGGAAATAGGTCAATCAGGTGGGCTCAATATGGATTTTAAAAAATAATAAAGAAACAGATTAAAACTGATTTTTTGGACGTTGGGGTGGGGATGTGACTTAAAACTCGATGGAATGTATTGTCATCGGCTTAACGTCTTTGTGCTAAGTTTCAGCTCGATAGGATGACGGGATTTGGTTACAAGAGCAAGGATAAAGTGCAAAATACCATTACCCTTTACTTCAATTGCTTTTCTTCTTTTTGTGTGTGTCTGAATGTTTAGGCATTATTCTAGCAGGACTTACGTTCGCTTGTAGACTGCATTCTGGATGCCAGGTTGACTGTATCCCCAAACAGCAGGTACCTTTGCATTTTTAAGCCAACGACTCCAGCCGCCACCATACCTGTGTGTGTGTGAGGGGGGGGGATATAACGTATGTAGGTCATCAAGGAACTCGCAAAACATGTTTTGACCGGGCATGATTGCTTCTTGACAGATATACAACTACAACAAAAAAAGCTACTGCATTAGTTTGAATAACATGGATTTGTACCCAGGTTCTGGAGGATGTCACTTTGCACCTAGCTCTTTTGGGGTACCTGACATTAAGTTGGTAAGCATTTAGATAAAATTGCTCTTTTTTAAACAATTGCATTTGTTTAGTTACTGCTACTGATGAATGATGATAGATGGTGAATGAAAAACTGTTAAAGTTAAAATAATATGATCCGCTAAAAAGAAGTCCAATGGAACCTCTAGCACAGACGCCATCAATCAGAGAAAACGAAGATCTCCATTACGAATTACGATGCAAGATTTATAACTGGACCCAAGAAGAACGAGCTGTAACAATTTCAGAGTCTTTAAAACTCCTACAAGTTATTCAAATTTCAGGCGTCTTGGAACTTGTTCAATCAAATGAACACTAATAAAATAGGAAACAACAACCCAATAACGGTGGATAACCCTCTGCAAAAATTATGATCTAGACCAGGGGTTGGCAACCTTTTGACAATAGTGTGCCAAAGTAGAATTTCTAATTCATTCAGCGCGCCAAAAGCTTAAAATATATCCTGCTCTAGCACTCAATTTCTTGAATTGCTATTTTTTGTCTTCCGCGTGCCAATGTAAATGAATCTTCGTGCCAAGTCCGGCACGCGTTTTGTAGGTTGCCGACCCCTGATCTAGTATACAGAAGAACAACAAACTTTGTGCCCGATATGTCTATAGTGTACATCAAAGGTAACACTAATTTATCTAAGCATTCATTATTGCTCAATTTGATCCAGATTTAACGCAAACTGCTAAGCTGTTTAAGTAATTTCTACTATTCATATAACGAGCTAATGCGTTAAAGTGCTTAACCCCCCCCCCCCCCCCCCATTATAAGATTACAGTAAAACGTGGTAGGGTACTGGGTGAACATGTGGATGCAAAAATCTTCTGTAAATAATGACCTGTGTTGACGCCGAACTTGAGGCTGATCCCGTGACCAAGTAAAGTATCATCCCAGTGCACTCTGGACATTTTGTCCTTCAGGCTCAGGCAGAAGTCGGCAATTTCCGTCACGTGATCGTTCCCGTTTCTCTCAGGCACACCAGAGACCAAAAGGTATGTGTCTTCTGTAGGGTGGGGGGAAAATGATAGGATTTCAATGAATACGAACTAACTATTCTCAGACATAATGGATTATTACCCTCTTCAACATACCACAACATACTTTATAAAAACAAAGAACAGCTAAGAAAAAAACAACACGACGAAATGTTATTCTGGCATTGATTGCAGGAGATAAAATAGATCTATAACTTGGGGTTGACAAAAGAAGTAGGCCTTTACATTTGTCTGGAAATGACTGCAAGAGAACAAAGAGTTCTACAGCCTGGTTGAAAAGAAATATAAGTTGGTCTGGAAATGACTGCAAGAGAACAAACAATTCTACAGGGCCTTTACACTGTAGTAGGTATGTCTGCACTCTGTGAGCCTGTTTCCTTGGAACTTCCGTGTACATGTCTCTTTTTTCACTGACAATAATTCATGTTTTTACATACCCAGCGTCTCAATTTTGTACACGTCATACTTGAAGACTTCGCAGTCGATGATGTCAAACACTTTGTTAACTAAGGCGATGGTGGCGCCAGCAGAGCACGTCTTGACGATGTCCTCCAAGTCACAGAGAACTGCAAAGCACACGGTGGCTTGTGCAAACATCTCAGGAAGTACAGGTGATCCTTCCAGTAATCTAAAAAAGAATAAGCTTATTACTTTAGGTCTATGCCTACTCTCTATTATATAATTTAAAATCTATAACTATATTATATGGACAAGAGATGAGAATCGAACCCCACTTTTAAAAGTTCAGTTTCGGTTCGGTAGGATTGCTAGGAATTCAGTTTAGATAAGTTTAGATTCGGTTCGGTAGGACTGGTAGAAATCTGGTTCGGTAGGATTGGTAGGAATCTGGTTCGGTATGACTGGTAGGGATCTGGTTCGGTAAGATTGGTAGGAATCTGTTTCGGTAGGATTGGTAGGAATCTGGTTCGGTATGACTGGTAGGGATCTGGTTCGGTAAGATTGGTAGGAATCTGGTTCGGTAGGATTGCTAGGAATTTGGTTCGGTAGGATTGCTAGGAATTTGGTTCGGTAGGATTGCTAGGAATTTGGTTCGGAAGGATTGCTAGGAATTTGGTTCGGTAGGATTGGTGCTGATCTGGTTCGGTAGGATTGGTAGGAATCTGGTTCGGTAGGATTGCTAGGAATTTGGTTCGGTAGGATTGCTAGGAATTTGGTTCGGTAGGATTGGTGCTGATCTGGTTCGGTAGGATTGGTAGGAATCTGGTTCGGTAGGATTGCTAGGAATTTGGTTCGGTAGGATTGCTAGGAATTTGGTTCGGTAGGATTGCTAGGAATTTGGTTCGGTAGGATTGCTAGGAATTTGGTTCGGTAGGATTGGTGCTGATCTGGTTCGGTAGGATTGGTAGGAATCTGGTTCGGTAGGATTGCTAGGAATTTGGTTCGGTAGGATTGGTGCTGATCTGGTTCGGTAGGATTGGTAGGAATCTGGTTCGGTAGGATTGCTAGGAATCTAAGTTCAGGCTCAGTTCGATAACTCGTACAATATTTGGGTTTTAATACAATTATTTCTATTTAACAAATCCAAACTTTATTAATAAAAAGAAGTGTTTTTTTTTTACAACTGGATCGTCCCCTTTATTTCGAATAGCCTAATTATTGTCTTCTCCAGCATTTTCAAACCAACATTATGTATATGCTTGATGTAACGCGTGGCAAATAGGTAATAAAACAACGACAATTAGTGATCTTTTTTTAATTAGGTCTACTAGTATGAAATACTAATAATATAAGTATTTCTAGTAAAAGTAGGTTAGCCACGTGTCGACTTATAAATTATAAGCTACTTAGGCTTGGATCCCAGTGTTCTGTGACCTCCAGCGGAGGTGTATAATTTTCACTTAAAAGTAATGTTAAAAAAAATTTATGTAAGCTTTTATTATTATTGCAATTTTCTAACTTTTAATACCTTTATCTAATCAAGACATATTGCAGGGATGGTGCAAATGCGACTGGAAGAGCCACATGCGGATCCTCGTTGAGTAAAGTGCGGCTTGCAAGAAAATTTTAATGTTCTTTTTTTTTCTTTATAATTTGAATAAATTCTTATACATGTTTTAATAAATAATATATTACGCTATATGTGCCCTTTACAGAACACTCGAGGCATGTGTACTATTAATTGTAATAAACTTTGTATCTGGGCCAAGGAAGTAATCATCTTCTATCTAAAAGTAACGTCTGTAAACTTATAAAGTACCCTTCGGATGTACTTCGAACCAAATTGATTCATAGAATCCATCTATGTAGCGTTCACCAGTTTCTGTGGCCACGGTATACTAGGTGATTGTGTGGCCAGCACTATGCACAGACGCCTTTTACTTTACCCCAACTAAGGTCAGACTCAGGGCACTCTCCAGACCCGGGAAAAAAATCCTTCGGTACGCCAGCCGAACGCACCGCCACGGTCCCCCTTGTAAACTTATAAGACACTTGTAATGAATTTTGAAGATACTTTTTGGCAATCATCTTTGGGTACATCTCATTCAGCATCTCCCTCCTTCTCGTCTGCTCCCTGAAAAGCTTACGGGATTTCTTGACGATACCGACAGACATTATTTTGATGTTGGTGACCAACCTGGAAGACAAACGAAAAGGGAGTTCTAGATAGTCACGGGAATTAATATTGATAAATATAAGAAATCCAGGACAGCTTCTTCACTTTATTAGTCAGTGTATCGCATATTGCATTAATAACCGTTTCACCCACTGATCTATCATCTTATCGATAGGAGTAGACACTGGTGTGGGGTGCGGGGGGGGGGGGAGTTTAAGGAGCACATCTCGCTAAGAACCTCCACCCCGCACCCCCTCCCCCTTCTTTTTGTTTCCGAACAGAACACAAAGGCTTTGAAAATGTTTTTTTTTCTTACTTTTTAATAATAAATTCTATTTAATTGATCAATTAATTGTAACTACTGATCATTCAATAAAATATTCGTTTTTTCAACTGTTATGGAGGGAAATAGTGCACTAGTTCAGAATTAGCCTGCTGTTATTGTCACCCACTGAGCATTATTTACCTTTCTTGAAAATGTTTGCTCCATCTCCCCTTACTTTATTCTCCTTGACCCTTGCCACTCTCTACCTCTCCCCCAAATTAACACTATTATCTCCCCCAGTAATGCTGGCTGCAGCCACTGCACACTTTACCCTGTCCGTGTAAGTTGTGGCGTTAGAAATTAAAGCCAGCGATAACAGAGGCCAACTTACCGAACACACAAGAGAACATCAAGAGGATATATCGTCAGCTCAACGATGAAGATGGCGGACATGTAGACTTTGGTTATCAAGCTCTGCTGCCCAGCGGATTGCGTGGCGTTGGCGATAGCTTCACCCAGAATAGCCTGCAAGGATACGCGCATAACTTTACTTTTTATATAGGCTACAGCATTGGCAAATTTGCAAGGCAGACATATTGAAGTAAACACAATCAGTAGCACAGTAAAAACTCAATTTGGATATCATGTAACACATAATATAACCCAGAAACCTAAAAAAAACGGTAGGCTTATATTTGTAGAGGAAGGTTATTGTTGACAGCTTTTAAAATATAAGCGATGTATTATATGAGACCAAGAAAAAATCTAGTTTGGTGAAATTATGAATGATGAATGTTAAGTGTGTAAAGCTTTATAGAGATTTCTCTTTGTCACTATGTTAATGAGTCTGAGTCCGATGTATTCGAACACTTCCGGTCATATTCGTTAATTTACAGACAAAACATGCCTATGTGCTGTGTTCCTTGTTGCCAAAAACATCATCTAAAGTTTGTTGCCGGAAAAAAACGGAAGTTCAAGTATGCATTAAACCCAAAAGGTCAGGCCTTATTAAGACTTGTCAATACCTGTGTGTATATATGAGAAAATGTTATACTACAAATGTTAAATAGTTATAGTGTAATTAATTAGAGAAGAATGTAAGTGTAAGCTGTCACAATTCTGGATTTAATCGTGACTATTAGCACTTAGATAGATAGCAGTGTATAACTAGAACCTTAGATTAGCTTAAGTTTAGCTAGAATAGAGAGAAGGTTAGTCTGACGTCACTATCTTCTCCCCCCCTTACGCAATTACATCTCCCCATCACTCTTTCTCACCTGTTTCTCTACCCTTCACTATACTCTTGTACTACGCCCAAATTCAGAGTCTACTGACTAATACAACCAACTTGGTACTACATCTTGGTTGAATGGGTACGAATGTGTTAGTTAGAATGTATATATTTTATCCTATGCTATATTAATGTATTCATATCATGTCTTAATGTATTTATATATTGTGCTATTTTAACGCATGTGTAGATAGTCACTACTCGATCCCTCACTCACCCCTTCCTCTTCGCGCCCCCGCCACCCCCCCCCTTTATATCCCATCAGCTTAGCGGCACGTTATGCAATTGCTTTGAGACGGTCGTTCCCTGAGCGAGTCATTACTCGATCCCTCACTCACCCCCTCCTCTTCGCGTCCCCGCCACCCCCCCCCCCCCTTTTATATCCCTCAGCTTAGCGGCACGTTATGCAATTGCTTTGAGACGGTCGTTCTCTGAGCGTTGACCAGAGAACCCAGTTCGCACACACGTAACTAATTCTCGTCCGAAACCCCCCCCCCCCCCCCCCAGCCACTTGAGTTAACTACTTAAGATTCTACCAAAGGGAGATAAACTCCCCCACTCAGCAGGACGTCTGTACTAATTGTCTTTCATCTAGACTCCCTCTCCCCCCCCCTTTTCCGCCCCTCGCAACCCCGACCCCAATCCATTTTTGGCTCCAATAAGCTTTTCTTATGCAAATGTATATTCAATCTAGCCAATGAGAATAGGATGTAATTAAATGTAAGCCAACCAAATTAACCTTGGGTCAGGTGACTAATGTTCACGAAAAAGCCCGCCCAACTAAACTAAAGCAGATCTCCCCCAGCTCCCGAGCTAGACACATCGTTTTGGTCTAACTCCCGAATTGTTACTTGGACTTGCTGATACTTAGCCAGTAATCGTAATTTCCTCATTATAGTTACGTAGCCTAAACTTGGATTCCGCAACAACACAGTATATTGAGTGATAGACGTTCCTGTGCATATATCTCAAGCATTATATCTCCCCTGCATGTTAGTATATGTATTTCATCATTGGATATTAAATTTGAATCATAAATAAACACCTGAAACGTAACCAGAGACTTGCTTGCCTAACTTAGAACTGTCTATTTGTGTGTGTTTAATAACAACTGAACGAGCCAGTAGAGAACAAATAAATATTCCAGGTCAACTACAGCATCGGCACCTCATACCTCTAAGACAACCAGCCATTATTACCCCCCTCTCAATTGCCACGTCGTGACAAAGTGGGACCTCGTATCCGGGATTATCTGAACTTCAAGCCGTTCAGCGCACTGTCAACAGCAACAACCCGAGGACTACGCCAATTCTGAAACCGACCCTGGATGGGGGCTCATCTCTCTACAACACAAAGACTCTAAGCCAGCAACCAGACCCGTCATCCCAACGCCAGCAACCAGATCCATCAACCCATCAAACCAGGCTCGCCACGTTACGCAGCCTACGCCACCCCAGCCTACGCTTACGCCACCCCAGCCTACGCCTACGACACCCCAGCCTACGCTTACGCCACCCCAACCTACGCCAGATTTGCCGCCCCAACCGCCAGATCGCCACCCTCTGGCCCCGCATCAACGTACCGGCACCCGAGACGTCAGCAGAGAGACCCACCGCCGCCGCATCAGCCTGCCCGACAACTAGAGACTGCCGAGAACCCGACAACTGCCCTGTCAACCTCCCCGTAGGAACCCGCCGTAGTTCCCGGTATCCAAACCCGGGAAAAATAGACACTAACATTAAACGCTAATCCAGTCCCGGCACGGGGAAAGAAATTCCTAACCAGCCCGAAGTTATCCGCACCAACAGCGCCGAGCGCCATATAAACGATAACTTTATGATTGGATATACGTGTGTTAGTGTATGTGTGAAAAATTCTTGGAATTGCTGTCTGGTGAGTACCATTTTGAGTTGTATTACGTTAGCTAAACTCTGAACCCCAACACCCCTCCTATATTTTCCTTTCCTATCTCGCTATATCTCTGTCCGCCTCTAGTATCATAATCTCGCCTCACTCTGTTACTATGGCGGAAGGTGTACTATTGCGTAAGCAGTTGAGAGAAGAGGCTATAGCTATAGGCTACATTGACTCAGACATCACTAAATACGTAGTAGAGCAGGTAGCGGCCCGTGAGGCCAAGACAGAGAGACTTAGATTAGAACAGGTAGCTAGAGAGGAGAGAGCAGAACAGGTAGCTAGAGAGGAGAGAGCAGAACAGGTAGCTAGAGAGGAGAGAGCAAAGCAATTAGAAAGAGAAGATAGGCTTAGAGTAGAACAATTAGCTAGAGAGGAGAGAGAGAAACATAGGTTAGACGAGGAAGCGCGCAGAGCACACGAATTCAGATTAGCTGAATTAGCAGCAAGTGCTAGGGCCCCCGATAACAACGACAACCCAAACTCCCCCTCATCATTTAGTTCAGCCACCCCCAACAATCCCCTCCCCAGACATGCTTCTCTATGGACCGACGTCCACGACCCCCGTTTAGAACAGTTTGACATTTACCTCCGGCGGTTTAGCGACTGCATGGAGTTGAATGAGGTCCCCCCAGAACTACATTGTAGGATCCTCGTCTCCACTCTGAGAGGAGAGGACTACGAGGCTTACTGTAAACTGGCCCCAGAAGACAGGGAGTCATGCGCTGCACTGAAAAACGCGCTCTTAAACCGGCACCAGTTGCACGCGTCCCACTACCAGAAAAAGTTTCGGTCGTCCACGCTACGACCAGGGGAGAATTACACCCGATTCGCGGAACGAATACAATCCTACCTTCTTAAGTGGGTTGAGTTGGGAAATATCGAGCAGTCATTCGACGGTATGGTCACCCTCCTAATGACTGAGCAGGTAGAGTCACAAATGACACCTAAACTCAAGGCCTTCCTGATACAACACGGGATCGAAGGGTTACCCTCCTCCCTACAAAGCGCAGATAGATTTCTGCAAGCCAACAAGGTAGAATCGTCCCACCCCCGGGAGAAATCTCTCCCACATCCCGCTTCCCGACAGGAAAATGGGAGGTCGACACGGCCACCGGGCCATCTGTCCCGCCCGGGTCACCCACAGTCACCCTGGAATAACTGGGACAACCACCGCACCAACCCTTCCCCACTAATCAGTCAAACCAGCTTCCCGTCGTCCCGACCGGGTCCACCCCAACCCAGACCCCCCCGCCCCCTCAAGACTCCCGACGTGCGAGCCAACCATACCAACCGACCAGGGCACAAACCGGCACCGGGCAAACCCAATCGACTCGACAAGGTAACTCCGCTGGGCAACAGCCTAATGCACATACCGGCCCTAATCACTCCCAGAACCCCCCCCCCCCCCCGAGGAGTATACACCATCACCCTTTGCCCTGCGGACACCCCCCGGACGCAAGACCCAGAAACCGACACCCCCCCGCTTACACCCTCCGACAAACCGGAAACCAAGACAGAAAGAAATATAGAGATCAACTCTAAAAGAGCCAGGGCCCTTCTCGACTCAGGATGCCAGATCGATGGGTTCGCTAAGACCTCCTTCGTGAGTCCCTCCGATTACACCGGCGAGTCAATCCAATATAGAGTGGTAACGGGAGAAGTTGAGTCCCTCCCAACCGCCAAGGTTCACATCAAGTCACAACCATACACTGGCACGGCTACCTTAGCAGTCCGAGCCAAATTACCCTATGACGTCATCCTGGGGGAACGATACGTCAACCTTGCCGATGTCCCCCTCCCTCCCCTAGCCTCAGTAGCCACACGCGCGCACCCTGACCCTGTTCCCCACCCTATCGAGGAATCCCCCACGGCCCACGAATTCCTGCGGGCCCAACAGGAAGACTCGACCCTGGCCCCACTATTCGCTAAGGTCGGTCAAAACCCAGACCCCCCGAAACCCCACTCGTTTATTCAAAAAGGGAAACGACTGTTCCGACGGTCCAGCCTCCCTGACGGATCGGTCAGAGACCAGCTCATCATTCCCGGTCCCTACCGTAGACAAGTAATGGAGGCGGCCCACGACTCAACCCTGGGTGGTCACCAAGGGCAGGGGTCCACAATCAACAAAATCACCCATTATTTCCACTGGCCCGGCATGCACAATGAGATCAAACGATTTGTAGCGTCATGCCACCAATGCCAGCTCATGTCCAAGGCCCACCACACTAAACCAGTACCGTTAGGTAAACACCCGGTGACCGACACACCCTTTCAGCGGGTGTCAATAGACCTCGTCGGGCCACTTTCCATAACACGTAAGAAGAACAGGTTTATACTCTGCGTGATATGTCAGGCCACCAATTGGCCGGAAGCGGTAGCGTTGCCGAAAGAGGACGCGAAACACGTGGCCGAGGCACTGTTTACCATTTTCACGAGAGTGGGGTTTCCCGAAGTCCTACTCTCCGATAACGGGCCCCAATTCACAGGTACACTGATGAGAGAAGCGCTGCACATAATGAACACCACCCACATCCGATCCTCCCCCTACCACCCTCAATGCAATGGGCTAGTCGAACGTTTTAACCAGACTTTAATCGGGCTGTTAAAGAAAACCGTCGATGGCCCTCTGGATGAGTGGGACACACTCCTCCCCACAGCCTTATTCGCATATCGGTCCACCCCCCATTCTACTCTAGGCTACACCCCCTATGAGATGCTATTCGGTTCCCAACCCCGTGGGCCTCTAGAACTCCTCAAGCGCGCCTGGACAAATCCTTCCCCGCATCCCGAAGAACTCTCCGTCCACGCCTAGATCAACAACTTAAAGGCTAGGCTTAACACTGTCCACACTATCGCCTCAAAACACTTAGCCAAGGAGAGGGAGAAACAGGAGAAACTATACAATCGGCGGGCCAAAGAACGCTCTCTGGCTCCGGGCGATAAGGCACTACTGCTCCTCCCCTCCTCTTACAACAAACTCCAGTTAGCATGGAGGGGCCCCTACCCAGTTACAAAAAAGCTCTCAGGCACTAACTACCTCATCAAAGTCGGAAACAAAGACAAACTGTTCCACATCAACCTGCTAAAACAATACCTCGAACGCCCACTCGACGATACGCCCATTGTAGCAACCGCCATCGCGGAAGAAACAGAAGCCGATGACTCACTGACCGCGTTTCCCCTGCATAAGGGAGAAACCATGGATGACGTAGGAATCTGTCCCCTCTTAACCCCTGAACAGATCAAAACAGTCAAAAACTTACTTTCCTCACACTCAGATGTGCTAACCGACACCCCAGGACGTACTAACTTAGAGACGTTCACCATGAAAGTCACGGACCCGCGACCCATTACGGTCAAGCCATATGCTATGCCCCACGCCAAACTGGACGTCATTGAGAAAGAAATCAATTATCTGTTAGCCCATAACATCATCGCGAGTTCAACCTCCCCATACAATGCGCCGATAGTATTAGTAAAGAAATCAGACGGATCTCACCGCATGTGCGTAGATTTCCGCCGGTTAAACGCAGTCACTGAATTTCAAGTCGAGCCCATGCCAGACCCTGATTTGCTATTTTCAAAACTGAGCAACGCTCAATACTTTTCCAAGTTTGACCTTAGCAAAGGGTTCTTCCAAATAGAAGTGGAAGAGAAGTGCCGCCCATACCTCGCCTTTACCACCGACCAAGGCCACTTCGAATTCCAAACCGTCCCCTTTGGCCTAAACAATTCCCCCTCCGTGTTCACTCGCATGATGCGAAAATTGATTCAGCCAATTGACCGACCAGGGATCACCCACTTCGTGGATGACATCTTGATAGCCACGCCCACCTGGGCAGAACATGTGGAAACGATAACCGCTCTACTAGCTAGACTCCGCGAAACCGGCCTAACCGCCAGGCCGTCGAAATGTATGGTAGGCTTCAATAAACTGAAATTCTTAGGTCACATGATCGAAAAGAACAAAATAATGCCAGACGAAACCAAAGTAGAGAAAATTAAGTTAGCCCCTCAGCCCACCACCAAATCAGGTATAAGGTCCCTCCTAGGATTAACAGGGTATTACCAAAAGTTCATACCGCAATACAATAGCATCGCGGCCCCTTTAACAGACTTGACGCGGAAAAACCTCCCGGAAAAAGTCACCTGGTCAACAGAATGCCAGCTAGCGTTCGACCAGCTGAAGGCTGCTCTCACTAGTAAACCCATACTCCGTCTGCCTGACCCGACCCGCCCCAACGTATTGAAGTGCGACGCTAGTGGACGCGCCGTCGGTGCGGCCCTGCTACAACCCGATCCGGAGCACGATAATATGCTGTTTCCCGTAGCATATGCCTCGCGTAAGCTCAACGCCACCCAGATGAATTACAGTACTTCTGAGCTAGAATGTTGGGCTCTTGTGTTTGGAATTGAGAAGTTCCACGTATACCTATACGGTCGCCATTTTATCCTCCACACAGACCACCAACCCCTCACGTTTCTCGCATGCGCAAAAAACCTAAACAGAAGGTTAATGAGGTACTCCCTCACCCTGTCACAGTACAGCTTCCAGACCATCTACCAGTCCGGGAAGGAACACCATCTCGTAGATTTCCTGTCCCGGTACTCTGACTCAGATCCCGCCCCTGACTCAGGCCCCACCGACACCACTCAAACCCCGGCCTCAGACCCAGTAAATTAGGTATGAATCCACGATCACTTGTATTCCAAATTGGCCCGGAGGGATGTCACAATTCTGGATTTAATCGTGACTATTAGCACTTAGATAGATAGCAGTGTATAACTAGAACCTTAGATTAGCTTAAGTTTAGCTAGAATAGAGAGAAGGTTAGTCTGACGTCACTATCTTCTCCCTCCCTTACGCAATTACATCTCCCCATCACTCTTTCTCACCTGTTTCTCTACCCTTCACTATACTCTTGTACTACGCCCAAATTCAGAGTCTACTGACTAATACAACCAACTTGGTACTACATCTTGGTTGAATGGGTACGAATGTGTTAGTTAGAATGTATATATTTTATCCTATGCTATATTAATGTATTCATATCATGTCTTAATGTATTTATATATTGTGCTATTTTAACGCATGTGTAGATAGTCACTACTCGATCCCTCACTCACCCCTTCCTCTTCGCGCCCCCGCCACCCCCCCCCCCCCTTTATATCCCCTCAGCTTAGCGGCACGTTATGCAATTGCTTTGAGACGGTCGTTCCCTGAGCGAGTCATTACTCGATCCCTCACTCACCCCCTCCTCTTCGCGTCCCCGCCACCCCCCCCCTTTATATCCCCTCAGCTTAGCGGCACGTTATGCAATTGCTTTGAGACGGTCGTTCTCTGAGCGTTGACCAGAGAACCCAGTTCGCACACACGTAACTAATTCTCGTCCGAAACCCCCCCCCCCCCAGCCACTTGAGTTAACTACTTAAGATTCTACCAAAGGGAGATAAACTCCCCCACTCAGCAGGACGTCTGTACTAATTGTCTTTCATCTAGACTCCCTCTCCCCCCCCTTTTCCGCCCCTCGCAACCCCGACCCCAATCCATTTTTGGCTCCAATAAGCTTTTCTTATGCAAATGTATATTCAATCTAGCCAATGAGAATAGGATGTAATTAAATGTAAGCCAACCAAATTAACCTTGGGTCAGGTGACTAATGTTCACGAAAAAGCCCGCCCAACTAAACTAAAGCAGATCTCCCCCAGCTCCCGAGCTAGACACATCGTTTTGGTCTAACTCCCGAATTGTTACTTGGACTTGCTGATACTTAGCCAGTAATCGTAATTTCCTCATTATAGTTACGTAGCCTAAACTTGGATTCCGCAACAACACAGTATATTGAGTGATAGACGTTCCTGTGCATATATCTCAAGCATTATATCTCCCCTGCATGTTAGTATATGTATTTCATCATTGGATATTGAATTTGAATCATAAATAAACACCTGAAACGTAACCAGAGACTTGCTTGCCTAACTTAGAACTGTCTATTTGTGTGTGTTTAATAACAACTGAACGAGCCAGTAGAGAACAAATAAATATTCCAGGTCAACTACAGCATCGGCACCTCATACCTCTAAGACAACCAGCCATTATTACCCCCCTCTCAATTGCCACGTCGTGACATAAGCTATGTAAGCCGGCTGGTCCAGAGGTTATTTCACCGGACTGTCAACCAAAAAACCAATGGACAGGTCGCGTGTTCTATCCCTGCCACCGACGGATCCCTGTCTCCTGCAGGAGTTTTGGGCCTAGTGGACGTAATAATCTTCTATCTAGAAGGAACGTCTGTAAACTTATAAGATAGGAAATGGCTGGGTCACATCCTCCGCATGGACAAAAAGAGGCTCCCAAGCAGTGCTTTGAAATTGGCACCACCAGGAAAAAGGCGAAGGGGAAGACCTATGGGAACGTGGAGGAGAACAATGGACGATGAAGCAAAGGCCACCAACAGAACATGGCATGGAATCAGATGGCTCGCCCAGGATAGGGAGGCCTGGCGGAACTTTGTTGGTGCCTTATGCTCCACGGGGAGCGATAAAGAATAAGATACATGACAAATAAAATATAGTTTAGTGGCAGTTTCCAATTTGTTTTTCTTACTCGAAAAAAAAAATCGATATAACAAAACAGACCACAAATAACAACATTTTAATGATTAAAAAAAAGCATTTAATTCATATTGTTTTATACAAATAAAGTTTTTCATGTTGTAAGTCTACGATCAGGGCAGTTATGAATAAATGTCTTTTGAACTGGCTGTTATTATTTTTAATAATGTATTTCTAGTTGATTTATTATTTTTTTTACATTGCGCACATTTTAAGACAAAAGCTATGTGCACATTGTCTTCTGTGGACTTATTACAGACAACTATAACTTAGACCTGGGCTGATTTGAGGGCGTCGATGTACGCTGTCATATTCCTAAACCACAGAGTGGCTTGCTCGAGTGACGGGTTCGTGTGGTTTCGGAGAATCGTTGCTCGGAGGCTCTCGGTAGTTTCCGCCAGGTGTTGTCCCGTGGCTGACGTCATTTTTTCCTGCGGTAAAGTTTTGGACAATCTTAATTAGTAGCACTAATATTTTAAACTAATTAAAAGCTGTTTGTAGGGTGACCGCGCATATTATATGTATGTTAATTTAAAAAAAAACACAACTGTGTTAAACCTCATTAACCCAGGACGAGGTGAACTGTGTACTGTGCACTTCAAAATGGCATTATGTTAAATTTCTTGTGCACATTATTTCGTTAGAAGTCGCTCGATTATAAGATAAGAGATCATGAGAATCATGTAAAACAGAGAATGAGAAATGCTTTAAACTGGAACTATCAAAGTTATCATAGGACGACAGTGGATCTTCTAAAGTTCAAAACATTGCATTGATTTAAAGAGCTAACGAACTCAAGTAATGGTTTGCGCTGACATGCCGAACACTAAGAAAAGATAATCAAGATAGCTGATTTTTCATGATAAGTTACTTCCCTTTGAAAAACAACACCGTCTACGATATATATATATAAGCTTATATATATATGATAATTACCCGAACGATATCCGAGAATTGGTTCGCCTCATACAAGTATTCCTTCCCATTCAGCTGATCTTTCATGTACATCTGGAACTCTTCTTGTTCGAAATAGCCTGTGAATAAATTAAACAAGAACAAATAACAACTTACATTTCAAAGCTGCAACAAATTAGTTTAAAAGTCACATGCTTCGACAGTTCTTTCATTTAAAATCAATACAACAGTTACTAGTTTTCTATTTAACATTATTGTGGTATTTTATTATAGGGATGTTGTTAAAGAGGGATTTATCTATAAGATAACCATGACTGAAGCTTCGGTATGTATAGTTTATCTAAGTATAAAGTAAATGAATATTTAAAAGAAAAAAAAGTATTCGTCAAAGCAGTTATCCTTAGTTTTGGGCGGGAAAGAATTCTTCTTGTTTTATTTCAGGGTTCCCGGCAAAGAAACTCAGGACTATGACCAATTTATTACCCTGATTACACTTTCATAGGACAATTTGAATTCTCGTCCCAGGTTTGAACCCGTGTTTAATCCAGTTTTTTTTTAAAAGTTTTTCTGGAGAATGGCACTAGTTCTACTCTAGACTTACATTAATTGGGAAACAGTACAGGCGTCTGGGCAGTGTGCTGGCCACATAATACCCTTATAAACCCTGTACACAGAAGCTTGTAAACGTTTCTTCACTTGCCCTAAGACCAGCGTGATTTGAAATGAATAATAATAATAATAATGGTAATTTATATAATGCTTCTATCCATGCTATTTTATCATGCTCAGTGCGCTCTAGAAGATTATTACGTCCTCTAGTCCCAAAACTCCTGCAGGGTGGCAGGGATAGAACCCGCGACGTGTCAGTTGGTTTTGGGTTGACAGACCGGTGAACTAACCGCAGGACGAGCCGGCTTCACAAATACCTTTCTTGCACATTTAATTTTTTTATTTAAACAGTTTAGCGAAGTTTTCCCTGGGGCGCTACATAGGCTTGTGTGGGCTCTGGATATATTTCCGGCGGCACTGTCCCTAGTCAAATATGTCCACGACAACGAAATGGCTTTTAAGCGCGATTAATGTGTTCTTTATCTATGGATTGATTACTTCATTTATAAGTCATTTTATCATGACATATTGAACATATCTTTTTTGTGTTAAATTTGTTACTTTTTTTTAAATCCCTAAACCTTAACGGTAGTTGGGGATAAGCTGATGGACACTGTGAGTCTATTAGACCTTTCAGTGGGCTTGGTAGACTTGGCGGCGCCCATCTCCTCTCCAAGTCAGTGGTGAATTTTTTTTTATTCCTGATTGTCTCCACCGTGGGTTGAACCCATGATGTTGATCTTGTGGGTCAAGCTCACCGTCGACTTAGCTATCCAGCATCCCAAACCAGAAAAATAAAAACTATGATCTTATTAAGGCAAAAACCTTTCTATATGTAGCCTAAGTAAAGTAGGCCTACCATTCGGACCAAATTGATCATAGGGCCGGTGAAGCATGCTTAGGTAAACTATTCTCATCCATTATTAATACTCGAATGGAGATGTTCCTTGAAGAGCACAACTTATTAAAAGAGAATCAAATGGGTTTTAGAGAATGTTATTCAACAACTGAAGCATCATTTATCCTATATGCGCTGAACTTTTTAATTTAAAAAAAAGGAAACGAACTGTTTTGCGCGTTTATTGATCTCTAAAGAGCTTTCCCTTCTATACAAAGAAGATTACTAAGGGGAAAAATGCTAGACCTAGGCATAGATGGACTTTTAAAAAAATGTATACAGGCGTTATATAGCGATATTAAATTGTCAGTAAAACTAAATACAAAGCTATCGACGATATTTAACTGCGAAGCAGGTCTACGAGAGGGAGAACATCTGAGTCTTTTTTATTTTCTATCTTTAGAAATGACTTAGACTCTTATTTAAAACAAAAAGGTTCAAGCGGTTTAACTGTCAGCTATGATAACAACGTAGAGATACTAAAAATGTTTACACTACTATATGCTGATGACACTACAATCTTGACTAAAACTTAAAAAGAATTACAGTCAGTGCTTTTTTGTGACGGTAGGTACCGGTACGGCGTACCGGCACCTTTTTCAATGTGGGAAAAAAATATTACTTTTCTTGTATTTTAACGTTTATTATTAATTTATTATATTATTAATTTGTTAAAATTAAATTATTTTAAAATTGCGCGCAATAAGAATTAAAATATAAAATGTGAAACTGCTTTAAAAGTTAGGCAATCCATCACTGAGTACCGGCACCTATTTTTTTTTACAAAAAAAAGCACTGATTACAGTATAGCTTAAACATTTACAGTAACTACTGCAAAGA
Source organism: Anisus vortex (assembly GCA_949126835.1). Classification (NCBI taxonomy): domain Eukaryota; kingdom Metazoa; phylum Mollusca; class Gastropoda; family Planorbidae; genus Anisus; species Anisus vortex. The sequence goes on from OX421508.1 coordinate 30,534,235, forward strand.
GAACTATTTAAACAATAACGAAATAATGATATTTGCTAGTACGGGAAAGGTAAAGAATCACAAATTTGAACTAAATAATATATATGGCATCCTTCCATCCTCAAGGGACGATGGCGCAGTCTCCTTTCTCTCTGCCTCTCGCCGTTCTCCTGGCTCGTTTCTCTTCGCTTCTTTCTGTGAGGGTGGCTTCTGCAGCTTGAGCGCACCTTGGATCGCCAGGAGGTGCGTTCCTCAGCATGGCTCTCCCACGAGTTGGGCTCAATGCGTGCCAGTAATAAGTCTTTCTTGCAAACTTCTTTGAACCGCAGGCAAGGGCGACCCCTCTTTCTTGTACCGGCTGCCAGCTCTCCATACAGTAGGGCTCTTGGGATGCGCTCCGCACCCATCCCGTGGACATGGCCTATCCATCGCAGGCGCCTCTCACTCAGGATTGAGTTTATACTCAACTTATGGCTTCTCCTGAGCACCTCCACATTTGTGACTCTTTCCTGCCATTTGATGTGGAGTATCCTGCGCAGGCATCGCAGGTGAAAGCTATTGAGCTGCTTAATTTGCTTAGCGTATGTAGCCCAGGTCTCGCTTCCATAGAGGCGTGTGCTTAGCACACAGGCCTGGTAGACAGAGATTTTTGTCCTATCAGTGAGTTGAGCATTATCCCATACTCTTTGGTTGAGCCTTGCCATTAAAGATACTGCCTTGCCGTAATAATACTATAGAAATAGTATCTAAATTTAAATATCTGGATATAATTTCCTCAGCTGACGGATCCTTATCAGAACACAGAAAATATTGCAAGATTAAAGGTACAAATCAAGCGAACATGGAGACGAAGCATACTGGATGAAACTGAAAGAACTGGAAAGAGCTGGGAAGAATTGAAGCGACTAGCAAGAGACCGTGAAGAGTGGCGTGCTTTGACAGAGGCCCTATGTTCCACAAGGAACCCAAAGGACAGATGATGATGAAAGGTACAAATGCTATGTACAACCTACTCCTGCAAAAGGAGTTAAAAAAAAGACCTACAAATCAAAAATAAAGTTGTGTCCTCCTGGAATATTTGCCTCTCTTGCCCCTACCGCCTCTCCCGATTGGCTACGCTTAGACAGATAAAGACTAATAAAAGCTTAGGCCTACTAAAAATGCATGGTTAATGTTGCTTATATTAAATTATTAGCTGTAGCATACAGAGACTTCAAGGCAATTTCAGTTAAGAGAAGTCTATGCCAGGGGTCGGCAACTCCTTGACAATAGTGTGCCAAAGCTAGATTTCTAATTCATTCATCGTGCCAACACTTAACAACCTTAAAATAATCCTGCTTTAGCACTTAAAGTTTCTTGAAGAAGATACATGTAGTGCCTATCTGGGAGTCTTCGCGTGCCATTGAAAATAGCTCCGCGTGCCAAGTTTCGCACGCGTTTTGTATGTTGCCGGCTCCTCAAATATATGCTTCTAATATTGCTGTTCGATCGAAAGCTGGATTCGAAGTCAAGGTAAAGTTTAATTAAAGTCTGCTTTATCGTGAAGATCCGTGAATTCCCGGCGGGAGATATACACATTACACACACAGACAAAGTAATCATACGAACTGGTCCAGGAAATATTTTTTAATAGATAAACAAAAAAAAAAATAGTCTAGTCTAGAAGTTGATGGAAGCGATATGATAGGGATGTTTAATGAACTAGATCTAGTGTGTCGTACATACACAAAGTTAGACAGGCCAACAGAAGGGATGCATCTAGCTTAGTGCAGAGGCAGACTATGGAACGGACATGCGCAGAGACGTGTACAGAAAAATGACAAGAAAATGGCTACGTTAGAAGGACTATGTATTGCTTTGCGCACACACAAGCACAGACACATACAGATTAACCAGTGGGTAGAGAATCAAAAAAGAAGATCTAACATGGGACAGATACAAAGGCGAATAGACAGAAAGAGAGAACGCCATTATAATTATTACATAAACAAACTTAGGCCTACAGATAATCTGGTTTACACTAGACATTGGGACGCTTGCAGGTATACTGATTGACTGATAGGTGAATTGACTAGCGGCTAGCGTAATAGAAGAGAGACAGTCTTGACATAATGTAAGCAAAGGCATAATTAACCATACAATGACAGACACAGAGTCATCCCTGATTCTACCCATCCCTGATTCTACCCAGCAATGATCCTACCTACCCATGTGGATAGTAAAGCACATTTAGACATTGCGGCCATTTATGTTCATGCCAATGAAACGGGCTATCGTACCATCATCAGGCCTGTAGATCTGCAATAACCATTCTAGACAACGGCTCACCTTTGTTCCAGAACACAGACCCGCGCGCCCTCTCTAGGCCCAGGTGCTCTGCCGCCATGGTAAGTAAATGGTAAGCGTTGAGGCTCAGCCAGCGATCACCAGGTGAATGGTTGTATATGACGTCCTGCATCCAGTGGATTAGAACTGAGTTGATGTTGCTGAGTATTGAAGTTACAAGTGAACCAAAGACATGTTGATGACCAGAATATGTGCAGAACAGAATATGTGCAGAACAGAACAAGTGCAGAATAGAATATGTGCAGAACAGAATATGTGCAGAACAGAATATGTGCAGAACAGAATATGTGCAGAACAGAATATGTGCAGAACAGAACAAGTGCAGAATAGAATATGTGCAGAACAGAATATGTGCAGAACAGAATATGTTCAGAACAGAATATGTCCACAACAGATTATGTACAGAACAGAGTATGTTCTGAACATAATATGTGCAGAACAGAATGTGTGTAGAATAGAATATATACAGAGCAGAGTATATGCAGAACAGAATATGTTTACAACAGAATATTTGCAGAACAGAATATGTGCACAACATAATAATTGCAGAACAGAATATGTGATCCATACACTTACTTACTGAATCAAATACTAGCTCAAACTCATTCACTTATCCTCCCCCTCCCCCCTTTTCATCTTTCTCTATTTTATCTTTCTTTCGCACTCTCTCTCTAACATACACTCACCACTCTCTCCCACTCACTCATTGATACTTGTTCTCTCTCTCTCTCTTGCTATCTTTCAATCACTCACTTGCTAACTCAATCTCACTTTCACTCATTTCTTTCGCAGCCACTCACTCACTTATACACACACTTGCCCTTGTTATACACAAACATACAAATACTTTTTAACAATTCCTAATTAGCCATTATGAAAATGAGTTTAAAAAAAAAAATAAAGAAAAGTAATGAGAAAAAAATCAATTTCAATTAGTTCTAAGATCGCCATCTTTAAAAAAAAAAGGCTGTCCAAAATCACACAAGGGTTAATTAGTTCCCTGTCTATTTTGTATTCCAAGCGTTAAAACTAATTGCCCACACCTACTCTAAGACAGGGGTCGGCAACCTTTTAACCCTTACAGTCCCGGGCGCGTATATAGCGGAACTGAAGGCAGCATAGATAGAAATAGGTCGGTACGGGAAGGGTTAACACTCGTGTGCCAAAGAATTATTCCTAATTCATTCATCGTGCCAACAACCTAAAAATCATACTGCTCTAGCACATAATTTCTTGCAGAGGTTCTTCTGTATGCTATTGAAAATTGCTCTGCGTGCCAAATTTGGCACACGTACCATAGGTAGCCGACACCTGCTCTAGGACATCAATTTGCATCATATGAAGAAGAAAAAATACAACATTCAACTTGACAACTTTAGGCTGGAATTGGTTTGCTGAACTTGTCAAAAAAAGCCAACAATTCTAGATTTGGCATCAAAATGCAAAACAAGACTCACAATTCGCCTTAAGAAGGACTCACACATATTCTATTTAAAAAGATTATTTGGTCTAGTTAGTACATAGAAAACATTTATTTATTATATCGTTTCTATAATACTTCTTTAATTGTTAGCATGTTAACGCATTGAACATGTTGGTGCATATAACATGCTAGGGCATTTAACATATTGGTGCATTGAACATATTGGTGCATTTAACATATTGGTGCATTGAACATGTTGGTGCATTGAACATGTTGATGCATTTAACATGTTGATGCATTTAACATGTTGGTGCATTTAACATATTAGTGCACATATGCTCAGAACCGAATAGCCTCAGACATAAACCGTTTATCCCAGCTACTAATCTAATCCCATTCACTTGTACCGTGTACAGGAAAACTCAACAACTAAAGCAAAATCACAAGTATATTTACTTAGCACCTGTTGCCAACAAGCATTCAGCACAGCAGTGTTTGTTAATAGAAGAAGAATTACCTGTAAAATGCCAGATTGGCTAAGTAATCAACACTGGCATTGTCCACTTTCTGCCTGAAGTTGTCCACATACTCCCTGTAGTCGTCCAGTGGACCCAGCAGTTCAGCGACACTCTGTGGCCAATCTGAGAGTCGACTCGTTGCCGAATCAACTGAATTTCTCTGAAACATAATATACGTTATAATAACGGGGTTGACGTAAAGGAATAAACAATTGACATAGTGTACTACAGTTTTGTTACTGTCCAAATTGACATATTGTACTATAGTTCTGTTAATTTCCATGTTGCTTTTTTTAGATTCAGCCTATATGGGAATCGAACCCACTTTTAGAAGTTAGGGTTCGGTTCGGTGAGACCACAAGTTCGGGTTCGGTTCCTTAGGACCCAAAGTTCGGGTTCGGTTCGTTGATTTATGAAGGCTTATACAGCCATCCCCCAAACCAAAGAGACGTTTTGAAAACTAAACAACATAGGCAGCCGGCATTTTTTTTTTCTTAATGCACTTTTGCTTTATAGCAACGCATAGGAGATAGATGCAGGTGGGGAATCATCATAAATAATCTTTTTCTACATGATCATTCGCTTCAATATTTTTTTCTTTGTGTGTGTGTGTGTGTGTGTAATCGCGTGCACTCTTATAACACATTGAAAAAACAATGTTTACCCAGTATAAAAATAAAACTCTAATTGTGCTTTCAGAAATGCTCATTGTTATTATAATAAACACGCTAATTAATTTCGCTGGGGAAAAAAAGGCGGCAAGTTAGTGGGGGGTGATGATGACAGGAGTGGAGATCAAAGCAGTACGACGTCGCAGAGGCGGGGAGAGCAATCAAACTTTTGTGATACATTTATCTAGGTCACTTTCGTTGACGGTCGATGTTTTTTTAAAGCAAGGCTGTTGTTGTTTGTTGTGTCTATTGAAAGACAATGTGTCTATTGAAAGACAATGTGTCTATTGAAAGACAATGTGTCTATTGAAAGACAATGTGTCTATTGAAAGACAATGTGTCTATTGAAAGACAATGTGTCTATTGAAAGACAATGTGACTATTGAAAGACAATGTGTCTATTGAAAGACAATGTGTCTATTGAAAGACAATGTGTCTATTGAAAGACAATGTGTCTATTGAAAGACAATGTGTCTATTGAAAGACAATGTGTCTATTGAAAGACAATGTGTCTATTGAAAGACAATGTGTTTATTGAAAGACAATGTCTCTGTTGAAAGACAATGTGTCTATTGAAAGACAATGTGTCTATTGAAAGACAATGTGTCTATTGAAAGACAATGTGTCTATTGAAAGACAATGTGTCTATTGAAAGACAATGTGTCTATTGAAAGACGATGTGTCTATTGAAAGACGATGTGTCTATTGAAAGACAATGTGTCTATTGAAAGACAATGTGTCTATTGAAAGACAATGTGTCTATTGAAAGACAATGTGTCTATTGAAAGACAATGTGTCTATTGAAAGACAATGTGTCTATTGAAAGACAATGTGTCTATTGAAAGACAATGTTTCATTGAAAGACAATGTTTCATTGAAAGACAATGTGTCTATTGAAAGACAATGTGTCTATTGAAAGACAATGTGTCTATTGAAAGACAATGTGTCTATTGAAAGACAATGTGTTTATTGAAAGACAATGTGTCTATTGAAAGACAATGTGTCTATTGAAAGACAATGTGTCTATTGAAAGACAATGTGTCTATTGAAAGACAATGTTAATATTGAAAGACAATGTGTCTATTGAAAGACAATGTGTCTATTGAAAGACAATGTGTCTATTGAAAGACAATGTGTCTATTGAAAGACAATGTGTCTATTGAAAGACAATGTGTCTATTGAAAGACAATGTGTCTATTGAAAGACAATGTGTCTATTGAAAGACAATGTGTCTATTGAAAGACAATGTGTCTATTGAAAGACAATGTGTCTATTGAAAGACAATGTGTCTATTGAAAGACAATGTGTCTATTGAAAGACAATGTGTCTATTGAAAGACAATGTGTCTATTGAAAGACAATGTGTCTATTGAAAGACAATGTGTCTATTGAAAGACAATGTGTCTATTGAAAGACAATGTGTCTATTGAAAGACAATGTGTCTATTGAAAGACAATGTGTCTATTTAAAGACAATGTGTCTATTGAAAGACAATGTGTCTATTGAAAGACAATGTGTCTATTGAAAGACAATGTGTCTATTGAAAGACAATGTGTCTATTGAAAGACAATATTAATATTGAAAGACAATGTGTCTATTTAAAGACAATGTGTCTATTGAAAGACAATGTGTCTATTGAAAGACAATGTGTCTATTGAAAGACAATGTGTCTATTGAAAGACACTGTGTCTATTGAAAGACAATGAGTCTATTGAAAGACAATGTGTCTATTGAAAGACAATGTGTCTATAGAAAGACAATGTGTCTATTGAAAGACAATGTGTCTATTGAAAGACAATGTGTCTATTGAAAGACAATGTGTCTATTGAAAGACAATGTGTCTATTGAAAGACAATGTGTCTATTGAAAGACAATGTGTCTATTGAAAGACAAGTGTCTATTGAAAGACAATGTGCCTATTGAAAGACAATGTGTCTATTGAAAGACAATGTGTCTATTGAAAGACAATGTGTCTATTGAAAGACAATGTTTCATTGAAAGACAATGTTTCATTGAAAGACAATGTGTCTATTGAAAGACAATGTGTCTATTGAAAGACAATGTGTCTATTGAAAGACAATGTGTCTATTGAAAGACAATGTGTCTATTGAAAGACAATGTGTCTATTGAAAGACAATGTGTCTATTGAAAGACAATGTGTCAAATGGTGTTGGTCATAAGAAAAGTATTCATTTTGTTTTTAAATCCTATCAATACAAATGTAGTAATTTCCGGCGTAGGCCTATGCTTGCGAGTGACACGATGAAAATATTTTCGTTTTTTTTAGTTCGATTTGGGTTCGTTCGGTTCGTACTCCGTGACTTTGAAGTTCGGGCTCGGTTTGGTCGAATGAGTTCGGGAGTTCGGGTTCGATGTGTTCAGTTCGATTCCAATCTCTAAATTCAGCCAATGGAAAAGTAAAAAATATTTAGAGACTAGATCTAGTCTCTAATTGTATAACAAAATGTAGATAGCTGAATACGAATGAATTAGATCTATACTGTATCAAATTTAAAAAAAAATACTGTATTTTTTTTTAAGAGTTTTGTTCGTTTTGTTCATTATAACTATCAGATAAGTAGTCATTGGTAATGATTAGGAATTTTAACCCAAGGATATAATGTAGTCTAGGTTAAATATTAGGTCTAAGCTATTTAAATATATACACTCATATATATATATATATATATATATATATATATAAACCCATTCACGTTTAGCCAACTAGAACATATAGCACAAAGAAAAAAAGCCAAGAAAAACCTTTTTACGTATGGCCAATTAGAACATAATATAGAAAAAATATATATATATAAATTGACGTATGGCTAATTAGAACATATTATAGCAAAAAAAAGAAAACAAGTAAAACCCATTCACATATGGTCAATTCATCATCATCATCAATCCCGTGACCAATGTGGTCATTGGGGCGGGGGGGGGGGGAGCGAATGGACACCGCAGCAGTCAACTTTCTCCACTTTTGAGTAGCCTATATTCTGTCCCACACATAAGCATTAGTCCTGTCTTCTACGTAGGAGATTCGAAGTATTTTTCTCGTGCATGTATTTTCGAGAGCCTGCAACTTGTTTTCAGTTGCTGATAGCAGCGCCCAGGTCTCACATCCATACAGAGCAATAGTTTTGACAAGGGCTCTGTAAAGTCTGAGTATTGTTGGGAGATCAATGCTTTTACTGGTCCAGATTCTGTTTAGACGAGCCATTGCCCCCATTGCAATCCCAATCCTTGCTTTAATTTCTGACTCACAGAGTCCGTCTACGGATATGATTGCTCCTTGATATTTGAAATTAATTACTTCTTCCAGTCATAACAAAAATAAAACCGAATACAAACACTTTCACATATGGCCAATTATAAAATATTATAGCAAAAAAAAAAGAAAAACTCAAGGAAAACCCATTCACATATGGCCAATTAGAACATATAGCAAAAACGAATCGACGTAATGGCCTCCGTACAGACCTGCTGAGGAATCGTTTGACATGTGTCACACACCTGCTTGATGATGGCCAGGTACGTGTCATCTCTGCTGATGTCATTGGCAGTCAGGTACATGGTGGTCATGCCTCGCTCTAGTTGGAGCTCGTGCACCAGGTCTCCTGTGGGTATGTTGGAGGGGTGGTGGAAGTGGTGAGGAGGGAGTCAGCGGACGGAAGAATGTGTACATCAGTTATTATATTTTTGTGTTGTTGTTTTTACTGTTATTACAAAAATAAAAACTCGATTATCTTATACAAGCTGAAATTACACGGCTTTGCCAGAGGAAAAATTACATAGGCCTATATAAGCTACAGATACAAATTTTAGAAACGGCAATGAACATAAAGCTATAATAATTTTAAAAAATATATTATTTATTATTTACTGAAAACATTTAGGAAAGGAATTTAAATAAATATTATAATCGGGTTAAAAAGGTCATTTCTTTATTTTAACAAAAAGTTTGTATGCCTACTCTTCCTGACTGAGAATCGAACACCAGTCACCCGAGTGCTTCTAAAATAGAATTATTAGATTTTACTTACTGAAAACATTTTAAGAAAGCTTAAGGTCCTGAAATTCTTTTAAATCTTTAAAAAATTTATATTAACCCTTCCCGTACCGACCTACTTTCCCATGCATACCTTCAGTCCCGCTATATACGCGCCCGGGACTGTAAGGGTTAATGGAAATATAATTTTTAAAAAAAGTAGAAAAAAAAAAGTTATCAGTGGGGAATCAAACCCCGGTCGCGCGCATGCCAATCGGAAACGCTAAACACCCAGCTAGGGAAGACACATACCGACAAGTGCGATTGCAAAAGTAAAATATAAGACAATAAGGTCACGTGTCTTTAAATTAACCCATGGAGATCGGAATCCACACACACAGTCTACTTTATATATTTAGATGTTACAGACGCTCCTTCTATACAGAATATTTGTTGCGATTAAAAGGAATAGTTGTTAAACGGACCGATTCGCCATAAGAATGTGTGTCTGCCTCACTACAGACTCTTATGTAAACCTTCGTGTTGTTCTCGTAAACCATTGTTAATGAACGTCTCATTGATTACAGACTTAAGCTTTGTTCAAGACGCTATCCCTTAGATTCCCACCCATTTCCCGCAAAATAACTACGGTAATAGCCTACATTTTAATAAAGGAAATGCGCCTCAACCTTCCCGGAATGCAGAGAGCAAGAGATAATTATGGGATCAATGTAATACCCGGCTGATACAATATACATTTTAATTGGAGTTTATGAATTATTTTACTATTGATATTATAAGCTTAATAATATATGTGTAAAATTTGTTGTGTGGTTTTTACGTTTTGCTATATAGACTATATCAATTTTGTGGAAGTACATTTTGAGCCTTTTTGAATCTGCTGATCAAAACTCGATCTGGGTAATTTGTATTTGGTCTAATCAGCCTCATTGGATCATTTCAACATAGACTGTAATGAAATAAACAACAAAGTTATATGTGCAGCTTATAGGGCGTTTGCAATCCCGTGACAAAAAGCACGTGATTTGTGTTTACTTTGAGTAATGGTGTACAATTAACAATGGCCGCTGTATTAATAAAGTTTCATATAGGCTCGAGCTTTTTTTAAATGATATGTTGTGTTTTAAGTCTTATTAAGATTTAAGCTGTATTATGTATGTTAAATAAAATAGGCTATTTTATTATTATCATAGACATAGATCATAGACGATGTGAGCCTAATAGTGACTTGACTAGATAGCCTATTCACCAACAATATCACTTGACATCGTAGCCTAGCCTACGAAACATTAAAAGTGTAGGCCTATAAAGTGAAATTGAAAGTGTAAATAGGTCTAACCGGCCCTAGCCTAATCACATTAATCAATTAATCTACAGTACTACTATTTACCTCCTTTTTTTTTGAGTAGGATAGCCAATATTCAGATGTGAATTTTGCATGATAAAGAAGTACTTTACTTTCACCACGTTATGTTTGTACCTCAAGTGGCTTCTTTATTTACACAAATACGTCACTAAATTTACACAAAAAAACTTAAGCTCCGCCCACTGAAAACGCTCTATAGAAAGGCCCCATTGCTAGTACTTCATTACGACTAAAACACAATAATAATAGTTGTAACAGTACAGCACAGTAACTCTAATCTTCATATCATCACGCTAATGATAAAGCAATGAAAAAATGTAAGGAATTTTCCTTTTCTGGTAATCAATGGCTCTTGAAAATAGGAAATATCTATGTTTCTTGGTGGAAGTCCGCGGTATGTAAAATGAAGATACAATGTGCGGGCATAATGGCAGACAGTGGCTTAGTGATAGGGATAGGTAAACTTTTGATAATAGAGTGTCAAAGTAGGATTTCTAATTCATACAGAGTGCCAACAGCCTAAAAGTCATTATGTTCTAGCAATTGATGTTTTGTAAGAAGTGACATGAATTATTGTTTTTTTTTAGGTGCTCGCGTGTCATTTTAAATTCTTCTGCGTGCCAAGTCTGGAACGCGTGACATAAGTAGCCGACCCCTGGCCTCGTGGCAGATAGTTGAAAAGCATTCAAAAGGTTTCGGGTTCAATTCCGGGTAAAAAAAATTAAATCAACATTTTCCGAAATTTGGTATTTGTCACTGAATTTGCTTCCGGCAACGCCTGTCATCACCTTAAAAAAAAACTCAAAGGCATTTGGGGTCTGGCAATCTGATTTGAAGTGGCACAACAGGTCTATTTATCCAAGTTAAAATCTATATCTATATAGATCTATATTTAATCAAACAATAAAGAATGTTTAAAAAAAATCATTATAAAATACAAAAAGCATTGAACTTCTTTAATGCAACACATATCCGTTGGACCAAATTGATCCACGGGGCCGGTGAATCAGCGTTAACCAGTTTTTGTGGCCAGGGCACACCCCAGATACTCTATCTATGACGTCCACTCCAGATACTATATCTCTGACCTCCACTCCAGATACTCTATCTATGACGTCCACTCCAGATACTATATCTATGACGTCTATTCCAGATACTCTATCTCTGACGTCCACTCCAGATACTCTATCTCTAACGTCCATTCCAGATACTCTATCTCTGACGTCCACTCCAGATACTCTATCTCTAACGTCCATTCCAGATACTCTATCTCTGACGTCCACTCCAGATACTCTATCTCTGACGTCCACTCCAGATACTCTATCTCTAACGTCCATTCCAGATACTCTATCTCTGACGTCCACTCCAGATACTCTATCTCTGATGTCCACTCCAAATACTCTATCTCTGACCTCCACTCCAGATACTCTATCTCTGACGTCCACTCCAGATACTCTATCTATGACGTCCTCTCCAGATACTCTATCTCTGACGTCCACTCCGAATACTCTGTCCCTGATGTCCACTCCAGATACTCTATCTCTGACGTCCACTCCAGATACTCTATCTCTGACGTCAACCCCAGATACTCTTTCTAAGACGTCCTCAACAGATACTCTTTCTAAGACGTCCTCTCCAGATACTCTAACTCTGACGTCCACCCCAGATACTCTATCTCTGACGTCCACTCCAGATACTCTATACATGACGTCCACTCCAGATACTCTATCTCTGACGTCCACTAAAGATACTATCTCTGACGTCCACTCCAGATACTCTATCTCTGACGTCCACCCCAGATACTCTTTCTAAGACGTCCTCTCCAGATACTCTTTCTAAGACGTCCTCTCCAGATACTCTATCTCTGACGTCCACTCCAGATACTCTCTCTGACGTCCACTCCAGATACTCTATATTTGACGTCCTCTCCTGATACTATATCCCTGACGTCCTCTCCAGACAATCTATCCCTGACGTCCACTCCAGATACTCTATCTCTGTGTTGACGTCCACTCCAATTACTCTATGACGTCAACTGCTTTTTAAAACATATTAAAGTTATCCATAGACTAATTGTCTTTACAATTAATTTCATTGATTCCAAGAAAATTCCATTAATTCCAGCGACGCGTGAAACGATAGCGCCGTCTCGCCTGGTTCATCCCGTCTCCCAATGTTGATATTCGAATTTCGAGATTAAAAATATAAAACGCATTTAAACAGCAAAATTAAGAAGAAAAAACAACAGCATAGTAATGTATTTGTATAGAGCCTAATGTTTGGTTTTATCATGTCATTATCATGCTGGGTTTGTAGCTTCTTCCCATTGCAGTGGTTAATGCATAAAGAAATCGTTACATGACTAGCAGATACTAGAAACTAAACAAACAAAAAGTCTAGTATTCCAAATTTAGGCATAAGTCCACCAGTTTTATTATCTTATAATATGTTACAGACGCTCCTTATAGGCTACCAAGAAGATTATTGCGTCCTACGCTTATCCGTGGTTTAAGTCTTGTCTTGCATTTTTATTTAGTATTTTAAACGATGTTAAGCTACTGGTTTCATGGTTTGTTCAGACAACCCATTCTATGCCCGGATGCCACTCGGGAAGAAAGAGTGCTTATATGTAAATTTGTTCTTGCATATGGAATAAGGAAAGTTTTTTCCCCCTATGTTTATCTGAACATTTTAGTAGATTAGATTGCTATTCTTATCTTATATATTAAGGACTCTCCTTCTATAAAGAAGATTATTGCGTCGTATGCTTATCCGTGGTCAGAGTCTAGTTTTGCATTTAAATTTTAAATGATGTTAAGTTACTGGTTTTCATGCTTTGTTCGGGCAACTCATTCCACGTCCGAATGCCACTCGAGAGGAAAGAGTTCTTATATGCATTTGTTCTCCCATAAGGGATAAGGAAAGTGTTTCTGTCCTTATGTTTATCTGATCATTGCAATAGGTTGTTAGTGTGTTGTATTTCTAAATTATAATTTAATGTCTTATTTCTACTTTTCTCTTTGCCCTTCTGTCCTCTAGTTGACTATTCGCTAGTCTCGTCATAGGATGGTGGCATATATGGCCAGCCTGATGCCCAGCAGATTGTACGTTTCCTGCAATTGTGGGGTTGAATAAAGAAAAGGCATTGTTATTGCAGTGTTCTCTCCCTACACTACCCCCTCCCCTACAAGTCTATACAATATCCCTCATTACTCGAGTCCATCAAAATATATATAGGCAATTGTATAAAAAATAATTTAAAAGTGGCGCGCGTAGAACGAATGTAAGAGCCTTTCAAGAAATCTGGTTATAACACCTGTATTCATTGCCAGGTATGCAGGATGTCACTTAATTAAACATACTTCTTTAGGCACCTGACAGTAATAAAGTGAAGGCGGCTGGACATAAATATGTTGGCCACATAATCCCCTTGTATGGTGTGGTAAAAATAAAAGAACAACTGGTGATCTCTGTCATAAAGCCAGAAATGGTCTAAAAATGGACAATCTACTACATAAACAAGGTACACGCAAACATACATATAGCATACAACATAATATACATACATCATAAGCTTACAAGTACAAAACATAACATACTGGTACATGTCTATAAAGATACGAGTCCAATGCAACAAAATGTCCTTACAATACAATGCCCATACAACAAAATTTCCATACAACATACTAGAACAAAACGTAACATAGTCTACATGTCCACACAACATGCCAATACATAGTCCTACCGGTACATGTCCTTACAACATTGATGATCAAGCAATTACCTACCTATCTCCGACATCATCCCTGTAATGTAAACATTGTCGTTATACAACTGGGACAGCCTCAACATCTCCAGCATTTTTTCGCTGATGAGAATTGAAGCGGGAAGAAAGCCCGCCAAAAGTAGCAGTGCAAGCAAGAGAGTCTGGCCGAATCTGGAAAACAGTATAAGCTTATACGAATCCGCCAAACTCAGTAGGATGAAATCACAAGGCAGCAATGGGCATTGCCTACGCTCTCAATGATTCAACTCAATACAGAAATATTTTCGGATTCATTGTAAGCTTATTCATCTTAACATTTTCGGGTTAAATCATAGGGCCTACTCTATTTAGTATTGCTTTTGGGTATTACAATGATGTGCAAATAAATAATCTACTGAGGTTTACTTAAACTATGTGCTGTAAATAAAATCGTATATCGTTATAGTTATAATTATTATTATTCAACCATATTGATCCACTAAGGCTTCTGCTCATTCTTGTGTGTGTGTGTGTGTTTGATGTTATTTTTGGTTTTGTTTTGTTTCAGAAGTGAAAAGGTAAATTGAAATAGCCACTGTCCGTGATTTCCAAACCGGAAACACCTTTTGCGCGACATCGCAATTCTGTAACATTGCCTTTTTCTCCAGAATATCTATCTTCCACGCTCATTCTATAAACAAACAATTCAAGCCTGCGTCGACTCACCTTGTCCCAAAACTGCATTTGTTGTTGTAAATGTCCAGGCCAAGATGTTGCAGAAGTGACAAGCGGGAGGATGACGTCAATGACCCGGAAGGCACTCCTCGTTCCTGGATATTTGGGAGGGCGGAAGGGGGTGCGATACAATTAGCAAGTTTTATATTATTACACTAAATGTTGACACATAACCATAGACTATTAAATCATCACCACAGACTATTGAGTCATCACCACAGACTATTGACTCATCACAGAATGCACCCACCACCGCGTTTTGAAATAGTTCCGAAAATGACGGTGATTTTTTTGTTTACCATCTAGAATCTAGACTCTAGACTAGACTCTAGACCATTTTTATAAGTAGATAGATACGTTTATAGATAGAGAAGTACGTTTAAAAGGTGGTTACACATATACAGATTGATTTATATAAGCGTGTTGATAAATTAATAGTATGGGTGTAGTGTGGCCTTTTAATTAGAAAAGAAAGTGGTTATCGTTCTCCAAATACTAAGTGCATAGGTGAGTAGATAGCCCAGGTGGTTAAGTTGTCACATAGGTATGTAGGTAACAACGTAAGTTGAGCAAAGCAATTGGGGGAGGGGGAGGCATGTTGTAGATAGGAAGATAAGTAGGCATGTTGCACATAGGAAGATAAGTAGGCATGTTGCACATAGGAAGATAAGTAGGCATAATGCACATAGGAAGATAAGTAGGCATGTTGCACATAGGAAGATAAGTAGGCATGTTGCACATAGGAAGATAAGTAGGCATGTTGCACATAGGAAGATAAGTAGGCATGTTGCACATAGGAAGATAAGTAGGCATGTTGCACATAGGAAGATAAGTAGGCATAATGCACATAGGAAGATAAGTAGGCATGTTGCACATAGGAAGATAAGTAGACATGTTGCACATAGGAAGATAAGTAGGCATGTTGCACATAGGAAGATAAGTAGGCATAATGCACATAGGAAGATAAGTAGGCATGTTGCACATAGGAAGATAAGTAGGCATGTTGCACATAGGAAGATAAGTAGGCATGTTGCACATAGGAAGATAAGTAGGCATAATGCACATAGGAAGATAAGTAGGCATGTTGCACATAGGAAGATAAGTAGGCATGTTGCACATAGGAAGATAAGTAGGCATGTTGCACATAGGAAGATAAGTAGGCATAATGCACATAGGAAGATAAGTAGGCATGTTGCACATAGGAAGATAAGTAGGCATGTTGCACATAGGAAGATAAGTAGGCATGTTGCACATAGGAAGATAAGTAGGCATGTTGCACATAGGAAGATAAGTAGGCATAATGCACATAGGAAAATAAGTAGGCATGTTGCACATAGGAAGATAAGTAGGCATGTTGCACATAGGAAGATAAGTAGGCATGTTGCACATAGAAAGATAAGTAGGCATAATGCACATAGGAAGATAAGTAGGCATGTTGCACATAGGAAGATAAGTAGGCATGTTGCACATAGGAAGATAAGTAGGCATAATGCACATAGGAAGATAAGTAGGCATGTTGCACATAGGAAGATAAGTAGACATGTTGCACATAGGAAGATAAGTAGGCATGTAATTAATGCTAGCATGTAAACAATGAGATATATAGGGCCTATATATATATATATATATATATATAGAGAGAGAGAGAGAGAGAGGGAGGTATGCTGGTGGGTAAGTAGTATAGATGTACAGATAGACAGATATATTTATGGTGTAAAGTAAAGTACCCTTCAGACCAAACTGATCAATATGCTGTTTATGGTTTGTTGGTAGATAATGCTGATATGCTACATATGCAGCTTTGTATAAAAGTTGATTTCGTAATCATTCTATAGTTTTTTTTGTTTTGTTTTTTTTACATAATCCGTAACCAATTTACCAATTGAAGAATACAATAATACAATTACAACCTATATTATATATGTAGCCTATATATATTTTAATAATAGCCTAGGCCTAAAAGTTTTAGCCTTCAGTTTCTTAAAACACCAATAACACGCAACTTTTCTAAAACGAAGATTGTGCACTTACCATTAATTTTTTTGATAGAGAGAACAATGTGAGAAATATAAACTTTAATTAAAACGTAGGCCTATAGCCAATGTCCTAGAAGCCCGTCTAGTCGAAGTAATAAGTTTCAAACACACGCGGCTTGTAATACCGTAATTATAATGAGAAATCACGGTTGGCAGTAATGTTTTTCATGGAAATGACAATAAAATGTCATTCAATCTTGTTCTGCCTGCAGGGCCTGAAACAACATCAATACTTCTGTATAATGGCGGGGAGATGCTGGAGTGCTCCTCTTATGTAAGCTTTCTGTTTAATTAATGAGTTTTCTTCCTTTTTTTTTTTGGTTAAACAGGGGCGTTGTTGTGATGTGGTGTTGTGATGTGGTGATGTGATGTGGTGATGTGATGTGGTGGCGGCTCACCCTTCCACACATATGAAGACGCAAAACTCAGTAATTTTTAAAACAGTTTTTGTCAGGGATTAGCAGAGGTCGAGTCATATATTATATTTTATGTGATTCTTTTGTGTTGTAAAATAATAGGATTTTCGTGCTTATGTATTGTTTTGATGTATTAGGGGCGTCGTTATCTGAGCTGGGGGATGACCATAACTGGCACTCAGGAGCTTAGAAGTTGCAGGATAAGGGAAAGGGGGACAACTTTCGATTGCTTTGCCATGCAGCTCCTTCAATACAGAGCCTTTAGGCCTACAAGCTTATGTAGCGCCCCAGGGCAAAAGTTTCAGCGCCGCCACCTTGCATACTGTAACTGCTTCTTTAGTGCTATATTTGATGTATAGGTAGGCCTATAGACTAGGCTACATTTGCCGCCCCCCCCCCCCCGGAAGTGTCGCCCCGGGCATATATCCCTCCTCTGCCCTTTCCTACGTGAGGGCCCTATTTCAATGTGTTTTATGAGGTTTACCATATTTACAACTTTGTCTAGCACAGGTTTTAATGCTACTGGTATACTGGTAATGTTTTGGACACCATATATTCTCTGTGCAAAAAAACAGTGAGTATATATAATATTGGCGTTTCTTTTCTTGGCGAGAGTCACAAACCCTTTTAATGAGCCTACCATTGATGGAGCACCGTCCGTACAAATTCCCACACACAACTCCCATGATATTGTGAATTGTTCGAAATATGAAGAAATAGAATCAAAGACATCTTGTCCTGTCGAACGTTCGGTAAGCTCAAGACAGCATAGAAATTGATTCACTATTTCGGAACGGAAATTTACTGACCCGTTTTGAAAGCCGCTGCCAAAACGACCCAACCCCCCACTATTCAAACACACAAAACACTTTTTTAAATACAATAAATGAGTTTAAAAGTTAAATATTTTGTTAGATAAAGGCTTCAACTTTAATCACACATAAATTTTATTTATGTAGCATTAGTAGGCCTATAAGTGAGTCAAAACTTCGTTACAAAAACAGTAAAAATAGGCAAAAAGTCCGATTTTTCCCCGTTTGGACTACCTATTATAAGCATTTGTTCAGCTCAATCAGATAGAGTAAGTGAGTGAACATTAAATTTTGAGTTTCATAATTTCGCGGAGCACTTGCAATGAAACTGTAAGCCCTTACGCCTTATGACTTATGACACAACTAATTTTTTTTAAAGCAGGATTTGAGCCTCAATATCTTGGATTATTAAGCCAACGCTCTGCATATAGACCCGAACTTAAAACATTTTTTAAAGAGCAGCTGTGTTATGGAGACAGAATTAAAACAAATGTTATACTATACTTAAAATAAATAATTGGTTTCTTAAAATTTAGTTTTGTGCCGCTGCTTTTATTGTTTATAAATGCATTTTTAATATGTTAAAATGGCATTAAAAAGTAGGATGACTAAAATAAGAGAGTAGAAACGCAATTCTAGTACTTTCGTCATGCTTTTGTCTAAGGGTCGTTTTACTTATTGATAACTTGATACTTCTAAGATTTTGATGTTGTGTTCTTGTTTAATATTAACTTTCAATGCCAACCAGCATATCAGATACGTTTGGTGAGCCACAAGCTCGTGAAGTTAAACCACACATGGTAAAGTAAAGACTAAAAATTGAAAATTTGACATTGAAATTGTGACTTCTTTTTATATTTATAACTTCTTAATTCTTACTTCTTGTGAATTGAATAGTAGGCTATAAATAATGAAGAAGTAATCACATTCTCTTTTACATTTTACTTTAAATTAGAAGTGGAAAGCCCATCGCCTCCTTACATTTATCCCTTAAACTTTTAGTTTTTAGCCTCAATAAAGTTAATAGGATAGTCGGATATGCAGATGAAAATAGGCCCTAATATTAAATTATTCTTTTCACTAAATACTAAATTAAAAAAGAAATTATCAGATCTAATCTTTTACTTTTATTTGAAAATAAATTTCCGTAAATAAACAAAAACCATCAATATATATTAATATATATTAGCTCAGGGTCGGCAACCTTTTCATAATAGTGTGCCAGAGTGGAATTTCTAATTCATTCAGCGTGCTGACAGTTTAAAAGTTTTTCTGTTCTACTAAGTCTTACTAAGTTCTAGCACTCAATTTCTAGAAGAGACTTAAATTGCACTGAAAATCGCTCTGCATGCCAAGTCTGGCACGCGTGTCGTAGGTTGCCGACCCTATATTAGCTCATCAGGATTTTTATTATTGTGCAGCAGCATACCGCATACCAAAACTAGAATAATATAGAACTTTATTATACAACCTAAGTATAAATAAGGCGAGCACCATAAATTAATTTTTATTTGAAATTCTTATTGTGTAGGCAACAGGACTGATTCTGGCTGGACTTGGAATAGCAGCTGTTGGATTTGCTGGTGAGATATTTTATTTGATATTATTAGAAGTCTACTTTTTAAGCCTTTATAAATAACGGAGTGATTATTCGCACAGTTCTTCTAATAACGCTTCCCTATAAATAAAGCACTTCTAGTCATTTTAGTTTGGTTTAAAGTGTGAACCAAACATTTATGCATTATTGTAAAGAATTTGACTGGCAAAAAATGCTTTATCAACTCTGAATCAGCATAGATAAATTAAGGAAATATTGTAAAAAAAAAATAGGCATAGCCTACCGTTTATTTATTTAAATTTTGAATTGTTAAATAAAAGACTTAAAATTTAAACTTGTAAAGTAGCCTATGTACAATATGTCCCAATATTTAACTTACAGGGTGAAGTTATAGAAATATATTTTTTTTCTAAGTATAGGTTTAGATGTTGAAGTTGTACAATTAGGCACTGAAAAACAAACATTGAAACCCTTTGGTTAATATTTGCTGTTGAGTTTTTAAAAACAAACACAGTTTTTTAAAACTGCTAGTTGTAAGATACAAATAATCTTCTGCAGTATATATAGAACCTCTTTAATATTTAATTATGATTAAAAAAAAACTTTTCAAATATACATTTGCACCATTGAAATGCATTATTTTATAGTTTTTTTTTAGTAGGCCAACCTAAGATAAAGCAATATTTATTTTTGACATATATACTTTTGACTCATAAAAAAAATGAAAATAAACTTTTTTTATCTTCAGGTCGTTATGCACTGAGGGCTGGGAGGTTAGCACAACAAACAATAAATGAAAAAATTGGTGAACTACCTAGTGGTGTAAGTCTTTATTTCATCTTACAAAGTAATTATCTCAGCCATTGTAATTGTAAGTAAAGTATCTGTTGGACCAAACTGATCATGAGGCAGCGTTCACCAGTTTCTGTGGCCTCTGCATACTAGGGGATTGTTTGGCCAACAGAATGCCCAGCTGCCTTTACTTTACCCTAACTAATCTGAGGTACCCATCAGAGCCGGGTAGACTCAGGGATACCCTCCAGCTCCGTGAACAATGCCCAGCCTTCACCAGGATTCGAACACAGGACCTTCAGAGGTCAGAAGTAGAAGTATAAAAATGATGGTAAAAATTTAGTTGAGGGATTATTCATTATAATTACATATTTTGAGTCTTCGGTACAAGAAACATACAAAAAAAAAAAAAAGGTGAAAAATAGAAATTCCTTAAAATGAAAATATTTTTACCACCTTCTTTTCTTCACCATGAAACTAGACATCTCTCCATACCTTTATGAATCCATTCATGCATAGGCAGTGAGTAGTGTATCATGCTTGCAATGTCAGTTTTGTCAAAGTTTTTATTTTGGTTGATGTTTTTATTTTATCCTTTAGAGTTTTAGTAAATACTACAGAGGAGGTTTTGAACCGCAGATGAGCAAGAGAGAAGCTGGACTTATTCTTGGAGTTAGGTGAGTTACTTCACTGAATGTTAGTTGCATTTTGTTGTTTTTTTAGATTGAGGGTTCTCACAAGTTTCTAGAATTTCAAGGAAAGGGTTCAGAGTAGGGATGTTAAAACCGTTTTATAAAAAATAATTATTTTTGGTTTTATTAAACAGGTTTAAAACTGGATTTTGGTCCCTCCCCCCGGCGTAATGTCACAATTCACAGGTGGGAAAAGCCAAATGTGCATAGTTTTGTAGGTATATTTGAAAAACAGGTCAAACTTAATTAGTGTTCGTAGGGCATTCACGGCGGGGTTTATTTGTGTGAATACAGTATTATTTTAACACTTTAAAATTCTTAAGAAATAAAAAAATTGTTTTTTTTCAAAATTTTCACATACAAAGGATTGATTATACTAGTCATATCAAAACTTTTTTTCTATAAACTTAGACAAATATAATTTATCGTCGAAGTGAATATGAAAGAAATGACAGTTTCAAAAGGAATAGTTACCAACAACACACCGTGGACTTAGACTTGTAAAATAATGTATTGAAAGGTTTCACGTAGCATTATTCAAAAGAATGTGTATTTAATAGTGCCATTAATAATAAAGCACAGACGCTGTGTCTAGACAAATTGTTCAGGGTCACAGGGAACGACTAGTTTGTGTCTCTCCATTGCGTACATCAAAGAGGAGCGCATATCTAAAAGATCAGCTGAAAAGTAAAAAGATTCATGTTAATTGAATAGACAAAAAAGGCATTCAAGAAGAATTTAAAGACATTTCTTTTCAACAAAGTTGATCAAGTACACCTCCATCGGCAAAAACTTTGTTTAAAACTATTTTAGAATGTTATTGTCGTTTGGTGCCTCCATCTGCAAAAACATTGTTTAAAACTATTTTAGAGTGTTATTGTCGTTTTGTTGTTATGAGCGCACTGAGCATGCTTGCATTAGCATGGAGTGAGGCGCTATATAAATGACCAATTAATTAATTAATTGTAACTTAACAATTGGTTTGATGTTGTTTTTACCGCAAGTGTTAGCAAGGCATTTCAAGAATTGTTTAGTGCGAATCCAACACATTAAAAATATTTCCATCAGAAAAAAAAAATGGGTGTGCTACTTGAAGTAATGATTACCTTCCAACCAACAAACCAAAATCCGGTTTTGAAAATAAAAATTCGACCCCGACTCCAGGTACCCAAAATGTCCCTTGACTCCAACTCTGACTCCACAGGACTCCTTTTTCCAGTGGGGTGTCCATCTCAAAGATCTACTAGGAAGCATATTCTGGTCCATGCGAAGAACGTGGTCCAGCAATTGCCATTTTCTTTTTGTTTATTTTATTTTTAATTATTAGAATTGATTGAATGAAAAAATTGATACATTTCAGCCCTACAGCCAGTAAAATAAAAATCAAGGAAGCTCACAAAAGAATAATGTTGTTAAATCATCCCGATAGAGGCAAGTGGAGTCTTGTTTTCATTTACATGGTTGTTATTGAAACTCAAAAAAACATGTTGAATTGTTTCATAGAATACTTAGTACATCATCTTAATATAGGTCTTATATAATAGTATAATAATATAGGTCTTGTCAGGTGTAAAATACAATTTTTTTATTAACGAAAGTCATTTGTGAAATTGTTCAAAATGAATTTTCATTTTCTTTACCCTGTACATGTTGTTAGTGAATGAGATCTCTGATGGACAAAAAAAAATATCAATGATTTTGTTTTTTTTCTAACTGGTAATAGGTGGCTCGCCATATATTGCAGCGAAGATCAATGAAGCTAAAGACTATTTCGATAAAACTCGCCCTGGAGGAAGCTGAATATACTGTGTTGTTGTTGTTTTGTGTTCATCATCGGTGACGTTCTCATCTGTAAGATATCTTGACCATGTGTAGCATGTCCTTCCACATTTCACGCAGCACAGACGAGTGGGTGTGATATTTAAATAACAAGTTGCAGATACAGGTTGTTTTTTTTTGTAGTGAAGAAGAAATTATTTTTACGTTTTTTGCTCTGGTAATACAGCGGTGTAGAAATAATCTTTTTTAGTGACTACCTGTAGTATTAACTCTTTCTCAATAACCCATGATTTTCAATGTCACTTTGAGGGGTCACTTTCTAGCTAGGAGTTAAGTATTATGATACTTGTGTCAAATACCTGTGTATGCATGGACAAAGAATTGTATATCAAACAGCTGACAATGTGAGAATGTTAAAAAAAAATGTAATAAGTGCTTAAAAAGAGTCTAGTATGGAAAGAGTTAATACTTTTTAAAAAGAAATAATGGAGTGTTGATACCTGTATAGTTATTTATACAATAAATTTTATTCAATGAATTTCACATGAGTTTGTTTTATTTTCAATTCATTCTTATGTTAAATGAAAAAAAAATTCTTGGGCTCTAATGATAAAAATTGCTTCTAAAAATATTTTAAGCATTATTATTCACATTTAAGAATAACAATTTAAATTAGTTTCTTGCTCAGGCAAATCCTGTCAGCAAATTGCTGTAAAACTACTGTAAAAGTAAAACAAAGATATTATTACATTTTTTTGAAGGTCAATTTTATCAGACTTAATTTTTGACTATGTTTCATCTTGTTACCCATTATTAATCTTGTAAACCCCACCCTCCCCTTCCATTAGCCTCACCTTGGCAGGGTTTCTATGGGTTTGGGAAAACAGCAAGGGGTTTAGGGAAGGTTTGTTACTTTCACCACAACGAGAAAATCAGCCTGAAAAATATTTAAACTTAAAGCAAAAAGATTTAACTTTATGCTAAAGTTTCCTTAACTCGTGTAACATTTTAATTTTTATACAATTATTCTATGGGTGTTATGTTTACTGAAAAAACATTTACAAACAACAGTTCAACTTGTGCTACTAACATTAGAACATTTTTTGTCAAAATGTTTGTTTTTATAACTAACATCAATTCAATGCAGTTTTTATTTTAAGCTATAAAAAAGTACCGGTAGTGTTTTTTATTATCTCATCCTATTCTTTCACGCTCCTTGTGGTGCATAAGATAGCCAACAGTGCATTTTTAAAGCTTTTGAAAAGTTTGGGAATTTAGAAATGATTTCAGAGTAAGAACCCTTGTCACTTGCTTAACATCACTGGTACTATAGCAAACATTTTACTATTAGACCAAAAAGTTCATAATATTGTTCTGGTGCAATGAACAAAATAGATTTGAGAAAGAAGAACACAATATATTTGGTTTAAATAATCCTTTATTGAAAGTATTTGCCCACAAACACTTTTTGTCCTTATGAATGTTAAAGAAATAATACACTCTACAAGTAACCCATTTGTAATTATTTTGATGTGTATAAAATATAGAATAAATAAATACAAACAAATCAAATAGTCATATTATACAATGCTGACAATTTATTTTTTTAACTGCCTAATTCAACAGGAAAGAAATTTAAGAAAAAATCAAATGAAAATGTACAAATGATTAGTAAAACAAAAGTTAACCTTTAGGCAGTTAAAATTTTTTAAACATTTTGAAACAAAAGTAAATATTTCTATTAACACATTTAAAAAACTTTTTTTGCTAAATAAATTCACGTGGTCCATATGTGAAAGTTTTTTTTTTAAAGGAATGCACATTAAGACATTATGTAGGTTCAAAACTGACCCCCAACTTACAGCCAGCATTGCAGGGTGCAGCTTTGCACTGGAATGAAGACATTTCAGATACCCCACATAAAACTGCAGGTTTACTACACAACTGTAAATGGTGAAAGACTTATTTAGTTCAACATTTATACACACACATACATAGCCAAGGTACTGTGGCAACACTGAAGAATTTTTTCATAGTCAACTATCACACAAGATAATGACAGTTGCCCAACTGTCACATTGACATTTTCAGCACTTAGATTTGCAAGTTTTATATTTAAAATAAAAAAAAAATGAACATTTACTGAAATTGTTTTCATTGTTGAAATCAGCAGTTTCTTTAATTGCTTTGCCAGTTCCCTACCACAGTCTGGTCTATCTGACCCAATTATTCATCTCAGATGCCGCCACTGTGGGGGGAAGGAAGGGAAGAGGGGGTAAAGTGAAACTTGTAGGCCTTACTATTTGCATCCCACATGTCAGCATGACCAGTTGGTAACTCACTTTGCTATTGATCTCTATAGGAGACATATCTGCACTGTGCACGACCTCGGAGTTAAATGAACGATCCTGTCTCTCAGTATAGTGGGAGCTCTGGTGGTCTTGTTTCTTTGCACTTGGTTTTGCATACAACTATTACAACTGTGGCAGATTTATAATTTTCCCCTGTCACTCTCCCCCCCCCCCAACAGGCATTCCAATATATATAGATTTGTGTTCATGTAGTCATGAACTGTGTCAAATTTACAGAATTCAATAATGCACTGTAACACCATATATCATACTCCCAGTTTATATTACAATTTATCGATACAAATAAATAATTTAAAAAAATCAATGTCCAAGATGTGAATTCTAGTAAATTACATCGCTCATTAATAACATAATTAGTGTAAGCAGTGAAATGTCTATAGTTAAACAGTCAATGTCCACAGCTAAGCAGTGAAATGTCTATAGTTAAACGGTCAATGTCCACAGCTAAGTAGTAAAATGTCTATAGTTAAACAGTCAATGTCCACAGCTAAGCAGTGAAATGTCTATAGTTTAGCAGTCAATGTCTATAGTTAAACAGTCAGTCCTCATCTAAACAGTGAAATGTCTATAGTTTAGCAGTTAGCAGTCAATGTCCACAGCTAAGTAGTGAAATGTCTATAGTTTAGCAATGTCCAATGTCCACAGCTAAGTAGTGAAATGTCTATAGTTAAACAGTCAATGTCCACAGCTAAGTAGTGAAATGTCTATAGTTTAGCCATCAATGTCTATAGTTAAACAGTTAATGTCCACAGCTAAACAGTGAAATGTCTATAGTTTAGCAGTTAGCAGTCAATGTTCACAGCTAAGCAGTGAAATGTCTATAGTTAAACAGTCAATGTCTAGTTAAACAGTCAA
The DNA here is from genome assembly GCA_949126835.1 of Anisus vortex. NCBI lineage: Eukaryota > Metazoa > Mollusca > Gastropoda > Planorbidae > Anisus > Anisus vortex. Next base: position 30,560,341 of record OX421508.1, read on the forward strand.
TGTCCTCAGCTAAACACGCAAAACAGTGAAATGTCTATAGTTTAGCAGTTAGCAGTCAATTCCACAGCTACGCAGTGAAATGTCTATAGTTTAGCAATGTCCAATGTCCACAGCTGAGCCTTGAAATGTCCTAAGTCAGGCCTGACCATCTGTGAAGATATGCTCCCCAGCCACCCTGTCCACCACCTTGTTGCCCACCTGGATCATCATCTGAATCAGAAAGTGAAAACAAATATTTAGTCTAATCAGTTTCATGAAATGTAAAAAAAACAACCCTATTTTCTAGAGCAGGATTTCTCAACCTTTCATCACGTCTAGAATTGAACAGCTGATCTGTTGTGGGGCAGGCATAAATGGAAATTAGTAATAGCAGAAAACAAAGACACAAAGGAACTTAAAACTATCCCATAGAAAAAGGGCTGAGAACCAGTGGTCTAGATATGAAATGAATAAAATAAAAATGTCTAGATATGAAATGAATAAAATAAACATGTCTAGATATGAAATCAATAAAATAAAAATGTCTAGATATGAAATCAATAAAATAAAAATGTCTAGATATGAAATCAATAAAATAAAAATGTCTAAATATGAAATCAATAAAATAAAAATGTCTAAGGGCATTTAGTAAAATTGATACATTTTACTATTTAAATAATTTATCTGAAAACTATCTTCGTCATTCACTATATTATTTTTTAAAAAAAAGAGAAGAGAGGACTGCGTTCAAACCAAATCCATAAGGTACCAAGCATAAAAAGAATAAAAATTGCAGCTCGCTCCTACAGTGTCGTAGCACCTCTGTGGTGGAATGAACTTCCGAACACAATTAAACAAGCCGACAATATAGACATTTTTTAAACAAAATTAAAAACACATTTTTCAATTTTTTCAATAACATATGGTAAATGTAAAGAGCATACGAAGACTGTGATATGAATAGCGCTATATATATGTAATTTGTAAAACGTTTTATATAGTGATGCTTTCAGAAAGAAAATTGTCTGAGAAGACATACCACAGCTATAAGTTGTACATATTACACAGGTATTAAGTTGTACTTCTTCTTAAAGCCAATATTTTTAACAGGGAAGGCAAAGTGGAATTCAACCAGCTGTTAATTCTGCATTTCACAGGGAGGGGGGGCATAATAAAGTTGAACAGAGCTAAATGAAATCCAGTGATGCAACCCAGAGCCATAAAAAACAACTTGTAACAATATTTGGAGCCATTTGAGTACCTGGGGGAGGAACAATGTTCCAACTCTACTTCAGTTACAATTTTGTAGCTGAAATTTTTTTTATAACAAGCTAAGAACTATACTTTAATGAGGTACTAAACTAACAAAGAATAGTGAAACTTTTGATTATTTATCAGCAGAATTGACATTTCTCACATCAAATCAATACATTCCAATCTATAAGCTCAAGCTCTGATGTACAAAACATTATGCCAACTAATAACAACAACAAATAATAATAACTGCTGGAAAAAAACAAAAAAAATTAATCTGAGCCAGTGACCTACTTTGTGTTACAGCTACTATCCTAGCTTTCTCTTCTGGGCTCAGTTTCAACATGGTGGTTAGTACAGGAACCAATTGTTGTCTTTGCTCCCCAACTTTAGGACAAACAAACTGTTCAGGACAAAAACTTGACAAGTTAGCATAATGAGACATTTTGCTGCCAACTTTTAACTGTACAAACAGCAAGGGAAAAAGAAAATTAAATCTACAGTTGTCAGATTGAAAACACACAAACTAGTGAAAAATCAAAAAGACATCTGGTATTTATTAAATATCATCAGATTGTTTATAACATCCTAGTCTAAGTAAATGGCACCCTAGCACAGATGAATGACATCCTGGCATACATAAATGACATGACAGCATGTAAAACAGTTTGACATAAGGTAAACAAATTTCTACCTGTAAAAAAATATTTTTCAAGTACTCCATATTTTGTGTTTCTCTTTCCCTCTCAATATTTCTCTCCAGACGTCTGATTTCTTCTTTCAAAATTCTGGCCTGTTCCGTCAGCATGGACACAGAAGCCTCACTTTCACTTAAAAGCTAAAGGGGAGGGAATAGAACAAACAATACATTTATCCAAACATAATTGTCAATATAAAAAGAAAATAATTCAATAGCTCATTTGTGATGCAACCCCACAGAATGGTACTGAAGTCGGTAAAATGAGATATTTAGTTTAAGGTGTTTTTTAAAAGATATTTCATTCATCTATACAGTGGAGAAAAAATTTCTAAAATTGATTAATTAGTTCAAAAGTTATTCAAAATTATATAAGTAAAGGTAAAGAATGTCATTTTGGAGAAAAATGAAAAATAAAGCACTACCGATTTTTAACAGTTTAGCATTGTAACAGATAATCAAATATTACCAGGATGAACAAATATTAACCAACCGCCAAGAAATTAGGCAAATACTTTAGTAATGAGTCAATACACAAGCTGTTAACGTTTTAAAGATTTTAAATAATATTTAGTTGACTTAAAAACAATTTTATCTTTAGAAGATATTTCGTTTGATTTTATACAAAAGCTGCATAAAAACACATTTTTTTAAACTTGCAAAAATAATTTTAGTTTGAAAATTTTACAGCTATAAGTTAAGGCATACAACATTACAAATCAATAATAACCTTAAAAATGACCTAGGACTCATTTTACACATTATTTTGCATTTATTGAAAAATCAGTTTTACAGACTTCCGTACCGTTTCGTGGGGTTGCGTCACATTTGAGAAAAATAGTAGTCTTATTAAGTATTTAACGAGAGTCACTACAATAAGATATGTAACTTAAAATGAAACTAATAACAGAAAACAGGTAGAACGTGATAACTTGAGACTCTTCTTTACAAAGTGGTAAGTAACACTTAGTTCATGCCAGTAGGATGAGCATTTAATTGTAACAGTGACTGGCTTGTGAGTGAACAAAGTCCAGAACACTTTCCACATTGAGATTTCATTTCTAGCCAATCAGAACACAGCCGATGTTTAGACATTTTAATGAGTCAAACAAATCCTGGGTAAAGATTGTTTCCCAGGTCTGGACGGTGTCCTCGAGTCTACCCAGCTTTGATGATTACTTGACAGTAAGGCAGCTGGGCACTGTGATGGCCACACAATTTCCTAGTACGCCGTGTTCACACAAAAACTTGTGAGCGCTGCCTTGCTTACCCTATAGATAAACTTGGTCTAATACTTACTAAGGGCATAACTAGAAAAAAATATAGAGACTGACCTCTGTGAGGTGTTCCACCTTCTTCTGTGAGGCAGACAGATTATTTTTTAGTGCCTCCTCGTCAACCAGCGGTGGAGGTGACTTCAAACCTGAGGGGAGAAATATAAAATACAGAATAATGGTGGACCAATTATATCACCAAAGTGAAGTAAAGAAGAAATAAAAAGACAATTTTAGAGATTGTAAAAAGAAAAAATTATTTCTATATAGACGTGTATAAGTATACAATTATATCCAGGTAATATTTGTTTACAGACATGTGTATAAGTATACAATTATATCCAGGTAATATTTGTTTACAGACGTGTATAAGTATACAATTGTATACAGGTAATATTTGTTTATAGACATGTGTATAAGTATAAACTTGTATACAGGTAATATTTGTTTACAGACATGTGTATAAGTATACAATTATATCCAGGTAATATTTGTTTACAGACGTGTATAAGTATACAATTGTATACAGGTAATATTTGTTTATAGACATGTGTATAAGTATACAATTGTATACAGGTAATATTTGTTTACAGACATGTGTATAAGTATACAATTATATCCAGGTAATATTTGTTTATAGACATGTGTATAAGTATACAATTGTATACAGGTAATATTTGTTTACAGACATGTGTATAAGTATACAATTGTATACAGGTAATATTTGTTTATAGACATGTGTATAAGTATACAATTATATCCAGGTAATATTTGTTTATAGACATGTGTATAAGTATACAATTGTATACAGGTAATATTTGTTTACAGACATGTGTATAAGTATACAATTGTATCCAGGTAATATTTGTTTATAGACATGTGTATAAGTATACAATTATATCCAGGTAATATTTGTTTATAGACATGTGTATAAGTATACAATTATATCCAGGTAATATTTGTTTATAGACATGTGTATAAGTATACAATTATATCCAGGTAATATTTGTTTATAGACATGTGTATAAGTATACAATTATATCCAGGTAATATTTGTTTATAGACATGTGTATAAGTATACAATTATATCCAGGTAATATTTGTTTATAGACATGTGTATAAGTATACAATTATATCCAGGTAATATTTGTTTATAGACATGTGTATAAGTATACAATTATATCCAGGTAATATTTGTTTATAGACATGTGTATAAGTATACAATTATATCCAGGTAATATTTGTTTACAGACATGTGTATAAGTATACAATTATATCCAGGTAATATTTGTTTACAGACGTGTATAAGTATACAATTGTATACAGGTAATATTTGTTTATAGACATGTGTATAAGTATACACTTGTATACAGGTAATATTTGTTTACAGACATGTGTATAAGTATACAATTATATCCAGGTAATATTTGTTTATAGACATGTGTATAAGTATACAATTGTTTACAGGTAATATTTGTTTACAGACATGTGTATAAGTATACAATTGTATACAGGTAATATTTGTTTATAGACATGTGTATAAGTATACAATTATATCAAGGTAATATTTGTTTATAGACATGTGTATAAGTATACAATTGTATACAGGTAATATTTGTTTACAGACATGTGTATAAGTATACAATTGTATCCAGGTAATATTTGTTTTAGACATGTGTATAAGTATACAATTATATCCAGGTAATATTTGTTTATAGACATGTGTATAAGTATACAATTATATCCAGGTAATATTTGTTTACAGACATGTGTATAAGTATACAATTATATCCAGGTAATATTTGTTTATAGACATGTGTATAAGTATACAATTATATCCAGGTAATATTTGTTTATAGACATGTGTATAAGTATACAATTATATCCAGGTAATATTTGTTTACAGACATGTGTATAAGTATACAATTATATCCAGGTAATATTTGTTTATAGACATGTGTATAAGTATACAATTATATCCAGGTAATATTTGTTTATAGACATGTGTATAAGTATACAATTATATCCAGGTAATATTTGTTTACAGACGTGTATAAGTATACAATTGTATACAGGTAATATTTGTTTATAGACATGTGTATAAGTATACACTTGTATACAGGTAATATTTGTTTATAGACATGTGTATAAGTATACAATTGTATACAGGTAATATTTGTTTACAGACATGTGTATAAGTATACAATTGTATCCAGGTAATATTTGTTTACAGACATGTGTATAAGTATACAATTGTATCCAGGTAATATTTGTTTATAGACATGTGTATAAGTATACAATTATATCCAGGTAATATTTGTTTATAGACATGTGTATAAGTATACAATTATATCCAGGTAATATTTGTTTATAGACATGTGTATAAGTATACAATTATATCCAGGTAATATTTGTTTATAGACATGTGTATAAGTATACAATTATATAAAGGTAATATTTGTTTATAGACATGTGTATAAGTATACAATTATATAAAGGTAATATTTGTTTATAGACATGTGTATAAGTATACAATTGTATCCAGGTAATATTTGTTTACAGACATGTGTATAAGTATACAATTGTATCCAGGTAATATTTGTTTACAGACATGTGTATAAGTATACAATTGTATCCAGGTAATATTTGTTTACAGAAATGTGTATAAGTATACAATTATATCCAGGTAATATTTGTTTATAGACATGTGTATAAGTATACAATTGTATCCAGGTAATATTTGTTTATAGACATGTGTATAAGTATACAATTGTATACAGGTAATATTTGTTTACAGACATGTGTATAAGTATACAATTATATCCAGGTAATATTTGTTTATAGACATGTGTATAAGTATACAATTATATCCAGGTAATATTTGTTTATAGACATGTGTATAAGTATACAATTATATAAAGGTAATATTTGTTTATAGACATGTGTATAAGTATACAATTATATAAAGGTAATATTTGTTTATAGACATGTGTATAAGTATACAATTGTATCCAGGTAATATTTGTTTACAGACATGTGTATAAGTATACAATTGTATCCAGGTAATATTTGTTTACAGACATGTGTATAAGTATACAATTGTATCCAGGTAATATTTGTTTACAGAAATGTGTATAAGTATACAATTATATCCAGGTAATATTTGTTTATAGACATGTGTATAAGTATACAATTGTATCCAGGTAATATTTGTTTATAGACATGTGTATAAGTATACAATTGTATCCAGGTAATATTTGTTTACAGACATGTGTATAAGTATACAATTGTATACAGGTAATATTTGTTTATAGACATGTGTATAAGTATACAATTGTATACAGGTAATATTTGTTTACAGACATGTGTATAAGTATACAATTGTATACAGGTAATATTTGTTTACAGACATGTGTATAAGTATACAATTGTATACAGGTAATATTTGTTTACAGACATGTGTATAAGTATACAATTGTATACAGGTAATATTTGTTTACAGACATGTGTATAAGTATACAATTGTATACAGGTAATATTTGTTTATAGACATGTGTATAAGTATACAATTGTATACAGGTAATATTTGTTTACAGACATGTGTATAAGTATACAATTGTATCCAGGTAATATTTGTTTACAGACATGTGTATAAGTATACAATTGTATCCAGGTAATATTTGTTTACAGACATGTGTATAAGTATACAATTATATCCAGGTAATATTTGTTTACAGACATGTGTATAAGTATACAATTGTATCCAGGTAATATTTGTTTACAGACATGTGTATAAGTATACAATTGTATCCAGGTAATATTTGTTTATAGACATGTGTATAAGTATACAATTATATCCAGGTAATATTTGTTTATAGACATGTGTATAAGTATACAATTATATCCAGGTAATATTTGTTTATAGACATGTGTATAAGTATACAATTATATCCAGGTAATATTTGTTTACAGACATGTGTATAAGTATACAATTATATACAGGTAATATTTGTTTACAGACATGTGTATAAGTATACAATTGTATCCAGGTAATATTTGTTTACAGACATGTGTATAAGTATACAATTGTATCCAGGTAATATTTGTTTATAGACATGTGTATAAGTATACAATTATATACAGGTAATATTTGTTTACAGACATGTGTATAAGTATACAATTGTATCCAGGTAATATTTGTTTATAGACATGTGTATAAGTATACAATTGTATCCAGGTAATATTTGTTTATAGACATGTGTATAAGTATACAATTATATCCAGGTAATATTTGTTTATAGACATGTGTATAAGTATACAATTGTATCCAGGTAATATTTGTTTATAGACATGTGTATAAGTATACAATTATATCCAGGTAATATTTGTTTATAGACATGTGTAAAAGTATACAATTATATCCAGGTAATATTTGTTTATAGACATGTGTATAAGTATACAATTGTATACAGGTAATATTTGTTTATAGACATGTGTATAAGTATACAATTGTATCCAGGTAATATTTGTTTATAGACATGTGTATAAGTATACAATTATATCCAGGTAATATTTGTTTATAGACATGTGTATAAGTATACAATTGTATCCAGGTAATATTTGTTTATAGACATGTGTATAAGTATACAATTATATCCAGGTAATATTTGTTTATAGACATGTGTAAAAGTATACAATTATATCCAGGTAATATTTGTTTATAGACATGTGTATAAGTATACAATTGTATCCAGGTAATATTTGTTTATAGACATGTGTATAAGTATACAATTGTATCCAGGTAATATTTGTTTATAGACATGCGTATAAGTATACAATTATATCCAGGTAATATTTGTTTATAGACATGTGTAAAAGTATACAATTATATCCAGGTAATATTTGTTTATAGACATGTGTATAAGTATACAATTGTATACAGGTAATATTTGTTTATAGACATGTGTATAAGTATACAATTGTATCCAGGTAATATTTGTTTATAGACATGTGTATAAGTATACAATTATATCCAGGTAATATTTGTTTATAGACATGTGTATAAGTATACAATTGTATCCAGGTAATATTTGTTTATAGACATGTGTATAAGTATACAATTATATCCAGGTAATATTTGTTTATAGACATGTGTAAAAGTATACAATTATATCCAGGTAATATTTGTTTATAGACATGTGTATAAGTATACAATTGTATACAGGTAATATTTGTTTATAGACATGTGTATAAGTATACAATTATATCCAGGTAATATTTGTTTATAGACATGTGTATAAGTATACAATTATATCCAGGTAATATTTGTTTATAGACATGTGTATAAGTATACAATTATATCCAGGTAATATTTGTTTATAGACATGTGTATAAGTATACAATTGTATCCAGGTAATATTTGTTTATAGACATGTGTATAAGTATACAATTATATCCAGGTAATATTTGTTTATAGACATGTGTAAAAGTATACAATTATATCCAGGTAATATTTGTTTAAAGACATGTGTATAAGTATACAATTGTATCCAGGTAATATTTGTTTATAGACATGTGTATAAGTATACAATTGTATCCAGGTAATATTTGTTTATAGACATGTGTATAAGTATACAATTATATCCAGGTAATATTTGTTTATAGACATGTGTATAAGTATACAATTGTATCCAGGTAATATTTGTTTATAGACATGTGTATAAGTATACAATTGTATCCAGGTAATATTTGTTTATAGACATGTGTATAAGTATACAATTATATCCAGGTAATATTTGTTTATAGACATGTGTATAAGTATACAATTGTATCCAGGTAATATTTGTTTATAGACATGTGTATAAGTATACAATTATATCCAGGTAATATTTGTTTATAGACATGTGTATAAGTATACAATTGTATCCAGGTAATATTTGTTTATAGACATGTGTATAAGTATACAATTGTATCCAGGTAATATTTGTTTATAGACATGTGTATAAGTATACAATTATATCCAGGTAATATTTGTTTATAGACATGTGTATAAGTATACAATTATATCCAGGTAATATTTGTTTATAGACATGTGTATAAGTATACAATTATATCCAGGTAATATTTGTTTATAGACATGTGTATAAGTATACAATTGTATACAGGTAATATTTGTTTATAGACATGTGTATAAGTATACAATTATATCCAGGTAATATTTGTTTATAGACATGTGTATAAGTATACAATTGTATACAGGTAATATTTGTTTATAGACATGTGTATAAGTATACAATTGTATCCAGGTAATATTTGTTTATAGACATGTGTATAAGTATACAATTATATCCAGGTAATATTTGTTTATAGACATGTGTATAAGTATACAATTATATCCAGGTAATATTTGTTTATAGACATGTGTATAAGTATACAATTGTATCCAGGTAATATTTGTTTATAGACATGTGTATAAGTATACAATTATATCCAGGTAATATTTGTTTATAGACATGTGTATAAGTATACAATTATATCCAGGTAATATTTGTTTATAGACATGTGTATAAGTATACAATTATATCCAGGTAATATTTGTTTATAGACATGTGTATAAGTATACAATTGTATACAGGTAATATTTGTTTATAGACATGTGTATAAGTATACAATTGTATCCAGGTAATATTTGTTTATAGACATGTGTATAAGTATACAATTATATCCAGGTAATATTTGTTTATAGACATGTGTATAAGTATACAATTACATCCAGGTAATATTTGTTTATAGACATGTGTATAAGTATACAATTGTATCCAGGTAATATTTGTTTATAGACATGTGTATAAGTATACAATTATATCCAGGTAATATTTGTTTATAGACATGTGTATAAGTATACAATTATATCCAGGTAATATTTGTTTATAGACATGTGTATAAGTATACAATTATATCCAGGTAATATTTGTTTATAGACATGTGTATAAGTATACAATTGTATCCAGGTAATATTTGTTTATAGACATGTGTATAAGTATACAATTGTATCCAGGTAATATTTGTTTATAGACATGTGTATAAGTATACAATTATATCCAGGTAATATTTGTTTATAGACATGTGTATAAGTATACAATTGTATCCAGGTAATATTTGTTTATAGACATGTGTATAAGTATACAATTGTATCCAGGTAATATTTGTTTATAGACATGTGTATAAGTATACAATTGTATCCAGGTAATATTTGTTTATAGACATGTGTATAAGTATACAATTATATCCAGGTAATATTTGTTTATAGACATGTGTATAAGTATACAATTGTATCCAGGTAATATTTGTTTATAGACATGTGTATAAGTATACAATTGTATCCAGGTAATATTTGTTTATAGACATGTGTATAAGTATACAATTATATCCAGGTAATATTTGTTTATAGACATGTGTATAAGTATACAATTATATCCAAGTAATATTTGTTTACAGACATGTGTATAAGTATACAATTGTATCCAGGTAATATTTGTTTATAGACATGTGTATAAGTATACAATTATATCCAGGTAATATTTGTTTATAGACATGTGTATAAGTATACAATTGTATCCAGGTAATATTTGTTTATAGACATGTGTATAAGTATACAATTGTATCCAGGTAATATTTGTTTATAGACATGTGTATAAGTATACAATTATATCCAGGTAATATTTGTTTATAGACATGTGTATAAGTATACAATTATATCCAGGTAATATTTGTTTATAGACATGTGTATAAGTATACAATTATATCCAGGTAATATTTGTTTATAGACATGTGTATAAGTATACAATTGTATCCAGGTAATATTTGTTTACAGACATGTGTATAAGTATACAATTGTATCCAGGTAATATTTGTTTACAGACATGTGTATAAGTATACAATTATATCCAGGTAATATTTGTTTATAGACATGTGTATAAGTATACAATTGTATCCAGGTAATATTTGTTTACAGACATGTGTATAAGTATACAATTGTATCCAGGTAATATTTGTTTATAGACATGTGTATAAGTATACAATTGTATCCAGGTAATATTTGTTTACAGACATGTGTATAAGTATACAATTATATCCAGGTAATATTTGTTTATAGACATGTGTATAAGTATACAATTGTATCCAGGTAATATTTGTTTATAGACATGTGTATAAGTATACAATTGTATCCAGGTAATATTTGTTTACAGACATGTGTATAAGTATACAATTATATCCAGGTAATATTTGTTTATAGACATGTGTATAAGTATACAATTATATCCAGGTAATATTTGTTTACAGACATGTGTATAAGTATACAATTGTATCCAGGTAATATTTGTTTACAGACATGTGTATAAGTATACAATTATATCCAGGTAATATTTGAGTCTGATGTTATATTCACATGAACAAACAACTTGGTTCCTATATATCATAGCATTACTATGAACTAAAATCAAAGAAGTCAACATGGAGACACGCGTAGTGAAAATGTTGAGCACATACCAGGTAGCTCATTTATGGGTGTTGCAATCAGCTGCTCAAATGTGTAGGACGGAGGCTGAGGGTTTGGTCTTGCAAGCTGAAGTAATAAATAATATAACATTACATTTTAAACTTCACCACGAAGAGAGAGGAAAGAAAATAATTGCACCTAAGATTAAAAGAAAGAAATAAGATTATTTTATTTAATTGAATAGGAATTTTATAATCACTGAAAAATTATAGAATTAATTCAATAAGAAGGTAAACTAGTTCAAAAACTATAGGGACAATTTTTCTCTTACATTTACATGCATTAACATTTGGTCAATATATATAACTACCATAAGAAATATTTACCCTGATAGGTTCATGATCAACTACTTCTGAACCCTGTTGAATAGGAAAAAAAAAAAAGAAAGTGGCTATCAGCTTCGAACTAGAATAATGGGTTTTATTGTTTACATTTTCATGCTTAACTAAAAAACATAATGAGTTCAAAAATCCGCCTTGGACTAACACTGGAATATAAAAGACACAATTTTAAAAATAAACTCAATTTCTTTAAGCTACTATATTATAACTAATTATATTTAGTATGTTTATATTGTTTACTAATAACAAAACATCCACTATACTAGAGGCTGTTTTACAGACGGTGTGAAATATATATTTTTTTCTCGACAATTACCTCCCCTTCCTGGCGCTCCTCCACGGGATGGGCTGTGATCGGGTGGAAGTCGTGGGGCGAGGGGCGCTCCCCTGGGGCCTCCTCCCTGCCCCGCAGACTGCGTTGGAGGCTCTGGATTTCCCGCTGCAGGCGGATGTTGTCCATCTCAGAGACCTCCATCTGTTTCTGCAGCAGCTCCACAGCGCTGTCATGGTCCTCCTTCAATTGGAACACTTGCTCCTGAAAGAAATTACACAGGGAAGGGCTAGGCAAGAAAATCTGAAAAGTTTCACTTTGAAACAAAAAAAAACAAGAGGAATCCAAATTAAAGTACTTTTTATGTACTAGACCAGGGGTCTGCAACATTTTGATAACAGTGTGCTTTCTAATTTATTAAATGTGCCAACAGCCTAAAAGTCATCTAACACTAAATTTCTTGTAGAAAATACTTGAATAGATTTTTTAAGCCTCTTCCGTGTGCCATTGAAAATTTCTTTGCATGCCAAGTCTGGCATGCGTACCATAGGTTGCTAGTACCCTGTACTAGACAATCACAAATTGTATTACTTGTCAGAGGTTTTGAAGGGACAAGGTGGCCAAGCAGCAATGCACTCGACTAACATACCGTAAATCCTGGGTTCAAAACCTAGTGAGCGCTAGGATTAGTTCCTGGGTCTGGAGGGTGTCCCTGAGTGTACCCAGCTCTGTATGATGGGTACCTGACATTAGTTAGGGAAAAGTAAAGGTGACTGAGCATTGTGCTGGCCACACACTCTCTTAGTATGCCGTGGCCACAGAAACTTGTGAATGCTGCTTCCCAGGCCCTATAGATTATATTGGTCAGACAGGGATGCTTAGCTTTTTTTTTACATTACTCGTTGCTTTTGTACTAATGTTCTTTTGAAACATGAAGTAAAAGCAAGCCAATTACAATTATTTTACAAATAGTTCAAATACAAAAGAAATAAGTGAAAACAAAGGGAATGAATGAATACATAGGTAATGTAATAGATTAGTTGTCTGTAATGTAATAGATTAGTTGTCTGTAATGTAATAGATTAGTTGTCTGTAATGTAATAGATTAGTTGTCTGTAATGTAATAGATTAGTTGTCTGTAATGTAATAGATTAGTTGTCTGTAATGTAATAGATTAGTTGTCTGTAATGTAATAGATTAGTTGTCTGTAATGTAATAGATTAGTTGTCTGTAATGTAATAGATTAGTTGTCTGTAATGTAATAGATTAGTTGTCTGTAATGTAATAGATTAGTTGTCTGTAATGTAATAGATTAGTTGTCTGTAATGTAATAGATTAGTTGTCTGTAATGTAATAGATTAGTTGTCTGTAATGTAATAGATTAGTTGTTTGTAATGTAATAGATTAGTTGTCTGTAATGTAATAGATTAGTTGTCTGTAATGTAATAGATTAGTTGTCTGTAATGTAATAGATTAGTTGTCTGTAATGTAATAGATTAGTTGTCTGTAATGTAATAGATTAGTTGTCTGTAATGTAATAGATTAGTTATTGTCTGTTGATAAATAGATTGTAGTAAGGTACACATGATAATGTTGAAGAACGTATTAAAGTGTTAGAGGCTATACTATACGATGTTTTCCTGCCAAGCAAGAGATGATGAAAATAAAGTTTGGTTGTGGTTTTGGCACGAACGAGCAAGTTGGAACAACAGAAGAAGAATGTACGGGTGTATGAGTTGTGTGAACCTGGAGATTGTAATTGTAACATCCCTAAATTTGACAGGCAGTAAGTGAAAACATAGTAATATGGGAACACACAGGTAATGAGTGAATGGGACATAACCCCAGGTAATGAGTGAATGGGACATAACCCCAGGTAATGAGTGAATGGGACATAACCCCAGGTAATGAGTGAATGGGACATAACCCCAGGTAATGAGTGAATGGGACATAACCCCAGGTAATGAGTGAATGGGACATAACCCCAGGTAATGAGTGAATGGGACATAACCCCAGGTAATGAGTGAATGGGACATAACCCCAGGTAATCCCTCACCTTGTGTTTCTGAGTCAAAAATGTTTTCTGTACTTCCAGACTTGTGATTTTCTCCATCAGTTCGTTGAGAGCGTCATTCTTGTCTTTCTGGACCTCTTCCAGCCTGGCAATAACGAGACAAGAGATATCAATGACTTCATCAACACAACTTAAGACTTTTTTAAATTCAATATCAAGTTGCCAGAGTTTGAATATATTTTATATTTATTTTACCCGACGTTATGCAGTGCCTATGGGGTACGGTGGCCGAGCTGCAGCGCGTTCGACAGGCGCACCGAATTTCCTGGGTTCGAACCCTATTGAAGGCTAGGATTCGTTCTTGGGTCTGGAGGGCGTCCTTGAGTCTACTCGGCTCTGATGGGTACCTGACTTTAGTTGGGGTAAAGTAAAGGCGGCTGGGCATTGTGCTGGCCACACAATCCCCTAGTATGCCGTGACCACAGAATCTGGTAAACGCTGCTTCACCGGCCCCATTAAACAATTTGGTCCTCCACATAATTTTCACTCAGAATTACCTCAATTTGAAATTAACTTCTTTCTCTTCCATGTCGCTGATGAGTCTTGAATGTCTGTGGGACAGGTGGTCGTTCTCATTCTGTAACTGATCCAAGTCTTTCTTTGATACATCTAGTTTAGCACTGAAACAAACGAAATATATTTTTCTTAACATATATCATATACATATAACATATAGTTCAAAACAACAAACAGATTACTTTACAGTAGACTAAGTGATTACTTTCACTATTCTTAACATAATTATCTCAAAACTATAAAATAAAAACACTTTTCAATTTTCCAGATGAAGAAATCGATGAAAGACCAAAAGATAAGTACGCAATTTTCAAAAATCCAGTTGTTTTTTTTATAAGGTCAAAATTTAAACTAAATCTACAAAATATATCTTTTCGTCTTTTTTTTTTAAATCTTAAAATGTGTAATTAAAAACACATTCGTAATTTATTCACATCATCAAAGAAATCTTTATTTTAAATTGTATTACTGTTGTGACACTATTTTAACTAAATAATTGTTTGAGTGTTGAGATAAAATATACATAGAAGTAAAAAAACAACAACCTTATATTTGGTTAACTCAGCATCAACATTTAGCTTTTAATAAGCCTTTGGAGACACACCAACTTTTATTCTGTGTTATTATTACTAGGCACTCTATGTCTCATCAAAGACTAAGATAAGATGGCTTGCTTTAATATTTCTGCTATATAATGACATGCATGACCTCTTTTCGGAATTTCCTATTGCACCCGGTACTCTAAACTTACGGTTTAGTAACTCGCTATGATTTTCTCAATGGAAAATTAAGATTGAAATCTAAAATTGTATACAGCGGAAAACTTTAGGCACATTTAGGACAGCGTTATTGGCTGCACGCAGAAAAAAATAGCGAGCGGTCATCTTATTATAGTCTTTGGTTCCACAAGGTACAGACATGAAAGATGGTATTGGTGATATAACTATCAACACAGAGAATGTAGATCCATTTCTAAAACTAATAAGGGGCACGGTGGCCGAGCGGGCAGCGCGTTCGATTGGTGTACAGAAGGGTGTCCCTGAGTCTACCAAGCTCTGATGGGTATCTGACATTAGTCGGGGCAAAGTAAAGGCAGCTGGGAATTACAATAGCCACACAATCCCCTGGAGTGCTAAGGCCACATAAACACCGGCCGTATGGATCAATTTGGTCCAATGGAATTACTTTATTTATACTCGAGACTAATAGATGTGTAGATTTAGATACTCACTGTGCATCTTGTAGTTTTCCCTTCAGTTGATCAATGGCATTCTCATACCTGGCTCTGCACAACAACAGAACATATAAGTTAAGTTAATGTGTTCAAATTTGAGCTAAGTGAAAGATTGTTGCTGACAAAGAACAATCTGATTTATTCATTTAAATATATGTATGTCGCCAACTTTTATTAACACGCAGTTCCTCAAAAAAATATTCACTTCTGTTTTCAAAAGAAACCATTACAAGAAGTGAGAGGGTATGGAGTGGAAAACAAGCAGCTACAATTAAGGTCTCTGCACAGTCATGATGAGATATGCACTTGTATTTATTTATCTTCTAATGCTAATGAGAGGTTTCCCCATCCCACAATGCCCAAGCTACAATGAGAAACCTGGTTTAACTAAGTAAAAACCTTAACCAATGAAACGAGGCCCAAAATGAGCACGGAACAGATATAAAAGTGGCTTCACATTGACCCCACACGACCTCTCACCTTTCTTGCTTGTCAACTTCAACAGTTGTGTCTGATGGTGTTTTAGCCTTTTGTTGTTTCAACACATTGTGTGCCCTGACCTGAAAAACAATGCATTTGCTTTAGTAATTTAAGCGATATTTGCATATTCATCAGAGTAGTTGATACACAACTTTACTATAAACATGTCTGACAAGCAGGGACACATAAAGTTCCTCCCTAACAAAGAACATCACATTCTTTATCACTACAGCCCATGGAGGGCTCGGGCCTGCCTCACCATGCCTTCCACTCGGACCTATCTATTGTCTTCTTTATCCAGGCCTGGACCCCAGCTGTGAACAGGACATGCAGCCCTCAACCGGTACTTAAACAGGGTTAATTCAACTAACACAATCGCTCAAATGCAGACATTGCCCTCACTCTCATGAAACAGAAGGCCACTTCCTGCTTGAATATCCTAAACTAGCCAATCTAAGACATGCATTGTTGGCCCCTCAACCAATCATAGCCAATACACTATACCATAGGTCGTCAACCTACGGCACGCATGCCACGCCAAATGATTTTCAAAGGCATGTGGCGGACACCCCCCCCCCCAGAATGGCACACCAAATTATTTTCAAAGGCATGTGGCGGACACCCCCCCCAGAATGGCACACCAAATTATTTTCAAAGGCATGTGGCGGACATCCCCCCCCCCCAGAATGGCAACTCTTCCACAGTGCTAGAGCAGGAAGAATTTTAGGCTGTTGGCACGCTGAAAGGATTAGAAATCCTACTTCGGCACACTGTGTACCAGACCACTGTGGCCACAAATTTGTTTATGATGTTATTCAGTTCAGTAGATATAGCTGGCTTTAAAAAAAACCACACAGCTTCAGCTATCAATAAGAATAATTCAAATTGTTTTATCTTTTAAATGAAACAACTAAAAAAAATACATCAATATGTTTGTCGTCTGGCATTGACTGCAATGGAGCAAACAGCTCCGCAGACTGGTGGACACAAGAAGAAGAAGAAGAAAGGTTTACCTTATAATTCTCATAATCAGCTTGGATAATCTCCAGCTCTCTCCTGGATACCTGGAGCTCTTCTGTCAGGGAATCCACTTTGGACTCGAGCGACTTCACTGTACGCTGGCTACTTTCACTCTGAACCCTGATCTTCTCCTGCAGCCTGTTATTCTCCACCGTCAAGTCAGAGATCTGGACCTGAAGTGGAACAGAGTCAATACAACTTTTTGTCAGACTTGGTAAAGATAACCAAAAAACAAATGCTTACAATACAATACAGTATTGTATACAGTATTTTAAACTGCAGATATCATATCCTAATATTTTTTTTTTTCTAATATATTTAAATTGTTCTTGTCTTGATATTCGTTTTATCTGCAATAGGAAAATGGACTTGGACCTAGATATATTTAATATCCACAGATAAACATTTGACAATAATACATAATAATAAATAAAGCATTGAATTCTAACTTTATAATATGCAACACACACACAATTTAATACAATACTCAAACAAAGGGTTGAAAACAATTGTCTTATTCCATATGCAAGAAAAAAAAATAGTTTTTTTCTTCTAAAGAATCATGCGGGCATGAAATGGGTTGCCTGAACAAGCCAGGAAAAACCAATAGCTTAACATCATTTAAAGCACTAATCAAATAGCAAGACTCAAATCATGTATATACGTAGGATGCAATAATCTTCTATCTAGAAGCAGCATCTTTCACATACAAGAGAAGGATAAATCCCACAAACCAGAGCAACCCTCGTAATGTACAACAAAACAGAATTAATTCACCGGACTAGATATTTCTTTAAAGTCGTACACAGCAGGTCTGAGCACCTTTTTTTTATCCCATAATTTCTAAAGGGAGGTTCATTGCACCCAAAGCTAGTTAATAAATTTGCTACTGTCAGGACAAAGTGAAACAAATTCACCTTTAGCTCCTCAACCTGTTGACTTGTTTCCTCCAGCTGTGCACGGAGATGTACTTCTGAAGATTTCTGAGTCGTTCCCTGGGGAGGAATGAACAAATAGCAATGATACTTGAAGTTAAAAACAAATATTCTTTCTCCATTATCAACAGTAATAAGAAATCAATTATATTTATTTATAGTGCTCATTTTTGTGAGTACAATTTTAAGATTTTTGTGTAATGTGCCAACACTAAATCTATCCATATACAAAAAAATAGAAAACTCAAAAAGAAGAATCATTTTGTAAATATTTGTAAGGAAATTCAAGTTCATTAAGTTAAGATTATTTATGATATTTGTCAACCAGAAGATTCTCATGAGACTTGATGGTCTAAAAGCTGCGTTTCTGATTGTCATCCCTAAGTTCTGGGGTTTGTATCCAGAAAAAAAAAAGGTTCTCCTCAAACTGCTGTTGGTTGAGGGAAAGTAAAAAATCGTCTGGGAGTCGTGCAAGCCACACAATTTCTTTGTTAGTCCATGCGTTAGTCCAAAGTCTTTAAATTTGTAGAAGGGAATTATTAAAATACAATAAACTTTTCAAAAAAGACCTTGAGAAAACATAAGTTTATTGCAGACAAAAAAAAAGGGTTTGAGTTCATAACATTTACTGTGTGCTAATAAAAAAATAAAATGAACAAATGGCAACAAGGACTCACCTGCTGCCTTGCATCGGACAGCTCCTTCTTAGTTTTCACTAACAGAGATTTCAGTTTATTTGCCCTGCCATCTGCCTGGATTCTCTGTTCCTCTGAGGCACCTGAAGCCAACACCAATAGAAAAGATTGTTAATTTAGTATAATATACCGGTAATGGAAAACATTCAAATTGAAATCTTTTTTTTTTCTTTTTTTCTGCATATACTTGTGCACTTTTAGAATGTTTAAATTCCGGTTAAACATGTATTCTATATGGGCACGGTGGCCAGCGGCAGCGTGTTCAACTGGCGTACCGAAGGTCCTGGGCTCGATTCCTGGTGAAAGCTAGGATTTGTTTTCAGGTCTGGAGAGTGTTCACTCAATCCCCTAGTATGCCACAGAAACTGGTAAACACTGTGTCACCAGCCCTATGGATCAATTTGGTCCGACTGGATTACTATATTCTATACTAAATGTTACTGTTAATGTTCATCTGATGTTTTTTGTCATATGCTTATTACAACCTAAAAAAAATAAACTCTACAGTTTAATTACTCTGCAGATGCAAGTCTATTTATTGATTTATTCTAGTCTTTGTTATTATACCTTATTATAATTATGCTCAACTTTTCCTTCATCTCAATTTACCACTTCAATTAAAGTCCAGACAGATGAAATCATTATTCTGTACAAAATTGATTTTAGCTGTTATGTGACCTATTACTGCTTCAATTTTTTTCTTCAACTTTATATCCATAAATCTAATATATATATGTATATTAGATTTATATATATATATATATATAAGGTTAAGTACCTATCGTTGCCTGGGAAAAAATTACATATGCCTATAGCTACAGATAATAATTTAAAAAATATAATTATTAATTAATTACTGAAAACATTGAGGAAAGATATAAAATAAATATTGTAATCGGGTTAAAAATAGGCATGTATTTTTATTTGACAATAAGTTAGGACTATCCCTGGCTGAGAATCGAACACCCGTCTTCCGTAAGTCTAAATTATAATTATTAGATTTTACTAACTGAAAACACTTTAAGAAAGTCCTGAAATTCTTTACAATCCTTAACAAAAAGTAATATAAATAAATAATAAAAAAATATCCAGCCTATTACAGGAACAAAAAAAAGTTATCATTGGGGTAAGAAACCCAGGAATCCCAGATGACAGTTGGAGACACCATCCACTCAGCTAGTGGAGGACACATACACGAAGCGAGATAACAAAACTAAAATATGAGACAATAAGGTCACATGTTTTTAAATAAACCAATGGGAGTCGGATTTGACACAAACATCCAACTTTATATATGTGTATATATATATGTATATTTTAATAATTTCTAATTGAGTTGAAAGAAAATTTAGTTTGAAGATATGTTAACTTTTAATGATGAAAAAAAAAGAATGTGTTAAACATTTAACTACAAAACAATCATCTAGAAGGAAACAGAAAAGGTTCCTACTGATTTGCGTCTGCATTAGAGTTGTCCTCTGATCAAGTTTGTCCAGCTCTGACCTCAGCTCCCCGATCCTCCTGTCCCTCTCTTCCACCTGGGCGTGGAGCGTGGAGATAGTGCGCTCGTAGTCAGCCATCTCCAAATCTAGCATGCTGTTCTGCTTCACCGACTGCACAGACATATATACATTTTTATAAATCAGTATTTAAAAAAGTATAAGGACTTACATTTTTTCTTATAAAAAGCTTCTGTCCATGGCATTGGGCTGTTTTGTCTGGTTATGGCTTGCAAGGGGATTGGGTGTGCAGCCAACTTTTAACTTTACTTTATTGATGTTGGTTATACATCAGGGCTGGATAGTGTCTGATAAAATTATTGGGCACTTTTTTTAAAAACCAGATTTGAAACTGAGACTTTTTGGAATCATCAGTGTCCCACAGGTAGATCATCAGCCCCCCCCTCCTCCCAATGCATAGTGGTCTCCAGGTCATCATTCTTGACTTGAACAGTTACCATAATTAAACTGACAGTAGTGCAGGCTAGAGAATTAACATCTAGAGGACTCATATATCTATTACCCCTCCCTCTCACTGCACTATTACCCCTCCCTCTCACTGCATGCCCCCTCCCCAACCTGCGATGTAACGTACCTGCTTGGCAACAGCAAGTTGATCCTGCAGATCTCGCACGCATGCCTCCAGTTTAGTCAGCTGTGACCTGTAGTCTTCCTCTGAGGACCTCCATCGTGCCTCCGCATCAGACATTTTGTGCTCAAGCTGGTTATTGAATGATAGGATGAAGGATAATATGATAAGATATGATTATATGATAAGATAACACAATATAGTAAAATAACACGATAAGATAACAAGATATGATAAACTTATTGATGACACAAAATTGTAATAAAGTAAAAAGAAGACAATATAATAACAGTGGTGTCAGTGAACACCTCACAAAACAACATTAGTTAGGACTTTTAAAACATTGTTGAAACATTATCATTAAATAAGGTAAACATTCTTATATTGCATAGATCTATGTGCTGATAAAAAGTAGCAAGATTCTATTGAAAACATTCCAGAAGTCTTTCTTACAAAAACAAAAAATCCTTTTTTTTAAAATAGTTCATCAAGATGCGTAAATGCAAACCTATGGTCTTATTTAGGGCAACACTTCATCACTTTTTAAAAACTATATTACCATAACTTCCAAAACAAAGCAGCACAGAAGTTATTCCACAAGAGAAATAAGTGAACACAAAAATCCTTTTAATAAAATAAACAAACATGAACTAATAGAGGAATGATTCTGGTAAAAAATGTTCATAGAACAGACTTGAATGGATAGACAAAATTATTTTATCTGACATTTTTTTTCATTACAAACAGAAACACATTAACAGATCCCTGCCTGGGGCCAAACGACTGATCTATAAAAAGAATGACTCGAGTCTAATCAATAAATTTGTATGTGCAAAGTGAGGCTAGTCTAAGATACAATTTTTTACACAGTATTCACAATTCACTTATCCATATAAGGAAGTTATAGAAATAAACCACCTATAATTAGAACAAACTATACAGTAAAAATGAAGTTTTAGTCACTTGAATTGTTTTTACAGGTCAGTGTTAAGGAAATATAATTGTATAGATAAGTGAAAGAATGTTTGCTTTTAGCTTCAAGTTTATTGTTTCTGGGCCTAATCCATTCTTTTTATAGATCGATGGCCTACAACAACAAAAGTTCTATTCAACTAGTTCTGATGGGGGGCAAGGCTTACAGACCAAGCTTACCATTTGCTTTTCCTTGCTGATCTCCTCCAGCTGTATCCGCACCACGCACAGCTCCATCTCTGAGGCTTTCATTTTGGCTCTCAGTTCATCGCAGGCTCCCTCCTTGACCTGACGGCGCCAACACAACAAACACAGAATGAAAAGTTTTCAAGACACGTACATGTGAATGACTTATATATTACAGCCGCTCTGTCTATAAAGAACATTATTGCATCCTAAGCTCTCCTGTGGTCTAAGTCTAGTCTTGCATTTTCATCAGTGTTTTAAATTATGTTAAGTTACTGATTTTCCTAGTTTGTTCAGGAAAGAGTACTTATATGCATTTGTTCTTGCATAAGGGATACGAAAAGTGCTTTTGTCCTTATGTTTACCTGAGCATTGTAACAGATTGTTCTAAGTCAGAATTCAATGCCTTGGTTATGTATTATTACTACCATAGCCTATAATACACATGGACCGCTTGCTTTAGTATTTCTGCAATATGATGACTCGAAAGACTGCTTTTTGGAATTTCCGATTCGTAGTTTCCTATGCATCTCCGTTTTATTGAATCACTTGAATTTTCTCAATGAAAAAATAAAATTAAAATCGAAAGTTCTATAAAGCGGAAACATTTAAGAAACAAGGAGGTGCGTAGAAGTAATCTAAGACAGCCTTATTGGAAAAAAAAGTCCATATAAGCTCTAAAAATAAAGCAATCGGTCCATCTTATTGTAGTCTATGTTACTACTTTACTCTTTGCCCTTCTGTCCTCTAGTGCAGGGATCGGCAACCTTTTGCTAATAGTGTGCCATTGTAGGATTTCTAATTCATTCAGCCTGCCCAAAAGCTTTAAAGTCATTCTACTCTTTACTTGTAGAAGAGACTTGACTTGTATTTTTAGCAATCTTGCGCATGCCATTGAAAATTGCTCCGCGTACAACGTCTGGCACACATGCTGTAGGTTGCCGACCCCTGCTCTAGTGTTTTTATAGGCTTAGTGGTTTAACTAATGGTGTTACTCTTGTCAGTTGAGAATATTCACTAGTAATGAACCTTGCAGTAATGAAACTTGTGAACTCTTATTAGCCTCAACATAGTCTGAAAGTTATACTTTAATTTATTTTTACTCTGTTTAATTACATTCCAAATGAGTAGTTTCCCTTAGCAAGAATAGAATCCTGACATTTTTAATCAGGATGGGAGCAAGTCACCTTCAGAAAGATAATGCAATACAGCCAAAGGACCACTTAAATTGTTTGTTTTTTTTACAAAGAAACTTCTGACTCTTCAATTGTGTATAAACAACAGTTTCTATTGATATATGGGCCACGGTTTCTACATTGGGTTTAAGATTACAATGTAAACAGATTTTTTTTTAAAGGCACAAAACTAGAGCAGACTCCAAAATGTAGAACTCACATTTTTGGGCAAATCTTTATTTCTACCTACTTAATGCAAATTATTTTTTAAAAAGCCAATTATATTTTTCCAATATTTTAAATCAGATGAAAATAAAAGTTAAAACGCTCACTTTTAAATCAGCTCGCAGAAGCTCTGCCTGTTTGGTGGCATTATCTTTCTCCTCTTTGGTAGAGGCCATTTGATTCTTTAGCTCTGCCACCTGACCCACCAGCTGCTCCAGGTCTTTGTTGGCCTGCTTGGACTCCATTTTGGATTTCTCAGCTTCATCTTGCACCGTGTCAAAGCTGGACTGAAGTTGCTGGAACATAAGAAAGCTTTGAATTAATTCTACATCCCATGGTGAGCAGGAAATTAATTTTGGATGAAAAGGTTCCTAGTACCTATCTCTCAGGTATTCCCAGTTTATTTGCAAGGAAGAAAACATACACACAGGCATACCTTGTAGTTTTCTTGTAATGTTCTCAACTGCTGTGAAAGTCCTTCTGAAGCTTCGTTCGACAGTCTGTTTACTGAGGCATTGGCAGCCTCCAGCTCTTCCCTGCATTTGTCCAGCTCCTTCACCACAGCATCCAACTGGAATATGTAGTGAAAATATTGTGGATAAAAGCATAGATACAGTAGAAGTTTTAAATCACAGACAAGTCAAGACGAAATGAAAAATATTAAGCAACCCGTGTTTGCAATTTAATAAAAAAATTTTAAGGTGGAGTCAAGGATCTTCTTCTACTGACATGTCTACAGAACTTTTGGCTCTCTTGCAGTCAACGCCAGACCAACAAATTTATATGTCTTTGTCTATAGTCTATTTTGTTTAGCTGTTCTGCGTTGTTATCGAGTGTGTTGATAGTAGTGGATTAAGGGGGGCAATATTGTACGTCTGAGATTGATGTAGTCAAGATAAAAATGAAACAATGTCTATTTACTACTTACTAGACAATGTAATGTACTTAATTGTTGTTTTTTTGTGAATGATACTACACAGGGCCTAGAGATAAAATTGGTCCGATTGGGATAATTTTGTATAATGTAATTGTTTTGTTTAAACTTTATGTTTTTTCTAAGCCATTGTCTATGTGTTTTATCCTTCCAGAAACAAAAGGACCATTTGAACCAGCTGGGGTTTGAGTAAAATGCGTGTTTACCTCAACCTGTTTTTCTCCCAACTCTTTCTTAGATTTAATAGCCAGCTGTTTGAGTTTACTGTTTATTCTCTCCTTCTCTGTCAGCTCTTTTCTCAATGCTTCCATTTTACCAGAGACCTAGAAAACAAACAAACAAACAATCCATTAAACATTCTTTTTAATCCAAGATAATAAACAGGAATAAAAAACAACAACAATTACTATTGTTAAAAAAATATATTTCACATCAACCTTTTTTTACATTGCCATGCCTGGAGGGGTTGGGGGTGTGTCCAAATAAACTTAAACAAAAACCATTGGTTCCTAATGAATGGTTAATGCCTCATTATGAGCTCATTTGATTTTGACGTGGAGGCAATTGGAAAATGTGACCAGCATTTTGAGATAAGATTAAGAAATTTATATTAAAAAAAAGGATTTACAATAGCTTAGTGAAGAGGTAAAGTAAACAGCTCAGAATGTGACATTTTTACCTAATAAAAGGGTGGGTTGAGGGGGGTCTATTAGCAGAGCAATGTCTGCAGGTCAGAGTCTAGAGCTGGTCCTTACAATCATTTTCATGAGCAACCGATGGAGTCAAATGGAAATAAACAAAGCAGCTCCGCCAGGGTGCTTCAATAGCTTACCCCCATAAACTTGAAAGATTTACCTTACCTTCAAACATATTTTCTCATATAGTATTCAATCTGATGAGAGCTGGTAACTAAACAGAACCACCAATGGCCATGAAAAATTTAGGAAATATATGTTCAAACATGGAGACTGGGAGTTAAATGAAATGGAGACAAAGAAGAAACATGGACCTACCTCATTGGATGTTTGCAAGTCCTCCGCTCTGATCTGATCACTGTCTTGAGTCTTCAACTTTACCTCAGCAATGTCTCCTTCAGTCTGAGCAGACTTTCCCGACTCAGTCCTTGTGTGCCGCAAGGCTTCTAGCTCTGCAGTGGAGCTTTTCAAGTTCAGCTCTAGACTGTCTCTATCTGAATTCACTTCCTTCAATGTAGTTGCTAAGGATTCTTTTTCTGAACTCACTTCCTTCAATGTAGTTGCTAAGGATTCCTTTTCTGAATTCACTTCTTTCAATGTAGTTGCTAAGGATTCTTTTTCTGAACTCACTTCCTTCAATGTACTAGCTAAGGATTCTTTTTCTGAATTCACTTCCTTCAATGTAGTTGCTAAGGACTCTTTTTCTGAATTCACTTCCTTCAAGGTAGTTGTTAAGGATTCTTTTTCTGAATTCACTTCCTTCAATGTAGTTGCTAAGGATTCTTTTTCTGAATTCACTTCCTTCAAGGTAGTTGCTAAGGACTCTTTTTCTGAATTCACTTCCTTCAAGGTAGTAGCTAAGGATTCCTTTTCTGAATTCACTTCCTTCAAGGTAATTGCTAAGGATTCTTTTTCTGAATTCACTTCCTTCAATGTAGTTGCTAAGGATTCTTTTTCTGAATTCACTTCCTTCAAGGTAGTTGCTAAGGATTCTTTTTCTGAATTCACTTCCTTCAAGGTAGTTGCTAAGGATTCCTTTTCTGAATTCACTGCCTTCAAGGTAGTTGCTAAGGATTCTTTTTCTGAATTCACTTCCTTCAAGGTAGTTGCTAAGGATTCTTTTTCTGAATTCACTTCCTTCAAGGTAGTTGCTAAGGATTCTTTTTCTGAATTCACTTCTTTCAAGGTAGTTGCTAAGGATTCTTTTTCCCCTAGTAGGCTTTCTAAGTTTCCATTCAGTTCCAAATCTTTTGCATCTGATGCTTCAAGCTTGAGTTGAAGCTCTACTACAGCAGCTTCCGTCGTTTTCAACCTTGTGTCAAGTTCTATGCGTTCCTTTTGCAAAAGTTCTATCTTTGAAAGGAGTTGCTGCTTCAGGTGTTCAGATGAAGCCAGGACCTCTGCAAAGCCTCCAGCTTCCTTGGCTTGAGTTTCTGGCCTGCTCTCAGAGTCCTCCGTTGGACCACAGAAGGAGTCTTGATTGCTGCTTATCCTTTGATTTTCTGAATTCAAAGATTCTATCATTTTTTTCAATGCAGACAACTCAGCACCTGTGCATTCTAGCTCTTTGGATTTACTCAAGAGTTGGTCCTCCGCAGCTTCCTTTCCAGAGACCAACTCAGCTTTAGCATCCTCCAATGCTTTAACTTGCTCCTGAAATGACTGGTGGATGCCGTCTAGGGTCTGCTCCAGCTCCAGGAACTGAAGCTTCTGCTGCTGCAGTGTTTCAGCCAGATCATTCTTCTCTTGGGTGATTTGGGCCAGGCTTTCCTGCATCTCCTGGCTTCTGATCTCATGGGCTGCCTTCAGGTCGGCCAGAGTCCGCTCCAGAGAGTCTGCTTTCCCCCTCTCGCCGTCCAGATCAGCTGTGACGTTTGCTAGACTGGCCTTTAGATTTGACAGCTCTGACTGGCTGTGCTGGAGCTGTGTTAGAAGCTCAGTGGTGGAGTGCTCTGACGATGCTGAAGACTCTCTTAGCATAGACAGCTCTTGCTCCAGGGCAGAACTCTTGTCTTGCCAGATCTGAATCGCTTCCTCGCTCTCTTTGATTTTCTCCATGAAGACCTGCTTCTCTGATCTCATCACTTCCTCCAGACTTGCTGCATTTTCATGCTCACCTTCCAAAGCGAGAAACTTCTGCTGAAGGTCTTCCATTGCTTTTGCCACATGTAATTTTTCCTGGGCACATTGAGCAAGTTCTGTGTCTTTTGTCTGCAGCAGGCTCTGCCATTCACTCAGACTAGCCCTCAACACAGAAATGTCCTGCTGACAAGCTGCCAACAGCTCTTTGGTCTCTCCCAACTCAACTTCCAGCTGCTTCTTCAGGACATCACATTCTTGGAGCCTGTTGTCCTTAAGATCACAGTCTCTCTTTACTTCTTGTTTCTCTTCAACCAAAGATGCTACTGACTGCTCAGTATCCAGTAGCTTGCTCTTCATTTCCTCTAACAGTTGTTCCATTTCTTTCACCTCATCCTCCTTTTGAATCAATTCAGCCCTAAGTTTCTCAATAAGCCCCTCAGACTCCATTCTACCAGATGCCAAGTCTTTAAGTTCGTCTTCCAAGTTTTGTTTGGCGGAGAATAGCTTTTCCTGGGAGTGTTCAAGTTCCTCTTGCTTACTCTGCAGCTCGGCAATGAGATGACTTTTGTTGACCAAGTCTGTTTCACAATCATTGTCTCCACATGTTTCATTCTGGGATGAATCAGCGGCCTGACAAAAATGAATAAAAGTTAACCTTAATGTGATGAATTAGTGGCCTGACAATTTTTTTTTAAGTAAACGTCATATGATGAATCAGCGACCTGACAATATGAATTAAAGTAAACTTCATGTTCAATTGTTATAAACATTTGAGGCAATGGAGACCTAGCAGGACTAAATCAACACTATTTACGTCGTGTTGTTTTTACTAAATTATTATCGTGCAAATGTCACCACATTTAATCCACTTCTATGAAACAACATGAAACCATTGTTATACAACCATTATGTTTAACCTCTAATGGACGTATCTAGAAAAATTACATCTACCCAACTCATGCTTGAGAATACAGACAAGTGTTGCAAGAGCTCCAATCTATCAATTACATTTGAAAATACTACTGCAAGAGAGTTCTTGTTTTGTATACCACTGGACATAAATTCAGACTTTGAGTGAATTGAATAAATCGTGAGGTTTTAAATGATTTTTTTTTAACGACACAGCTGTGCTTAGGTCAATAACCTCTTTCCATGGACTGTTTTGTACAGTCGGAACCTTCACAGGAAAGAAATGTCCCGGTGAGAAGCAATAAGCTGATTCTGTTTCTTGTTTGCTGATGGGAACTTAACAAGAACTTATAAAACTTGCGCAAAAACTTGCATTGGTGACCTAAAAAAAGGTTTTAGTTCGTCACCAGCCAAAAAGAATAATGGGTAATCCAAAATGGATTTAGATTAAACGCACAACTCAATACTTTAAAACCCTATTGAAACTATCAGACTTAGACTGAAAAGCAGTACAAAAAAAAAATGAATAGCTTTCTATAAAAGTAAAAAATATTGTGTAGAATTCATTAAGGAAATGTTAAGACTTAAATTTACCTGATTTTCTAGAATGGAGACACTTTCCTTTGAATTGCCTTTCTGTGTGTCTTCATACTCAGTGGCATCATCATTCTTGCTACTGGAATTGTCGGAGCTTTGATTCAGTTTATGTTGCAATTCCTGGACTGTCTTTTCCAGATCCAAATACTTTTCCATAAGGCCTTCATTCTCTTCCTTTAAACTTTTAGCAAGATCCTCACCAACATGGAGCCTCACTAACAAAGTCTCCTTCTCCCTTTCGATGTCCTCTTTGTCCTGCCTCAGGGTCTCGAGGGTGCCCAGGGCCTCGGCTTTCGCACTCAGGACAGTGTCCAGCTCGGAGAGCAGGGAGTTCCTCTCCATGATGATGTCCTGGATCATGCCCTTCATTTCGCTCACGTCCCCCTGGGCAGAGTCCTCGTGCTGGGACAGCTTGAACACCTCGTCCTGCAAGGTGTCCCTCTCCGTTATGGCCTCATTCAGCGAGGACAAGAGAAACTCCAGCTCTTTCCTCAGGGAGGCATCCCTGTTGACAGACTCCTCCAGCTCTTGGGCCAGGCTGTCTTTCTCTTCCTTGAGCATGCCCATCATGTTCTCCCACTCCTGGAGCTGCCTTTGCAGAGGGTTCTCAGACTTCATGCTCTCCCTTTCGGCCTGCATCTCCACAAGCTCAAAGGTCAGGGTCTCCTGCCTATCTCCCAGAATGGCAAGCTTCTCCTCCAAGTGCTGCTTCTGCTCTTGCAGTCTGTTGATGATATCTCTGTACTTGTGGTCCAGGCCACTGCTGGCGTCTGCTGCATTCACCTGCACCTGGATGTGGAGCTGCTCCAGGGCAAGGCTCAGTGCAGTCTTCTCTTTCTCCAGCTCAATGATCCTGGCTTTCAATATCTCAATCCTGGAGGCATCTCCTGGCACTTCCCCCTCAACAACATGATTGGAAACTTTGATAAACTTCTCAATTCTCTCTGTGTAAACATATACAGGCTCGGGGTTGTCTTCAGGCCCTGTAGCTTCATCCTTTGGTGGACGACACCTTGTCTGCCCTTGTTCATCCTGGGACTCCTTTTCTGACTCCTCCTCAATGTCTGGTAAATCTGACCATCCACTCTGCTCTGGCTGCACTTGACCAGAACTGGACACTAGCTCAGATATTCTCATTTTCGCATCAGCTAGTTCTTTACTCAAATCTTGTATCACATCACCGCTGCATTCTTGGCCAAGTTTTGCCTCATAGTTAGCCAGTTTGAGCTTAGCCTCTGAGAGTTCATTCTCCATAGTAACCAACAAACTTTGTTTCTCCAGTAAAACTGATTCCAATTTTTCAGTGCCTTCACTTTCTTTACTCTTAGCCAGCTCTTCAAACTGACCTTTCAAACCTTCAAGGCTGTGTACTAGCTCAGTCTTTTCCAAACTTAAACTTTCAAACTCAGACTTCAGCTGTTGGCTGGCAACAAGGATCTCATCTTTCTCTTGTTTCAATGTCTCCAGGCTAGCCTTATAATTTGCTTCCATTATGGTCAGTTCATTTTTACCTTCCTCCTCTCTACACCTCTGCGCCTCAACCTCTTCCAGGAGTGATTGGAGTTTTTCAGACACCGACAGCTTCTCTGTTTCAGAGGCATCAGAACCCTTCCTAAGCATCTCCACAAGTTTCTCAGCATCTTCCAGCTTAGCACAGATTTTCTGGTTCTCCCCCTCCACTGACTGCAGCCTGTTGATCTCCACCTGCAGCAGGTCAATCTGCTCCCTCCTCTGGTCGGCGTTGGACTCCATCTTGTCCAGCCTCTCCTGCAGCTCCTCGTTCAGTCTGGACATGACCTCGAGCTTGGTCTTGCATGTGGCTCTCTCCTTCTCCGTCTCCAGGAGCTTCTCATTCAGCGAACTGGGGCCCGACAGCTCTTGCAGGAAGGATTCTTTCTCTGCTTTCCAGGCTAGGGCTTCCTCTTCCAGGTCTTCCAGTTTCATCTGAAGTGTGGACTTTTCTGAAATAAGGAGCTGGAAAGGAATAAGAATAGACTGAAACTAATTGTCATGGTAAATATTGTTTTCTATGTAAATAGACTGCCTAATTCATAAATACATTTTAAAAATGCATTACCGTATTTGCTCGAATATAAGTCGCACATTTTTTACTAAAAATTTTGACAAAAAGTAGGGGTGCGACTTACACACCCGACACTGTTTTGAAAAAGTTCAAAAAA
This sequence comes from Anisus vortex, assembly GCA_949126835.1. Classification (NCBI taxonomy): domain Eukaryota; kingdom Metazoa; phylum Mollusca; class Gastropoda; family Planorbidae; genus Anisus; species Anisus vortex. The sequence continues at coordinate 30,591,714 of OX421508.1, forward strand.
CATCACTACTCTGTCATTTAGCTGCAAATATCATCCGTATCGGTGGTTGTTATGATGTAGAATTACTAGGCTATTGTTTAGGCTTAAGGCTAAGCAAAATCAATTCAAAAAATCACGATCATTCTCCTTGTTTCTAATGTGGCAGAGCGCAAAACAAGTCAGTTTCAGTAGTGATTCCCGATGATTTACAGATTTAGAACATGTTCTAAAATTTGGAGTCACGATTCTTGATTCAAGCTGTGTCAGCCAATGGGAAGCGGAATTAGATCATGTGATGATTAGCCTAGTTAAAAAAAGTAAACAAAGATGGCTGCTATTAAATCGTCCAGTTCGCTTAAAAGAACATTGTAAGCTCCATAAATCTTTCTTCTTCCGATCCAAGGTTTAACCCACCATTTTCGTTTTCGATTTCTTTTTGCTTTAAGTAGAACAGACGCAGTGGGACATACCAAATTTACTTCGTCGTCACTGCTAGAATTCATGAGTTGTGAACATAAAATAGGGCGTCAAGAACAGTCACCCTCAACACTTTCTTGATTCTTTTGAAAATAAAATTGCGCGTCTTTGTTTTTCTGTCAATCGTGCTTTACGTGTGGCATGGCTGATTGTGAAACAGCGTATTTCTTATTCGCTCTGAAACAAATTCTAGTGATTCGCTGAAACATGATTACAGTCAAAACGTGATTCTTGAGTATAGTGTGGCTTAGCCTTTACATTTTACATCAGGGTGCAACTTAAACGCGGTTAATGGCTGCATATAAGAAAAATAATCCTAAACTAGTCTTGTGACTTAACCACTGGTGCGACTTATACGCGAATGTATACGGTAAGTTGATGGGAGGCTGCATAAAATTTGTAGGTTCAAATCAGGCCACAGTTGTTATTGTTAGAACACAAAGATATTTTATGGCTATCTCCAAGCAATCTGCTCCATCAAATAACTGCTCTTGTAAAATAAAATGATGTATTGACTAGATGTGCACAGTTGGAAGGTCTTACCTTGTTTGAGTCTGTTAATATAGAAAACTCCTGTTGTAGACACTGCAGTGTTGATGTGAGGGTCTCATTTTTCATCTTTAGACACTCACACTCTTCAAGTATATTCTGAAAGCAAAAAAAAACAAAAACATTTCTATATTAACATTTCACGCTTTAAGATTACCAACAAATTACAAGCTCCGACATTGACTTCACACCAAGCGCTATTCATTATTTTTTAAAGAAAAGTCCTTTTCCCCACATACACTTTAGGGGGGAGGGGGCATGGTGGCTGTACGACGGCGTGTTCGGCTAGCGTACCAAAGGTCCTAGGTTCAAATCCTGGTGCACTCTAGGTTTTTTTTACCGGGTCTTTAGGGTGTGCCTGAGTCTGCCCAGCTCTGATGGGTGTCTGACCTTAGTTGGGGTAAAGTAAAGGCGGCTGCGCATAGTGCTGTCCACACAATCACCTAGTATGCTGTAGCCACAGAAACTGGTGAGCCCTATGGATCAATTTGGTCCGACGGGTACTTTACTTATACATTTTAGCATAAACAGTTCACCAATTTCAGAATCCATACAGTACAAATGGGTTATAAACTTTTACATTTCTTTAACTGGTGTTGTGGAAACGTGTACCTACTTCAAATCAGTATTTGAACTAACGTACTGTGAAATTCAACCTTCCTGCCTGGAAAATGGTTCGTCTAGAAGTAAACACCCTGGATAACTGCAATCCATTTTTCTACCAGCAATCCACTCACCCCCACACACACCTCTTTAATGATAAATCATTTTACCTTATTTCTTTTCTCACACTGCAGAAACTGTTCCTGCAAGGCGTCTCTTTCTTTCTGAAGTTGTCGGCATTGTTCTTCCAAGTTCTGTGGAAACCAAACGTAGTCTACACTGCCATTGTAAACATAAACCAGTTTACTGATATTTACATGAGAGAAAGTGATCTGCAGGCAGCACATTGGACTGCTAATATGAGGATTTCCCTGTTACAAACCCAGGGAGAAAAAAAGCAGACAACAACATTGTTTTGGTCAATCTAGTTGTGATGGGTGGCCAGCATTCATAAGGAAAAGTAAAGGCTTAGGGTCAATCTCCTTTGTATGCTTTTAACCAATGTAACTTTTGAACACAGTCTTACTAGCCTTAAAGGTCTACCGGTGAAATAATACTAATCTTACTTACTGATATAAATATATATACATAATCTAAATTTTGTTTACACTCACAGAAACAATTAAGAAAAATTTATAAAAATTCAGAATATTTCAATGAAAGCGGTCCTGAATCTTCAACACAAACGTAAAATCAGTACTTCCCTGCTGCTCAGTGACCTGGAGAGTCACCAACACTATGAACAATAAGCTCCAAAACTTTGTCAACCCAACAAAAAAACCACAGGACATCACCCGACAGGCTCTGCAATGGAAACCCAAGGGAAAGACACATGTTGGTCGGCCTAAGACCACCTCAAGACGATCCTACGAAGAGGAAATAAAAAGCTGCAACCTCTCATGGGGTGAACTTAAAAAGGCTGCCCGAAATCGAGTGCGCTGGAGAGCTGTTGTAGGGGCCCTATGTTCCAAGAGGAACCAAAGAAACTAAGCAAGCAATGAAAGCGGCCCAACCTTTATCTGCTCAGCAGATTTTTCTTGACTGCTTTGTACAGCATTGTAAGCTGAAACTGCTTCTTCTTTCTCTCGATTTAATTCTTTCAAATCTTCTTCAAGGGCCTTGAGTAAAGAAAAATAATTCAATTCAAAATGATGACAGTGCCTACATTTTTACATTATTTTATTTTTTAAGCTGTTTTTATATAATATTAAGCGTATATATTCTTACAATCAAACATTTTAAGTAAATTTACAGTTTATCTAAGATTAATTTAAAAACCACATCTATTAAACAACGGTACAACATAGAAATGTTTCATGGACCTTGAGAAAAATATATTTATTTATTGGCTATGGAAATTAAGCGACAAGAATTCCAAGGGTGAAAGACTGTGTAATTAAATTAGAATAAACTAACTTTAAAAATTCTGCAATTCTGAAGGAGGAACTTTGAAAATAGAACATGAAAATGTATTTTTTCTTTTTAATCTTATCGTTGCTCCAAGGGGCATAACTGAGCTGTACAGAAGCGTATTTGTAAATTATACAAGCTTACACATATTTTATATAGCACCTGAAATTATTTGTATAAATAAAAATAGTTTCAACTACTAGAATATGTTATTAGTTATTCCCAAGTGGTATATGGGCATGGAATGGGTTGCCTGAATAAACCATTCAAACAAACAACCAACTTTGAAACCCTAAGACTAGACTCAAACCATGGATAAGCGTAGGGACGCACTTATCTTTTGTACAGATGGAGCATATGTAACATATGAGATAATATGTTCCAAGCAATACAACATTATAAGGTTAACATTTTTTTAAAGTAAACAGATTACACAACCTTTCTTTATCTCAACACCTGACTGTTACATTGTTAGTGTTTGCTGTTTCACGCACACCTTACCTTAATTCTTTTATGAACATCTTCATTACTGTCATGTGCATGACCACTTTTTTCTAACTCAACTATTTTAGCTTCCAACTCTGAAATCGATCACAAAAAATAAAATTTGACGGCAGAATAAATAGACTTCCGAAAACATGTAACCTTTTTAAGGTAAAAGCAAGTAAACAAGGCCAGAAAGAAAAAAACACATACCTGTATTTTTAATCTTTGCTTTCTGAAGTAATATTGTTTGTCTTTTTACAAATTTCACCAAATCTTCTTTAGACAAAGATTCAAGCTGAATAAAAAAAAAGTAAAAAAAATAAAATCTGTTTAATTAAAAATCTATTTTTACAATAAGTTACAGAATGATACAGATTGAAAAAATAATAATTTATATCGGAGAGGGACTCTTCGGAATGTTTTTAGTTTAGGTTTTGCTTTGTTATGGCCTGGGGATCAAATAGTGTGTACCAGTAGAAAGAATGGAGAGGGGCAAAATGGAATGACGCACTGCGCTGGTACTTCCATCACATGCAGCTGTAAGACACACCTTTCTATGGCACCACATAAACATTTTGTGGCTGTAACATCCTTTAAAATGTAGTGCTTTCCAAAAAAAATTGATTTTCTTGATATTAAAACACAACAAACTATAATTAATAATAATTTGCATGTATTCTAACACAAATGTTTAAGTGTGCCACATTTCTAACTCCACACTGTGTGTTTTGACAATGCGTAGCAACATGAAATATGGTAATGGTATGTTCTTCAATGACCTTTTGGGAATAAATAATAGTAACATATGCCTTATTGGGAAAGTTCTCTCTTCTTCAGGTTCTACTTATTAATAGTATTTAGTTTGATAGCGTACCTTTCCTTTTGGAGTAGCAGCCCCTGAGGGAGAATCCATTTTCTCATCTGCCATTACAGCAGCAATCAGCAGTAATTCAGCAAACTAGAAACTGCACTGAGAGAATAAATAAATACATCAAATCCATAAATTTCATTTTTTAAATTTTAAGTTGTGGAACATAAAAGCCCATACTGTCTTATATGTCTCTGATGATCAGCTGGAAGGGTGTTGACCAACTTGTTTTTGCGACCTGTTATTTTTATAATTACGCTTCATGACACACTAAAATTTATATGTTGCCTATACTAGCCTATAAGTGACACATTATAATAACAAAAAAAAGATATGAAATTCTACACAATTTATCCGACTAGAGGCTTCTTCATTTGAAGTCTGTAGTCGAAATCTGGTTCAACTATCCACTTCTGTAGCCTTGGGCCTCAAAGCTGGAGAAGTGTGTAAAGCCACCAATATGCTTCCATCAAGAGTACACCGGTGGGCTAGAGCACGGTGGACAGCCCCTGATGCGCATCCAAGATTTGCATTGCATTGATGAGAGGCCCTGGGACTTTGTGGAAAGGATGCAATGCGCGCAACAGCCATCGTCACCAAGCCCCTGTGCCTGGATGTCCAGGCCTATCGTCTGGAATTATTGCTACAGCAGGGCAACAGTGCAGGAATAGAAGCCAATAATCCAAGGGAAATCTAAAGGTGGGGAGAAGCATAGTAGTACATGTGACTGCGGAGACTGTACCCTTTGTTAAACTTAAACAATTTGCTCTTGTCTATGTGCCGCTGGGTGGCTAGTCTCTAGCAGAATCTTGGTGTGCTCCCTACTCCCATAGTTATGTCCTAAGATCAGTTAAAAAATCCATTAGATAAAGACTTTAAGCTGATATTTGCTGCAACCTAAACTATAGATCTAGGCCTATTGAATTGAATCTATTGAATATTGACCCATTGATTTTGAGCTTATCTGCTACTTTTTGCAACCCAATAATTTTAGCATGCTGCATTGTAATCTAGTACAAGCAAGGTCGCAACCTGGCATTTGGCAAGATTTGGCAAATGTTGTACTAGAAAATAGTTTCTTTTGCTGGAAATGTAGTAGTGTACAGATATGTCATCATTATCATATGGCTATGGTCGCTATGGACCTATGGTCCTGGTCTGGATATATAATTGTTAAATTTATACAGTTAAAGTAGGGCTAGGCCTATATTTTAAAGAAGATGGAAAGGTTAAAATTATTTTAAAAATCTAATAATCTAATCGAAGTGGCTATTCGGACCCGATAGACTTAGTGATAAATAGTTAGTATCGGTTAGTTTATATAGGTTAGGGGTGGCTTTGTAGTATTTTTGGTAAGAGTTAGTATCGATAATCGATAAGGTTATAAAGGATAGAGATAATAGGGATAGATTTGGTGTTTTCTGTGCTACTTCTTATAATATATATATTATATGGTAAAACAACTATATTTTGTGTTTGTTTCCCTCTTTTTGATGTTTTTTATGAGTTTTAAGTTTTAAGGAATTCTGACAGAAGCCGGGTTCGAATAGCCATTTCATGCTAAAGGGACCAGGGTCCGAATAGCCATTTCATGCTAAAGGGACCAGGGTCCGAATAGCCATTTCATGCTAAAGGGACCAGGGTCCGAATAGCGGTAGCCATGGCCATAACCATAAAGTCATAAAGGATAGGATAGGGATAGATTTGGTGTTTTCTGTGCTACTTCTTATAATATATATGGTAAAACAACTATATTTTGTGTTTGTTTCCCTCTTTTTTTATGTTTTCTATGAGTTTTAATTTTTAAGGAATTCTGACTGAAGCCGGGTGCGAAAAGCCATTTCATGGATAGCGGCAGCATAATCACCTAATCTAAGACTAAGACTCTAAGTCTTTAAATAGAAGTTCTAAGAGTAAGAGTCTCTAAGACTAATACTACAATAGCATTATAATAAGGAAATATTCCATGACTGATGGAACAAGATTGCAAGCCATTAAACTAGATCATAGTCATAGGCTACTCGATTATACTAGATATAATGATAATTGATAATAGTAAATAGGCCTAGATCTAGATCTTACTTTTTTTTTATTACTAGCCAATCAACTCGGAACTTGCTGCTGCTTTTTTTTCCCCCATTGACTCCATTTCACTATCAATAACTCAAACTTGTCTCATAATGAGTCTAGTTATAGAAATAGACTGTAAGGATAAAGTCACTTACTTTCCATTAGCTTAATCAAATGAAAATGCACAACACAGTGTTTGTTATTAATATATTTATAATAATATTAATGTAATTAAAATAAAAATTCGTTTGTTTACAGCGTGTCTCCGGAAATAGTAAAATGTTTGCGGACATTCGCATTTTTAGCCATCCAGCTTTTTAGAAAACCAGTAACAGGCCCCAATAAAAGCTTTTATTTACTTGACATTTTCGTAGGCCTAAAGACACGGTCTACTCATACTGAAAAGTAGTTGCGTATTTTGCAAGCCCCCATATTTATTTATTTACCACCCCCTCCCCAAATGACCCAATTATATGAAAAATATATATTTTGAATTTGTTCTGTGTCTCTCTATACAACCTGCACGCAGTAGCTTATACATTATTGCACTTGCTTTGCATATATAGGGCTTAAACTTAGTGGACGTCCATTAATAACGTCAACAATTGTTACCCCTTCCACCCCCAGTCAACTATTGTCAAACTTAAAAAGACCCCCCCCCCCCACCCAATAAAATTATGTAAAACAATTTCTCTCCCCCCCCCCCCCTCCCCTTCATTTAGGCCTACTAACAATATTTTTTAATGCTGTCTTTTACGTTTAAAATAGAATAGGGTTTCAAAGGTCTCTAAGTAATTTTTATACATTTTAAAACTTGTTTAATTAACAGATTTCCAATTGACTAAAACTTTCAAAGGTGTATTAGGCCCCTTTATAGGCCTAGCCAAAAGGGGGGGGGGGAGCATGGAGGCACCTTGTTTGCCTATGACTTATAAATGATGATAAAACTGTGAATAATACTGATCACCATTGAAGTATGATCACTACTAACAAGCTCCATATTCAGTCTTTTTGACTAATAAGTTTACAGACATTCCTTCCAGATAGAAGATTATTATGTCCTCTAGACCCAATAAACTCATGCAGGGCGGCAGGGATAGAACCTGCGACGTTTCGGTTGACAGTCCGGTGTACTAACAGCAGGACCAGCCGGCGTCTCTATATGACCAGATAACAACATTGTTACTGGAGTGGAAAAAAGGGCTGGCAGATTATTTGAATTGGCAATTTTTACTGATATTATTTTTACTTCTATTCTTTTCACCAATGTTGAGCTGACTGAATTTTAAAAAAGTAAAGCATCCCATTGGACCAAATTGAGGCAAAGGTCCGAGAAACAGCGTTTACCAGTTTCTGTTGCCACGGCTTACTACAATGCCCAGCCGCTTTTACTTTACCCCAACTAAAGTCAGATGCCCATCAGAGCTGGGTAGACTCAGGGACACCCTCCAGACCCGAGAACAAATCCTAGCCTTCACCAGGATTTGAAACCAGAACCTTTGGGATACCAATCGAACGCGTTGCTGCTCAGCCAGTGTGCCCCATTGACTGAAAAAAGTTGGGCACAAACAAATTAAACAGACTGGTGACAAGTTTTCCAAATGAAAATATTGCCTTCCAAATCTAACTTTACACTTTGGAAAAAGTTCAGAAGGTGACCGTTCCTTTTCTAAACTTAAACTGATAACACAATGGGACAAACACGACTCAGCTATCCTACCTGACACTACTTTTAATAAACAAGTAATGACTTGATGTAGCAAATGACTTCCTATATGGTTTGGTTATTGCAAAGAAGTGAAAAGGTATCAAACAGTAACACAAGTTTTCTGCTCTTTCTGTAAAAATCTGTATTTTGCTAGAGAACTTCATTTGTTTTCAATTATTTAATATCTGACTTTGGTAGGGCCATGAAAAGTTTATAGGCCCCCTAGTACCTACTGTGTATAAGTGGGCCTTGATGACTCTGATTGCCTTTAGTCTCATAGCCCCACCACCATTTCATTGTAAGAAATCAAATATAATACCAGAGACAATTACAAAATAAAGCTTGTGTGGGGAAAAGTAACATTGGCGGCAAGTGTCCAAAGTGTCACTGGATGGAGGGGGTGGGGCAAAGATGACAAATTGGGTAATATTGATAGATAAGGTACGGTACATATATGAACACAAATCAAATCAAACAAGAATTCTGTAAACCAGAAAGCAAAAAAATTTATTACACAGCACCAGCTTCAAAATGAAATACAATAAAATGATTAACATGAATGAACAAGAACACATTTCTAAAACAACACCAAAAAAAACATTTTAAAGGGTATCAATGTCCAAGCTCTAGGTCTTGAATTTCTTTCATCAGAGAATCCAATGTTTTTATTTTCTCCAGCTAGATATAAGAATAAAAAGAAATGGTCGGTTGTTGGTTGGAGAAAGTCATTTCACAATCGCCTAAGTAATTTTTTCATGTTTTGAGAAAACTAAAAAAAACTGAATGACATCTGTATTCATTCTGTTATATAACTTTGATACATTTTGTAAAAAAAAAACTTTTTCTGATTTGTTTAAGATATAGGCGATTTGCGATGTAATAGAAGACTGTGTAAACTATACTTTTCAAGTCTTAACTCAAAACCCCTAAAAAATGACTTAGGCGATTGTGAAATGACTGTGATGTAATTATATTCAATACAAGTCCATGGCTTGTATCAGCCACAAAAGTGTTTAAAATTCATTTATTATATAGTGTAAGCAAAATAATTTCAGTAATTCTGCTGGACCAAATTGATCTATATGGCTGGTGAAGCAGCAATGACCAGTTTCTGTGGCCATGACATACTAGGGGATTGTGTGGCCAGCACAATGCCCAGCGCCTTTACTTTACCAAACTTCAGTGAGGTACCCTTCAGAGCTGGTCACACTCAGGGAAAAAACACATAGCTTTCACCAGGATTTGAGCCCAGGACCTTCAGTGCACCAGCTGTGGCTCGGACCCAGGACCTTCAGTGCACCAGCTGAGGCTCGGCCACCATGCTTCATATTAAATAGTGTTCTGAATTGTAATTATCATACAACTTAATAGAGGGCACTGTGCAGCTTATCACCTGGCAACAAACAATGTCGCATATAAAGTACTCTGCAGCAGTGTAAGACTAGAAAGTACTGAACGGATGGGTGGGGGGTGGCCGCCACAGGCACCAAGGTTATGCTTAAGTGGCAAAAAGACACTTGAGATAATAATTTAAAACTAAATATGCTAACGTAAATGTCACAGGAGGAATATCACAACTAATGTATTAACAATGGTAACGTGAAGATCTAAGAGAGGCGTTGTTATGATCCACGTGTTTTAATACAGTATATACATCATGACCATAAGATCTCTTTCATACATCAATCTTCCAAGTCTGCAGTTGTATCTGTAATATCTATCAGAGCCATAACTTGTTGAATAGGTGACGATACCACAACTAGCTTGGTTGCCGTCTGGCTTGGTTGCCGCCTGAATCACAACTTACTTGTCTTTGGTTTCTTTGTTGTTAGGAAGCCCTTGGAGAATCTCTAACTCTTTCATTCCATAGTGCCCAATCGTTCATTCAATATCATACGCACCTTACAACAAATTATAAACTAACATATGAAAACAAATCTCTTACAATAAATGTGTTGGACTAAAATGCAGTATTTTGCTTATCGCAGAAGGTATGACAGGGTTCTTACTCGAAAATCATTTTAAAATTTCCAAACTTTTCACTGTTTAAAAATATATATTTACAAACAGATTTTCAAAGGTAAATGTAAAATTTTTAAATGTTTACTTATTTAACCCTTTAACTCCCGCAGGTTTTCAATATAAATATTTGCCAACTTTGCATCTTTTTACCATTTCTTTATTTATTTATGAAGTTGATGTGACGTCGTCTGTATTTAAGTTTACTGAAATGATGACGTCGATGTGACGTCCAGGGTATTTAACGGGTTCATGATCCCAATTTTTTCTTTATCTTATTTTCTTATTACCCAGCCATGAGAACTATGTCAAAAACAAATCAATGAAGAAAAATTGTTGTCTTCACCTTGCTATTGATTAAGGTTAACAATCACAGTTTGACAGCTTTATATTTCATAGTGAAATAAAAATAATATATAAACCAATAAAAGGTGCAGAGAAAGAAAATTTGACCCATAGAACAAAAGTTTGATGTTAGTATATATATGTCACAATGGTGCTCATTAGCTTGACTGACAGACCAAGAAACGAGACATGTAAATGTGTCAGAATCTAAATTTAACCTTTTTTTGTTTTAAATGTATTCACCTGATTTTTTTCCATTTCTTTCCCAGAAGCTTGAAGCTCTTTCAACTTGATGATCTGTTGCACTTTCTGGGAAAACATAAAATATGACCTTGTAATTTCTTTATCATTTCTGTGTATTCTGTGTTGTTTATAAAGCATAAGATAGGATTTAGTATGTTCTGTGTTGTTTATAAAGCATAAGATATGATTTAGTATATACTGTGTTGTTTATAAAGCATTAGATATTATTTAGTATATTCTGTGTTGTTTATAAAGCATAAGATTTAAGATATGATTTAGTATATTCTGTGTTGTTTATAAAGCATTAGATATGATTTAGTATATTCTGTGTTGTTTATAAAGCATAAGATATGATTTAGTATATTCTGTGTTGTTTATAAAGCATAAGATATGATTTAGTATATTCTGTGTTGTTTATAAAGCATAAGATATGATTTAGTATATTCTGTGTTGTTTATAAAGCATAAGATTTAAGATATGATTTAGTATATTCTGTGTTGTTTATAAAGCATAAGATTTAAGATATGATTTAGTATATTCTGTGTTGTTTATAAAGCATTAGATATGATTTAGTATATTCTGTGTTGTTTATAAAGCATAAGATTTAAGATATGATTTAGTATATTCTGTGTTGTTTATAAAGCATAAGATATGATTTAGTATATTCTGTGTTGTTTATAAAGAATAAGATATGATTTAGTATATCTATAAGTTGTAAAGCACAAGATAATTTTGTATATCCCTGTCAGTTCTGTATTGCAACACACAGAATATGACTAATGTAGTAGTTTATAAAGTTGTATGTAAATACCCTAGAAGAACAAAATGACACACAATGGACTATGCAGTTAGAGTCACAGAAAACATGGATCCCATAGGAATGATAAAATGCTGAATAAAATGAGCTCATGGAAAGATTCATATCCAATTAGTGAAAGCCCACACGCACAAAAACAACAACAAATACTAAATGTGGGCATTAAAAATGAAACTACAACATCAACAATGTTTGACAACAATATCCAGCACTAACATACTTTCATGTTGTTGTTTGTGCAGACTTTTCCCCAACTAACAGTCTTATTTACCTTGTGTAAATTTCTTAATTTCTTATCAACTTCTGGAACTCCAGTTGTAGAAAAGTCTGCAGGCTGTGAGCCGACTTCCTCTGTATCCTGCTGCTTGGCGCCTTCATCCTAATGATTTAAAGAAATTATAGAGAAAGTTGAAATATAAATATCCTTACTTTATATGGATAAAAAAAACAATCTATAAAATATAATTTTTATGCTATAAGCCTATAATTCATTTATATCTATATATATAAAGTAGGAGGTGGGTGTCAATTATGATACACAATGGTTAATAGAAAGTCCTTATCGCCATAGATTTTACTTTTCCAATTTAGTTGTTAGAATAAGATAAGATAATATAAGATAAGATTGCTTTATTGATCCAAATAAATGGAAATAACCAGCTGACACTGAGTTATCAGTGTTTGATTCTCCATATATTAGTATTTATTTTAATTTTTTGTCTGTAACAATAATGTAGGCTAATTGTTACACCGTGCGACGCCAAGCAGTTTAAGCTAGTTTAATATAATACAGGGCGCTGTGGTGTAGCAGCAGGCTCATCAGGTTTTATTTCTGAAGGTCTCTTGAGAGTCTTGTACAACTCCTGGTACAAACACTAGGAGTTCTTCCTGGATCTTCAGGGTGTTTTCAGCAGTTCTGATGGGTACCTGGCATTAGTTATGGAAACTGGTCTATAAAATATACAGTTTCCTTTCTGGACATCAAAGAAACCAACCAACCAACAACCTAAAAATTGAATCAAACAGTATAATTGTTTTGTAACTATAGTTCTGCAGCAAAAGAGTCAGAAAAGCTGCAGAGGTTTTGAATGGATTGAAGGAATTGAAGGCAAAGGGATGCTACTCACTTGTGCAGCCTTGGCTTTTCTAGCTTCTCTTTTCTTCTTATTTTTGCTGACAGACTTATCTCCCTCTTTCCCCTTGGCGTTGGACGGGGGTTCATACTCGTGTAAGGGCGCTGGCGCTGGGCGGGGGGTGTCCTGATTCCTGGCGTGAGGGGGCCTGTAGGCTGCAGCTTGGGCTGGTGACCACAAGCAATGTAAATAAAACAAGTTCAGTACAGTATAGCATTACCTCAGTACAGTACAGCATTACCTCAGTACAGTACAGCATTACCTCAGTACAGTACAGCATTACCTCAGTACAGTACAGCATTACTTCAGTACATTATAGCATAATTTCAGTACAGTAAAGCATTTCTTCAGTAAATACATTTATCTTAAAAAAATCTTATAAATCCAAAACAATAATCTATTACAATACTCAGATAGACATAATGATTTAAACACTTTTCTTATTCCATAAGCAAAGATCAATTTATATTATTTCTCTTTCTTTTTTTTTTGTGGCAACAAGGCATAGAATGGGTTACCTGAACATAGTAGGAAAAAAAAACTCAATGTCATTTAAAAAGCCTTACCAAAACTCATGACCAAACCACGGGCATGCATGAGGCGCAATAATCCTCTGTTACATATAAAGATAAGCTAGACAGCATCTGTACTGAGATTTGACCTCCTGACCTCACTCCCTACCTTTGGGTTGCTGAATTACACTCTCCACTGGTTTGACACTGATTGTGAAGTCTCGAATCTGATTGGACGGCTGCCAACATGCCTGCCAAAGCTCAGCATGATCCTTGATAAAGTGCTGCAGCATCAGTGTACTGCTGTAGTGCCAAAGACGAAACCTTTGGGAAAGAAACCCATAGTTGGTCTTACTTTGCTAGCCCCACAAGGACGCATACAGCAAAATGGTATCAAACCAACAAAGGCGCAAAAAGGGCCAAGCTGGGATATAAATAAAACCATTGCCTTTCTTGCACGTTCCTTTCATCATATGTGAAGAACTGGTTAAGTTATTAAACAGCATGGTTAAGCTAAAACCAGCTTTGTGGGATAATTATATTTTTTATGAAATTGGAATTAAACCTAGTTATTAAGAATTGCCTGTTATGTTTCATTAAAATTTGTAAAAGCTTTTTTTTAACAAAGATAAAATAAATAAATACGTCAACAACATAATATTTGAATGGTCAAGTAGAAACAGTAATTTTTTAGGGAAATAGTTTGCAAAGCATAATGCAGCTGCATAAGGTTTTCTTTTTTATCCCGTTATATTTAAACTTGATGATAAACCCTTGCCAAGACTTTATCAAAATGAACTAAACGGTTGCCGGTGAGCCAAGACTTGATCAAAATGAACTAAACGGTTGCCGGTGAGCCAAGACTTTATCAAAATGAACTAAACGGTTGCCGGTAACTTTTGATTACCCATTGCCCACTCTCAGCCTCGGGGCAGTGGTTGCAGTAAGTATGTGCTGACCGTCGGGTGACCACTCAATGAACGTCGTGTCTGACGCCTGGGCCTTGGAAATCATCTTCTTCGTTTTCATGTCCCAGAATTCCAGGTTCCCAGCCAGATTTCCGAACCCAGCCAGACACAAGAGTGAAACAAATATTAAGGAAAAACAAATGGGGGAAAAAAAAACAAATAAAAAATAACAACAAACATAATAATAATAATAACAATAATAATAATAATATTTGTATAGCGCTGCCAACAAACATAATGTAAGCTCAGAGCGCGTTTAACATACAATTAAAAATACATAAGTATTTAAGATTTCTAATTAGGTGAAAGAAAACTTTGACAACCAGTTGTTTGATGCCAACTAAAAGGATATTGTTTCCCTGTTTGTTGAAGCTGCAAAAGTTTCTTGGTCCGGTACCAAAATCAAACACAGGCTCACATTTGACACTGTATATGGTTGTCTTGGCAGGCATGTCTTTTTTTTGTTAAGTTAAAGGGCAGTGGATGCATGAAATACCATAACATTGAAAACTGGTCACTCATACTCTGTTTTAGGGACTAGTAGTATACCATAGAGGTGCCATATTTGTATATTCATATAGGTATCGTATTTTTATGCATATTTATATTGTTGTCATATATGTATGTTTATTTATAACAGGATTAATATTGTACAGCCATACATGTTAGTGATGTTTTTTAATACATATCATGTTGTATTTCAAAGAAAGCCTTTTAATAATATTTGTTTTTTGTTAACTATGGGTTTGATATAACTTTTGGCTACTTGGCTTTGTCAAGGTCATTTCCTTCGTATATCAAAAATGTTCTGCAATTACTTTTCTCCTACTTTCTGCACCAAAACCTATATAAAGGTGCAAAAAATAATATTGTTTCTTGTTGTTAGTAGTTGTGATGTTTACTTGATAATTCTGTACCAGTGAATTTTGTACATGCATTCTTCATCATACCATTTAATGTAAACAGACCTATTGAAAAGTTCAATCAGTACATTGTTTAAATACTTCACAAAATCATGCAGATCAAGTGGTTTATTTTAAGTGAACTATACCAGGAGTCGGCAACCTTTTCATTAGAGAGTGCCAAACTAGAATTTATAACGCACTCTGCGTGCCAAAGGCCTTGAAAATTATCCTGCCCTTTTCTTGTGTAAGAGACTGGAATTCCTTTTCAGGAGGTCTTTCGCGTGCCATTGACAATCGCTCTGCGTGCCAAGTCTGGTAGGTTGTTGACCCTGAACTAGACCATAGACCAAGTAGACAAGGATAAAAAGGCTTTTATGATATGGGTAAGCACAGGGTAATTGTGATCTGAAAGTTTGCATAAGCCCCCTAATAGCTAACCTTACTTTGTGGCTAACTATGTCAAAGCCACAGTGTGACAGTATGTATTTGTGTGCGATGATTTGCCATCTGATTATGCTGTAGCTGCCAAAAGTTGAAGGATACATCCATGAATGACAATGAACTCTGCATTGTTGGGTGTCCACTCTACATGATAGACAGGTCCTGGTTTCTCTGAAGGAAAAGAAACAACACAAGATAAATATTGCATTAGAAGGAACTAGTTTTGATGAAACTATTAGGATGACATATTATAATGAGTCTACCCAGCTCTGATGGGTACTGACACTAGTTGGGGTATAGTAAATGCGGCTGGGCATTGCGCTGGCCACAAATCTCATTGTATTATGTGGCCACAGAAACTGGTGAACACTGCTTTACTATCTCTATGATCAGTTTGGTTCGATGGGTACTTTACTTTTTATTATAATGACAAATGGGGCCACTGCATCAAGTAATATAATAAATATTTACTGTATTGGATGGAAAAGTTATATTTTTGTATGAAAATATTTATCAGTTGAGAAGAAGGTTGTTTGTTGGAAGTCTTCAAAAGCTTTCTGTCAGCTTATCCTTCAGTTCTATATACCCATGATTTATACATTTAGTCTTCGTATATAAAATATTGCAGAATGCTCCATCATCAGCTTGAAGGGCTGGGTGTTAATCAGGACATGATCACAACCGGGCTACACAACAGGGCAACACTGACTCCATTCAGTTGTGATTGGGAGGTGGGCAGAGGCGTAGAATGACTGGACAATTTGCAAGACCCACAATCTGCTTGTGAGAAAAAAAAACAAGACATCTAGGCGTTAACTCACGAGGAGGTACGAAGCAGCTCTCTCCCTTGGTAGACAGGAAATGCAGTGCCTGTTCTCCGTAATACGAACTGTCCGAGCTCTCAGTGGAAGTCAGCACCAGCAGGCAGGTTCCTGAAAACATAGAATCATTGCATTTTGTTTATATGGTGGAAAAAAGACCACAACAACTGGTTCTATTTTTAAAAAAAAACTATCTCTCTTACATGTAGACTTATAGCACAAATAAAGAAGATTTAAATACTGTAAATGATAAGATGTCAACTACCAACAAGTGTAGGACGCAATAATAAGAAGAGAGTCTGTAAATTCCATCATAAACAGATATTTGCAAAACCTATTCAAATTTGGAGCCAACCATTTTTTCTTTCATAAACAGTAACCGTTTTAGAGCTTTACAAATTGTTAATTATGTAAATTTTAGGCCATTTGCCATATAATAGAAGACTGTGTAAACTATACATTTCAACTCTGAACCCAAGACCTTAAAAAATTACTTAGGCAAATGTGTAGAGCCAACCATTTTTTCTTTCATAAACAGTAACTGTTTTAGAGTTTTACAAATTGTTAATTATGTAAATTTTAGGCCATTTGCCATATAATAGAAGACTGTGTAAACTATACATTTCAACTCTTAACCCAAGACCTTAAAAAATTACTTAGGCAAATGTGAAATGACCGTGTCACATTGTTCCCTGTCGACTTTCCTTATATTGACATTTGTGGTTCGTTTGAATTAAAATATATCAAATTTCAAACTCATTAACCACATGTTAATCATAACAGTGATATAAATAAATGTAATAGGAAGGATCAATGGGGCACAGATGATTTAACTTTGCAGGACTGGGAGCTGCTATATATAAACATACCAATTTTATTCCAAAAGAAATTCACTCTGTCTGCTTTGAAAAAACTTTTGTTGGCCAACAATGCATCAGGCCCAGCAAAGTTTGGGTATTGGTAGATACGTGCAAATGAAGGCTGACCCTGGAGAAAAAAAAGGTTAACAAGGAATAGAATGATTCAGATTTTTACAAAATTGAACACAAAACAAAAGTCTTTTACGTATTTTTATGAACAAAATGTTCTAATCACAAATAATCAAATATTTAAATTTTATTTTAATGGCTACCTGGCCTGTGTTTTGATTCTATATAAATTCTTTGAGGAAAAACAGCATGGACCGTAACCCTCATTTTCTTGCCTGCCATTCTATAGACATACCTTTGTTCCAGGCACATAGGCAGCAACAGCGTAAGGGAAACTACACATCGCCAAAGCAAAAGCAGACACTTTCTGCAGGTGCAGTTTTGTGGCGATAGTATCTGTGAAGCAACAAACAGTCATTGTTGTTAGAGGAATTGACAGGTATTGTGGTAAATGTAAAAAAAATATAAAGAAATCTAAAAAAAACCTCAAGCCAGATTTGAATACTTGAGCTGTTAAGTCAGCTGTGAGACCTATATAGAGCAGGAAAAGTACAAGTCCACATAGCAGAAGTCTGACGCTGTGATGTATGATGGGGGAATGTGACTTGTAACAATGCCCAGACATCTGCTGTTTCCAGGCAACTGTTGCCCTATATCCCATTCAATAAAGTTCACCTGCATGATGTACGTCTGCCACAGTAGAGTAGAAGTATCCATTTCTTACATACCCCTAGTGAAGCAGAGTTTGCCAGCTACATTTTGGCACAACTTGCAAGGAGATTATGTAAGCCCTCTTTACTTTTTCTCAACCAGTGCCAGGAACCTACAAGAGCTGGGTAGACACATGAGCACTCACCAAAGTGAAACTATAAATACTTTCTTTTTTAATTCAGGATTTTAACCCGAGACCGGCATATTAACAATCCAGCACTCTGACCTTAGGTCACTGTATCCCAAGTCTCCCGTGTAACAGGAACTGTTGTTTGACTAGCAATAATCCTCCGTTTTTCAGATGATATCAACCACCCTTTTGGTACACTTCTACAAATCAGATCAATAATTTACCAAATTTGTCCCCTTGCATATCTGTAGAGTGCACCACCGCACACATTTTTTACCAAACAGGTCCTTTTTTTTTTTTTAAAAGCTATTAAAACAATAACAAATACAGGTAAAACTCACCAAAGTTATTTTTTTCATAAAAGTGTAATTCATTATTTACATTACGCCCACAAATGCCCTCATCGGAGCTCCACTGAGGATCCCTGAAGTAAGAATCAAACACATTTATAAAAAAAGAAAAGTATCCCGTCAGACCAAATTGGTCCATATTGCCGGTGAAGCAGCGTTCACCAGTTTCCGTGGCCACGGCATACTAGGTGATTGTGTGGCCAGCACTATGCACAGCCGCCTTTACTTTACCCCAACTAAGGTCAGGTACCCATCAGAGCTGGGTAGACTCAGGGACACCCTCAAATCCTGGGAAAGAATCCTAGCCTGCACCAGGTTTCGAACCCAGGACCCTTGGATCGCCAGTCGAATGCGCTGCCGCTCGGCTACCGTGCCCCCTATAAACACATTTATATGTATCATTAAATATATTTGAAAGCGTACACAAGCATACACATTTATAGAAGCTTTTAAAAGAATTGTCAAGTACAAATTTAACATTTGAAACGTAAAACTGTAATTTTGTTCTGTTTAAGCAGAAAGCTGCAGTAAAGTAATATTCAATCTCAGGATCAAAATATTGATGCCTCTAGTACATAATTTATTAAAGGAAATGCAGAATCAATCCTTGAAGTAGTTAAAAATAAAAGATGAGCTGTCAGGGAAGATAAGAAAAATAAGACACCAGCAATTGAACGTATCCAAGTTTTCCAGGGCACAAGACAGATTTATCAACAAAAAAAAAAAGTCAAAATATGAGACTACACAGAGATAACTACGGTTCATACTGTACCAGTTAGTCTGTTTCTTCTGTATCAATGACTTCTTCACTGCCCAGGTCTTGACGTCCAGAAGGTGAAGATTTGGGATCCCCGTTCCTTCCTCTCTGTTGACTGAAATTTCATCCAATAATTTATCTTCATTAAATGGGGACACTGATTGGCCAATACGAAAGCAAAACATCAGAAATATGTTCACGTATTAAAATATTATTTTCTTCTACAATTTTTTTTGTTAAGTTAGAAATTTTCCAATGGAATGAATAGCTTTAACACTTTAACTGAATTCATATTTTTTTTTTTAAAACAAGTCTACAACTACTAATTTATAATATTAAATTGGGGTCAATTGTAACAATTTTTTAAAAATAAAATAATAATATTGATTGCTTTCCCATTATAAAAATTGATGACTCTTAGTTTTAATAATTGATATTTGATTTATAAGGGACTTGCGGCATCTAAACAAAGTATCCCTGTCAGACAGATTTGATTCACAGGACCTGTGAAGCAACATTCACGAGGCTCTGTGGCAACTGCATACCAGGGGAACTTGTGGCCAGCACAATGTCCAGCGCCATTAATTTTCGCAACTAAAGTCAGGCACTCGTCAGGGGTGATAGACCTAGGAACACCCTTCAGACAGTGGAAAAAAAAAATCCTAGTTTTTTTTTACCAGGATTCGAGCCCAGGACTTTCAGTATGCCAGGCCAACTTGGCCCTTAGTACATCAAAGGTTTAATTAATTTTTTTTTATAAATCTGAACAAACTATCTATGCATGATAATATTTCTTTTGACAGTTGAGTTAACTAAAACTTATTTTTTATAACTAGTGCTCCTCCTAATTTAAACACCAAACATCAATCTATAGAGATCTACCTGTGTAGTTGCTCCAACATGCTAGAATGGATGCACAAGGAGAGAATTTTAGATCAACAACTTTTGGCACATTTATTTCATGGACAACTTTCATGGTCTGTGTATCCAGCAAGGAAATGCTGAAATTCAAACAAGTTAGGATGTAGTTATAATACTAATACTAAGCAAAACACAAGGGTAGTCTTGCAACAGGACTTGTGATTATAGTCATGGCTGAAGGGAATCCAAGTCTTTCTTTCCTACACCTTGCGTGAAACATTATGAGGGCTTTGTATGATGATGATTTGTGAATAAGAAGGTAATTTTTTTTAATCTTTTTTTAAAAATTATGGTACAATGATTGGATGTCAAGTTTTTAAAAGAATTCATTTTTCAATCTGCTATAATGACAAAAAAAAATTTAATCTGGTGAGAATTATACTAAACAAAGTGAGAGTTAGACATTTGAAGAAAATTATAACCTTTACCATAATAAGAGAATAAAACAATTTTTTTTCTCATAATGATTTCTTTGGTCCATCTAACCACTGTTCACAGTAATAAACAAGTTTTTTTATGTGACATCTGGTATATCAAATGGTTTCAAGTTAATACAGGTGTCCGACAAGGATGTGTGATCTCACCTGTCATCTTCTTAATAGTGATGGACTGGGTCATGAGGAGAGCTACTGCAGACAAACCCCGAGGCCTAGTATGGAGACTAACTTCCTATCTAGAAGACTGCGATTTTGCAGATGACATAGCTCTGCTCTCTCATTCTCAACCAGATATCCAGGAGAAGACAACAAGAGTAGAACAAATAGCCAAAAGTGTTGGCTTAAAGATCAACTCAGGAAAAACAAAAATCATGAAAGTGAAGGCAAAGAGCTCTAAGAAGACAAGTGCCAATGGTGTAGAAATAGAAGAGATTGAAAACTTCAAATACCTTGACAGTTACATCTCAGCTAATGGAAGCATAGACATGGAAATCTCCACCAGACTAGCTATGGCAGCTCAGGCCTTCGACAAACTGGGAAAAATATGGAAGTCATCCTCTCTGCAACTAAGAACAAAACTGAAACTATACAAGTCAAATGTACGCTCAGTCCTTCTCTTTGCTGCAGAGACCTGGAAGACCAATACCAAAATCGAAAGCCACCTTAGAGGGTTTGAAGGAAGATGTCTCCGACGCATACTAAAGATTAACTGGGAAGACCACATCTCCAACAGTGAAGTTCGAAAGAGAACTGGAATAAACTTCAGCATCGAGGAAATCAATGTGGAGGACGACAATGGATGAGGAAGCAAAGGCCACCAACAAAACATGGCATGAAATCAGATGGCTCGCCCAGGATAGTGAGGCCTGGCGGGAACTATGTTGCTGCATTATGCTCCACGGCGAACGAATAAGAATAATAAAGAATAAGAGGGTATATCAAATATATTCTAAATAGAAGAACAATGTAAATAATCTGGACTAAGCTCCCCCCCCATCTAAAAAAATAAGTACCAATTAATTGTTGTATTTTCACTCACCTGTCAGCATTACACCATGCAAACAATGAGCCATCTTCCGAGAAAGTCATGCACTTGCAAGTGGAACTTTTATCTCTACAGCCATGAGACAAAACAAAAAAAAAAAATTCAGAGATATACTTTTAGACATATTTTTCAATAAAAACAATAACTGCTCAAACCACACACAATTACATTTCACATCAGCGTTAAAGATTGCCAATTCATATTGATAATGATGGTCATTTTATATTTATATGTGCATCTCCTATAAGCTATCACATTTAGCATGCTCATATTTCTCTTATTCATTCAATATAAATTTGAACTACATGTATTGTGAAAGAATGAATGAATGGAGAATGAATGAAAGAAACTAGACGCTGGCCAAAATGAAACTTTAGTACAGATCACTTAATTAAAACAAAAAAAAACACAATCAAAAACATAGAGTTGAATGAATGGAGAATGAATGCAGCCTACATCACATTTGTTGGATCTGAAGTGAATTTGGCCCCATCAACCGTCCAGATGCCATTGGCACCGCGAACTGCAACAATAAGAAACAACAACATTATTTAGTTTGAAAAAAAAAATTAACATATTTCAACAGTTTGGAACAAGCTTTTTATCTCCTTTGTTACGGGGCGTAGACTGAGGGTCCAAAGGGTTAATGTTTCTTTAGTTGATGGGTTAAATACACAGACATACAGAGGATGCATTATGATTATAGTCGAGTAGACAACTCCTGTAGGTGTGAGCATAAATATCACCATGCGATTTTGGGCCAATTTTTACCCTATCTCCCTCCCAAGCCACACAAAAAATCAGACCCCCTTCCAATATGACCTCACAAAGCTTTGCACCCCCACCCATTTCCAACATCATGATTAACCTTTTCAAATAACGTGTATTGTCATTGTTGTTGTTGGCTTCCATTTGTCTCGAGAGACGACAGAGTTTATTGTGCCCTTGGGGAATGTGCGCTCCTGGCCTTGCAGCTTCTGCTATGGCTGTACAAGCCCACATGCGAGTGACAGTCTTTAATGCACGTCCGGCACAGGAAGGCAGAACTGGTCATGGGCTGGTCTCTTCTTCCCTTCCTTTTGGTGCGCTTCTCATCAGCGAGCCGTTGCAGGTTTCTCTCTCCAGCTTCCAGCCCGGAGGCCAGCGCATGTCTCCAGCTGGACCTGTCCTTGGCTAGTTACTCCCAGCTGTTTGTGTCAATGGCAAGGGCTTTCATGTCTCCCTTGCAGACATCCTTATATCGGAGGTGGGGCCGGCCCGCAGTCCTCTTTCCTCTGGCCAGTTCCGAGTAAAGAATGTCTTTGGGTATTCGGCCATCCTCCATCCGACATACATGTCCTAGCCATCTGTCATTGTAGTATGTATTTAATCATGATTAGCATGTTTCAAATGACGTGTATGGTCATTGTAGTAGGCTATGTATTTAATCTAGCATAGGACTCAGATATTGTTGGAAAGACATATAGTCAAAAGTGTTTTTAAAGCATATTTGTTCTTTAGCTGCAACCGCTATAGATTAAAAGGATACTGTATTCCAATTTTCACATAATTATCCAAAGAACTATTACTGGATTTTAATTAAAATATCTCAATTACAATAGTATTTAAGTATTCTGTGATAAAGGTTAATCTCAATTATCTGCCTGACATTCTGAAATGTGTTTGGTTGTTACTGTTATTACTTTTTCTACACATTATCCTACTTCTTCTTTGTTTTCAAGTGTCTATTGGAGGACTTAGACAAGTCCAATACTTGTGTTGAACTGGCAGTGGCTGGGAGTTGCTCTAGTCCTCCAAACACATTTTTATATTGAAGGAAGTTTCCTGGGGTCATATGGCTTTTTAAGTTCACTTGATGTGATTGACACTAGTGGAGAACATATATATATGTAAAATAAAAACTACATTGAGGGTTAATCTGCATAGGCTGCAGCATAGGCCTAATCGTAGAGCACACACATTTTTTTTAATTAAATAATTAAAATATACCTCATCAACTAAATCAATACAAAGTGGCTATTGGGATCCGATAGACTTAGTGATAAATAGTTAGTATCAGTTAGTTAATATAAGTTAGGGATGGCTTTGTAGTATTTTTGGTAATAGTTAGTAGGGCCTATCGGTTAGGTTATAAAGGATAGGGATAGATTTGGTGTTTTCTGTGCTACTTCTTATAATATATAAGGTAATACAAATTCTAAATAAAGCTGGGTCAGAATAGCCATTTCATGCTAAAGACTATTTAAAGGGACCTGGGTCTGAATAGCAGCAGCCAAATGATCCAAATCAATATATATTATAATTATAATATCATTTGTCTTTTTTTTAAATAGCCTAATGCTCCTTATTAGTAGCATTTTTAGTAATACCATACTAATAATTAATACGTAAATAAGTAACTAATGTTAAATGTAGCCTAAGCATTACTACTACTACTCTACTTTACTGTCTTTACTGCTACTACTAATTATAAGTAATTTTACTTTTTGCATTTCCATTTTTTTTTAGTTCGGTTGTTAGACCCCTAAACATATCTTATATATCTTATAAGGTTACAGACGTTCCTTCTAGTAAGTTCTAGATAGAAGATTATTACGTCCACAATGGCCCAAAACTCCTGCAGGGCGACAGGGATCCGTCGGTGGCAGGGATAGAACCCGCGACCAGTCAGTTGGTTTTTGGTTGACAGTCCGGTGATCTAACCGCTGGACCAGCCGGCTTCACTTAACATGTTTTCCATGAAAATTGCTTTTAAGTTTTAATACTATTTTCTATTTTAAGAAGAGAGTTTTGGTATCATTCAAAATACAGTAAGTATAATATTGAGCTCAGATTTGTTTATAGCCTAACTTACAGAAAATAGGACCAGGCATTTTTATAATAAAAATAGTGTGCTTTTTTTTATCACTAAGAGTGTCTTCCCTTATTTGTTACGCTCTTTTTCGTGTGTTTAAAAAAAAACGCACTGAGCTATATATAAACTCGGTGCATCAATATCACCATGAAGTGATTATCCGCAAACTCCTGAGTATAACGCTCAGAAGGTTTTACTTTGTTCCCCTTTTCTTCTTCTTTAATTACACCTTCTTCTGTCTCTAGATATAATCTATTACATATTAAAAATACATGGACACAAATATAGCTTGCGCCTTCGTCCAAAGGAACCTCAAGGGATGCTCCACCAGGATCCAGACCCATTGTTATAAAAGTTTAGCTCGTCCCATCCTGGAGTACGCATCGACTGTATGGGATCCTCATCAACAACACCTGATATCTAAGCTGGAGATGACCCAACGTCGAGCGGCACGTCGTATCTTACAGGACTACGGCCTTAAAACTAGCGCCTCAACTTTGGTGGCCCAACTACAACTGGAGCCCCTACATCATCGCAGAGTGATAAACAAGGTCACCACTATTTAGGCCTACAAGATCGTGAACCGCCACGTGGAAATGTCCACTCAGCCAGGCCGAATCCAACAGGTGACCCGCTCTACCCGAGGCCATCAGCTCAAGCTGCATGTCCCACATGCACGCACCGACGTCTACAAATATTCTTTTTTTCCGTCAGCCATTAGGCTGTGGAACACCCTGGACCAGGCCTCCATCACTGCCCCTACAGTTCAGGCTTTTAAATCGTCACTGAAGGGCTGGTCTAAAAACCTAAAGTGACACTGTGTCATCTGTTTATAATTGTTGTTTGTGAGGCTTTTTATTTTATGTGTATTTAAATTGTGGACTCTTTCCTCGGTTCTAACGGGGTCTCCACAGTATTATGAAGAAGAAGAAGAAGAAGATATTTCTCCCGTTACTTCATGCCCTTTCGTTTCCCCAACATTTTAACGGGTATTTATGGCAGCTGTAGCAGGTAAATTTATAATAAGCAAGTGGGTTTATCTGTCGCTGTGATTAAGTGTCCGTATGTTTAAGTGTCCGTATGTTTGAGTGTCATGTGATTAAGTTTCCGTATGTTTAAGTGTCCGTATGTTTGAGTGTCGTGTGATTAAGTGTCCGTGTGTTTAAGTGTCGTGTGATTAAGTTTAAGTGTAGCGTGTTTAAATATCGTGTAACTTAAATTGTTGTGTTGTATTTCTAATTTCTAAGCTAGTTAATTCTTTGTTTTATTACTAGGCCTACTTGCCCTTAGTCATTCTTTCCTCTAGATGCTTCTATTTCATCCTGAATTATAATTTTAACACGACACAATTTTGTTTTTCTTTTAAATTGTTTTGAAGTTTTCCATTTTTATATTCTATATCATTATGTTATCCAGCGCAATTAGAAGACTAATTATTCTAAAAATATTGAGTTTAAAAAAACATTTTTGCACTGGCTACCTATCAACAACTGAATCTCATATAGGCTAAGCTGGCTTCTCTCTGCTACACCTACAAGTGCCTGAATAACTCTGCCTCGGATTACCTTTGCTCCTGTCTTGAGCTCTACACCCAATCCCGTCCACTTCGCTCGGCTTCTGACGCACTGACTCTTGTGAAGCTAGTGACCGCTGGCCAACGTGCATTCTCCTACACCAGGACCGTCCGCCCGGAATCACCTTTCACTACAGCTTCACCAGAGCCCTAGCTTTTGACTGAAGACTCACCTATTCCAGTAGCAGATATAGGCCTATATAATTATAAGCTTTAGTCCGTTGTTCGTTGTCTGTATTCCGTAACTGTGGTCAGCGAATAGAACTGTTATCAACGGGATGTGCGCTATGCAAGCACTATTATTATTATTATCTAGGACTATATATCAAGTTCACACCACCAGGAAGAAAGATGGAGAGAAAGAGACAAGGATAAGAGAGAAAGTAAAATTTAAATAGGCCTATTAAAGTATTTACTGTATAGGTACTCAAAACTGATTTTAATTTTTCAAGCTATTGAGCTTTTTTATGTTTAATAGAAAGACAAAATGATTCTAAGAACTTTGATACCAATTTTATGACTGTATGTTAATTTTTGAGAAAGTTATGAAATTTTGAAATTTTACAAGTGGGTTATATTAGGCTACCTTTAGCCACCTCACAAAGTCCTATTTTTAGAAGTCATTATCTCATAAAGTAGGCCTATATTGGCTATGGCTAAGTTACTTTGTTTACAAACACAAAAGTTTGTAGAGAAGAGACCCAATTTTTTTTTGAATGTGGTGCATTTGAAAAATATAAAAATATCGATGTAAAAATCATTTTTCATACTTTTTACCGTTTTTTTCAAGGGAGACAAAAAACGCAAATCTGACCTATTTTTAAAAAATCACTAAAAATTATCTAATTTTAGTAGAAGCTTATGCTATAAATCAAATTGAAGGGAATTCAATGCTCTAAAAAGTATAAAGACCTACTAAATTGGCACTGTTTCAAATTATCAAAATTTAATTATTTTTATTGAAACAAAGTGTTCTAGCAAAAATTTGCGTTTCTAGCCATTTATAAATATTAGCCAAATTTTAACAAATCTTTGTAAATGTAAAAATATTACATCAATTTGAAGTTCATTTAAAGTACACAACTTTTTTAGTAAAAAATGTTACAAAATGTACTGTATAAGTAGGTATACGGACAATGATTGACTATATTGACAATCATGTATTTGAAAGTAAAACAAACAAAAGCAGTTTTTATATAGTGAAAATTCAAGTATAAAACATTAAATTAAGGCAAGTTAGTACATTATTTAATAATACACATTTTAAGGTAACAGTTATACGTGTTTTATTTTAAAGAGAATGTTTTCAAATGTTAATGAAAGGTTTAAAATAACTATATTGGCATTGTTTAGGCTAAGACCATTTATCCTATTGATAGTAGTAACAATAATAATAATAATCAGTTTTATCCCATAACTAAAAACAAAATATATTATTACAATATAAACTTAAAACTGTTCAATATAT
Organism: Anisus vortex; assembly: GCA_949126835.1. NCBI lineage: Eukaryota > Metazoa > Mollusca > Gastropoda > Planorbidae > Anisus > Anisus vortex. The sequence continues at coordinate 30,619,243 of OX421508.1, forward strand.
TACTTGTACATATGATTTGATTTCTCTATTTTTATTCATTGGTATAAAGTAATAAGACCTATATCTAATGGTCCTTAACACTAACCAAGAACGCCTATCACAAGCATTATATTCTAAGCCTATAAGCTGTAGTTTTTTGTATAGATAAATATTTAAAGAATCACATTTTTAGTTTCACTATTGATATTTCGATAACAGATTAATTGTTCAGTAGTTTATGGGGATATTGTGCATTATTTGACAATTAGCCCCGTTTGTACATTATTGCACTTCCCCCACCCCTGCACTTTATACTAGTTGTGTTCGCTGTCCACCTATATTTCCTACTTTTCACTATTTGCCCCCCCCCCCCCCCACTACGCTACTAGTAATAATACATTTTTAGCTCATACACTTTTATTTTACTTATACATTAACATTTAAACATATCTCTTATATCGACCTAATTTTAACTTTCATCTATTAGTAGGCTAGTTCGCAAAAATATATTTGTTTTAATATCAGAACAAACCGTCTTTTCCACCTCTTGCCGTGCACTTTTCGCCCCCCCCCCCCCACATATAAAGTGGTACGATTCTACCCATGTTCCCCTCCCCAAGCCTACTATTTTGTTTTTATTTGGTCCAGATCAGAATACAGAGGGTATATGCACATAGGCCACGAAGTTGGCAATGCAGTAAAATCTATGATTTTAATTGCAGGCTGTTGATGAATGAATGAGTATAAACACATGAAAATTTATAAATAAAATGTATTAGCCTATATAAAGTCACTTTATTGACCCACTTCCCTCCCACATTTCAACAACTGTAAAATTTGTCAACCGTTTTCTGTATTTTGTTGACATAATTAATATACGACACCTTATGTAGGCTATTTGATTATGACTAATTGTTATTAGACTTTTTCCTAGGCAATAGCCTACATAGAAATTCACAAACATAATAAATATATATAACATCAGTCAATACATGTATAACAAATCGGGGGTATACCATAAAATTTTAAGTACAGGCTAGATCTGATAATCTTATTAGAATTATTCTTATTAGGCCTACGCATGACAAACCATTATTCAATAAATGTTTAAAAATTGACTTAGCCCTACTGATGAATTATTAAACATATGCCATGGTATAAATATTCTTCAAGTGCAGATATAATAATAGTATTGTATTATTCTAAAGAATAAAATATGTCTTTTATTACCCACATTAGACTTGTCGAAGTAAGCCTCATAGCTCATAGCTATTGCATTTTGTAGGCCTTAATTATGACTAGGCAATATTTTTTTACATTTATGCGTTGAAAATAGCTTTGCTTCCACAAAAACTAAATAATACTTTCCATAGCTTTGCTAGTCCACCAAAGGTCAAATTTACTATTGTTTACATTGACAACAGTTGGAAGATCCCGTTTGCATGTCAAATTACATATTACAATATTATTTCCTGGAAATAAAAAGTATCAATTCAATATCTTTAGCATATCTACTTTAAAATAAATGTAATTTTAGTTTATTTTATGACAAGAAAAAAATTAGCCTTATCTTATCTTATACATTACAGACGCTCCTTCTATAAAGAAGATTATTGCGTCCTACGCTCATCCGTGGTCCGAGTCCAGTCTTGCACCTTTATTAATGTTTTAAATGATGTTAGGCTATTGGTTTTCCTGGTTTGTTCAGGCAACCCATTCCATGCCCGAATGCCACTCGGGAAGAAAGAGTACTTATATGCATTTGTTCTCGCATAAGGGACAAGGAAGGTGTTTTTGTCTTTATGTTTATCTGAGCTTTGCAACAGATTGTTATTGGGTTGTATTTCTAAATTAGAGTTTAATGCCTTATGTATTATTACTACTTTACTCTTTGCCCTTCTGTCCTCTAGTGTTTCTAGGTTTAGTGATTTGACTAATGGTGTTACTCTTGTCAGTGGGGAATATTCACTAGTTATAAACCTTGCAGCTCTTTTTTGAATTTGTTCTAATTTTTTAATGTTTTCTTTAGTTGATGGGTCCCATACAGATCCTGCATATTCTAGTATAGGCCTAACTAATGTGAGATAGCATTTTAGTTTTATATTCTTATTACATTTGTAAAAGTTCCTTTTTATGAATCCTAATGTTTTGTTTGATTTTTTAATTACTTCATCAATGTGAGGGTTCCAAGATAACTTATCATTTATTATTACTCCTAGATACTTAGCATTGCTAGTTTGAGTTAGTTCTTTACCATGAATGAAGTAGTTTGTTATTATTTGTTTCTTTTTCTTGGATACCCTTATTAGTTGGCATTTTTCTGGGTGAAAAGACATACTCCAGTTTGATTCCCATTTTTGTAGTTCATCTAGGTCTTTTTGCAAAAGTTCACTATCTTTTCCTGTCTTTATTATTCTATAAATTATGCAATCATCGGCAAATAATCTTACTTTGGTGCCTGTGTTGATGCAATTTGGCAGATCATTAATGTAAATTAGAAATAGTAGGGGCCCTAGAACAGTTCCTTGTGGAACTCCTGAGTTTACTGTTATTGGTGATGACTTAGAGCCATTTATTATCACTGTTTGTTCTCTGCCTATAAGAAAGTCCTGAATCCACTGATGTAAGGGACCAGAGATGCCAAAGTATTTAAGTTTTTTAAGAAGACTAGAATGATGAACTTTATCAAATGCTTTTGAAAAATCTAGTAATATAGCATCAATTTGGTTGTTATTATCTAATCCCTTAGACAAGTCATCTATTAAGCCTATTAATTGAGTCTCACATGATCTATTTTTCCTGAAGCCATGTTGGTGTGGGCACAGTGCATTTAGTTTGTCTAGATGATTTACTATACTACTATATATTATATGTTCAAGTAATTTACATGTTATGCTTGTTAGAGAAACAGGTCTATAATTTCCGGGGTCAGATTTATCTCCTTTTTTGAAAAGGGGGGTTACATTGGCTAATTTCCAATCTTTGGGCACTTTGCCCTGGTTTAGAGAGGCCTGGAAAAGTATTTTAAAGATTGGAGATATTTCATTAGTTAGTTCTTTAAGCAGTCTTGCTGGTATTTCATCTGGACCAGAAGCTTTGTTTACTTTTAAGTTGGTTAGGAGTTGTTTAATGCCTTTTTCATCTACATTTATATTTCCTATCTCTTCTAGTTTGTTTAAATTTATGAATATTTCTTTGTCACCTGGATTTGAAAAAGATGATGCAAAGTGTGTGTTTAGGATATTAGCTTTAGTTTCATTATCATTATAAGTTTCATTGTTTTGGCCTTTTAGTGGAGCTATGCCTGTAGTGTCCATTTTTCTTGATTTAATGTAGGACCATAAGTTTTTATTATTATCTTTAGAAATTACATTGTTTACATATTCATTCTGCAGCTGTCTGCTTAGTTTCTGAGTTAAATGTTTAATTTTTAGGTATTTTTTATGTAGTCTAATTGAATTAGTTGCCTTAAACTTTTTGAATAGATTTTCTTTTTGTTTACACAGTTTCTTTAGTTTAGTGTTAAACCAACATTTGTTAATTTTATTTGATGTTTGTTTTGTTGGCACAGAGTCAGCCATTATTGCTTTTAAGTTGGTTTTTATAAATTGCCAAATATCTTCAACTGGACTATCTATATTGTATTTAGTAAGAAAATTGGTTTGGAATTTTATTGCTGCTTGATGTAGTTCTGTTGTGTTACATTTATTCCAGAGATAAATTATTCTTTTAGGTTTCTTGCTAATTTGGATTTTTATTTTGTTATTTACTCTGACAATATCATGATCTGAAAGTCCAGGGATTATTTCATAATCTAATACTAGTCCTGGTCTGTTCGTTAAAAATAAATCTAGTATATTATGGTTTCTTGTTGGTTTTTTATTAATTTGGTCTAAGTTTAGATTTTGGATGGTATTGATAAACATTTCATTTATTTCCTTTGTGTTTTGGTGCTTTTCTATAGAGTAGCTATTCCAATTTATATCAGGGAGGTTGAAGTCCCCCATTATCCAAATTATAGCATTTTTATATTTAGTTTCAATAATTGTCAGCTGATTACACAGATCAGACATGTACTCTGATGTTGAGTTTGGTGGTCTGTAAACACTGCCTACAATTAGTGGTTTGGAATTAGGTCTGCTTATTTTACAAAATACTGACTCTATGTTATTTTGAGGTTCTAATTTAATTTCTTCAGCTATTAGGGTAGATTTTATGGCTAGTAAGACTCCTCCGTGCCTGTCTGATCTATCTTTCCTAAAAATTTCATAATTATTATTGAATATCTCTGTGTTGTAAATATCTGGGCTAAGCCATGTTTCGGAACCTGCAATTATGTCTGGTTCTTCATTATTTATTAAAAGTTCCAAATCAGCTTTTTTATTTTTAATGCTTTGAAAATTTATTGTAAGAGTTTTGAGGTGATACTGATTTGGGGTTTTATGGGATTTAGTGTTAAAGAGTGTCTTTTTACTTTTTTTTATTGGTGTTGATCTAGCTAAGGGTTTATTTAGGTCTAAATTATTAACTTCTGGGCTTGTCAAGGCACTGTAGGGGTTAGTGGTATCCAGGTCATGAGAATTAAACAGACCTGAACTAAATTGTGGCAACCCACACTGTACACAGTGCCAAGAGGCATCTTTATTTCCTAATGCTATATAAATTGGGGTGTTCATATGCAAGCATGCAGCATGGTACCATTCATCACAGGTGTCACATTGAATGGCTCGTTGTTTTGCTGTGCATGGCTTACTGCAAATGTTACATCTATCTCTAACTGTCTTGACTGGGCCTGGGTTGGATTCTACATCGCCAGCCAAGAGCAACAATAGTACTAAATGATTTTGTCTGTACCTGCAAATTTTGTGTTTAAAATGGTTTAGGGAGATCTTTTTTAGGAGGATATAAGCATGAGTGTTGTCAAAATCTTTAATGCTGTGGTGATTAATTATTATCTGCTTATGGACAATTTCATTTTTGGGTAGTTTTAGTGCCCTTACTAGAACTAGGGCTAAGACTAGGATTACAAGTTTCATTTCCTTTTTTTAATACTTTTATTTAATAGTTTGGTGTATTTTATAATTAAATATAGTAGTTCTAATTGATGTTTATTGTTTTGTAAATAGGCTATAGCCTAGGGACTATAGGCTATAGGCCTGTTACTACTTAGAATTTAGATTTAGGCTAAGATTTAATAATTTGGTAACCTTATATTCTTATTATATAGTATATAGGTCTAGTGGCGATTGTATTGCTTAAATACTAATAAAACGAATGTTATTATTTGTCTCTTATATAATTAATTATGTTTTATTACTATAATATGTGTTTATTTGTCTGAGTTTCTTTATTATTTATTATAATTGTGCTTAAGTTATATTATTTTAAACCTGGCCTAGACCAGTAATTGTAAACAAACAATTTGAATATGGGGTCAATGGCGGCCTCCGAAGCGCCAAGTATAAATAATACTTTAAGCTCACTGTTACGAGCAATTATTCTATTTAATAGTATTTGCAATATACATATACTAAGTATTAACTTAATTAAAGGTTAGTATAAAGTTTAAATGGGTGTTAGTTATATAAATATAGAAAATATATTGAAAAACTTATCCGTGATATGAATTAAGCGTACTAGCCCGAACCGGAAGTCGTACTTGATTGTCCTTAAACTTAATAGGGGTTTGGAGACTTGAGAACAAATGATTTAAGGTTGTAAATCTAATACAATTTTAATTTTAAAAAAAAGTATACGTAATAATATATTCATACATTTTTTTACATAAAATTCATTGTATATTATTAATCTATGATATTGAATAGTTTTACTTAACTACTAAAGTGATAAAATCCGATACGACGCCTTTATTGGTAACGGCCCTACAAATAGCGGAGATCGCGGCAGACATGTTTTTACGGCAGTAAAATACTATTTTATAGGGTTTATCTTGCGCCCTAGGCAAAATGTGCCATAATATATAGACTAATAATTCTTTCAGATTTTTACAGGAAAATGGACCGGCTTTTTGATGATGTTTATAAAAAATCTTTAAAACGATTTTTTCTTAAAAAATAAACTATTTTTCCTAGATAATTTAAATATAAAAAATGTTTAACATAAACAATCAATTTTAAATACATATGGCGATAAAGGCAATTTATTTCTGTACAATCGAGTGAAAAAATTATCTTTCTATTATGAATGGCACATTTTGCCTAGACGATTTAGTATGAGAGGTGTCAAAAACTTAAAAACGCGCAAAAAACTTAAGCCAGTTTTGAGTACCTATTTACTGTTATAAATTAATATTATATAAAGCAGAGACTTTATAATATTTTAGGAAAAAGAAGAAAAAAAAGAATGAGAATAAAATCAATGAAAGACAACAGACACAATGATATTATGTATGTTCAAGAATTTATTGATGCTGATGTAAGATTGATACTGCTTTGTTGCCAACACTCCTCCGAAAGGTTTTCAATGAGCCGCTAAATGTTGTTGTTTAGTTGGGACAAAACAATTCCTGCCTGTGGCTGGGGATGAGAAAATTTACAGTATCAGTATTAGCAGGCACAAAGGCCACAGTATCCATTTCTTAACCTTTTCTTATTGTATACTTTCATCTTCTAACTCATGCCACAGTATCCATGTCTTAATCTTTTCTTATTGTATACTTTCATCTTCTATCTCAAGGGGCATGGTGGTAGAGCGGCAGCGCGTTTGACTGGCTTGCGAAAGGTTCTGGGTTGGAATCCAGATGAAGGCTAGCATTTGTTCAAGGGACTGGAGGATGACCCCTGAGTCTACCCAGCTCTGATGGGTACCTGAGATTAGTTGGAGTAAAGTAAATGTGGCTGGGCATTGGGCTGACCACACAATCCCCTTGTGGCCACAGAAACTGATGAACTGCTTCACTAGTACTATGATCAATTTGGTCCGAAGAGTACTTTACTTTACAGAAACTCATATAATATACTTGCTTGCATTCATCACTTCTTGGGAAAATTTCATCAGGATAATTATAAAATATTAATTGATAATATTGAGTTGTCTCCCTTACAATTTAAGATTCAGCTTCCCTCCCCTTGCTTTCAATGTTTAATTTTTTATTTTACACCATAAACATTTTCTGAGGATGTCTTGCAAGCTGTTCCCCCCACAAACAGCCACTACACCCCAACAGCACAAAATATTGACCCAATACAGCATGCTAATGGGTAGGGTACCTTACAAGACGGATGTGCTTTACTTGTTCTGATATTTTTTCAATGAGCATAGAGTTATGACATAGATTTTTCCTTTACTATCACCGCTTTTCTTTTAAAAAAAACACAACTTATGTTCATAGAAAAAAAAAAATCAATCTTTCGTAATAAACATGACCGGGTGATTGCATTCATGTCTACAAATACAGGCGGGCTGAGAGAAGCAGCAAAGGTCAAGGCAATATTGTGAGCCTGAAGATGTTCAGACTACTGTGAGCTCTAATCTGTTGGTTATAATATAAATATTTATAATATAAATATAAGTCACCTGAAGCAGCAACTGGAGATGCTCCACATAAGAACAATTCCTATTGAGGTTGTCACTAGAGTTGTAATCTGCTCCACCCATGGCTAGGGGAAGCAGTTGTGGTGGCCAATTATCTAAATAAGGTCAGTGTAAAAACAGTGAATTGGGCAATATTTCTGAAAAATACAGAATCAAAAAAAATAAAATTAAAAGAGTGAGAAAGACAGAAAGAGAGAGCATAATTTTGAGAAATAATTTTGAGGGCATCAAGAGAAACCGATTATGTCTTTGGGAATATAGGACAAAAAATCAAGGAACAAAATAGAGGACGACCGAAATTCTGTTTCGGCTTCGGCACAGAAAGTAGGCAGAAGGTCTCTTTCAGCATTGCTTCGGTTTCTGCCAAAGCCAAAAAGTTAGCTTTTGGTTTCGGCCAAAATTGATATTAACTTTCTGTCATCAGCAAAATATATGTTTTACCGTTCAAAATTTAGACCGCAAAGCTAGTGCTGCATCTATTAAAGTACCTGTCGGACCAAATTGATCCATAGGTCCAGTGAAGCAGCGTTCACCAGTTTCTGTGGCCATGGCATACTAGGTGATTGTGTGGCCAGCACTATGCACAGCCTCCTTTACTTTACCCCAACTAAAGTCAGGTACCCATCAGAGCTGGGTAGACTCAGGGACACCCTCAAGTCCTGAGAAAAAATCCCGACTCCACCACGATTCGAACCCAGGACCTTCGGATCGCCAGTCGCTCGGCTACCGTGCCCCATATCAATTACTCTGCTTATTGATAATTTCATTGAGTTAAACTGTTGCCAATTAATCTGTGCGTAGTAGAAAATTTAAGTTAATCATAAACGGATTATTTAATCACTCAAAAGAATATAAAATAATAGAGTGTGGGATTACTTCACAAAAATGTTAAATTATTGTTTGGCAATTTCAATGGGGTTTTGGCCGAAGATGTAGTGAAACTATAGGTTTTGGTTTCTGTTTCGGTCAAAATTCAATGTATAACTTTTAGTATGGTTTTGTTTTTGGACAAAAACCATACAATTTGCTTTCGGTTGGCCTCTAGAACAAAAGTTTTAAAATTTGTTTAGTTTTGGGAATCTACAAGGTTATAAGAAGAGCCAAGGAGCAATAAAATAAATTATTATATGCATTCAGGTGTTCACTATTTGGGTGAGCCCATGTCAAACCAGGACTTTTAAAATCATATACGGTTGTTGGGGGACTGAAAGAGGGTAGTACCCCATTTGCTAAAGTTCAAGAAAAATAACACATAACAACAAAGAAAGTGAAGCCGGCTGGTCCTGCGGTTAGTTCACCGGACTGTCAACGGATATGTCGCGGGTTCTATCCCTGCCGCCGACTGATCCCTGCAGAAGTTTTGGGCCTAGTGGACATAATAATCTTCTAACTAGAAGGAACGTCTGTAAAAACGTATACGATATAAGATAAACAAACAAAACTAGTCAACTCATCCTCCTTTGCTTTATTCCTGGTTTGTTAAAAGCAGATAAATGTCATCTCATCTCTTTGGCAAACCCACAAGTTATTAAATGTATGATAATTGCCTGTATAGAAGGGGCAATGTCAGACACATATAAGATGAATCTATGTATAAGATGAATCAATGTATAAGATGAATCAATGTAGAATGTCTAACCAGAAAAAACATTATCATGAGAATCACTTTTTCCTTTTCTGATAAGCGCTCCAAATTTTTTATATTTTGGGCATCTGGAGCTGTAAATGCAGGTCATCAGTGTACAGATGTCACTTTTTCTTATCCACAGTTCTCACCACTTCCGGAATCTACAACGAAATGAAAAAAAAAAAAAAAAGAACAGAACATTATTGCAGCCTTGTGTGTTGTTATGTGTGTGTAGAATGTAATAATAAAACTTCTATTGTATTTTTAAATTGTCTGGCTAGTTCATGTAGAGTTATTTATTTTTCCTTAATTTTGGCGCAGAGAGTATTTGACGATAGACTTATTTATTATGGGTGAGTTTCTAGTACGCCTTTTCTTTTACATTCGGAAAGCTTCGGGAAAATCCATTTCTAGCACTTTCTGCTACGCAATCTATAAAAAGCGTGCAGAGGTTTTGTTGCAGTGTTTTTGCTTAGGTAAGCTACCAGTGAAGTTGAATGTTATTGGTGTACACAAGTTCAAGCATTTATTTATTCTTTGAACATAAATGAGTGGCTTGAGTGTATTATTATAGTGAGAAAGAACCTAGAACAGAAGACCTGCGGATTTGTAACATTTTGTTTTAAAAGGTGCCATCAAATAAACGAAACTTATAAAAACTGTTTTGTTTTTTCTTTCAAAATAATGTTCTTATACTTGATGCATTAAGTTTGTGCAAACCTTCAGCGAGCCCTTGTCAGCCTTGTACAGCCTTCCGTCATAGCCCTGAATGAACACACTGTCCCTGAAAAACACATTGATAAGAGACTCATCACAACTTTGGTGGGTCCCCATCTCCCCCCCCCCCCATCTCTTGGGAGTCATCAGAAATGTTTCTCTTCAGGAGATGGGGGTTGAAGCAGAGCACTTTATTAGATTTACAGAAAATGTTTCATTCGACAAGTGTTCAATAGTTTAGGGTGCCTAAGTTTAGAATCAGACTGCTGTTGCCCCCTCCCTTTTAAAAAAAAAAACTCTGCTCTATGTTTCAATCATGCACTACATTCCCCACAGCTTGAACTATTTTCCCTCCCACTTTATACTTGTGGCCCCCGCACTAATTTTCACTATTTGCCAGCTCTACGTTGCACCACCTGGCTACGCCACTGCTATGACGTATCATAATCAACTTCTCAGTTCTAAGTAATGCCAATGTAGTCAAAATAACTTTTATTTATCAAGTCTATGGTGTAGTGTTAAATTTACATGTATGAAGCAACTAGAACAAGTTATGCCATGGCGCTAGCCGTTTAATAATAATAAGCACATCCCCACCAAAGTGCACAACTCTGATAACGCAATATAATTACAAGAGAGTCTGACCTATATAAATATATTAACATCCTCCCCTTCTACAAAACAAACAACATGAACTCCAATCGAGTTTTAAAGAAAAAAGATTGTGACAGAAAATTAAACAAACACGATCAATACGCAATCATCACACCAATGAGCGACCAATAGATCATTCTACTTAGTTCTAGACTTCCATGACATAGTCAGTGCACCAAGTTGGTTTCTTCACTGTTCGTTTGGGTCTATTAGTTATATTAGTCGTCACAGCTGTTTTGAAATCTGGGATTGGGATCGGGTGTTTGGTTCTGCCGGCAGAGTTTCATTTATTGGGGTTGGTAATGATCCCGCACTTCTTGCTTCATCATCAACATCGCTGTCCAAATAAGTACGCAAATAATAAGGATAATGATAGGACCATTAACTCATTTTACAATAATTTTAAAATCATGTTTTTTTAAATTTTTCTAGGCTGTGACGAGCCTTGAAAATAAATGTATATACACAAAGTTAATCTCATTTTATTTTATAACGACAAAACAAAAAAATGTTTCAATTAAAAACAAAAAAATGTTTCAATTAAAAACAAAAAAATGTTTCAACTAAAAACAGAAAAATGTTTCAATTAAAAACAAAAAAATGTTTCAATTAAAAACAAAAAAATGTTTCAATTAAAAACAAAAAAATGTTTCAATTAAAAACACACAAATGTTTCAATTAAAAACAGAAAAATGTTTCAATTAAAAACAAAAAAATTTTTCAATTAAAAACAAACAAATGTTTCAATTAAAAACAAAAAAATTTTTCAATTAAAAACAGAAAAATGTTTCAATTAAAAACAAACAAATGTTTCAATTAAAAAAAAAAGGCAAATAAAAGCAAACACAAAAAAGAGCGGAAATTCTTACGTTGAAATGATTTTCCGATCGTCCATAGACATTTTAAGACCATGTCTGCTGAAAAGTGAAAGAGGTATTTTATTTACACAATAACTGTAGTTCTAAAATAAATACTGAAGTTTTTCGGAAATCAAACCGAATTGTACAAAATTTATTTTGTAAATGCCAAGACAATATTGATGTTTTCATTTAGCACCTAAACATCTAAAGTGGTTAAAATAAAGATGTATTCATTTAGCACCTAAACATCTATAGTGGTTTAACATAATGATGTTTTCATTTAGCACCTAAACATCTATAGTGGTTTAACATAATGATGTTTTCATTTAGCACCTAAACGTCTATAGTGGTTTAACATAATGATGTTTTCATTTAGCACCTAAACATCTATAGTGGTTTAACATAAAGATGTTTTCATTTAGCACCTAAACATCTATAGTGGTATAACATAATGATGTTTTCATTTAGCACCTAAACATCTATAGTGGTTTAACATAATGATGTTTTCATTTAGCACCTAAACATCTATAGTTATAAAGTAATATAGTAAATAAAGACTTATAATCTCTACTGACACTACTATTCATAAAATATCATACTGTAATCCAACATAATCTAAACTTAACTTAAGCTAATATACACAATCTAAGTCACAGTGTTCTGCAATACATCAAAACAAGACAAACAAATAAGAAGTCACCACACCAAGTGACAAGCTTGTTCTCTCACCCATGTTGTGCAGGGACCGGCCAATACTGGGCGTAGCCAGCGCCCACGGGCCGAGGTATGCTGTACACATCTCTCCTTTCTTTCCCGGTCTCAATGCTGGGGGGGAGGCAACAACAAAAATAAAGACAAGTAAAGAGTAACATTGATGGCATTTTTTTAACAATCCTTCATGGAAAACTATTGCTGAGGTGTGCAAATGATATAATGAGCAGCAATCTACTCACCCGAACATCCCCTTCTTTTTCCCTCAGACAGCAACCACTCTGCTGGATTTGGTCCCGTTAAGCACAGCCCATTGATATTGAGTGTTGGGTCAAAGTTCTCTGGTTCAAACTTAAGAGATTAAAGAGATCATGGGCCACCGGCCCTAATCTTAGCCTTCACCAGGATTTGAACCCTGGACCTTTGCTGCAACAGCAGACCGTGCTGTGGCATGTAGTGAGTGTGTAAGGAACAGCATAATTCTAAACTGACTAAGACATAGTGACTCAGTGGACTGTAATATTGTAATTTGTTGACTGGATTGACTGGCTTATATTAGCTCTGTGTTATGGTTTTTTCGACTGGCTTGACATAGTGAGTTGTGTTCATGAGTGTCTTGTTTGAGCGTGTGAATATTGAGTGAATGAGAGAATAAGGAAAAGAAAAGTTAGTTGTTACACGACACCAGAGTGTTGCCAAGTTCATACTTTTAAAGCCGCTATGTTCCATGTTACTAAAGATATTATTTATTTATTGTTCAGGAAAACAGCAACGTTTGGTTTGCAGGTTGACGTTTTTTTTACCGACAATACACAGCTTATCTTATACATTACAGACGCTCCTTCTATAAAGAAGATTATTGCGTCCTACGCTCATCCGTGGTCTGAGTCTAGTTTTGTATTTTTATTAATGTTTTAAATGATGTTAAGTTACTGGTTTTCCTGGTTTGTTCAGGCAACCCATTCCATGCCCGAATGCCACTCGGGAAGAAAGAGTACTTATAAGCATTTGTTTTTGCATAACGGAGCTACACAGTTCTGAACTATTAAGAGTCTACTAACAAAATTTATGATTAGAGCTTTTAAATTTTGTCACATTAAGGATGTAATAGTGGATATTTGATTGATAGTAATGATCATATTTTTTGCTTCAAAGACAAACCAAGCACATACACAAGGAACTCACTCATAGCTTCTGGTTAGCACAAAACGAATCTTGGTCGGCTGTTGAAAGAATTTGGGGTCACGTGGCCATGTTGGGTTAAAGTAGCCAATCTCAGGCAGTGTGGCATCAATCCTGTAATAAACAACAAAAAAAATTTCACAAAGGAACTATGGGTGATGATGGTGTGCGAGGTCACTTCCTGTCTTATCCACCATATTGGTTCTACTTTAGTGAAAAAGAAAAAAATTATTTTAGAAAGCATTTTTGTTTTTGAATTGTTCCAAAAAAAAATGTAGATTTTATTTATCAAGTTTTACTTAAAAGAATGTCTTACTAATCTCTGACACACCACGCTCGTGACTGGATGAATGGTCATTACCAAAGATTAACATTTGCATAATGATGTAGGTATTTAGGAATGAATGCTTACGACAATCTGGGTACATCTACTTCACGATCGCAAGACAAACAGGCTCGGTCTTTTAGAATGCTGTAAAATAAATTTTAAAAAATGAAAAGAAAATTTTAACATAATAATCAATCTATGGATTAATGAATGATTGTCCAGCAGCCTATCATTCTGACCGGTAGATGGACGATAGATAAAGATGTATAACATCTTAGAGCGATACTACTTGGCAAATTTCTAGCCTAACAAATAAGGAATGGCACTCACCCTTTCAGAACGGCAGCCTTGGGTCTTTTTTCAATGTGCGCCTCCTGGATGATAATAATGTTACACAAGTTATATCTATGTTTGCATTTTTAGCACCCAAAGTGAGTTTTTACATTTTAAAAAAACACACCATCAATAAACAAGCAAAAGAAATATACAACGATTGAGACAAACCACTTTTCCAGCCACAATTAGTGATTAGACTGTTACCCTTCAACTTCCCCCCAGGGGTTGATCGTGTAAAGCCTAATACATGGGTTGGCAACCTTTTGATAATAATGTGCCCAAGTAGGTTTTTTAAGTCATTCAGGGTGCCAAAAGCCTAACATGTATCCCGTACTAGCACTAAATTTCTTGTAGAGAATACTTAAATTGCCATTTTGGAGGTCTTCTGCGTGCCATTGAAAATCACTCTGCGTACCAAGTTTGGCATGTGTGCTGTAGGTTGCCGACCTCTGGTCTAGTATGTAACCTTTTGAATCTTTTCTGCATATTTATGAAACGAATTCCTTTTTTTTTAAAAGATTTTCTTTTCTGGGGAGGGATAGTAAACTTAATGAGCCTTCTTGTGGGAACAGGCGCCAAAAAGGTTGAAGCTGTTTGTAGAGTTTTTTTTATATTCCGTTTTGTGTTTGAAACTCCACTAAAGGTAAGACTTAACTATTTTTGCCATACGCTGGTCTATGGAGGTGATGTTCATGGTCATATTCTTGATTTGCTGATCGAATTTGGCTTTTGACGCTGTAGCAACCAATGCGTTGGAACCCGCAGAGTCGACTATCTGCGGAAAGATGGAAATACAATAAGAACAACACTTATTTTAAAAAATGCACAAAACATAAAGCAGAATCATATAGATGGCCCCCATAACATAATGCAGAAACATATAGATGGCCCCCATAACAAAATGCAGAAACATAAAGATGGCCCCCATAACATAATGCAGAAACATATAGATGGCCCCCATAACATAATGCAGAAACAATGATGGCCCCCATAACATAATGCAGAATCATATAGATGGCCCCCATAACATAATGCAGAAACATATAGATGGCCCCCATAACATAATGCAGAAACATAAAGATGGCCCCCATAACATAATGCAGAATCATATAGATGGCCCCCATAACATAATGCAGAAACATATAGATGGCCCCCATAACAAAATGCAGAAACATATAGATGACCCACACACAAAAAAATGCATTATCATTAGCCCCTTACAAAATGTAGAAATTTACAGAAGATCCCCATAGAAAAAAATGAAGGAAAGTGAAACCAAAATACACAACAACAAAATTAACTCTCACCACCCCAAAATACACAACAACAAAATTAACTCTCACCATCCCAAAATACACAACAACAAAATTAACTCTCACCACCCCAAAATATACAACAACAAAATTAACTCTCACCACCCCAAAATATACAACAACAAAATTAACTCTCACCACCCTAAAATACACAACAACAAAATTAAATCTCACCACCCCAAAATACACAACAACAAAATTAACTCTCACCACCCCAAAATATACAACAAGAAAATTAACTCTCACCACCCTTAAAATACACAACAACAAAATTAATTCTCACCACCCCAAAATATACAACAACAAAATTAACTCTCACCACCCCAAAATATACAACAACAAAATTAACTCTCACCACCCCAAAATATACAACAAAAAAATTAACTCTGACCGCGCCAAAATACACAACAACAAAATTAACTCTCACCACCCCAAAATCCACAACAACAAAATTAACTCTCACCACCCCAAAATCCACAAAAACAAAATTAACTCTCACCACCCCAAAATACACAACAACAAAATTAACTCTCACCACCCCAAAATATACAACAACAAAATTAACTCTCACCACCCCAAAATATACAACAAGAAAATTAACTCTTACCACCCCAAAATACACAACAACAAAATTAAATATCACCACCCCAAAATACACAACAACAAAATTAACTCTCACCACCCCAAAATATACAACAACAAAATTAACTCTCACCACCCCAAAATATACAACAACAAAATTAACTCTCACCGTGCCAAAATACACAACAACAAAATTAACTCTCACCACCCCAAAATACACAACAACAAAATTAACTCTCACCACCCCAAAATACACAACAACAAAATTAACTCTCACCACCCCAAAATACACAACAACAAAATTAACTCTCGCCACCCCAAAATACACAACAACAAAATTAACTCTCACCACGTCGACACCTCAAAAGTACAAAACATAGACACAAAAACCCAAACAAAAATGAAGCTTTTAGTAGAGGCCGGCTGGTCCTGCAGTTAGTACACCAGATTGTCAACAAAAGGATCCGGGTTCTAGCCCTGCCACCGACAAATCCCTGCCTCCCCCGCAGGAGTTTTGGGCCTTTGACATAATAATTTTACAATATTTTGTTTGTCTGAAACCTAATTTTGAGAAATTTCAATTTTACTATTTTACTTTTACAGATGAAACAATTAAGGTTTTTACTTTTAAAATATTTTGTAATCGTTTATAATTATTTTTGGAAAAAAAAAATTACCACAAAAAAATATGCAGAAATAAATAAATAATTAGAAATTTTCAAAATCCAAAAATGCTAATTTGACACCCCCTACTGCCCATGTTTGGCTGTAGCTCAAAAAAACTTGAGGCACAAAGCGGCTCAATTTGTGGTGGAGGGTCACATATGTACATGGATAGGTGCAAGACACTCACAGGGAACTCCTAATGCTAATACAAGTTTCACACACAGCCTTGACTCACCTGGTTTTTCTTTTCAAATGAAGCATGAGGCATCTGCAACAAAAACAGATAGAGGAATAATTTCATACTAGAAGGTTTCATTTCTTGTATTTCTTGTATTATATCAAAGTGTATTATATCCACAAATATATTCTTTGTTTTTTTTTTTCATATACTTTACAAAACAGAAATGAATCAATCTACAAGTTGTAAAATACAGCCTTTATTAAATAAACAACTCTATGAGTTGCATTCTTAAAAAGAAATATTTTTTTAAAAATATTTATTAAAAAAAAACATAATAGAGTATATTGACAAAAAAAACCTTTTTCAACTGTATAATACTCTATCAACAAATCATTATCAAA
Organism: Anisus vortex; assembly: GCA_949126835.1. Classification (NCBI taxonomy): domain Eukaryota; kingdom Metazoa; phylum Mollusca; class Gastropoda; family Planorbidae; genus Anisus; species Anisus vortex. Next base: position 30,636,334 of record OX421508.1, read on the forward strand.
TTTTGTTTCATATTTATAGGACGACGACACTAGAAAAAACGGTCACATTTTTCAATTTTGTAAGTTACTGCCCCTGTCCTATATATAGTCATACATAGTACACACTAAACTACTTTTGAAGTGAAAAAAACTGCAATACTGTAGGAAAAATAGAAAAGAAAAAAGCCTTTACAATGAAAAATAGATGCAAACAAAATGTTAAAATTGAAACAACTCTAAACTACAAAAGGGTGACTGCATTTTTTCCTGTGCGGTGTTCATATGCTTTTTTAACCATTTTGCCACTACAGTCGCCTGGTATATAAATATAGTCACAACGCGTCACCGATTCAGGGTTGTTTCGTTTCTGATAGCAATGCAGGTGTTTTAAATTAAATGCCTATTATAAGCTTTTTAAAACTCTGACCAAAGAGAATGATAGTGATGCTATTTTTACACAACACTTTGGTATTTTTAGCTAGATTGATTGAATTTTAGTGAATTTTTGAAAATAACACATTTTCAGCGCTAATTCTACAAAAGTTGATGGCATTTTGGAAATATTTGGAAATGCATTGGGATACGCTGATGAAGGAAAGGCTATATCATTTATCCGTTTTTTGTCATCTCTTCTGGTTTGAATTAAATTTTATATGTTTATATTTTAACTATGAAGAATTTGATTCAGTTGCTTTAATATTATTTTTTTTGCAGTAAATTTGTAAATAACATTCTTTGTTATTATAGTTATCAGCACAAGACTAACTTGAATGATTAATCAAAAATACCAAAATTTAATTTAGAACAGACAATAAATACCTTATTGGTTATGGCTTCTTCTATTAATCTTTTCACAGTTTTCATGTCAATAGCTTTTTCTTTCACATGCTTGATGGAAGTCTGCAGGTCCTGCAAATGAGAAAGACTATAGTTCTATGAATACATAATCTTTGTGCATAAGCAAAACTAAAAGGTTATATATAGCCGAATCAGGTCACAATTCCCATTGGTTGATTGCTAAGTTTGACTATGCAATGTCCTAACAAAGACACAGGTCTAAAAGAAAAAGGGACCATAGATAGACTATGAGGAGCCAGTTGGCTATCACTAATGTCTGCATACACAGGAACAGGGAAAATTAGGCCTGATTGTTTTTTAAGTTGCTGTAACAGTGAAATTAAAGTAAAAATATCAGCAGGTGGGGAGAGGCAGAGTAGTGCGTGTGAATGTGGAAACCGTACTCCATTGTTAGTCCTATCAGTGTAGTGCGTGTGAATGTGAAAACCGTACTCCATTGTTAGTCCTATCAGAGTGCAGCAGGGTTGGTTAGTCTTGGACAGGATCTTGGTGTACCCCCCCCCCCCCCCCCCCCTCTATCCGCTCCTTTACAATGTTAGACCCTAGACTTTTGGTTCTGATGGAAATATTTTCAACAAAAGAAAGCTGGATTCGCACAAAACAATTCTTGAAATGCCAATTGCTCACACTAATTAGTTGTTTTTTTTCCAAATCCTAACTATGGCTTGATCTGGAAAAAAACAACATCAAACCAAATGTAAAGTTACAATTAACAAGAATCATCGGCTCATCCTTTTGATGTGCGCTCCCCTTTGGATTTACCCAGCAGAGAAGCAAAACTAGTTTTTTCCCTGTGACCCTGAACAATTTGGCTAGGCTTTAAGCCTATTAATAATGGTACATATGCTTTGGACTTGTGCTAGGCGAAAAATTTTCTGATACATCAATACATTATTATACAAGTCAGGGTCCGCTGTGTGTTGCTAATATGTCATTTATATTAGACTGAAGTTTATTCAAATATTTTAGTAGAATACAAGCAATTTAAATTTGGCACACTTGTGCTTCTTAATATTATAGTCAACGATAATCAGAAATTATTAGCTATTATCGGCTTTGTTGCAAGGTACTCCATCAGCCCACTATTTGTTAGTTCTAAAGAATTTTATGGTAAAGTGTACAAAATCATATTGTATTCCCACAAATCAACCCTTTGAATGTCCTGCAAACACTAATTAACTATTTTTCAAATAGACCTATAAAACTACGCACATTCAACATTTGGCTTTTCTGGCCTGTGACATCGCGCAGACATGGTGAACTGTAATCCGGATTTATAGAACAGGAAGAGGAAGCCAGTTTTGATAAAAAAAACACGGTATTAACATCCCTAATCTATACTAACCTCCAACAGCTTCGTGTTGCCACTTAGATCTGAAGATCCCACCACCTTCTGTAGCTCTCCAAGTTCCATCTCCAGCCTGTACATGGTCTGCATGATAGAGTCTGTGATGGCCCAGCTGGATTCCTAGACAACCAAAGCAGCACGAGACTTTAGTCATTGAAATATCACAGCAACAGCAAACAACACAACATCCACATTGATTTTACTTTTATTCACTACCAAGGTGTTTACAAGTTCATCAACCACGGAGACCATTACCCAGTTTCAGGGGGGGGGGCACATTTGGCTCGCGTACCGAAGGACCTAGGTTCGAATCCTGGTGCAGCTAGGATTTTTTCCTGGGACTTTAGGATGTCCCTGAGTCTACCCAGCTCTGATGGGTACCTGATCTTAGTTGGGGTAAAGTAAAGACAGCTGTGCATGGTGCTGGCCACACAATCACCTAGAATGCCGTGTCTACAAAAACTGGTAAACGCTGCTTCACCTACCCTATGGATCAATTTGGTCCGACTGGTACTTTACTTTACTTATTACCCAGTTCAAAGTTTATATTGTACAGTGAAACCATTAACTAGATTCATTACAAATCAAAGCTATAAAAAAAATTATTTTATATTTTCACTGAAACCATTAGTCACTGAATAATCACAGATTTAAAACAAATCATTAGCCATAGCACCTTTGGAGGTGGCAATTATGGCAACCGCTTCAGACCCCTGCCTCTCAAAAACATTCTAAAGTACTGTAGCTTAGAGCTCAGTAAAATATTTTGGCCAATCCATTTTATACTGAAACCAGTTCTTGTAGCGTAACTAAAGTGGGTGTGGGGGGGGGGGGGGAGGGGATGGATGAGGTGGCCTCATTTGCACCAAAATGACACTAACAAATATTTAACAAAAAAACATTCTAGATGGATGCATATTTCCCATCTCCACCCCACCAGACAACAGGGATCATTTTCCCAAGTTACACCACTAGATACCATGTTTTGTAAAAAATAATAAGAAGGCATTACAGCACTATAGCGGCAGACAAACCAGTTAGGGTTGGTGGTGCGGTACACGGCCTACAATTATTGCAATTAAGTCACACCAGGAGGCCTATAACTTAGAAGTCAAACGTTTGCCCAGAAACATGTAAAACTACAAGTACCATATCTTCTGTGACTTGAAATATTTCCTTCTTGGGGTAGTCTACTCTCCCGGGGTCTTTAGTCTTAGAGTTGCTCACAACTAGAGCGTCCTCATGGGTGGCTTCTGCGGGAGAAACAAATGCATGATATGGTCACTACTGGTCAGCTATGTGGTCAATAAAACCATTTAGGGGTAGCCTCAGTTCAATGGGATTATATATCCTTTCAAAAACAATCACTTGCATCAACTAGTATGTTGCAGTGAGAAGGGAGTGGGGGGGGGGGGTAGCAGTGTAAAAATATAAAAGGTCCAAGATGGAGGGAGAGATGTGTTGTTGCTACTAAAAAATTGATTCAGTTGAAGGGCATAATTTGGTTTCATTTAACTTTTTTTTCAAAGACTTGGTGCATGTGCCAACAACTGTTTTTAGCTAATCGCATAAGGCAAATGTTTCTAGCCAATAGTATGAAACAACTGTTTCTAGCTGATGATATAAAACAATCTTTCTTTGCCAATGAAAATAGGCACTGTTTCTAGCCAATCACATTAGGCAACTGTTTCTAGCCAATCACATTAGGCAAGTGTTTCTAACCAATCCCATTAGGCATAAGGCAAGTGTTTCTAGCCAATCACATAAGGCAACTGTTTCTAGCCAATCACATAAGGCAACTGTTTCTAGCCAATCACATTAGGCAAGTGTTTCTAACCAATCCCATTAGGCATAAGGCAAGTGTTTCTAGCCAATCACATAAGGCAACTGTTTCTAGCCAATCACATTAGGCAAGTGTTTCTAACCAATCCCATTAGGCATAAGGCAAGTGTTTCTAGCCAATCACATAAGGCAACTGTTTCTAGCCAATCACATAAGGCAACTGTTTCTAGCCAATCACATAAGGCAACTGTTTCTAGCCAATCACATAAGGCAACTGTTTTTAGCCAATCACAAAAGGCAACTGTTTCTAGCCAATCACAAAAAACAAAATCTCAAGTCGGCAGCTGTTTCTAGCCAATCAAGTAAGGCTACTGTTTCTAGACATTCTAGCCAGTCATACTTTTCCAAATAAATTGATGACTAGCTATAATACAACCATGAGTTACCCTGGGTAATGTAGCAGTGAAACAGTATCTTTAACTCTCCACAACACAAACACACGACAGACACCAGGGCAACAACCAGGGCTGACCTCCTTTCTGAATGGCTTTCCCGAAGCCGCTGCTGGCAATCAGCTGATCCAACCGCACGACCTTGTAGCCCAGGTCGATGCTGGGGCTGACCCGAACCGAGTCCCTCAGCTGATTCATGGACGCCTGAAGGCCCTGCAGCAGAAGCTTGATCTCTATGATGCGTCTCCGGGCTTGAAAATCCTGAATGTGGGAGGTGGAGTGAAAAGTGAAAGATGTACTGAACAGTTAGAGTAAAGAAATATGGTAAAGACATCAACATTTTGCAAAGCATTCAGAAACACAGATTAACAACCACTATAGAAATTTCAGCAAATCTTTGTTCAAACGAGGGGCTGCGCATTAGGCTGGCATACCAAAGGTCCTGGTTTTGTTTCCTGGTGAAGGCTAGAATTAGTTCCTGGGTCTGGAGGGTGTCCATGAGTCAGCCCAGCTCTGATGGTTACCTGACATTACTGTGCTGGCCACACAATCCCCTAGTATGCCATGGCCACAGAAACGAGTGATGGATCCTATGGATTCTATGGATCAATTTGGTCAGACGATGAATATAAAGCATGCAGAATTTGCAATGCCTCACTTTTAAAAGATTTTAAATGAATTCAGATTTCAACAAACATAATGTACCTAGTAAGCTTAGAGCACATTTAACATACAACTAAGAACACATATATAATCTCTAGGCTAAGACATACGATGCTAATTCATATTATAATTTAAAGCTTTACAAAAATGGGACGGCAAATAAATGAACCATTAACAGACCTAACATAAAAGTAAGACAGTAGAGGTTTATAACATATCGCAGGATAGGCCACAACTTGAAAAATGTGTGTCTATGGCATCCATGTGTCCAGGTTAACTGTCATTAATAAGGCAATAAAAAGAAACGCTATCATAAGAAACAAGCTCACTCAAGCATCAAAATTTCTTATCATGTTTCCTTTGGCTTTGTTGTATTTTTCCCTTCCTTTTTAAAAACGAGATTTTGCTGTGACAGCAAAGAAAAACAGAAGAAAGGTCTTGGGCCCAGAGTTATCACAAGATCTGATTGGTGCCTGATCTTGGTTGGGTAAAGGGCAGTGGGGGTATTGTGGTGGCCACACAATGCCCTCCTGTGTGCCATAGTCAAGGAAACTGGTGAGCACTGCTTCACTGTCCCTGTACACCAATATGGTCAAAAAGGGTTATTTTAATGCTCATGTTGTCTTTATTACATTTGTTTATAAAAGAAAACTGGACTTCACACTTCGCACTTCACACTTCGCACTTCACACTTCGCACTTCGCACTTCGCACTTCACACTTCACACTTCGCACTTCACACTTCGCACTTTGCACTTTGCACTTCACACTTCGCACTTCGCACTGTATAAATGTCTTCATCAGTTTGTGTTACAGTCAGCATTCAACCTTATCTGTCCTTTCCCAAGAAAAGGGTTGAGCAAAAGTTGCACAGACTGCGCATGCATTCTGCAATGTCCTTACCACCACGTCTCCTCCGTACGCCTCTCCGTAGTTGAACGGGTCGTAGTTGATCGGTTTAGGCGTGTCGCCGGCTATTTTCTGAACCTCCACCTTTTGCTGCGCTATCTTCTCGCTCAACGAGTTATTGATTTGATCGATGCACTTGTAGATGTCTTTAATGGTTTCAGTGCCCTGTATACAGCAACAGCAAACAAGAATTATTGTAAATTGCTACAAAACAATATGTTTGTCATTATTCAAATGAATGCTTTAAATAGTCAGTTATATTTAAAGAATTATAATTAAAAAAAAAAATTAACCTAAAAAATTCAGAAGTTCAATTACCCTAGTGATCATATTATTTTATAAATAAAAGCTATGGCCAGAGATTTAAAATAAAACATAGCTGATATATGTGATGCAACACCATCAACCTGTCTAAAAAAACTGCACTGGCTACCTATAACACTTAGGATAAAAATGACTATGCTCTATAAAAGCCTTCATGGTCAATCTTCCCAGTACATCAGATCCATAGTCGAGCTACACACATCAGAGAAAAGAGGACTGCGTTCAAACAAAATACATCTACAGCTCAAGGTACCAAGCATAAAAAGAGAAACATTTTCAGCTCACTCCTACAGCGTCGTAGCACCTCTGTGGTGGAATGAACTTCAGAACACAATTAAACAAGCCGACAATATAGACATTTTAAAAACAAAATTAAAAACAGACTTTTTCTATTTAATTTAATAACGTATGGTAAATGTAAAGCGCATTCGAAGACTTTGTTATGAATAGTGAGTGCTAAATGCTATATAAATATGTAATTTGTAGAAAAAATTTCAACTGTAGTATATTAGCAAGTAAATAATAAATGTTGATAAACTAATAGCATTTTAACACAAGCCTTTTATTTCTGAATAGCACTAGACACACACCCAGTAATAGACAAGATCACAACAGCCACACTGGGGAATTCTGGATAGGGGGCCAGCACTCTTAACAATTTCAACAAGGGGAAAGTACACAATAAATAATTATAAAACAATCACAATTATAACAATGCCCTTCAACTGAATACATTTTTTAATAAGCAACGTCACAACTCTCCCCTCTACCTTGGAGGCAACGTCACATCTCTCCCCTCTACCTTGGAGGCAACATCACATCGCTCTCAACGTCACATCTCTCCCCTCTACCTTGGAGGCAACGTCACATCTCTCCCCTCAACCTTGGAGGCAACGTCATATCTCTCCCCTCTACCTTGGAGGCAACATCACATCGCTCTCAACATCACATCTCTCCCCTCTACCTTGGAGGCAATGTCACATCTCTCCCCTCTACCTTGGAGGCAACGTCACATCTCTCCCCTCTACCTTGGAGGCAATGTCACATCTCTCCACTCTACCTTGGAGGCAACATCACATCGCTCTCAACGTCACATCTCTCCCCTCTACCTTGGAGGCAACATCACATCGCTCTCAACCTCACATCTCTCCCCTCTACCTTGGAGGCAACATCACATCTCTCTCAACGTCACATCTCTCCCCTCTACCTTGGAGGCAACGTCACATCTCTCCCCTCTACCTTGGAGGCAACGTCACATCTCTCCCCTCTACCTTGGAGGCAACATCACATCGCTCTCAACGTCACATCTCTCCCCTCTACCTTGGAGGCAACATCACATCTCTCTCAACGTCACATCTCTCCCCTCTACCTTGGAGGCAACGTCACATCTCTCCCCTCTACCTTGGAGGCAACGTCACATCTCTCCCCTCTACCTTGGAGGCAACGTCACATCTCTCCCCTCTACCTTGGAGGCAACGTCACATCTCTCCCCTCTACCTTGGAGGCAACGTCACATCTCTCCCCTCTACCTTGGAGGCAACATCACATCGCTCTCAACGTCACATCTCTCCCCTCTACCTTGGAGGCAATGTCACATCTCTCCCCTCTACCTTGGAGGCAACGTCACATCTCTCCGCTCTACCTTGGAGGCAACGTCACATCTCTCCCCTCTACCTTGGAGGCAACATCACATCGCTCTCAACGTCACATCTCTGTCCTCTACCTTGGAGGCAACAATCACATCGCTCTCAACGTCACATCTCTCCCCTCTACCTTGGAGGCAACATCACATCTCTCTCAACGTCACATCTCTCCCCTCTACCTTGGAGGCATCGTCACATCTCTCCCCTCTACCTTGGAGGCAACGTCACATCTCTCCCCTCTACCTCGGAGGCAACATCACATCGCTCTCAACGTCACATCTCTCCCCTCTACCTTGGAGGCAACGTCACATCTCTCCCCTCTACCTTGGAGGCAACGTCACATCTCTCCCCTCTACCTTAGACCTTTTATATTTTTACACTTCTCTCCCCCCTCCCTTCCCACTATACTACTTGATGCAATTATAACACGACCAAATGTTAACGCTAAGTTTAAAAAGTAAAATGACCTACTTTCTCCTCAATCTCGTCTGCCCTTTCTGTTCCTTTCTTGATGCCTGTTACTGTTTCTGTCAGTTTGTTCTGTCATTTAAATTAATTCATGATAAATAAGCCAATTCAATTCTAATCAAATGAACAATAAGCAAATTATTACAGAGAGCAGATGGGGCATGGTGGCCGAGCAGCAGCGCATTAGACTCTCGATCCAAAGGTTCTGGGTTCGAATCCTGGTGGAGGGTAGGATTTTTAACGGGCCTTGGGGGTGCCCCTGAGTCTACCCAGCTTAGATGGGTACCTGACATAAGTTGGGGTAAAGTAAAGGCGGCTGGGCATTGTACTGGCCACACATCCCCTAGTATGCCGTGGTCACAGAAACTGGTGAGCGCTGTTTCACCAGCCCTATGATCAGTTTGGTCCAAAGGGTACTTTACAGTAATTTACAGTAAGCATGTTTATGTTGTTGTTTGGATGTAAAATGTTTGTTTAGACAAATTGTCCCTAGGCTAGAGTATACTGCCCTAATCAGTAAAAAAATACACACCTGCATAAACACATAAAAAATACACCCACAAACACAATATAAGAAAAGAAACACACAAATTTAAACACATAAAACTGTCATACACATGCCCAATAACAATAATAAACACTTTAAAAACATCTCACAAACACTTATTGGAGCTTAATGACCAGTTGACTGAACATGGTCACCCCATCTTATTATGCACTCTAGACTAATTGTCGTAAACATAAGCTTCCACCCTGGATCCAGTGCATACATATCGCCTTTTTCATACCAAACCATTGTTTCACCGTGCCCATTTATTCTCAATGTCAAACCTAGCTGTCGGACATGTTAAAAAAAAAAACACCAACAACAAAGAAAACATTTATATATAGGCCAGGCTCACCTCCAGGTCTTTTATCTTCTGCTGCATGGCGTTTATCTGCAGTGTCATCTTCTTGAAGTCCTGCAGCTGCTCCGCCGTCATGCCGCCTTGTGGCGCCCCTTTGGTGCCCATGGGCTGCTGCTGTTGTTGCAGGGAAATCACAGCGGCTGAAAAATGGACAGTGAATGGACAGTGAGAGGAGCTTCAAGAAAGTATTTCATGGATACAAAGTCAACTTGTAAATCCCATTACTATGTAGGACAGACATAGTGGACCTTGACTTAAAGAAAAGTTAAGTATCCCGTCGGGATAAGCAGCGTTCACCAGTTTCTGTGGCCACGGCATACTAGGTGATCGTGTGGCCAGCACTATGCACAGCAGACTTTACTTTGTGGGCCCGGGAAAAGATCCTAGTCTTTGCCATGATTCGAACCCAGAACCTTCGGTACGCCATTAACCTCATTGGCCTCTCGTCCACCATGACCCATGGACCGTGACTTTCTATTTTTTAATTTCAGACATAGTGTTAGTTTTTAATATCAGACATAGTGTTAGTTTTTAATATCAGACATAGTGTTAGTTTTTAATATCAGACATAGTGTTAGTTTTTAATATCAGTATCAGACATAGTGTTAGTTTTCTCGTAATAAAAAATTTGAGTAGAACGCTAATGCAAAGTGTTCTAAGAAAAGTGTTTTATTCAATAAAAAATGATGCCTTTATATTCACACGATTTTTTACAAATTGTCTGAAGGCGCTAATTTTTTTTAATAACATATAGTCACTGCATGTTCAGAGGGCAATGTATTTAAGGAATGAGGGATTGTGTGGCCTATGCAATGCTTTTGCAAATACTCATCCTAGTATGATTAGAGCTAGATCCCTTTAGATGTACCATCCCCCCTCAACCAATTACATTTTGTCTGCTGTAATGGGCTGGTTTTATCCTATTAATGTAAAAATACTAAAATTTATGTATGGGTTCAAGTGATCATGATCAAAATGGATCTAGTTTAAAATTCCCCTCAAAGACCAATCGTCAATCCAAATCCAAAAGCAGCTAAAAAATAAGCCAGAAAAAGCCAAACAAAATTCTCACAACATATTCAGACACAATAGAAACAAGCAGGAAAAAAAAGTGACAAACTGTGGTTCAAAGGTCATGTTTATGACAAACGGTCAATAGAATTTGTCCACAACCTGAAGGAGACCTTATCCCAAAGTTGTCCGGAGCTTGCATCAGGATGGGAGGGGGAGCCAGAGCCGTTGGCTCCACCAAGATAATGCCTTTTTCTCCATCTTTGGGCACTTTTTCTATTCCCAAGGACTGGTCCTGAAATTTTAGTTGAAAACCATGTAAAGTCATTGCTACCATAAAAAATGTCTACATTAATATGGATCAGTCCTATACAAGTGTGATAAAATGTGCAATAGTCAAATTGTAGGGTGATAAAACACTTGTCAGTGTAACTATAGTAAAATATCATTTTACAAATGCATATAAGTACTTTTACTTCCAGAGTGGCATTCGGACATGGAATGGGTTGACTGAACAAACCAGGAAAACCAGTAACTAAACATCATTTAAAATATTAATAAAGATGCAAGAAAAGACTCCAACCACAGATGAGCGTAGGATGCAATAATCTTCGTTATAGAAGGAGTGTGTAATGTATAAGATAAGATCATACATGACAGTGAAACTAGATAGTATTAAAATCCTTAAAATCAGATGTTTATTATTACATTAATTCTTTTTCTTCTTCTAACCAGGCTGCAGGGCTGTTGGCTCTCTTGCAGTAAACTATTGTGCAATAAAATAGGAGTCAATAAAAATTATATTTTATTATAAAAATAGTCTCGGGGAAACTTTAACACGTAAGAAAATATGTGTTGATCAAACTATGTGGTTACATAAGCATATGTCTTAGCAAAAACACACTGAAATATTGTAATTGTAATAATTGAAATATAAATAGGCCTATAATATGAAATGAAGGGTTTTTTTTATTGTGAAGCCGGCTGGTCCAGCGGTTAGATCACCGGACTGTCAACCAAAAAACCAACTGACAGCTCGCGGGTTCTATCCCTGCCAGACGGATCCCTGTCGCCCTGCAGGAGTTTTGGGCCTAGTGGACGTACTAATCTTCTATCTAGACGGAACGTCTGTAAACTTATAAGATATTGTGTAAAAAAATTATTTAGATGACAATATCATTATATATCATATGTTTGCACATTATAAATAGAAAGTAGGCCTATATATATATTTTTTTTTAAAGCCATTTAGCTATTGGACTTTGGTTTTAACCAATCATGATCGAGCAATGTGATAATGAATCAGCATTGGATGCAAACTATTTGACCTATTTTCTTTTTCATACGCAGGATATATATATAACACCCATAACAATAATCAAACACTAGTTCGATGAAATTTGAAAACATTTTTAAAAAGTGTTTTGAATAAGAATCCTGTCACCTCATGTGTTGATTGCCCTTTCAACACTGGCATTAAATCTTTCAGCGATTTGGCTTTCAAGGTTGTTTTAAATCTTCTAAATCTATATATCTTTACCCACAAGCTTATCATTTCTGTACAAGACATTAAAAAAAAAAATTTTACTTGTATTAGTTAAAAAATATTTTTACTGGTCAATACATGAAGGAGAAAACAAGAAAACTGGGTACTGAATGGGCTTTTCATGCCCAAACCTTACGCCTATAACTTACAATTTTGCCCAGCCTCTCTTTCATTTCGACCAGCTCTGCTCTGAGAGCGGTGATGGCGTCCAGTTGGTCAGCGTCCATTTTCCCCTGAGTGCTTGGCTCTTCCTGTAAACTCCCTTCTGAGGGCGCCTAGGCAACGGGACATGTTACACTCCATTATCATTTAACATTTATTGTGGAAGCAGAGTTTCTGCCAATTTTACACATTTTTCTTAAGTAACAGTTTCAATGCTTATAACATTTGTATTCTTTCTTATATATTTACTGCCCCTGTATTAACTTGTTGTCATTAAAAATGTGTTTGCTACTATAAAAAAATGTAATGCATTTTCAGATTACATACAGTAACCCCCAAACTAACAAATATTTTGTCAAAATTTCTTATTTATAAGTTTACCAAACACAAAATATAACTAATTTATTTGTTTTTACAATGAGTTAATCTTACAGGCTACAAATTAAACCGTCAACAAGAAAAAAGATTATTATGTCTTAGTTCATCAAGACTTTTTTCAAAAGAGTAGACTGCTGCGACCCACTGCCAATGTCCATATTCCTCTGTGCGAATGAGTCCTAAACTCTAAATACTATAATAATACTCTTAATACTATAGTAATAAATTTAAAAAGATTCGACTTAATAAAGGATAGGTTTCAGAAAGCTTATCCACATCAAATTTAATGACCACATTGGCAATACAAAGGTTCCGAGAGGAATTTGGACCCATTGTGACGACTTCCTGGAGATATAGTGAGGAAACAAAATTGAAATGATATAGCCAAATGATCAGATCATTGTAACTTGCAAAGACAATCCTGCAGGGGCACGGTGCTGGGAGGGTAAGGAAGGGTGCTAGCTACCTGAGATGGCCCAACAGTCTAACATTAACAGATTAATGGGCTAAGTGTAGATGAACGCCCTATATATATATATACACAAGTTGATTGTTGATCAGAGAAAAATACCTACTTTAGAATCTGGATTCTCTGACTCCATGGCAGATATCTGAAAAAAAAATTAAATTCCATTGTGAAAAGTTATTCTTACTAAACAAAAAATGCAACATTCATTTATAACAACAGTAAAATACTTTTTTCCCTAGACAGATTGGCCCATAAATCTTGTGGGTTCTTTTATGGACTAGGCCTACCAAAGAATTGTTTTTAAAAAATTGCTCAACATCAACAGCAATTGGATTCCTTAACTGATTTCTGGGTTTTCTAGTCTAGTGAACATCACCAGTTCTCTGAAACCTTCATTTAGTCAAAGGAGGCGCAACCATGGGTCATCTTTAGGTATGTATTACTAATGCATTGTAATTGTAGAGAAAACAAATTAGCACAAATATTTTCTAAAGACTTGGTTAGGCTTTTTGGTGAGGTATCAGAGTTTTAAAAAAAGTCCAGGCTCCGAAAAAAAATCTTTTAGTTGCTTAGGTTTAGGCTACACTTTGCTAAATGTAGCCTATAAAAAAAAAACATTCAATATGATACAAAAACAACATCTTTAATGACTTTAGAAACAAAATCAACATTACAAACAACAACATTGAACATTAAAAACACTGTTAACAGCACATTAAAAGCAGCAGTAGGGCCTATATAAAAAACATCCACATTAAAAACAGCATAAACAACAGTTTCATTTACTAAGTAATTAGGCAATTAGGCTAGTGCTTCAAATTCAATTCAATTACAGTCCAGTTCAAAAGAGTCTAGTCTAGTCTAAGTTAAGTCAACTTAAGTCTTAAGTCCACTCTAGTCTAAGAGTGTAAGTGTAAGTAAATATTAAATACTAAAAATAAAAAAATTCCAAAAACTTCGAACTTGCGAGTTTTTAAATAGTAAATAGTAGTGTTCTTCTATGTGTAGATAAGTAATATACAATTTAGCCTACAGTTACTACACCAGGGCAGGTGAATTGAATATATATATGGCAATACAAACACAGTGGTGCTAAAAGCTCATCTCACTGGTCATGTTTATGATGTTATCAGCCATTTTGTTGGAATTCTTCTCTGAAAGTGACGTAAACACACAGCAAAGTTTAGTTTCGTTGCTAGACTATTTGTTTCTTTTTGTTTTCTCTGCCAGAGAGTTGTCGGACTTTTTCCCATAGCCCATAACAGACTAACAGAAGTCAAGTGTAGGCCTGCTGTAGGCCCGCCCAGCAGAAGTATTCGCGGTTAACAGATTCAATTTTTGTCTGTTTTTTTTTTTTTTTTTTTACATTCGGCTAGAGCAAATTTTAAAGTCGCGACCCGATACAGGACCATAAAAACAAAATAGCCGGGTCCGAAAAAAAAAAAGGAGAAATTCAAGAGCATAGGGATCGGCAACATAAGACATGCGTGCCAGACTTGGCACGCATAACGATTTTCAGTGGCAGAGACCTCCAAGAATCGAGGTGTATCTTGATAAACAAAATTCCGGCATTGAATGAGGAGAACTGACTGTTGATTCCGATGTTTCTGAAGGACATGGCGACACATTTCAGTGAGTTGAACTTCCATTCTCAATTCTCAAGGACGGAGTCGAAAAGCACTTGAAGTGTTGTCCACTGGAATGGATTTTCATTGAAACTGGACATAACTTGCCGTGAAATCAATTTCAAAACATTTAACTCTTTCCATCATTCAAGGCTAATTAAGATAGGTGAGATTTTTCAGAAGTAGGCATATGAACAACTCAATTTGGAGTTTTCTAAACAATGGCAAAACTTTCAAATTCGTGGACTCATGTTTCCATACCACATTAAGCCTTACTGGCTTGATCTTACTAAAACTACTTAGATCTGGATCTTTAAAAGCAACACTAGTTAAATATTATTTTAAAAACTTGTTTGGCATCACTAGCATCAAATTTGGAGAATTTAATTAAAGGGAGATAATTAACCGGTTTTCTTAGCGTCAAATTTCTAGTGTGTTTCTTTTTTGTTTCCTTTTAAAAAAATGTTGTACAATTTATAACTTTAAATTATAAAGTAAAAGATACATAAAAAAAATATATAAATATTATATTACTTAATATATATATAAATAATATATTAACTACCCGGTTTCTATTATCACTACGTTTGTGTATATTATCGATTCCGCTAAAACTGCAGTATATTCCATATAGTTTGATATGGTTAGGCTCACCAGTAATAATATATAAGTTGAAATCTCAGTTATGCAGAGATCAAATTATGAAGAATTTATAACTATTACTAGAATAATATCTTGACAACTAAATTTAAATGTTGATACAGTATCAGTAACCATTAATGTGTAAGTTGATAAATGAAATTGTATATTAGCTTAGAATGGATTTTTAAAAAAGATGCTAATAACAAACATGTTTATTTGCTATTAAACATTCAACGATTAAATGATTTTCTCTAAAACGCCCCCTTTGTCTTGGTCTTGCTACGGCACTAAATAAATTGTCTTATAAAAATAATATAGTTGACTAGTACCCCCCCCCCCCCCCCCCCCCGGAATTTTAGAAAAATATTTTTTTTTAAATATGTACTGAATTCACTACAACTGGGCCTAATCTCATTCACCAACTGGCGGTTGACGACCGGCAGCGCGTTCGGCTGGCGTACCGAAGCTCCTGTGTTCGAATGTTAGAATTTGTTCCCGGGTTTGGGAAGGGGGTGTCCATGAGTTTACCCAGCTCTGATGGGTACCCCACTTTAGTCGGGATAAAGTAAAGGCTGCTGGCCACACAATGTCTTATTATGTCGTGGCCACAGATACTGGTGAACGCTGCTTCACTGGCACCCCCGAATCACTTTGAATCAACTTGTACAGAAATAACGTGGACATAGTTGTATAATTCTGTTTGTCTAATAGTGATCATTGTTAACCGTTTTCCAGCTTTCCTACAGCAGTGGTATTTTTGGTTGTTTCTAGAACTTGGTTTGGATGCATAATGAAGACGGGAAAAATATTTTCCCACCTACCGTTCTTAATGTATAAGCTTACATAAAGATTTCTTTTTTTTTTAATTAAAAAAAAATATTTTCGATGTGACTTCACATGTTTTGTTTTCCGTAAATGTCAAACAATTTATTGGCTCATCAGTCCAGTAAATACGATTATATTTTGTGCGTTCCCGGAGTGGATTTACATCAGTTCTGCAATGTTTGCTGTGACTCTAAAGTCCTGACCGCAAGAGACAGACTCTGTCGAAGCTCTGATATATGAGTGCAGAGCATCCGGTGTTTTCCAGACATTGCGCTGTTTGTTTCTTTGCTGTTCTTTTTTTCTTTTTTTGTATGATGACTCGAAGCTTTTCTTCCTCAACTTTTATACCGATGTATTTTCATACCAGTGTGTATACCTGTGGGAAAATCACGTGGTATCGACGGGGAAAAACCGAAAAACGGGGAAACCACGAAAATACGCCAAAACGACGTTTTTACCCCGTCGATTCGACGTGGTGTGCCCACTGGGATGGTGCTCCGCCAACTACTTGTGTCCTGATTCAGGATTTCCCACTTTCCAAAGGCCAAATATCCTATAGCACTGAGATCACATCTGCAGATGTCTTGAAATTTGAGTTCTAAACGACCTGTAGAACATTTGCCATCGGCTAATTCTCCAGAGAGCAAATCCTTTTGGAATTCTCCAGTCCTCCATGCTGTAGAATAATTGGCCTAGAGGCCTAACCATATGAGACAGCCTTGGCGGAGTCGAGTGGCCTCAAAGAGTGGTCATGCCTGTTTCCATACCTCTTTATTGGTTGTCTGTGTGTTGTGATTGTAATTTAACGTTTAAAAGAAGAGAAAAAACAAACATGTTACGATGTGTTGGGCGAGATTGTCTAATTGACGTTTATTGTTTTTGTTTTTATCCCCCTCTCATTATCCACAAGTCACGGAATCCTAGAGGTCAACCGATACACACAACACTGTCACGAACACAAACTGATACACTACAGTAGTGTGGTCCTTCCAGGAGATGCTAAGTAAAAATAAAATTGCCACTGTCTCTAAAGTTGTGCTTATAAAACACAATATATACAATCAACTCAATAGATCCACGAAAATGGTGCCAACCAGGATCTGCTAAAGTCCGATGAGATGGGCGTTGACGTCACGCAGACAGCTAAAAGGACCCGAAGAAGAGAAAGATCATCTTAGCAGGTCGCCCCACCTTGAAGTTCCACCAGTTCTCTCTGGACAGTCAGAAGAGCATCGGCCCGGACAAGCTCAAGTCCATGGAAGATCTTCTCTAACAACACGTGGGGCGGTAATGTTATCATTGTTGACTATTTTGATTAGATGACTCGGTTCTCACACTAATGATGGTGATAATTAGTTATAAAGCACTTTTCTACATATTTATTGTATTTAGCGTGCTCTTTGCGCTCATAGTATAAATTGCAATGGGTAGGTAAGGCAGACAATCACTCGTTAAAAAGAAATGTCTTTAAACTCTTTTTTTATGCAGGAGAAGGGGGTCAAAGGTGGCCCTCAAAACTAGTTCAATCTATATTTTGACAAATAATAAATCTCTTTTTAAAAACCATAATCTCCAACGAAAACAGTTATTTAAAAAAAAATGAAGGATAGTGCGTCAGTGATGGAAGCACCACAAACTGTGACGTAGTAGGTATTTGTGTACACAACAAAAATCTACAAAAAAAAAAGCTGTCTTCAACTTTGACATTTTATTTCTTTTTTGATCATTAGAAAAAGACATACATTTATTTTATTTCCTATATGAATGAGAATGGAGCGCTTGAAAACGCCATATCAAACGGGACAAGTTCTTAGTTGTCAAAGGTATTGAAAAAGTATTGAGTCGCTTTTTAGCTAGATCTAGACTATATAGAATCTAATATAATTATGTTGTTGTCAATATTGGCAACAGAAATTTTTAAGCGCTTGGTTAGAAATTAGATCTATATGTGTATGAAATATATCCTATATGATATATAGCCTATATGATGGCTTATATGTTACAGGCGTTTCTTTTATATAAAAGATCAGTGCGTCCTACGTTAATCACTAGTTTGAGTCTTATGAGAGAACAATAAATACATATAAGTACTCTTTCTTCCCGAGTGGCATTCGGGCATGGAGTGGGTTGCCTGAAAAAGCCAGGAAAACCAGTAACTTAAAATCATTTAAAACATTAATAGGCCCTACTAATAGAAATGCAGGACTTGACTCAATCCGCGTATATACGTAGGACGCAACAATCTTATATATAGAAGGAGCGTCCGTAATGTATAAGATAAGATACAAGTTGTAGATGTTTAGCTATACCGAATATAATAAAATTTTGTTGTTGTCAATATTGGCAGCAGAAATTTGAAAGAAATTATATGTGCATGAAATAGGCCTATATCTCACCATAGCCTATAGGCTAGGCCTATATGTTACAGGCGTTTCGAACTTTTATATTTAAAAAAAAAACGTTGCGTCCTACACAGAGGCGAAGTCAGATTTTTTTCCAGGGGGGGGGGGGGCGGGGCTGAACTTTTGCGTGACAAACATATTCCAGGGGAGGGGCGTTTACCCCATGCAGCCCCCCCCCCTTATGTGGCTTCGCCCCTGGTCTTACATTAATCATAATCAATCCCTGGTTTGAGTCTTGTCCTGATGTAGGGCTAAACAATTGTTTAATAGCCTAATGTTCATTAATAATTGTTGAAATTGTTTTCGTGACTATAGTTCAGGCAACCCATTACGCCATCTTTTAGTGGCAATTGACGTATCATGAATGACCTACTAACTACTAACCTAGTTTGCTTTTAAACAGTGTTTCTCAAAGCCTTTTTTTTATATTAAAAGTAGGCTAATTTTACTAATGGATTTGCCCTTATCAGAAGTAGGCTTAAATATTCACTTGGAAATAACCCCCTTCTGGACTAGGCTAAATTGGAATACAGTGCTATGGTAGCCTTATATTATTATAATATTTTTTTCTCAAAACCTTTTCCATATGTCAGTTGTGTGTATATTAGGCATTAAATGTGTGAAAATTTAAAAAGCACATTCTTTCAAAATATATTATTTACGTTTTAAAGCCAGCCTTTAAAAATAGATCTATGTATTTACAACAAGACCCTACATCGCACACAGATCTACACTATTATGTAATATAAAATATAGTTCTACAGCTTGCATTGTTTCCAGTTGAATAATCGTGCCGTAACGCACAATTTATTTGCACTGCATCAAATACAACAATGACATTTCCAGCTCGTCAATTTGTGTTCATGCCACATTGGCCTTTGATAAACGGCCGTCTTTGGATTTACATATTGAATCAACCAAGCAAAAATAAAAATATTATGGCTAAAAACGTAATATGAATCACGCGCAACGGCGTGGCGTATATTATTCGTCAGATAACATGTCTATGACAGAGAGCATTTACCTTATCAACTCAACATGATATTCAATCTCTGCGTCAGTCAATCTTTTTGACTTTTTAGCGGATTCGATGCTCCATGCTCCATGCTATCCCTTTACAGAGTAGTTTTTTGTGTGTATCTATTGCACTGTTCACCATCTACTATCTAATTTGAAGAAGGCAATCTATCAACGCCGCAAGCATGATAGAACTTTGTTGCAGATCCAATCTTTTTCGATACTACTGGGCATCATTGATTTCTTAAATAACAGATTTAAAAAAATCAGGGCCAGTGCCTTTACAAGCTTATGTGGCGCCCCCAGGGCAAAAGTTTCAGCGCCGCCCCCTTGCATACTGTTTAGTGCTATATTTAGACTATTTTTGCCGCCGCCCACTGAAGTGCCGCCCCCTGGCATATGCCCCCCTCTGTCCCCCCCCCCAATGTGAGGGCACTGATCAGGGCTCAGCGTCCCCCCACCCCACCATATCCCGTTGCTACGCCACCGATTACACGTCAAAGACACTTATTTCCTTAAATACATTTTTTTGAACGCTTTAAGTGCATACGAAGATTTTATAATAAGGTGAATAATGTCTTGTAAAATTTTGACTTTTTGGCTCACAAATGTTTAAAAATAGTTCTAATTAAATTAACATTGTTCTATGCATTGAATATCAACTGTGTGTAATGAATTCAACAATAAGTTTCACTGTCGTCAACATTCACGCAGACGTATCGTTCCAGCTATTAAGTCTGAGCCAAATAGAAGCGGTTGGCAATAAATCTCGCTATAGCGGGCACACCAAGTCGTATCGACGGAGAAAAAACGTAGTTTCCGCGTTTTTTTTTCCGTGGTTTCCACTTTTTTTTCGGTTGATACGACGCGGTGTGTCCTCTGGGTGGGCTTCATCCACGTATTTAGAGCTTTCATTTTTATTTATCATCTGCCAAAAAAAATAATTCAGGGCCGTATTTAGGATTGTGGGGGCCCTGTTCCCAAATTTATGTGTGGGGCCCCTCGTGGTCTCACCCTTGCCTTCCGACAAGAAACTGTGTGCAGTGTTGTTGATGTTGAATGATAACCACTAACCACTTTGCCAATTCGCCAAAATAAAATACTAAAACACATTTTTTGAGGGATATGCGGGGATCCCTTTTGTGTGGGGGCCCCTGTTCGACGGAACATGTGGAACATGTCTGAATACGCTTCTGATCACGCATACTTACCACTCTCAACCACCCCTCTCATCTCTTGAATAGGTACACTGAACATGCGTCATGAGTCAGCCAAGCAAAGATAGAAAGCGCAAGATGGATGCCCTGATCAGCGGCGACAACTCCAAAGCTCATACTAGCCAGGATAGCTGTTGTTCGTCTGCCAAGACGCCATGTATGGCCCAGGGTTCAGCATCCGGGGACTCCCAGGTACGCGACACGAACGACTATTATTAATGAGTAAACTGGAACATTTTTGGGCGAAATGATATTACACTTTTAACTAAAGATATAATATGTCAGTCTCTTAAAAGAATATCCTTACGCGAGCATGCGAATTTGGACACGCTGTATAGGACATAGATTTCTACGTATATTTTTATTTACTTTTAGCGTTCATAGTTTTTGACATACAAGAAGAATAGACGAACTTGCTATGTGCATTGGTAGATGGGACTTAGCATATAGTTATGATATTTATACTCTATCGTTAACCGTATAGCTGCTGCTCTCAGTATAATACATGGTCACTAAGGAAGTCTGCCTTTCCATCGTTTCCTCTGACTTTCTCTCATTCTTCAACCATGTGCAATGCCCGGTATGATTGTCTTTCTGATCATTTTACATCTATGTAGTTCTACGATGTAGGATTGTCTTTCTGATCATTTTACATCTATGTAGTTCTACGATGTAGGATTGTCTTTCTGATCATTTTACATCTATGTAGTTCTACGATGTAGGATTGTCTTTCTGATCATTTTACATCTATGTAGTTCTACGATGTAGGATTGTCTTTCTGATCATTTTACATCTATGTAGTTCTACGATGTAGGATTGTCTTTCTGATCATTTTACATCTATGTAGTTCTACGATGTAGGATTGTCTTCCTCTCATGCTTCATCAGTGACTTGTGCCTTTCTGTTGCCTTTTTTTTGTGCCTGTTTAACAATGTAACAGTTCATGGGAGCAGGAGGGGTGTGTATGAAGAAAAGGGAGAAGAGGGAGAGACAAAGGAGATGTAAGACATTGATTCAGCGTGAGAAAGAAATGTATAGAGACACAGAGGGAGACACAACATTCACAGCAAGGGAGAAAAAAAGAGACTGTACAACCTGTTAACCTTTACCGTACCGACCTACTTCTATCTATGCTGCCTTCAGTTCCGCTATATACGCGCCCGGGACTGTAAGGGTTAACTTTAGAAGTATAATCTACTATTACCCAGTAATGCCTCTAATGAAATGCCTCGGTTAGGGGCTGCCTGCATATTATATGCATTTTAGTTTAAATAATATGTTCACAGCTACAGGTCCATTCGTTTCTGTATTTGTTCATTTGTCTGTCAGGGGAATATGTGCCATGAATTTGTGACTGTATTACGGGATCTGGACAACGAGGGCTCGCCAGCGGTCATCCATACTCACGCTTGTGAACTGGATGACGTCTGGTCGCACAAATACCCTCTGCCTCTCAGCAAGTATCCGCCCAAGGTAATCAAAACAGGTAAGCGGGTAACGGAAGGTCAGATAAAAGTACCGTCGTAAGCTTACGTCTTAGTTGGTTTTACTCCCCATGGAGCACAAGACAGCAACGAATCTTCGCAATGTTTCCCTATCCTGGACGAGCAATCAACACATTCATGTCGTGTTTTATTTCATGGTTCTTCAACGGAGACACTGACCATCATATACATTTAACATTAGACCTACCTGTTTTATACCCGCCGTATTCAACCGTTAGTTCATAAAACATTTACTTTGGGCAGGTGGATTCGTTTCAGCTAGTTTTGCCTGTTTGGCTATTTAAATAAAAAAAATTTTCAATTGAGCTTTAAAAAAAAACGATACAGTTAAATTCGTAAGCTTCTTCAATGTAGGCCTACTGGTAAGTAGACTAGATCTATATGAAATGTAAAATAACTATAATGTTGTCGTAAAACCAAAGACTATAAAAAGATGGACCGCTTGCTTTTATATTTCTGCTATTTGATGACTCGAATGACTTCATTCCATAATTCCAGATTCCCTTTTGTTCTGTATAATTCCGTTCTATTTAATCGCTCTGATTTTCAAAATGAAAAAATAAAATTAAAATCGAAAGTTGTGTACAGCGGAAACATTTAGGCAAACGCAGGAGCATAGAAGTCATTAAGACAGCGTTATTGGATGCGCACTGAAAAAGAACATATATCCTCTAAAAATAGAGCAAGCGGTCTATCTTATGATAGTCTTTGGTAAAACAAGCAAATTTACATTAAAAACTACATTTGACTACGAGAATTGATTTTTGTTGTTGTAAATTCTACAGGAAATAAATATTATGATGCAATAATTCCAGACCTCCCTCTCATTGGCTACAAGCCGCTGCAAGTAGGTCAACTAAACCTGTCTCTAAATTATTAGTTTTTAGCTATTTTTAAGCTTGCTCAAATAGAAACATGTTACATATTGCTACTGTAGCCAATAGATATCTAATTAAATCAATAATATTTTACCGTGGTCGTCCTTTCCACGGGCTTAATGTGCTTCTCTATAATACATGAATTGATAGTTGATTTATATTATAAGAATTACTAAAACAGTTTTCATTCCATAAACAAAACTATCAAAGTATAGGCCACTATTCACAAAGGATACAATCATTTATCATGCAGTTGTCCTAATATATATTTGATGTCTCGCAAATGTGTTTTTGTTGCAAATGTTTCAATTTAATTCAAATGTGAATTCCGACATAGAAATCGAACAACGCAGTTTCGTTTGCAAATATTTGTTTATATTTTGTGTCTGTGGAGAAACAATACAATATATTTTGGTCTCAAAATCGCAATGGGTAGAAAATGAAACTTCGTTTAAATCGAAGTAGGTTGAGTTGGAAGCAATAGTTTACTCGCCCTGTTTTTAAATTTAGGTTGGAGGTGGATCCTAGGCACCAATTGGTGGTGCAGCGGATGTAATACTGTTAAAAATCCTGTTTGCCCACACAAAATGTCCGTCAACGACGTCGGAGCGATAGCGACAATCAAATATTATTCTCCGCTTCCTTGTTTTCGCTCTAAACTGGCGGGACTTTGTTGCATTTTTTATAGTTTTAATACATTTTCAGCCATACGTTTTCTTCCGTCTCTTTACACATAAACTAAAAAATATACCGGTATATTAACAAATTAGAACAAATTCAGAAAAGAGCTGCAAATATTCACAAATAACAAGATTAACAACAATAGTCAAAGCCTAGAAACACTAGAGGACAGAAGGGCAAAGAGTAAAGTAGTAATAATACATAAGGCATTAAACTCTAATTTAGAACACAATAACAACCTGTTGCAATGCTCTTATAAACATAAGGACAAAAACACTTTCCTTATCTCTTTACTCTTATGCGAGAACAAATGCATATAAGTACTCTTTCTTCCCGAGTGACATTCGGGCATGGAATGGGTTGCTTGAACAAACCAGGAAAAACAGTAACTCAACATGATTTAAAACATTAATAAAGATGCACAACTAGACTCAGACCACGGATGAGCGTAGGACGCAATAATCTTCTTTAATAAAATCTGTGATATATAAGATAAGATACTCACCCCGTATCCTTTTCGACGCACATTGAACTGAGCAACTGCCTAGAGTAGAGAACTGCAAATCCATTTAAATCTTTTAGATATTCGTTTAATCATTATCATCATAATCTCTGGCGCTACAGCCCATGGAGGGCTCTGGCCTGCCTCACCACCTCCTACAGCCCATGGAGGGCTCTGGCCTGCCTCACCACCTTCTACAGCCCATGGAGGGCTCTGGCCTGCCTCACCACCTCCTACAGCCCATGGAGGGCTCTGGCCTGCCTCACCACCTCCTACAGCCCATGGAGGGCTCTGGCCTGCCTCACCACCTCCTACAGCCCATGGAGGGCTCTGGCCTGCCTCACCACCTCCTACAGCCCATGGAGGGCTCTGGCCTGCCTCGCCACCTCCTACAGCCCATGGAGGGCTCTGGCCTGCCTCACCACCTCCTACAGCCCATGGAGGGCTCTGGCCTGCCTCACCACCTCCTACAGCCCATGGAGGGCTCTGACCTGTCTCACCACCTCCTTCCACTCGGACCTATCCATTGCCTTCTGTACCCCGATCTGTCGCAGATCCATCTCGACATCGTCCAACCATCTCAGTCTGGGTCTGCCTTTAGGTCGATATTCGTTTAATGCATGCAGCTATTTGATTCGCTACACATTTTAATGTTATCTTCTTATCCTAGATTTTACATGTTAAAGACGCTCCTTGTATACAGAAGATTATTGCTACCCACGCGCATCCTTGGTTTCAGTCTTTGATTGAGATTATGGGACACGGTGGTCGAGTGGCAGCGCGTTTGACTGGCGTACCGAAGGTCCTGGGTTCAAATCATGATGAAGGCGTAAAAAAAAAAATTCCTGTGGACTCTAAAGTGTCCCCGAGTCTACCCAACTCTGATGGGTAAAAGACATTAGTTAGGGTAAAGTAAAAGGCGGACACACATCCTTTAGAATGCCGTGGCCACTGAAAGTAGCGAACGCTGCTTCACAGTCCTATAATCAATTAGGTCCAACTTTACTTACTTACTTTCATTGATTTAATGTTTAATCTGAGATTTAAGACTCTTGTTTAAGAAACATTGTTTAAATGACTCTATTCGTTAGACATGATATATCTTTAAGGTGATTGCCAAGGGTCGTTCTGGAACTGTATTGCTTGCCCAGGATTTGCGCGCCACTATAGAAATGAGAGAAACGGAGTGCCAGCCTGTGGCCATCAAACTTCAGTCGGGTAAAAAACGGAAACAGACAACACCAACGTGAGTCGATGGAAAATAAAACAACTATAACAAACATCTATAACAAACAACTATAACAAACAATTCCAACAAACCACTTACAACAAAAAAAAAACAATAAAAAAAACACGAGCGTTTTATTTATTCGTCCCAAGTCCACTCAGCTTTGATGGGTACATGACTTTAAATGAGGCAAAGTAAAGGCGCTGAACACTGTAACTGGTCTCACAATGCCCTAGTAAGCCTTGGCCATGGTAACTATTGAACGCTACTTCGTGAGCCCTATGGATTATCACTGGTCCAACAGGAATACTAATACATTATTTCATTGTTTAATTTGCTCTTCGAATGCTGATGATGTTTTCAATGGCTTGCTATCCAGGACGCTAATTTCACAAAAAAAAAGTGTAGTTATGGCTAACTCTAATTGTTCGTGACCAGTATGATATTCACATAAAAAAATAATAAAAATTAAATTTGTAACAGCTTTCTAATTATTTCTGGTGTTTGCCTGTGTCAATTTATTGTGGTCATCCGGTCGAGATATATATAGGCCTACCTTTAATTCTAAGACTGTGGTCCATTGTAAGGCGGGCCGTGAAGGAATTGCTCTCTCTAGATAAATCACAAAGAGTTTTGAGTTCTGTTATATTTGCATGTACTTCTCTAAAGTAAAAAAATTAAAAATAAACCACCAAATACTAAATACCCCATCTAAAGAGACAAAGATATGTCATCTTCTTTGAACGCTAATGCTGGACGACTTCACAAATAGAAGCGAAATAAAAACAATAATTTTCTCGCAGAACATTTATTAGGTTTATTTAAAAGAGTTAGTTTTTTAATGAAAATAACTGCCACCAAATTTGTTCTGACGGGATTGTTCCCTACTACTTTTACTACTAGGAGGCGAATAGAGGAGATTTAGAAAGAAAAAAATACCTTGGCAGTTGGTGTCCAAGTTTCATAATTTGATGTTCAAATTCCTTGTAATTCAGCTTGATGAAACAACGGATGTCGCTAATTTCGGTACAACTTTGCGTCTCAGAACAATTTGTAAATGATAAGCACATCAAATTAAATGCGAAAGGCAAAAGTAATATTATTGGTACACAGTGCATTGTTCAACGCCAAGCCTTAATTATGAATACCATTACGTTGAAAACATTCTCCATTGAGCAATTACAGTTGTAAATTTCACTAAATCTATTACATATAAGTCCCGTTTGTTTTCTGAATACTATGCAAAGAAACCTGATTCCAAAAGAAGGGTGAGATCTCCCCGAGGGAGTGAAAGTCTAGATCCTACTGACACAACTATTTAACTGTCGACAAAAGTTAATTCCTGATAGCTGCCTCTAACACATTTTCTCAATGTGGCCTTGAAAGAAACATTCAAAAAAATACATAATAAGAAGAAAAAAAAGAAACATAGCTAATAGTGGGTTTTATTTTTTGTTAGAAGTGAAGACAGTCAGAAGAGGGAGGCAGTAGCGGATGAGATACTCATTCACCAGAGACTGCAACACGAGAACATCGTGGCCCTCATCAACACTATTTGTTATCAAGGTAATTATAGGAATTTGGGCTGGACACAGGGGTTGTGTGTGTGGGGGGAGGTGACTTTGGATTGGTATGACGTGCAGAAGACATCGGGCAAACTCCCTCTCGGCCCCTTCCACCTAGTTGTGGCTTTTGTTTGTTGGTTTAAGTAAAAGTAAGATAAATAGTCGTTGGTAACGAAAAATGTGTGTGTGAAAGGGGTGTCATTTCATCGTTTGGGTTGCCGGCCAGCCTTCGTGATTATCATTTGACCTTGTGCACAAACACTGGGAAAGAACTCCACAATGCGGAGTGTCCCAAACAAAAGTTGACCCCATCTTATAAGAGGGGAATTCAGAGGTTACTTCTTAGCCTGCGCACTATTTTTTTTTTGTAGCATGGAGCTAGCGGTGTGCTTGGAGCATGAGTTCAATTCTCCATGTCTGATATCAAACGGCCAATGAAAACGTTTTCCTTTCCAAATCGTAGACTTTGAAAAGAGGAGAATGATGATTAGAAGGCAAACGAAATGTTTATTTTAGTGTAACTAGAAGCACACACATGTATGCGAAATTACATTATTTTTCTAGTTGGTTTGGGGTGGTGTAGCAAATAGTCGACAATAATAAGCAATTTCAATCAATGACAAGGGAACATATTAGCTCTCAAACGATCATTTTGTCTCGTGGACAACCAATAATAATTTTTTTAAAGATTAATGCACTGGTCAATGTTTACTTGTGGGTAGGAAGAACTGGCCTGGTTATGGAATTCTGTGAAAGTGGCAACCTGGAAACTCTGCTGAGAGCTCACGATGCCAGATTTGTGAGTGAATCCAACGCCAGGAAGTACCTGAGACAACTGCACAGGTGAGAACGTTCAAAACTACAAACAAACACATAGTTACACACATATGACTTTTTAAAATTGATTGTAGCTTTACTATAGGCCTAGGCCTAAAGGAAAATTCTCATCTGGACAGTGAAGACTTTCACATATAGGCCTACTATGCATAAATGGGTTTGTCTTCGTAATAAAGTGTTCTTTAAGTATCATTCATTCAGCCAACATAACTAGATTTATCTTTGAATAATACAATGTAGTGGGCTTGGAGTTCTTGGAAAGTCAACAATAGTCCTTATTTTTTTATTGCTAGACTTTTAAGCCCCGTTTTGTGTTTATTGTATTGAAACTACACCAACAATACTCCGTCAACTCCGTCACAAATGAATCAATTACAATTCATTGCTTATTCTCCTCAATAGCTGCACAACTTTCATGGCGCCTACGTTACAAACACAATTATTGGTATCCCTAAAATTTAACCAAAAATGTCTCTGTGTTCGTCATGCACTAATATATTATGCACATCAAATTCAAACCCCCTCCCGTTTTTTTTTTATAAATATTTTTCTGTCGTCGCGCGACAGTGCGCTGGAGTACATGCACCTTTCCGGTGTAGCTCACAGAGACATCTGCCCTCAAAATATCCTGATCACCAGTGACAACACGGTGAAGATTGGAGATTTCAGCCACGCTGTCTACCACTCCCCCGGTGACCATCTGTGTAGTGATATTGTGGGCACTGTAGGCTATCAGGCAGGTGAAGAACTTCGTTATATACCTTTCAGATTTTTTTTTAAGTTTCTTATCTTTTTTTTTTTTTTATATGTCTAGCAAAATTATAGGAAATATATTTTTTTCGGGCTCACAGAAGACTCGCGTCTAGTGGTATAGGCATTATAACGACGTCTTGTGCAGAGCTTCAAAAGTGCCCCCCCCCCCCCTCTGATTCCAAGTCACAAAAAGAAAAATTGTTCCGCTTGATGCCACCTAGAGCTTTGTGTCATCATGTTGAAAAAAAAAAGGGGATCTGACTTTTTGTGACGACTATAGTCTATATCAGAGGTCGGCAACCTTTTGATAATAGTCTGCAAAAGTAGGATTTCTAATTCATTCAGCGCGCCAACGGTCTAAAAGTCAACCTGCTCTGGCACTACGTTTCTTGTAAAACTTGAATTCCCCTTTTGGAGGTCTTCCACGTGCCACTGCAAATAGCTCTGCGTGCCAAGTTTGGTACCCGTGCCGTAAGGTTGTCGTTCTACATTTAAATGTCGCATACATAATATTATAATATCCTCTTTTTTTGTAATTTGTGATTTTAAAAGCAATTTTTTTTATTATTGTAGTCGTTCTTATATTTAGTCTGTATGTGTGCATTATTGACTTTCTTTCCAAGGCCTTATTTTAATTTATTTTATTCTTATATTTATGTCTTGAAACGGTGAGACATTTTTACAGCAAAAGAATGTTTTATCTTTCTGAGCCAATAATCTTAAAAAAGCTGGCCACATCTTCGATAACTCTCCCCCCCCCCTTGACCTATTTTCTCTACTCTTTCTTCTGTCTATAGAATTGATAGTTTCCTATAGTCTAGCTTGACATACATTTCTTTCCCTTTTGTTATGTCTTTATTTTCTTTGGAATCTAAAGGTTCTTTTAAGGTTAAGGATAAATAAAATATGCAACTGTCAGTTTAACGCATTGAAACACAAATAGATTTGCTGGTTTAATTTATCTTTTCTGTTTGAAGAGCTTCTGCTGCTCACTTTGTGCCGAAAAGCCCTGCCAGGTAAAATGCTGGAGAGTGAAGTGGAAGTTTACCACATATAACGTTTAAATTCTCGCCAGGTGATTTGCCAATTCTATATTTTGACCTCCTAAGAGTAGCAATGTAGACAGAAAAAAAGATAGGCGGAAAATATCTATAGATAGGGGACTATTTATGTCACTTTTCTCTGAAGAATCCGGTGTGTTGTATTGGAAAGAAAATACTTTTACATAAGCCATAAAGGATTAAGGATTCAGTTTACAAAAGATATTTGTATATAAGGAGGCTCTTTCTTTTCCATTTATTCTCAAGTTTTATGTTACCTGTATTTTATCTGAATTGTAATATTCCTTCTATGAAAGTAATATGTAATATCTATCTATATAAATGTGGTCGTTTTTGTCAATAGCCCCTTATCCATCTTGATGTCAATATACCACTTTGGCCAAAATCAAATGTAGACCAAAGAAATTATATTTTAGCCAATTTATTAGTGATTATTCCATGAAAGCTCCTAAAAATTTTAATGCTGTAGGCCGCAGGCCTACATTGATTAGCTGTAAATTTATTTACTTTAGGCCTACCTTTTTTTAAAAATGTATCCTAACCATTTTCAGTCGTCTAAATTTACTGTAACTTTGCATTTACTGTACATTTCATCATTGTAACATTAATTATTAACTTTTTATTAACTGTAACTTTCTTCAAAGTAGCTTAATAACATACTCATGGTAATTTGAACTTTTTTTTTTGTTAGTAACTTATTTTCTGTAACTTTTTATAGGCCTACATTTTTAAACTTCATTTACAATAACTCTAGATTTTATATTTATATTTTGTACTTCTAATTTGTAGCTTTGTGTTTATCGTAACTTTGCAGTTTTGTATTTAGTGTAACCTTTTTATTTACCATTATACTTCCACACACAGGCACCTGAAATGCTACTAAAACAGCAGTACCACCCTCGACAGACAGACATGTGGTCACTCGGGGCAGTCCTCTTCACGATGGTCATTGGCAGACTTCCGTACGGCAGAATCAAAACGGAGGATGAAGCCAGATCTCTTAAGCCTTTGGTGTTTCCTCCACCTTCTGTACTTATACTGTCCTCTCAGGTGAGTGATATAACTGTCAGGTGTGAGTTTTGTCCTCTCGGGTGAGTGATTTAACTGTCAGGTGTGAGTTTATACTGTCCTCTCAGGCGAGTGATTTAACTGTCAGGTGTGAGTTTATACTGTCCTCTCAGGCGAGTGATTTAACTGTCAGGTGTAAGTTTATACTGTCCTCTCAGGTGAGTGATTTAACTGTCAGGTGTGAGTTTATATTGTCCTCTCAGGTGAGTGATTTAACTGTCAGGTGTGAGTTTATACTGTCCTCTCAGGTGAGTGATTTAACTGTCAGGTGTGAGTTTATACTGTCCTCTCAGGTGAGTGATTTAACTGTCAGGTATGAGTTTATACTGTCCTCTCATGTGAGTGATTTAACTGTCAGGTATGAGTTTATACTGTCCTCTCAGGTGAGTGATGTACTTATACTGTCCTCTCAGGTGAGTGATGCCGGCTACTTATACTGTCCTCTCAGGTGAGTGATTTAACTGTCACATGTGAGTTTATACTGTCCTCTCAGGTGAGTGATTTAACTGTCAGGTGTGAGTTTATACTGTCCTCTCAGGTAAGTGATTTAACTGTCAGGTGTGAGTTTATACTGTCCTCTCAGGCGAGTGATTTAACTGTCAGGTGTGAGTTTATACTGTCCTCTCAGGTGAGTGATTTAATTGTCAGGTGTGAGTTTATACTGTCCTCTCAGGTGAGTGATTTAATTGTCAGGTGTAAGTTTATACTGTCCTCTCAGGTGAGTGATTTAATTGTCAGGTGTGAGTTTATACTGTCCTCTCAGGTGAGTGATTTAATTGTCAGGTGTGAGTTTGATTACTTTTTTTTTTATACATCAATGTCAAATGTAATAAAGATTTATATTTATATATATATATAAACTGTTAAACATACACACATATTTATATTTAACCCTTTCTACCACAGTGGTCAATGTGTTCCATTTTATTTTAGACAATAAATTATTGATAGGTTATAAAGTTATACAACCTTTACTGCCGGGCAAACATAAACAGGGGGCTAGGTTGCCGTGCGGCAGTGCGTCCGGCTGACATACCGATGGTCCTGGGTTCGTATCCCTGTGAAGGACAGGATTTTTTCTGGATCTGGAGGGTGTCCTTGAGTCTACCCAGCTCTGATCTTAGTTGGGTAAAGTAAAGGCGGCTTGGCATAGTGCTGCCCACACAATGTGGCTGGGCATTGGCTGGCCACACAATCCCCTTGTGGCCACAGAAACAGGTGAACGCTGCTTCACCGGACCTATGATCAATTTGGTCTGACGGGTACTTTATACATAAAACAAAGGGTTTTTCTTTGACTTTAGAATAACCAAACTTTTAGCTTTACATTAAATCATTTCAAGGAGTCTTATTATGCATTAGTTTTGCTTTCCCTAGACATTGCTCTCACCACATAACAAAAAAATATTTCTTAGACTCGTTTTATTAAATAATTGTAAAACACACATTTCTGTCTATTAAAAAAAAACATTTTTTTTTAGGTGAAAGAGCTCCTCACTGGCATGTTAGCCTACGTCCCAAGTTCTCGATACACCCTTAATCGTGTGAAAAACAGTGAATGGTTTAATATGGTCTCGGACAAAGTTCAGATTGGTAGCTTTTATCTTGTCCGCCAGCCACAGAAAGTTTGTGATGGGGAAAGGGAAAGAGAGGTGAAGGCCGAGTATGAAATTTAAATATTTGTCTGCCGCTTCATTTTTGAGTTGGCATATATTTAGAAGCTCAAGAAATCAGCATTTCTAATATTGTTTAGGTCAGGGATTTACTGCCACCTACGTCTTTCTCTCTTTACTTTAAAAGAAAGTTTTGTTTGTCTTCAATAAATAGGATTATATTTTAAATACATTTCATTTATGTTTTTTTTAAGCAAAGAAAAACTTGTGTGTCTATCAAACTTATCATTATTGTTATTTTCCCAAATATCTAAATGTGGAGGTTTTTGTCTTTAGACAAATCGTCAAGTCTATTTTTTTAGTTCTGTTTTTTTTTTAAACATTGTCTTTTGCTGTCCATATCAGAAGAAATCTTTTATGTTTTTTTTTCAATAGCATTAAAGTAAAAACCACATGTCTTATCAGAAGATTTGCCTTAAACATTTTTTAATTTACTTAAAAAAAACTAAGAATTCAGTATAGATAGCCTGAATATGACAACTACCGTATGCTGTAATTAAATTTCAATCAACAATAAATAAACAAGTTGTCACCGAAACAGCAACAAAGATTTTTTTATTTACTTGGTAAGAGTAAAAATAACATTTTGTAATTATATTATTGATGTAGTCCCTGTGATTCCATTACCTTGTGACCATTGTATTTTGCTATCAGATGTACAGCCTAAAATGTCTCTTTGTTGGGTGATTTCACACTAATATCTGACAAGTCTCTCTGATTACAGTTTTATTTATTCATTTCAAATATTTTCAAAATTTGTTGATATCATTTTTAGTGGCATCACTGCGTCAGCATTCTATTCATTTATCACTGTACAATGTAGCCATATATATATATCACCCTGTCATTAATTTATATATATTTTTTTTTAAGATAGCAGTGACACAAATTTCTGATATTAATAAATTTGTTTTTCGCAGCATTTTTATTTTTTTTAAATTTGTATTTTTGAAACTTTCTTTAATGTATCATTACAAAATGAAATGTTTGACTCCCAACTTGGAATTTATGTGTTTCATTATATAGTTCAAGCTATATGTTTCTTACAAAGCCTGTGGACTGTAGATTACTGCTACTAGAAGTCCATGGCACCACTTGTTGTCTATGAGTATAGATGGCCACCGTTCAAAATAGAATTTAACTTTAACAAATTCTCAGAGGAAAAGAGATTTGAACAAATTGACTTATTCAAAAGTCAAATTATTTATTTAATCATTATGTCCCTTATGCATCTAGAATTATTGTAATTAGAAAAACTGAATCTTTGCTGACTTAAATATATGTCTTTTAATTTACAGACATTCCTTCTAGATAGAAGAAGATTATTATGTCCACTAGTCCCAAAACTCCTGAAGGGGGGCAGGGATTGGTCGGTGGCAGGGCTAGAA
The DNA here is from genome assembly GCA_949126835.1 of Anisus vortex. NCBI lineage: Eukaryota > Metazoa > Mollusca > Gastropoda > Planorbidae > Anisus > Anisus vortex. The sequence goes on from OX421508.1 coordinate 30,670,099, forward strand.
CCCGGACTATTTTGTTGACATCCGGGTGAACTAACAGTACAACCAGCCAGCCTCATAACTAACAGTACAACCAGCCAGCCTCATAACTAACAGTACAACCAGCCAGCCTCATAACTAACAGTACAACCAGCCAGCCTCATAACTAACAGTACAACCAGCCAGCCTCATAACTAACAGTACAACCAGCCAGCCTCATAACTAACAGTACAACCAGCCAGCCTCATAACTAACAGTACAACCAGCCAGCCTCATAACTAACAGTACAACCAGCCAGCCTCATAACTAACAGTACAACCAGCCAGCCTCATAACTAACAGTACAACCAGCCAGCCTCATAACTAACAGTACAACCAGCCAGCCTCATAACTAACAGTACAACCAGCCAGCCTCATAACAAAAAACATTATTGGCCATCTGCAGAGATGCTAATAAGAAGACATATGAGAAGTCCAGCAGAGTTGCATACATTTCTTTTTTTACTTATGGACCCTGCCCTATACAGCCATATATAGTTAGTATTAAACTACCATACTTACCAAGCTTAAAAAAAAAATGAATAGGAAATTTCCATATGAAAACAAGAACAGATAAAAAAAACACGTACAATGGAGTAAGAGACACATCAACTTACAAATTGAATTTCTCAAAGCTACACAAATGTGACTGCCATTTTAAGTTCCCCAGCCTCTTCATTTTTATTGCAGGTGATCACAAAAAAAAGATTTTTCTGACCAGGGAGACTGGAACAAAGTCTGTGAATCAAAAATAACTTTGAGAGTACTTTGTACTAGCACAAGTATTTCACATAACCACTGACCAGTTCTAATTTCTAATTAACCCTTGGGGGCCTCAGAGCTAAGTAAAAATCCTATTTTTTGCTAGAATTTGAACTGGGGACCTTCTTTATACCAGCCAAGTGTGCTACCACTAAACCACTGTGCCCACAAATTACCCTCGTTTATGATGTGAATAAATTCAGAAGATAAAGCTGGCTAAAAAAACACAGCCTCATCTGTCAGTAAGAATTCTAAAACTTTTTTTTTCTGAAAAAAAAATAAATACATGCATAACACATTAAAAAAAAAAAAAGTGAATTTTTCATAAGACAGTAAAATGTAAATTATAAGCAGTATGAATTTAATGTTAACATTTTCAATGATACATAGCTATACATATACATAATATACACAATATATATTATATATATATATCATTACACAATATAGAAAAATTCATAGCATGGCACATTTCTAGCCAGTAATTAAACTGGGTGTATCTTTTGATAATTCTAAAACAAAATAATTTGACCTTTTCTTTGCTTCCCTATTCCTCATTGACCCTCTCCGACCTTCAATACCCAACCAAAACAATTTTTGTTAAACATAGATACTGTTCAACAAGGATCAACCAAAAATATTCTTGGTTTGTGTAGATGTTAAAGAGGGTAACCCCTAAATGTTATTGATTTCTGTACATGTCAAAGAGAGGCAGACCTTAGTTTGTATTTATACAGGACAAAGGGACATAACACAAAGAATGTCAAAAAAATAAATATAAAAAATTGTATTGGCTCTGCACATGTCAAATTTAGACAACAAGCAAAAATGTTGGCAAATACAAAAAAAAAATAAAAAAAAAATTAAAATGGTATTTAAAAAAGTAAAATTGAATCATAAAACAAATGCTATTACATCAAATAATCAATGGACTTTGATTAAATCAAATATCTGTCATGTAAAACATATTTAGGTGAGTATATGAAGCAGTGAACTACATAAAAAAAAGTATAGAGCAATGGAAAAAAAATTATAGAGGAACGAATTTCAGGGTGTTCTGAAAGTCTGAAAACATAATAAAATTCACTGAATAACAGTGCCTAAAAATGAACAATTTTGTTAAAAGAATTAATGATCAAATGTAATTTTCCCTTCTTTATGACATCCTTAAAGAGAAAGTATAATCAGTAAAAATAAAACACAAGTAAAAAGTAAAGTAACCCTTTGAATCAAATTGATCATAGGGCCTGTAAAGCAGCAGTCTCCAGTTTCTGTGGCCACGATATACTACTGGGGGACGTGTGGCCAGAACGATGCCCAACTAATGTCAGGTATCCATGAGAACTGGGTAGACTCAGAAACACCCTCCAGCCCCTTCACCAGAATTCAAACCCAGAACGTTTGGAATGTCAGTCAAATGCGCTGTCGCTTGGCCATCATGCCCCCAAAAGACAAGTACAATTATAGTTGATGGGGAGTACTATATCATGACTTAATGTTTCCACATTGATGTAAAGAAACCGCATGGCAGAGAGAATCTGTCAAGTCTAACAGAAGTTTGCTGATCAAACATTAAATCAGAAAGACAATTACTCATGAACTAATTTTACATTCAAATAAAATGTGTTTGAAAAGTGACTGTAAGTTTGTATTTGGACTTAGTGTCCAAGCTTTATAAATGTCTTTTTATGTGTTTACCGGTAATATATATATATATATATATAGCCTACAAATATATTATCACTACTAAAAAAAATATGTCAAAATCATAATTATCATTGTATTTGTATTTTCAAAGTGGACAATAGAAAAATGGGATGAAATAAAAAAATGAAATACAGAATCATAATATCTCACTATACATTGTGTATACATTTGTACAAACTTTGGAATGAAGATGTAGGAATATACAAAAAAAACACAGTCCTTTCTTTGTATGATAGAAACATTGTAACTAAATTTAGCCCATACAGCAACAGCTCAAATAAAAATGCTTATTTATTGACCACTGTCAATGCATTTAAAGCAGGCGGGGGTATGCTGTCTTTGGGTCTAAGTACTGTATGTACTTTTGACTAATACCCAGAAGCCTATGATACAAACAGAAATAAAAAATCCATTTTTATATAAGAAGTTCAAAGTTATCACCTTAAACTCATTTGAGATAATTGGTCTGATTTGTAGAAAACAAACATTATTTCCCAACTAGCCTGACATTACTGAGTCATACAAAGGCTTCTAGTACAAGGTGTATTGCTTTAGTGATGTAATACAAAGAATGAAAACCACCAGAGAAATATGGAGTTTAGTAAACTATTCAATATTTCTTTTTGAGTCTTTTAAATATTGCAATAGAGAGGCAGCAATAGTTAGTAGTTGATGTAAAAAATGTGTAGAATCTGTCAGTGGTGTACAAAATTTATACAATCTGTCAATGGTGTACACAATGTATATAATCTGTCAGTGGTGTACATAATGTATAGAATCTGTCAGTGGTGTACAAAATGTATACAAGCTGTCAATGGTGTACAAAATGTATAGAATCTGTCAGTGGTGTACAAAATGTATAGAATCTGTCAGTGGTGTACACAATGTATATAATCTGTCAATGGTGTACACAATGTATATAATCTGTCAGTGGTGTACACAATGTATAGAATCTGTCAATGGTGTACAAAATGTATATAATCTGTCAGTGGTCTACACAATGTATATAATCTGTCAGTGGTGTACAAAATGTATAGAATCTGTCAGTGGTGTACAAAATGTATATAATCTGTCAATGGTGTACAAAATGTATATAATCTGTCAATGGTGTACAAAATGTATGTAATCTGTCGGTGGTGTACACAAAGTTTGGGTTTTTCAGTGGTGTACAAAAAGTATAGAATCTGTCAATGGTGTGCAAAAAGTTTGGGTTTTTCAGTGGTGTACAAAATGTATGGAATCTGTCAGTGGTGTACAAAGAGTATAAAATCTGTCAGTGGTTTTCACAATGTATCAACTCTGTCAATGATGTATATATTACTTGAGACTCAGTCTGTCAGTTGTGATTAGAATTAGAACTGTACAAAATGTGTACTGGTACTATAGAACCATTCAGCCTTCGCCTTTCTGTATATGGCAGTTATGACAAACACTTCAAGTTCCAGGAAGCTGATTCTGTTGCAGTGATTCATTATGCTCTTTCTCCACAATGATACGAAGTCTAATGATGCCAGACCTGCAACAGAAAACAAATATATATATTCTTTTACTTTTTCTGTGTTGATTCTTTATGTAAAAATTTAAGCTTTAAGCTTCTTTCAACCCCTAATGGTCATGTGAGATAATCCCCAAGTCAGCTTAAGAGTTGTCAAATCTAACTAAGTTAGCTCAGAACCAAGCAAAACCAAAACCCAGCTTTACATGGTATAAACTACGTACAAGTAGATATTTTCTGCCGTGAATCTGATTGTTTGGGCATACTATTTGACCCAATCGCGGTTTAAGCAAACACTTTTTTTTTGCCGAATCCAGGCACAAAGCAATTACTTTTTGTCCCATATACATTTTCCAGTGCTTTTTCTTGTGACGGTACGCACCGGTACGGCGTACCGGCACCTTTTTCAATGTGGGGAAAAAATTATTACTTTTCTTGTATTTTACGTTTATTATTAATTTATTATATTATTAATTCAATATAGTATATTTGCAGTTGTGATTTAGCTTGCATTGAGGTGCGAACTGGTAGTTAAAAGTTAGACAATCCATCACTGAGTACCGGCACCTATTTTTTTTACAAAAAAAGCACTGCATTTTTCTATCAAAACTTAACGCCGAAACTGAAACAGCTAGGCTATGTAATTCTGTACAACAATAACTAGTACAAAGTAGTACACCCTTATACAGAGAGTAAAGTAATCCCCCTTGGATCAAATTGAACCATTAAGGCCAGTGATTCAGCGTTCACCAGTTTTCATAGCAGTAGCACACTAGGATTGTGTGGTCAACACAATGCCCAGAAACATATACTCTGATCCAATTAATTTCAGGTACACATCAGAGCTGGATAGACTCAAGGACACCCTCCAGACAAATACTAACTGTCATCATGATTTGAACCTATGACCTTTGATATGCCAGCTGAATGTGGTGTCTCTCAACCACTATGCACCCAATATTTTCATTGGAAGCTATTATTATCCAGGCTATTACATTATCACTGGGATGATGTCAGATGCTATTTATAGTTTCAAGCTTTTACATTTACAGTTGCAAAAACAGTTTGGATAGTGACAAGCATTACCTTTGAATCATGATCCACAGGACTGCACATGCGAGCTCCTTCAGTACTATGATGGCCATATAAATGATAATCAACTGGCTGGTCTGCATGATCATGCTTTGTATGCAGTTCAAGCTTGCCTCCATTCGCCTGTCAGATTGTAAGCTTTTCTCAGAGAGGTCCCTGGGGAATACAGGACACTTATCAGAGAAATGTTACAATGTCTTTTCAATACCTTCTGTTTTTTTTTTTAGAAGCAGCTCTGGAGCTCAATGTGGCAATCACTTTTAAAGATTTAAAAATACTCAGTGTATTATTAAAAAAACCTTATTACTACTCAGCAAAAATCATTGGCCTATCCAACTAGTGGCGTTGACATATATTTATAAGTATTTAAACTGTCTCAAACATTTATCAATAGTATACATATTAGTTCATGTCACTGATCCAAAATAGAAAATAAAATAAATTATTGATTCCAAGGGCTCACTATATTTTGGCCCTATCACTGATCTATAAAATTATATTTTCCTTCACACTGAGCTATAAATGCATATCAAGTGACCATCACTTCCTAATGGGTGAGCATGTACTTAATGTTTTAAATTTTTTTTTAAATTAAAGAACAAATTAAACAATTCAAATTAATAATACAACTGGAATGAAACCAAAAATAAATCTTTGTTTAGAAGAAATGTCTAGACTTTTACTACAGACTTCCACTTTTCTAGGTTGAATGACATTTGCTCATTATTTCTTTTTATCATGTAGGTTTGTTTTAACTATAGGTGTAGTTTTCTTATTTGAAATTTATGACACCCTATGTTGATCAGTGAAATAGCAACTATCTAATTTCCGCTACGCCCTCATTTTGCACTATTTATTAAGGAGGCTCCATCAATTCTATCAATAGATAAGTGGTTCATTCTAAAAGCCTTTTTAAAGATCTTAGAATGAAAAGCGCTTGGCTTATCTTAGAAAAAAGCCCATCAATAATGAGTTAAAATTAGTTTATTTTTTATTGTCTGTACAAACAATGTTATCAAATTGAAATGATTGAATCTAGAATGGTGCTTCATGCATTGTGGTTGGTGAGAAAGCGGTATGGTCAGTTAGAAGAGATTGTGCTACCTTTTATACAGCTTGGCAGCGACTGGTTGAAATTTGCAGGTGGCCAGAGATGTTCCAAAGGTGGCACTGTCACTGGTTGCCGAGTCGTTGCACTTGGATGAGACCCCAATGGCTTTCAAGTGTTCACAATACAAAGCTGCATTCAGGCTCTGAACAATATAATAATAGACAGTTTAACATTTTTTAGTTTAAGTTACAATAATATAATACATAAGCCACACCTAGTAGCCACACCTAGAGGCTAATGCCGCTGTTACTGCACTGCCCCCATCACTAAGACAATAATAGGGGCAGTAATTCAGGCCAGTACTTGGTTTGGTTAACTCCATGATAAGATTAAGTTCCATTTCGGGTGTAAAATACTAGAGAAGCACCAACAAACCAGATTTTGTTGACCTGGGCATTCAATAAGGATTGTGTGGCCAATACAAAAATTATAAATCTTTTACTTTATCCCCTCCAAACTCAAACTGTAGCTAGGTATTTATCAAACCTAAGCCAGAATCAAGGACACTCTCCAGATAAAGGAAAGAATGTCCTGTCAAAGACATTCAAAATGACGCTTTAATGCTCGGACGCCCGACTACCACATGTCAAATTAAATTTTCAGCATGATTTCTTTCCCTTTCAGTAGATCATTAAATAATACCTCTTAAGCAATACCCTTCTTTATAGAAGGAGTGTCTGTAATATATAAGATAAGATACCCTTGTAATTGTACAAGAGTGACTAACAACAACAACAAACTCACCTGGATACCATTGAGATATTTTTTGTAGATTTCAACCACCGTCTGGTGCCTGGTGACGTAGCCATTCACCGTTGTTTGAAAGACTGGCAAGTCCACCGTGTTGACGTAGTGTGCGTGGGTTTGGAGTCGAGCGTTGGTCATAGCAATGTGCAAATCTAGGTAATGGTCCTGTTTACAAAGAAAAAATAGGACGAAATGTAGGCTGAAATAGAATTTAAAAAATATATGATCTACAATTGATGATCAAGAAAAAATTAATGTAGTAAAAAAATATGCAAATCACACATCAGCACTAGTTGAACTCATTTGCTAGGTAATGGTCCTGGATAAACAAGTGAAGAAAAGCTGACCAACATAGCTGTGGAAACGACAAGATGGTGTTTGCCATTATCTATTAACATACTTACTGTGAGAATGTTAAAACCTGAATATAACAAACATTTTTTAATCTATATTTTATAATCTATAAGTAAGACATTTCATAATGAAACTCAGTATAGTAAATAATTTCAACTATGTAAATCTAAATGAATTATTTTAATTATCATTTAAAATAAAATCAAACATTCTATTTCCTGCTGACTGGAATTGTTTCTTGTGATTTATTTTTCAAAACCTGCGGTTCAATAGACCACATCCTACTCGAATATCATAAGCTAATCAATATCAGACATACATTATAGCTCCTACAACCCACAATTACCAACACACTCTATAACAACTCAGAACAACTCAGACATGTAAATTAGGTTTGCCTGGCATTGACTGCAAGAGAGCCCAACAGCTCTGCAGCTTGGTTCATAGAATAAAGAAGAAATCCCAGATGAAAACATAGGCCAATGTTTTCTTTTGTCAACTTACATAAGTATGATAAAGCCCCATTTTCTGTAACTCTTGCACGTTCAAATATTTATTGCTGGCTCTGATCATGCAAAACAGGATGAAAAATGTTGCAATAGCACCGGTGATCTTTGGGAAAAAAGTTGTAGAAATAGTCTGGAGAAAAATAAATATACACAGCAATTACCAAACAAGACTAGATTATAAGATACTATTTGCAGAATATCGCATAGTATATAGCAGGGGTCGGCAACCTAGGGCACGCAAGTCAGACTTGGCAAGCTGAGGTGGAAGATGCTTAAAAAGTATATTCAAGGCTCTTCTACAAGAAATTTAGTGCTACAGCAGGATGACTTTTAAGCTGTTGGCACGCTGAACGAATTAAAAATCACACTTTAGCACACTGTTATCAAAAGGTTGCCGACATCTGGTATACAGGACCCACCCAACCTAAGCGTTCTAATTGTCTAAAAAAAGGTTTGGATCAAATGCAGGAAAACGAACAGTATCCTCACCTGAGTCAAGAACATTTTAACAAATTCCAAAGAGACAAATTTCTTGCAGTGTTTACTTTCTGACGTTGTGTTTGGGCCTGACTCATTGGCAGCAAAAACACTATCATCTTCTTCTTCACCTGAAATAGACAGTCGGCCTTTGCAGGAATTTTCAACATACGAAATTTCATCGGTGAAACATTTTACTTGGTTATTCTATTCAATAGCAGAAACTTTGATGCACAAAAATAAGGGCATTGTGCTGGCCTCAAAATCACTTCCTATGCCATGGCCGCATAAATCAGCTAAGGTGTTAATATTTTTATATAGGCCAGACTGACTTATGTTTTTTTTCTAAATTGTGCCCCTTAGTGATCACATGATGTGGAGGTGGTAGGGCCGATATTACTATTTTAAATAAATGCCTAGCGTCATGACTTAACGTGTTCGTCTCTCTATCACTACTTGTTTAAACTTAATACAAGGTATAGAACGAAAGGGGCGCTTGTAACACTCAAAGAAGGGCTTGTAACACTCAAAGAAGGGCTTGTAACACTCAAAGAAGGGCTTGTAACACTCAAAGAAGAGTTTGTAACACTCAAAGAAGGGCTTGTAACACTCAAAGAAGGGCTTGTAACACTCAAAGTAGGGCTTGTAACACTCAAAGAAGGGCTTGTAACACTCAAAGAAGGGCTTGTAACACTCAAAAAAGGGCTTGTAACACTCAAAGAAGGGCTTGTAACACTCAAAGAAGGGCTTGTAACACTCAAAGAAGGGCTTGTAACACTCACCTTTCTTTCGCCGGACGTACTCAGGGAAGCCAAAAATAAAGAGCTTGGTCGACGTCCATGAGTTACACATTCTGTGGGCCAATAGGATTAGATCACAGAAGATCAGCAGTGCCAGGAAAACATAGAAGGAAACAGGATGTCTGGTCACTGAGGGGTCAAGCTGGCTTACTTGTTTTGAAATCTATGGAGGAGTTTAATCAATAAAACAACATATCTGTAGTCTGGCTTATTGTATATATTAGCATTTCCTGAACTTTTTTTGTGAAACTCGATTATCTTATCTTGACCAGGTTTTTTTTAATGCTTATACTTAGCTTGGTAAACCACCAACATTGTTAGTACACATACACACTCTAGCCTTTAAAATACATATAGAAGACATGAATTTACACACAATATTCATATACTACAACCCAATAATGTAGGTGAAACAGGATTCCTTTGTAGTAAAGTAAGTATATTATCTACAGCCTACTGTTCAAGTAGCATCCTGCAACACCAGTAATCTGACCTAGAGTTAAACTTTTTCAACTTTTTTTTTTGTCATCCAGTAATTTGGTAGACATGTAAAATTAAAAAATTTTCTGAGGCTGAAACAAATTTTTTTACATTTTAAAAGAGACACTTTATATTGTTTATGTTAAAATACCCAAATAATATTCAATTTACACATGCATGAAATCCAGTCCTTCAGTGAATATTAAGGTTATATTATTAAAACATTTTATAGTGGAAATAGATAAGTAGAAGAAAGTTGGATTTATAATCTTTGTTAAGGCCCTAATTATTCCAGCGAAGTAAGAAAAATAATATATAGCTTTGCTAGAACTACTGATCAAATTAGATAACTTTATTGTAAACTAAACGAATTTTTAAATTTAAAAAAACAATTTTTTATATAATATTCTAATTTTTAAGTTAGGCTTTTATCACTGACCTGCATTTCAGCGGCCTTCTTCATTTGAAGGTCATCAAGGGGGAAGAACCAGTTGTTGTGCACTTCAATACTTCTGATTGGCTCATTATTGCTGATGTTTTCTGGGCTGCTCCTAACGATTGGCTGCTGGTCAAATGACGTGTCAATCATGTCGTCCAGTCTTGGAAGGGCTGGCAGTGAGAATCCAAGATCTGTACAAATTGCAAATGTAGGCATACACTTAAGCCATTTGTTGAGAAATTCTTTTTTATTTTTAAAGATGAAGTCTCTTTAAAGAGCCATTTGTAGAAGGGCAGGACAAATAGAATACATTTATTTTTTCATTGCTACTGCCCTGAGCCAAAATTCATTTCTCAGTCCCCAATTTAAGTCCCAAGGAGGTTGAGGCCACACCTTCACTCAATAAATACAGCAAGTCTTGATAAAGACCTTGTGAACTTAAACTGAAAGCTTAAACTGAAAGCAGACAAGAATGGGATAAGATAATATGAGAAATAATTATACGAGGATGATGACATGACACCATTTGCATCCACTGAAATCTAGTCAAACATTTGATAGAATGCTGGGCCTGCTACTGCAAATGCCAGTGAGTCATCTCCCTTGAGAATACTCAAAAGGGACATAATACTGATTAAAAGGCAGCAGAAGATAATAATGTATAATAAAACAGCAGAAATACTTTAAGCTAAATCAGAAGCACTGATTAAGCCTTGCCTTCTTAAATAAAAAAAAGTAAAGTATCCCATTGGACCAATTTGATCCATAGGGCCTGTGAAGCAGCGTTCACAAGTTTCTGTGGCCTCTGTATACTAGGAGAATGTGTGGCCAGCCCAATGCCCAGTAGCCTTTACTTTTCCCTAACTAATGTCAGGTACCCATCAGAGCTGGGTAGACTCAGGGAGACCCTCCAGACCGAGAACAAATCTAAGCCTTCACCAGGATTTAATCCTAGGACCTTTGGTATGCTAGTCAAACGCACTTCCCCTCAGCCACCATGCCCCTAATAAAGGCAGAAGATAAAAAGTAAAGCAAGTAAGATATCAACAATTTCTTGGAATTATTAATGCAGTTATAATTTAGGTCATCTACATTTTTTACTCCCTTTATTTTAAGTTGCATTTTCTGTCTGTCTGCAATCGTCGTGCAAAACTTTGCTTCGATTTTTCGACCACTTCCCGTGGTCCGATCGATCTGAAATTTGGACAGCAGATTTGGGGCGCCTAACAATACATCCTATCAAATTTTCAGTTAAAACGACTTAATAATACTACACTTATGACAATATTCATTTCTTAAAAGGAAAGTATAAGAAATATTTTAATTTCGCGTTAAATTGCCTGTGCAACTTTTTATAGTTTTTCGGCGCAAAGCTAGAAAAAAAAATTATGCGCTAAGATTATTTTTAGAACAATTCATACGGAGTAAGGAGATATTTTTGAGATTTGCGACACAGATATTTTTTCTGTACGTTTCATTTGCAGTAGTCAATCAATTATTTAATTACATGATGGTTAACTTAGTTTGCAAATAAAGGGAGTATAATAAAAACATAGTTTTTACGGTTTTCTTGTTTTTAACTGCACAGCTTTTCTTGGGACACATCAGGGAAAGGGGATGAACACTAATCAACAGTAATGTATGGGCTCTGAATTATCTGTCATTCCATCAATCCACTGCTGCCTAAGTCTTACTCACAGTACCCAAGTGGCCTTTTGATCAAGTGCTCAAGAAGAATGGATCCTTAGGTGGAACGCAAACTGGTTAAAAGATCTGCAGTTTGTAGCTTTTCTAAATTCTGCTTAACAGTTAGCTACAATTATACTCCCTCCAGTCCCGGGAAAAAATCCTAGCCTGCACCAGGATTCGAACCCGGGACCTTCGGCTCGCCAGTCGAACGCGGTGCCGCTCGGCTACCGTGCCCCATGAGGGTGTCCCTGAGTCTACCCAGCTCTGACGGGTACATGACAGTTGGGGTAAAGTAAAGGCGGCTGTGCATAGTGCTGGCCACACAATCACCTAGTATGCCGTGGCCACAGAAACTGGTGAACGCTGCTTCATCGGACCTATGGATCAGTTTGGTACGACGGGTACTTTACTTTACAATTATACTAGTACACTTTAAAAAGATGAATCAATTTCCTACTTATACAAATTTCCACCTCTATGTGGGTATTGGGATCCTGGAAATGACCCTGTGAAAGACAAACCTTACTCCCCAGTCCCACTTACATGTCGTAACAGGCAACTAACAATGGGGTATAACCCAGACACGTAAAAAGGCTTCATTGAGTGTCATAACCATTTGGAGAGCTCTGTGGATGGTGGATAACAAACATCCAGAATAACAATACCTATTTCCAAGCTAGACAACTGTGACTTGATCCCCGTCCACTCCATGAAAGATTTCAGTTCCTGTCCATGGGTTTTCCTCAGCAAAGTGACTGCTTCAAATAAAAATCTGGTGCCCACAAGCCAGCTGTTGTTGAGCAAGATGTTCTGGTAGGAAGCCTGGGCATTTTGATTCACTTGCCTCAGGACAGACCGAGCAGCCGAAGTGTACTGTGTCCTGCATATATTAAATAAAATAAAAAATGTATCCTAAATTTTAGTTCTAATACAATTTTTTTTCTAATTTTACGTTCAACATTTAAATTTCTGAAAATTTGGATTGTATGACCAGCACAATACCCAGCCACCTTTACTTTCCCCAACTAATGCAAGGCACCCATCAGAGCTAGGCAAACTCAGGGACACCCTACGACCTGAAAAAAAAAATCCTGGTATTGATACCTTGATTCGAACCAGAGACCTTCGACACAGTAATCCTAGACCTTTCCTTCCCATAACATAATCAAAAGTCTCACAAATTTAATCCGTTGGGCCCGTAAAACAGCCATTACTAATTTCTGTGGCCGTGACCTCCACAATGCACCGCAACCTTAACTTTGCCCCAACTCATGTCAAGTACCCTTCAGAAATGGAAAATCTTAGGGACCCCCCCTCCAGACTGGGAAAAATATCCACATCTTGAACAGGATTTCAACCAAGACCTTTGGTGTGCCAGATGAGTGCAAACTGCTGCAAGAACACCATGCCTCACAACATAGTTCCAAAACCTGTCTTTGAAATGCACAACAAAAATGTTGCAATGTCAGTTCCGTGTTAGGTGGCCACTCAATTACCTGAACTCATTCAAGTCTTTAATCAGTTTGTCCCTGACGTGCAGCTTTTGTTGATTCAGCAGTAGTGTAAGATGATGTCGCTCAAAGTCATTACGAGTGGCATTGAGAACTTCTTGGTGAAGCTGATGAAAAAAACAATTCTATTACAGGTATATCACTAGTACATCATGATAAGCTAAACTAGACTTACAGGTATATCACTAGTACATCATGATAAGCTAAACTAGACTTACAGGTATATCACTAGTACATCATGATAAGCTAAACTAGACTTACAGGTATATCACTAGTACATCATGATAAGCTAAACTAGACTTACAGGTATATCACTAGTACATCATGATAAGTTTAACTAGATTTTGAATTTTTCTTCTTCCTTTTTGTGACCCCAGTAATTTCTCTTAAGTGGCCCAATTACCAGGTCATGGCAAAAATGTCTGCACATTTTTCTACCTTTTTCAAGTCCGCAATAATTTTTCTGACGTCCTCCAGGCAGCCGCTGCGCATGTCATCTGCCTCCTTGTCCAATGTTTGGATATTCGTTTCCAAGTGATTCTGAATGTCCAGCAGCTCAACGTACACAGAGGCTGAATTCTCATTCCCAGAGTGAACGTACCGCAAGAGAAAGTGGACATTGGAACTGCAACAAAAAAACAATCTTTTTGGTATAAAATTAATAAACACAAATCTTGGCTGATTATTTATGAATAAGTTAAATTTAGATTTAAAGAAAAATTATAAAAGTCTCAAGTATAATCACAAGAAAGAAACAATCACACAATCAATTACACTCTATAATGAAATAAATTTTTAAATCTCAAGCTTATTGGTAAACTTTTTATTTTAAAAAAAAACAGAACTTGTTAAGCAGCAAATATATTTTATTTGTCAGTGATCCCTAAACAACAGTCTGTGGGAATTATTTGGCACACTAGGGTCCTTTTTACGGCCCAATGGCACCCCACAATAGGTGCAGTTTGCATTGAATTTCATTTACATAAGTAACATTTTTTTCACACTTGTGTTCTGACCCCCCAACAAAATCTGAGGACCCTTGTTGCAAAAAGTCTGAGGACCTCTGGTTACAATACAGCTTGTCCATGTCGAACGGGATGATATTTGATTAACGCTTCTCTTATGAATGAAAACTAAATACAATAGACCAAGAGAAAGACCCTTTTCAATGTTGGTGAATAATTTCAGTAACTAGTTTATGGTAAGCTTACAGGTGCCACAAGTTAAATATATGTGTCGATGGTTTTAGTATTCCAGTCAAACAGTTTGAATTCTCCGTGTCTAACATAAACTTGTACCTTGTGAGAATTGTGAGAATGATGAAGAAAACTGATCCTGAGACTACGACGCTGTAAAAGAACTGGAAAGTCATGTACAGGGACGCCATAACAGGATGGTACCACATGCAGCGTGGGGTTTCTGGAGGACCTGATGACAGAAATCAAATAGCTCATAGCAAAACTTTTATAGTAAAATGTATTGCACGATACATGCATGACTATCTAAAGTTTTATTTAACCCATTTAGTGCTTTTTAGCAAATTTTTTTTGCAAATTGTGGATCAACTCTGTGTTAAACTACCGTAAGTTTTAATTAACATAAAGGAGATAAAGAAAAAAATTAAAAGCAAGTAATATTTTTAATGAGTTAAAATTTGTTTAAAAAAAAATAAATAGGAAGTATTAAGTAACTCTACATAGGGTTACATTGTCACCTTTAGTGCTTATTGACTATTATTGAATATTCAAAGAATAATCGTATGTCTTGGCTATTGCTGGAAAATATCAATGTTAATTTTTGTATTTTCTAGGATTGAAATTAAAACATTATTGTTTATTTAATTGTGAGCTTTAGAATAAATGGTGTGCCAATTCGATTTAATGTTAACCAAATAAAGGCTAATCTTCTACCTAGAAGGAACGTCTGTAAACTTATAAGATAAGATAAGGTTATCAGCCGACTGAGTTACATGAGAGAAAAGAAGAATTATGAAATGTGGCATGGTGGATTTCCACTGCCTGTGGATTTCCACTGCCTAGCCTAGCATATGATGAACAGAGACATTTGAGCACAGATTGAAGTTGGTAAATTTATGTGACATTCAGCATTCTTATTTCAGTAGTGGTTCACAATTCTTTTTTGGGCCCTCGACTATTGTTAATCACTTCTTGACAAACCATAAGGGCCGAAATCTAAGGTCATTTACTATCACATTAATAGACATTTTTAGTTTGGATGTTCCCAAGCATTAAAAATAAATGTTGGCCCACTCTGTAATCTATATATATTATATATATATGAAGTAGACTGTGTGTGTAGAATCTGATCCCCATTGGTTAATTTAAAGACACTTGAACTTATTATCTTATATTTTATTTTTGCAATCTCGCTTCCAGAATGTGTCCTCCCAAGCTGAGCGGCTAGCGTATCCGACTAGAGACCTATGTAATTTTTTCCAACGGGCAACGCCGGGTAATTTAGCTTGTAAACTATAAATTAGGCCTACATGGCACCATCTAGAAATGTTGGTATTTATTGGATTCAAAACGCAGATGAATTGGGCAAGTCACCAAGCTTGTCTACCACATGGCATAACCACCTTTTCTCATTAATTTTGGACAAATGATAGGCTACCAATATTTATATTCTGTAAATTTGAAGTGCAAATAAGGATTTCTAAAAATACAAGGAGTGTTTTCTTCAACTGTGCATTCAATAATGTAGTTTATACGAATAGTATAACAAGGATAAGGCAAACAAATGTAATAAATATTGAAAGTTCACCTGGTTGAAAGACAAGTCCCAGAACTGCCAAAACTATTAACAGTATGATTACTCCGCAGATAGCAAAGAGATACGGCAAAGGCAATGGTAAATTGGAATTCTCTTTTCTTTCCATGACTTTCTTCTGTGTTACAGGTTTCTCCCTAACTGGTTGGGCCAAACTGGACTTTTCTAGTAAATGATCATATCCAGAGTAAGCACAAGTCAGTATATAAGCACACAGGAAAAGAATAGAATGAAAAATAAAAGAACATTTTTTGTTAAAACATGACAAAATCGTAATAGAAATTATTTCATGAAAATTAGCTCTTTATCTTTGGAGTCGCCGACAAGTCGCAATTTTTAGTTGTTTCGTTTCTGATAGCAGTACGAGTTTTTAAATGCCCATTTAATAAGTCTGTGTAAGCTTAATTTGGTGTAAAGAAATCATCCACATCATGACAATATTAACTTTAAACTAATATAGATAAAAGTATGTGTTTTGGGTCTATTTTCTCACCGGTTGCCTCTTTTGGAGACGCCGACAAAGTTTCCTCAGAAGTCCTAAAGATCCTGAAGTGATGAACATTTTTCTTATCTCTGATGACAAAAATAACGTCCTTGGCCATTCCCATCCTGTCCGAGGTTTCCCAAGAAAACTGAATGGTGAAATTCCTCGGGCAGAGAATGACTGTGTCGCAACTGAAGTCGATCTCGTTTTCATAGTTGGGGCCATGAAGCTTAATGCTGAGATAACCTATTTTTCCCACCAGGAGGAACACAAGACAGGAATTAACAATCTAACAATAATCTTAAGGCTAATCATAAAAGCTATATAGACATACACAGTGTATAAATGAAACTATAGTAAATTAACCCTTCCCGTACCGACCTACTTCTATCTATGCTGTTTTCAGTTCCGCTATATACGCGCCCGGGACTGTAAGGGTTAATTATTGTTATCAAGTAGAGTGTTAATTTACTTATATGAAGTAGAAGTCAATACTGTTTTGGACATCTGGACATTTATTAACAAATGTCATTTACAAAATTTGTTTAGATGAACAGTATAATTTTCATAATTTAATATGTGTAATTTCTCTCACTATATGTTCAAATTTAATTAAATTAATTGATATCATAAAAAAAAGAAATAGACATTTTTTCCCCCTAAATAATACCTATAAGTAATGTTTAAAAAAAAAACAACGTTAATACAAATTTGTAATTTGTTGTTAAGGCTAATATAATGAATACATTATTTATCTTCAATAAAGTAAATTGTTGTTAAGGCTAATATAATGAATACATTATTTATCTTTAATAAAGTAAGTAAAAACAACAAAGTATGTAACAAAAACTACACCCACAAGTCATTGTAAAATGCACATTGTATAATGAATGCCTGGAAAGTCATTTTTTATCAATTGTCAGAGGAATTTTATAATTTCATATAATTAAACTTGTGTCATTAATATTTTTCCCAATAAGTTAAACTAGAACAAATTCAACTTTTTATTGGCAGTTTAAATTTTGTATGAGCAAGTCCAGAAAAATATCATTTAAAAAAAACAACTTTTGGTATTTTAAAGATAAATAATCACAGCTAGAAATGTGAAAAACAACAATAACAAACTTGCCTGGACATCTCAAAATAGTTCCAGACATAGTTGCTAACCAATGTGAGCCGTTGTGTATCAGGTCCCCGGAGAAACTGGACACATTGAACGTGGCCACGGGGTACAGCTTGCTGAGGATGGGACTGTGCCGGGACATGGCGGCCTTCACTGTCGGCTGGCTGTCCCTGCTGGTCACCAGGAACGGCACGGAGAAGTTGATGACTGCCTCCAGCTTGGAGTTGGGCAGGTAGAGGTTCTCCATGTTGGATGCCAGCTGCATGTCATTCAGTGCCGTGAAAGTACATTCTTGCTGAGCTGAGTCCATGAAATGATAGGCAGAAGTAAGAACTAATGGATAAAAACTTAAATGTTAAAATAAAGTAACTAACACTTGCAGACAGGCAGAAGTAAGAACTAATGAATAAAAACTTAAATGTTAAAATAAAGTATCTAACACTTGCAGACAGGAAGAAGTAAGAACTAATGGATAAAAACTTAAATGTTAAAATAAAGTAACTAACACTTGCAGACAGGCAGAAGTAAGAACTAATGAATAAAAACTTAAATGTTAAAATAAAGTATCTAACACTTGCAGACAGGAAGAAGTAAGAACTAATGGATAAAAACTTAAATGTTAAAATAAAGTATCTAACACTTGCAGACAGTATTGGTCTCTAGGGCTAGTCAGGCATTGTTCAAAAGCTTCTGTAGTCACAAAATGCAAAAGGTATTGCGCGCAATGCATGGCCACATGTACTTTTTACCCAACCTATGTCAAATCCCCATTAGAGATGGGTCTTCCTTATAATACTGTGGAGACCCTGTTAGACAAGGAAAAAGTCCTCAATTCAGGGATATCCGGCAGATCCGATGGAATGAAAAGAAACATTGACATTCTCCTGGATTCAAACCCTGAACCTTCAGTATGACAATCCAAGTATATTATTCACCAAGAACCTTTCTTTTAGCCATTTATAATTTATCATAAATTAGGCTCGGTGGTCTGGCGGCGATGCAGTGGATTGCAAATTGATAATCATAGGAAAGATGGGATTCTTTTCCAGGAATGCAAGATGTCACAGAAGTTTACCCATCTCCGGTGGGTACCAGAAAGCCGCCCAGGAAAGAATTAGTTGGATGGGCATTATGCTGGTAAAACAATCCTTTGCAAAAGTTAGAGAAAGTTTAGATGATTGGGTTACTGTATTATTAATGTAATGGCGACCTAGTGGCAACATGAAGCATTGCATACTGAAGATCTGTAACAATCTGTTACAATGCTCAGATATACATAAGGACAAAAACACTTTTCTTATCCCTTAAGCGAGAACAAATGCATTTAAGTGGCATCCGGGCCTGGAATGGGTTGCCTGAACAAACCAGGAAACGGGTAACTTAACATCATTTAAAATACTAATAAAAATGTCAGTATAGACAGACCAGGGATGAGCGTAGGATGCAATAATCATCTTTATAGAAGGAGCGTCTGTATTATATAAGATAAGATAAAGATCAGAGAGGACTGAAAACAAATCTTTTCATTGACTGTGTTTCTAAATAACAAATGTATTGGTTTTACATGTGTTGCCATTAATCTGAGGTTATTGCCTAGGCGTAAAACAAAATGAAAACATTTTTACCTGGTGGTAACGATGGCACTCCATGAGGAGTAGCTGGTCTGAGAAAGACATACTGCTGGCTTGTAGCCGGAGGTCCCAGCTTGCCTCCATTGGATTTGTAGTTGCCGAGTTTGAATATATTCTTGTTTGCTACAGCCTCTTCTTCCAGTATATCTGGCACTGAGCCGACACCAGAGTCAACAGTAATGTCTAATATGCCATCGCTGAAATAATAATAATGGTAATTTATATAGCTCTTATATCCATGCTATTAAATTTAGCATGCTCAGTGCGCTCTTGGAATAAATAAATAAAAACACTTGTAGTGCAAGAATTCAATAAACACATATAACTTATCTTTTTTGACAATTGGCATTCAGGCAACAAAAAGGATTAACTGAACAAACCAGGAAAACAAATTACTTAATGAGGATTGTTAAATTTAAGGACCTAATCAGAATGCAAGACTAAACTCAAATCTTGAATAAACATAGGCTGCCATAATATTCTGAATAGAGGGGATGTCTATAACATTAGAGATAGGTAATAAGATATAGGTACAAGATAAGAGAACCTTACTCATGCCAATGTAATTCCTTGAAAAATATGATCTCAAACGGAATGTAATGCAAATGTAAATGTAATGTCCTACATCTACTTTACCTGAACGTCATCAATCCTGTCTTTTCCCAGTCCCTGTTTCCATTAACCTTAATGGTGCTACTGTACAATTCTTTCTTATGGTTTAGATATTTCACTGTGTAGTCCATTTCTAGTATTGGCTGATTGGACACTGGGACTATGTGGCAATGGAAACGACCTTCTTTACTACTGTCCCACGCTGGTTCCAGAGTAAACTGCAGCAGATTTCCTCTAAGACACCTGATTTAAAAAAAAATATTTGCTATTCAATCACTAATTAAAATATGGGCCCTACAATAGCCTTTAAGGTCGGGTGAATGAAAAATAAAATTAAACTATACCATGCTTGAATGAGCCAAGGTGGCGTAAACATATCTAATATCAATGTCAATTGATGCTTTTCTGATATATTCCTTATTATTAGACAAACTGGTTACTGTTTATTGGCCTCAAAGCTGGTGAAGAGTGTCAACCACCAGCATCTGAAGTCAAACAGTTGGGCTAAGACATCAGGCACATCTTCTGGTGAGTCTCTAATGCCAAAAGGGTAGAGGTGAGATGGTGGGAAGGATACCCCAAAAAATGTCCACATCTCTAGTTCAGATATTGGTCAAGGGTTCTTGTATTTCCTTAAGACAATTAGTATAAGGCTGTATTGCTATCTACTTTATAGCAGCACTGCCTAGAATACATTACAGGAACACGAGGCAGACAGGGCTCTACCAATGTTACCCTGTGGACATGGAACATGCATGCAACTCATAATATACATGTTCCACACAGTACTAGCCTCATGCGGGAGAGAGGCACTGCCCTGGAGTGCTTTAGAACATCACAGAACAGACAGTGTTTATTATCTAATGATTAAAAAAAAAATGCTAAAGTCAAATTCATTGCCTTTAGAATGATTATGTACTTACTGTTCTGGTTGACATCTTCTCTTATGGTACTCTTTGCAATCGGCAGAACAGTTCTTCTTCACACAACAGTTGTAGCACATCTGGAATGTAATTGTTTATACTTTACAAAACATGCTTTATAAGCTACAAGTCTACAGTTTGATACATATATTTTGTTCAAGATTATTTGTGTTTACTAGATATAAAGTTTTGTTCTAGAAGGTTTAGGATGTCCCTTTATTGTACATCACAATTAATCTTGAGCCAACACTCAAACAAAATGAAATAAATCTCAACAATTATTGTTATATATATATTTATATCACAATAATGCTAAATGAACCAGATAACATCTAATAATATTTCTTTCTATATTTTTAAACTTTAAAAAAATTAAAATATATAACTTTTGCATTTAAACACAATATTTAACCTAATAGATGTTTTTTTCCTTCTGAAATTGTTCATTTAACAAATTTACTCAATGTAGCAGAAATAACAAAAATTACTTTACACAAAATTTACAAAAAAAACATTAAATAACTGGGGTAAATTTTGTTTTGTTTTGCGGCTTGGTAATGTTCTGAGTGATAAAATGTTTAAATTAGCTTTACATCTAAAAGAAATAGCTAAAGATTGAGATGCAGACCATCAGTCGTGGAGACTGGCCATTATCATCATCATCTCCCGTGAGGGTACATGCAGAGTCCATCAAAAACATGGTGGTGCCGCAGTTTCTTGTGCAGCTTTCGCAAGCCTGGCTGTATCTCTGGCATCTGTACAGAAATGTGAAGAGAAATTCTACATATCTCACAAGTCTCTAGTTATATGTGTATGACATACATATATGTTTAAATAGTTTTCATATTGTACATTGAGAATTGTATGGAGGCATTATTTAATTATGCTAAAAGATTATTGGCGTAAGAATTGCATACAAAATGTGTGTACTTCAATCACTGACACCTTAGGGAAAAATTCAATATAGAACAGAAAAGTAATGTAGTACAAAAACCTATAATAGGCACCCAGAGGTGTATTTGTTGCCGTGGTTTTGCAGAGTGTTGAAGAATGTACTTATTATAGGCCAGTGCACTTTAATGTAAAGTTCAAGTATTAATTTATTCAAATGTTCATGGAGTGGCTTGACTGTATTATAACATTGTAAACATGTGCAGACCCTAGATGGAAGACAGAAAACCCAGGCCCTAAAATTCTTTTAATGTATAATTTGGTACACATAAAGGTTACGTTTAAAAAAATTTTTTTATCTATAAAATACTGTAGGCTACTAATCTATTCATATATTTCAAACACAATAAATTAATTCATTTAAATTATGCTTTAATAAGTTAATTAATATAGACCACTTATTATATTTAAAAAGACTATGAACCAACTAGATTTACTTGGTTTTTAAAGACTACATTTTTGTACAAAAAGTTTTTTAAAGCGACTAATTTTATTATTATGATAACAATATTATTCTTTATATTCCTATTTATGCTGTAAAAACCTTCATTGCTAACAAACTAAATTGCTTTGTATTTGCAATCTAATATAATTCACATAGAGAAACAAGGTTAAACCTTTTGTTTTTATCCACCCATTTAGTTCTGGCCAGGAAAAAAGTCTCGTTGATCCAGAATATGTCTGTCAAGGAGCCAGGTTGGGAGCAGACGAATGAAACATTGTTCCCTGACATGCGGAGAATATTTTCACCAAACTTGGGGGGCTCGCAGTCTTCAAGGGATCCATTGTCATTGAGCTTGTAAGTCTGGTTCTGTTATAAAACATTTTACAGCATAAGTTCAGCCAAATCATTACATATCATAAAAGTTATTTTTCAACAAGCGCTAGTGAACATTCTTCTCATTTCAACCAGCCTGCAGAGCTGTTGCTCTTTTACAGTCAATGTCATATAAATATATATTCTTAATGTCTAGTTTAGATGTTCCGGCTTTTTGTAGATTGTAGTGTTGGTTATGGTAGAGTAGAGGGGGAAATAATGCATGTCTGAGATTGACTAGTTGGAAACATTCAAGCACAGAGTTAGCTATTGTGTGAGTAAGGTCTGCGTTTAATTGGATGTGTTGGAAGTGTGTTAAGTTGAGAGCTATATGTCCACTTCTCATTTGGAAAATGGGGCTTTTTCTTTGCCAGGAGAATTTAAAATGTGTTTTTGTTTGTTGGGCATGTTTCTTTATCAGTACATTCTTCCACCAGTTTATTCCTCCTGGCCATACAATTACCCAGAATACAATACTAGGTATCTTAAAAGAAACAAGTCTATAGCTAAAAGAGGTAACAATATTCTTTTACAATTTATAATATATTCTAATAGATAAAAAGATTATATCATTTATGGAAATAGTAGTGTCTTAGTGTAAGGAATGGTCAATTTTTTGTTTATTCCTAAACAATAATATTAATCCTACAAAATTTATTTAAGTATTTTATTCCAAATATTGAAATACCCATTGCAAAGAAAATTAAGCAACTAGAATAATGAAAAGTTTAATAAATAAGGCATAAATAAACAAACTGAAATTACTTCATTTTTCTTATACTGTAAAATGTAATAATCAGGTATAGGACTTGGGCAGAAGTTCCGCACAAAGCGTGACCTGGATATGGCTGGGGATAGTTTCTCAGTATTTGCATGGTTTGTTGAGTTGTTGGGGAGGAAGCGCTGACCAGCGTCAATAAACCTGACGGTCAGCTCAACATATACACCCGTGCCTGGAATCAAAGAAAGGAAATTAAACTTGATCAGCTCTAGGCTTGGACTCTTGATTCATACATATTAAAGTTCATAAGTGTTTCAAATAAATGAATACATTTTCATGGAATTCCCACGTTAAGTAGTGCTGAAAAAATTCACCAGTCTAATAGGTTTAAAATAAAAATAACAAGAAAAGATTACAAATGTAACAAGAGCTTAAAACTACAATGTCACTTAAAATTAGTTGGATGTATACTGTCTGCATCAACTAAAGAAAACACTAAAAAACTCAAGACATATGCATAAAAAACAATAACAAAAAGGACAGAAAGGTTCACTACAAGTAAATTCTAAAAAGAGTAAAAATCATAAGATGTCTATACTAAAGCAACCAAAGAAATTCTAAATATATTTGGAATTATTCACCTCTTTGCAAAGTATATCTTGAAAACCCTACATAGTGAGGTGCAAGTCTTTCCAATACGGCTTCATCAGTACGAATGTGTTGTTCATCTTCTAGGATGACATTTCTTGAGGCAACGGGCACCTCTAACAGTGAGGCGTCTGTGGAATAAAGGACGTTTTGTTTGACATTAACCTCACATTAGCAATAAAGCGATAAAGTAAATGTCCTGTGATGCCATTTAAACCTATTTTCTTGAAAGTCTGAAGGTTGTCATTGTGCTTACATAGTTCTCAATAAAATGAAAAAGTAAGTATCACTTTTCAGACTAAGTTTATCTTTAGGGCAAGTGAAGCAGTGCTGACTTGTTTCTGTTGCCACGACATATTAGGAGATTCTGTTGCCAGCACAATGCCCAGTTGCCTCACTCTTTACCTAATAATGTCAGGTACCCATCAGAACTGGGTGAACTCAGGGACAACATTCAGACCTAGGGACAAACCCTAGCCTTCACTAAGATTTGAACCTGCGACCTTTTGTACAACAGCTCTCATGGCTGCCTTCAATAAGTCGAGGGTGGGGGGATACATACAAAATCAAAAGGGAACGGTTTAAGCATTAAATCCATTTGTAGGCTCTGCTTCTTGAGGTCTATATAGAAATGATATCTAATACATCACTGTGTTATTACAGCCTGGATGTGAACTTTGACCTTCTTCACCACATTCATTACTCGGACCTACAAGATGTTTTCCTTTTCTCCAACACATGGCAGGTTAAGAACAATATCACCTATATAACATAAGAACAATATCACCTATATAACATAAGAACAATATCACCTATATAACATAAGAACAATATCACCTATATAACATGAGAACAATATCACCTATATAACATAAGAACAATATCACCTATATAACATGAGAACAATATCACCTATATAACATGAGAACAATATCACCTATATAACATAAGAACAATATCACCTATATAACATGAGAACAATATCACCTATATAACATAAGAACAATATCACCTATATAACATGAGAACAATATCACCTATATAACATAAGAACAATATCACCTATATAACATGAGAACAATATCACCTATATAACATAAGAACAATATCACCTATATAACATAAGAACAATATCACCTATATAACTTAAGAACAATATCACCTATATAACATAAGAACAATATCACCTATATAACATAAGAACAATATCACCTATATAACATGAGAACAATATCACCTATATAACATAAGAACAATATCACCTATATAACATAAGAACAATATCACCTATATAACATAAGAACAATATCACCTATATAACATAAGAACAATATCACCTATATAACATAAGAACAATATCACCTATATAACATGAGAACAATATCACCTATATAACATAAGAACAATATCACCTATATAACATAAGAACAATATCACCTATATAACATAAGAACAATATCACCTATATAACATAAGAACAATATCACCTATATAACATAAGAACAATATCACCTATATAACATAAGAACAATATCACCTATATAACATAAGAACAATATCACCTATATAACATAAGAACAATATCACCTATATAACATAAGAACAATATCACCTATATAACATAAGAACAATATCACCTATATAACATAAGAACAATATCACCTATATAACATAAGAACAATATCACCTATATAACATAAGAACAATATCACCTATATAACATAAGAACAATATCACCTATATAACATAAGAACAATATCACCTATATAACTTAAGAACAATATCACCTATATAACATAAGAACAATATCACCTATATAACTTAAGAACAATATCACCTATATAACATAAGAACAATATCACCTATATAACATAAGAACAATATCACCTATATAACATAAGAACAATATCACCTATATAACATAAGAACAATATCACCTATATAACTTAAGAACAATATCACCTATATAACATAAGAACAATATCACCTATATAATTTAAGAACAATATCACCTATATAACATAAGAACAATATCACCTATATAACATAAGAACAATATCACCTATATAACATAAGAACAATATCACCTATATAACATAAGAACAATATCACCTATATAACTTAAGAACAATATCACCTATATAACATAAGAACAATATCACCTATATAACATAAGAACAATATCACCTATATAACTTAAGAACAATATCACCTATATAACATAAGAACAATATCACCTATATAACATAAGAACAATATCACCTCTATAACATAAGAACAATATCACCTCTATAACATAAGAACACTATCACCTATATAACATAAGAACAATATCACCTATATAACATAAGAACAATATCACCTATATAACATCCCCCTTTGATGTGACTTAGTGGTCTAGTGGCAGGACAGCTGGACTTACTGCAATGTGCCCCTCAAACTAGATGGGGGCGTACAACCATTCGTATTACTTAAGTGACTGATGCTGTACACAACTGCCCATGTATTTGAATCGCCTAAAGCCTCTGGTGAGAAAAGGTAAACACCCTTAGATGTCATGCTAACTTACTTCTGCATTCTCTGTCATGGTAATTGGTGCACTGCCTCGACTCATATTCACCCGCAGAGCATGGCGGACGGCAATCTAGAAAAAAAAACAACAACAAAAGTAGAACATTTTATTAATGTCTGAAATTATATTTTATTTTTGACGATGAATTGAAACCATTTATTTGTACTACATGTGCAGCTTTAGAAAACAAACATAGTTCGGAAAATTATTTCTTTCTAAAAAGTTTAAGTTTTATAATTCTAGAGTAATTGTATACAAACTAATATTAGGAATATTATATACTAAAGAGAACAAGCCAACCATAAAACACTTCATTGAACACAGGCACAGGCTTTGACAAACAAGGAGTGGTTTGTTCAGTCTGTCTGGCATTATACCATCACACTGCTTGAGAAATAGTTCACCTAAAAATTTTTATCACTTGAGTGACTATACTGACATACATATATATGTTGTTATAATCCTGGAACTATTTTTCCTAGGTATGTATTCAAGGGCACCTGACGTTAGTTTGGTGAAACAAAAGTGGGTGGCCACACCACTGATCTATAAAAAGAATGAACTAGCGACAGAAACTCATTCTTGATTCAAAGCGCCCACCATAAACAGGTGCAATCATCTATATAATTAAATTTCTTTAACACGGTGACCTGTAAATACATTCTAAGTGGCCGTCACTTCCTAATGGAGGAACACGCACTAATGTATTAGATTTGAAAATTAAATTTACAACAAAAAATATTGAAATAAACAAAACAACTGGAATGAAATCAAAACAAATCTTTTTCAGAAGAAATTTCTAGCTTTTAAGTAAAAATCTTCTGTTTTTCTACAAGTGCAGATCTTAAGAGTCTCAATGTTGAACTACGTTTGCACATTATTTTTCTTTTTTTAAGATACAAGTTTGTTCTAATTATAGGTAAAATTTTCCTATCTGAATTGTATAACTTTCTTATACTGATCAGTGAAGGAGACATACAATTGCTAACTTATTTAAGCTACTTAACTTTATACTAACATATTTATGTACACAAACAAAAAGCAATATATATACCTCTACAGATGGCATTCTCATGAGATGAACAAGGTTTAGCCATGTAGAAACCTTTGATGCATTTCTTAGTACAATCTGAAAGAAAATGATCATTTGTCCTAGTAAAATACTCAAAAAGATAAAAAAAGCTACTGAAATAGTTTATACTAAGCTTTGTAAAAATCTGTAGACAAACAGAATTCTCATATTAACCCTTCCAGTAGGTCTACTGGAAATACCTATTTCTACAAGCTAACTTTAGTCCCCAAAGCCCAGGCACAGATTGATTTTTCTAAGTCCAGATTTGCTCATAAATTAAGATGAAAACCTTCACCATTCTCAGGTAGAATTTTTATTAGAGAGAGGATAAATAAATTGTTTTAATGTGATTTAACACATCAATATCTTGGTAAATTTCTTTTTTTTTTTTAAATTTACAATTTCGTTGAACACATAAAAATGATTTAATATACACCTGGCACTCAGTAAAATAATAGTAGATATAGTAAACCATAAGGATGGTGCTAGAAGAATTAACTAAGTTGCACAAATATGTAAATATATCAACACTAAATAAATATTCTGTGGGAGCTCCTACACTTGTACCATTAAAGAAACTAGTATTGCAGAAGATACAAGTCACTGACCTTTACAGATTTTTTGAGCTTCATTACTGCAAGCCTGGACCTCATAATGATCCTCTGGACACTCTTGCTTGCACTCTGTGGACATGCAATAATTAGGCATTCCTTTAAAATTCTATTCAACTTTAAGGAATTATAATTAAATTTGTTTTAAAATGCAATAAAAGTAAGTAGCAAGCTTAAAGTATCTCTTTCATGTGTTGGTCCAATGGATAAGTGAATCTGCGTTCACAAGTTTCTGTGGCCACAGCATACAAGGAGATAGTGTGGCCAGCACAACATAACCCAGCCACCTTTACTATTCCCAGCTAATGCCAGACACAATTTGAGCTGGTTAGTCCTACTGTTTGGGAAAAATAACTGGCGCTTAACCTGGATTCTATGCCCGAATCCTTCCAAAAAAACAATCCAAATGCACTGCTGTTAGATGTACACGTTCCATTAAACATTATTAACAAATACACGAGCAATCCATTAAAATAAACTCACCTACCAACACAACAACATCAATTTTCAGTTTATTTTTGTTACAAATCTGTTGAACTTTTTCTAATTTTTCCTATTCTGTAAAGATTTGTATTTGCTCCAATAGTTATTGATAAATTTAGAATAAACCATTGTAATGCATAAGTAAATTGTTTTAAAATCCTAACGATCTTTGAAAGTTTGCAAGATTATTGGATCACACACTCACCTCTACATTTCTTCCCATCACCGTAATAATCTTCCCCACAGATGCAGTCATAGGAACCTTTTCTGTTGTAGCAACCAGCTGCTTTATCGCATTTGGCCTTGCTCTCCATACACTCATTGATATCTGTTGGAAACATGAAGCAAAACGAGCTCTTCACTACTGATTGCATTGCTTAGACCTTTTATCTTTGCTTAAAACGATGGATAAACCCAATATGGACATTGATGAATAAAGCTAGCCAATGAATAATGAAAAATCAGAATCCTGCATGTCATGGAGTGGAAAAAGGTTTTTAAAAAATTAGCAGGTGCTACAAACACAGTACTGTTTCTATAAAACAATTAATTTTCATGTAAACAAATTTTATACCAATAAATATACAAATAACTATACTAAAAAGAATTTACATAAATATATTTACAGATGATCTTTTTCTAGCATACTCATGATTATTACATCTTACACAGGGGGGAATTCAATTGAGAGGGCTGAGGCAGGCTAAGCTTACCCTGATATTCTTAAATGTTTAGTTAGCACAATTCTTAAAAAAAATTAATTGTCGTAATTTGTGAAAAATTTGGTAAATGTTTGTCATGCAAAATTTCAGCCCCCACTTCACAATAATCCTGATTTCACCCCTGCCTTCACATAAGGTTTGAATGTATAAATATAAAAATACAATATAAATATTCAGAAAAGGTACTCTACAAAGATAGTTAGTTCAAGCTAATTTTTTCTTATTCATGTACTTGGAACCATTAAATGTACTCACCGATACAATCTCCAGCAGAGCTTAATGTGTATCCTTTGAAACAGATGCATTGCCCAGTGGCCTCATCACAGCCATGATCACAACTGGCCCCCAAACATTTGTTCATTGATGCAATGTCTGTTTTTAAAAGAGGCTGCAAGACATCTGGTCAGGGGAATAAAAAGAATGAATAATATATAAATATATATATATATAAAAATATAACTAAAAAAACAATATGAAATAATAACCTAATTTGATGAAGTATCAAATTCATTAAAATAATGTTTTCCCAAATACTTATTTTTTATTTTGTCACAGCCTTGAATAGCTTACACTTAAATTTCATGTTTAACTCCTGGGAATAACAGAATTTCTCAGATTTAAGGGACACCCTTATCATGGCTTAAGATCCTAATCCTATAAAACATTAATATAAAAAAAAGCGGAGCATTGTAAAGTAAGCGTTAAGTAACTCCATGTTGGTCAATGGTGCAACTGATGCAGTGTTTACAAAGTTCTGTGGTCATGGCTTACACAAGTAGTGTGTGACCAGCTATTGTCAGGTACCTATTTAAATTGGGTAGACTCAAGGACACTTTCCGGACAATGGAAAAAAATCTTCTTCACCAGAATTTAAACCAAGGACCTTCAGTACGGCAAAGCAAGTGTAGGCCTACTGCTGCTATACCACCATAAGCTGATCATTGTGCTGGTCACATAGCCTAAACAAACACCCAGGGAAAAGACACCCCAACACATATACTTACATACATTAACAACATATACATATACAATAATGGAACTAATTAAACTAATACACTTATCACATCTACTTACTTACCATACACTAATAAATTGAAGTTCTCTCGGTTCACAACCTCCGTTTCCTTGTTAAGGTTGAAAAATATTCTGGTGAAATTGTGCAGAAGATATTTAGGACAGGAGACTGTTATCTGGACATTGGTCTCATGCTTATCAATGGAGCAATACACACCACTGGTCAACATCAGCATACACAGCGTGGTCAAGATGCTCATGTGTAAACTGAAAGGGTTCATTTTAAACAAGGTTAAAAACAAAATGAAGCAAAGTTTGCCTGCTGACTCTATAGTTTACATCCATAATTGGGCCAGGTACAATTACCGGTACTTTCCACAACTGATGACAGTTTTCTTTAAAGGCATAATTTCAGCTTTTTTTTTTATAGGAATTATCAATAGACCTTCAGGTTAGCATCAAATCCTTTTTAAAAAAAACAACACTGTATCCCATGTAACATATATATAATTAGAGAAACAGACTATATCTACTGAATTGTTTACTGTAATGTAATATATATATAATTAGAGAAACAGACTATATCTACTGAATTGTTTACTGTAATGTAATATATATATAATTAGAGAAACAGACTATATCTACTGAATTGTTTACTATAATGTGATCAGGAACTGATAACAAGTTACAGGCTTTTGAAAATAAATGCATGAGAAAAAATACTTTGAACCTCCTACATAGAACACAGGACTAATGCGTATGTGTGGGAAGAATATCCTCAATTGCAGGCCCTCAAGAAAACATTATGACAACAATCAAACGGCGCAAACTGACATGGTTCAGTCATGTGTAGCGGCACAATAGCCTGTCAAAAACAATCCTACAGGGCACGGTAGACGTCAGAGATGCCGTCAACGGAGATGCTGGTTCGACAATGTAAAGTATTTGGACAGGGCTGCAGTTGACTCAGATTGACAACCGCTCAGGGTAGGCAAAAGTGGAGAAAGTTAACTGCTGAGGCGTAGATTCGCTCCCCCCAATGACCACAATGTTCATGGGATTGATGATGATGAGTGAATTGTATTCACTGTTTTTTAGTCACGAAGGTCATTTGAGAGGTTGATGTGAAAGTCACTGAAAGTGGCCATTTTAAGTCAGTTATGTTACAGTTGTGGGAGAGTTATGTTAGATTCATGACAGAGGGAAGTCGCTCTATATTGTCTGAACATGATATCTTATGATCGTTGGACAATATTTTATAAAGAGATTGTATCTGAAATGTATTTCAATCTATTGGATTATCATTACATAGTGCAACATACTATTTTACTAATTATATCTGACATATGTATTGTTCAATAAACTATACATGTCTACAACTGGAGTTACTTAATCTTTATGGAGGAACTTATTTAAATACATTGTGTGTGACATATATGAGCCATACCTGATGTAAGAAATTAATATTACACACTAGTATAGAGATGTTACACCCCATATAGACAGTTTTAGACCATAAGATTAGTGTGGCCAACAGATGTCAGAGAGAAAGGTAAGCTTAGGGACACCATCGAGCTCTAAGAAACAAATCTGATTTTATACTCTTGATCCAGAGATCATTAATTAGAATGAAAATCAAAACACACATTTTTAATATAATAGTATCATTAAAAGAAATTTTATAAAAGGAAGGCCAAAATTATTTGTCTTAAGTGTATTTGTGCAGTAAATGTAGCAGAGAATGCCACTTAAGGGGTAGACTAATAAGGTCTTAAGCAAAGGTGCATTTAATAGTTTCATAGATGGATGGATTATGACTAGGAACAAATATGACATTAGCATGTGGTTATGACATTTCACAATATGCCTCCAGCTCTTGTTGTACATTCAATATTGCCCTAAAAATTGTGTGAAAGGAAAATAAAAAAGCACCACTTATATTACCCAATAAATGACCATGACCTTACATCAGCCATTAACCCTTCCCGTACCGACCTACTTCTATCTATGCTGCCTTCAGTTCTGCTATATAAGCGCCCGGGACTGTAAGGGTTAACTATGCATTACCAGAGTTTGCCATATACACCTTTACTCTCCTCAACAACTCCCACCCCATATTAAAGCTGGTCTACTAAAGATTGCAGAAAATGGTCTATACAATGCAGTAACTATGACATTGACATAACAGCACATAGGCTTGCCAACTAACAATCTAAACCGATGATAAAAGCTAAAGAGTACACTGACATATATAATAATGAATTGTGACAACTTACAATGTCTTGTTTAGTGACATTTTACTTTTCCCAACTTTGGCCTGGCCTGGAGTCTCTCCACTGGGTCCTTTGATTTGAATATAATCCCCTCTGGGGTCTTCCACTTTGTTCTGGTCACTATCATTCTCTAGAAGGCTCTGGGGCGGTGGTGGGAATTCAAACATTGTTTCTTCAGTCTTATTTGATTTCTTGGCATTCAGCAGGTCTTGCAAATCACTAGTTAACAGGATGCTGCTATTGGGCCTGACTTTATGAACCATCCTATTGAAGTTTGCACCAGGTGACTTCAAAGCCCCAGGAATTAATTTAATGTCATCATTTGTCTGACCCACAGATCTTACTTTGTTCAGCTGAAATGGGCTCGGCAGCTCACCGTCCGAGAAAATTTCATCCACATCAAAGGGTTGCAGATCGGTGTCCGAGTCCAAGTTATAGTAAGGGTTTTCAGCATGTGTGGCATCGAAGATTTCACTGCTTCCGTAAATGGAGGCAGAGTTGGCACTGTCACTTACTACGCTGGTTTGGTCTTCTCTGGGATCTTCCATTATGTCTGACATGACTGGCACATTTTGGGCACTCCACGGGGGATTCACGCTTTCCTTATGTGAAATTTTATCAAAGTCATTATCGGATTCTTTAGAATCTGCACCCTGCGGAGATTTCATAGTGCTGGAAGCAGTTTTAGGTGTACTGACCAAACGAGGAGTGAACGTAGTTAACACAGGTTTCAGTTCCAGGGGCGTCACATAAATGTTTCCAGCTCTGGAAGATTTTTCCACAGAAATAATGTGTTTAAATTCAGGATTGGGCTCAGGGCTGAGTTTGTGAACATCAGCAGATACCTGCCTCAAGGGATCATTGGCATAAGCTGGTTCACTAGATTTATCCATATTCATAACCTTGTCATCATTGGCATATGTATGTTCAGCAGTGGATCGAAGAAGAACCTGCAAATTTTCTGAATAAGTATCTTCTGTCTCTGCATCTGCTGAAGATTTCATATCTTTAAGATCAGCTTCATCATTCGAGGTCTCTTCCTGCTCCGTTGGAAGTCCTTTGTAGATTGCCGCGTTAAAGGTCCTTTTGTAAGGTACTGTCTTTTTGCCAGGGTTGCCCTTCTTGATGAGGTCCTTGTGGATCATTTTGGCGTGGGAGTGATATCTGCTCTTGATCAGGTTTCTTTCATGTGGATCACTGTCATCTGTATCTATTGGGCTCTCCATATCATTCAGCTTGACTTTTGTCAGCTGTTCCTAGAGTTACAAGAAAGTGACACTTTTAGAATAGATATTTATATATTGGTGCAATGCATCAAACACACATGGGTATATATAAATATATAATTTAAGAGCAAGAGACAGTCGTTTCGCCTTTGCTTATATCCAACATTTGATTATTTCAAAGTCTGAACTTTTGTCCAGAGTGTATCACAACATAAAAGTCATGTAGACAGTTACAATGAACTTCTGATTAATTTGACAATCTTAAACAGTTTGATAGAATAAGACTTGACAATATAAATATATAGGTATGTACACAAACATTATTGCACGATATTTTGATTAGAGTTTTCAATGATGTTAAGTTGTAGGTTTTCCTGGTCTGCTAAGGCAACCCATTCCATGCCTGGATGCCGATCTGTTTAATAAAGAGTGAACTATAACTTTTTTAAATTATAGTCTAGTTTTTAACTTTACTACATCTAATTTATTAATATTAAGACTGGATGTACTGCTATGCACAATTCTGCCTGGTAGATGCAAAAATAAAAACATTGCCCACTGTCTCGAACAACCTGGAAAAACACAACAACAAAAATTGAACAGACCTTGTCAGCAGCCTCCTCATCATCCTCTTCTGGAATTTCCTGCATCTGTTTCAGCTCCTCGTTAGATCTGAGATTCTCATAGCCCTCGTCTCGTGCATGTGAGGCTAGATTAACCATTGGTATGGTGTTACTATGCTTGTAAGCAGCCGTTCTATGGCCAGAGCTGGATGAGCTTTTATGATCACAGATGTCGTAAGTTTGACATTCACGCTTGTACCTTTAGTACAAAAAATTAAAAACAAAAAAAGATCAACAGCTTTAAGAAAAGAAATAGCAAAAACTACAGGATGATATCTTCCCATTTGTATTCTTTGAGAGATGCTGAATTAACTCTTTGTCTCCAGATCAACGATGCATTGTCAATTTAAAGCGGCTTTTTTGGCAGATAGACAACACCTGCGTTGATTTGTTAATATAGGTTTATTTTGCTTTTTTAAATGCTATTCTATTAATTTGACTTTTAAATAAATATTAGAATGATTTTCCTGTAAATAACTTCCGGATATGTGTGTTTACATCAAGTTTTCATTGAAAAAAGGCATTTGTATGGATTATTTTGAATGTGTGTTTGTCAATGTGTGATGGGTTATGATAATAAATTATTAAATCAGTTTTTATAATTACATTTTTTAAAGAAATATTTGTTTGCAATGGTGAAAAATGGGCTAATAGGAAAACAACATAGTTAATTCATTTTGCAATTTATTTATTTTTTTGTGTGAGCCTTGAAAAGCATGTTATGTAAGACTTTGGTGAGTAATTTTCTAAAAATTTTGTTTTTAAAATTACTTTTTATAAGTTACTCATAATTTTATATTCTCTGTAAGGAGCTTTTAATTCCTTTAATTCGATACCAGATTGATTTTGTCTGATTAGACCCAAATGAATTATTAAGTTTTGAAGATATAGCAATGACAAATTAAAAGTAAAAGGATAATTCTGTCAGAATAGGGAAAATAATTTTGGAGGTTTCTACCAAAAATTATTTTCTCGATTAAAATGTTATGAAGCTGCATGTGACATCTTTAATAGTAAAGTGTACATAGCCCATGACACTGCCTTGACATCTATTGTAATGAAGGTGTTAAAGATTGATAGCATCAAACACAAATAATTACAACAAAATATAATAACATAGCCCAATGCAGCCCCACAGGTCACACCAGATTATTATTTTACCCTAGATAGAACTAATAATAAGTTTACCAACACCAACTGTTAACACCTATGAAAGCCTGTTCCCATCATGTCACTAATTATTTCTACTCTGAATGTCAGGCCATAAATTTTGACTGGTTGTTACATCAACAGCCTGCCAACTTCCTTGTTTTGTAAACCTACACTTTTGGTAATAGATTAACTCCCTTCTTTGGGATGGACAGTTGTTTTTTTGTTTTTTTAAAGAATTCTCTGCAGGTAATGTTTGTGGCTAAGAACAATGTGTGTGTTAATTAATGAGAAAGCAAAAGGCCTACATTTTATTTGAGTGTGTGAATATTAGGCTTCTTTTATATTAACCTACACAGTAAACACAAATTTCTGTTTACAATTATTCCAAATTTTGTTTTTAAATCAAATTATAATATTTGTTATCTGAATGTGTTATTTTTGGGCCTTTCATGAAAGCTAATCAAATGGTTAAAAATAATATAGATTCCATGTGGTATCATAGATTGCAGTACAAAGTAATTCAATCAAATAGGTGTAGTTACAAATAAAAACCTACCAATGGGAAGCGTGGACTGCAGTACAAAGTAAGACAATGAAAGTGACGCAAGCAATGCCCACAAAAACCCACATCAGGCTGATTGTGCTTGGATGAGTACTTGCCTCTTTCTGAAAAGTACATTTCCATTTAAGTTAGACTTTCACACTCAATTTAAAATTTACAAGCACTTAGTGTTGAACAGGCTATAATATTAGAACTGAGAGGTAAAGATCAATGTTTAGCCTATATAAGATTTTTTCACTAATATTAACATTTCTAAGGCCTAAGATGTTATATAAAAATGATCGGGGCGTTGAGAAAACATGGGTACAAAATATTCATAATTACAAGAATTTTTAATTCATGAGTAGGGCTAGCTATTATATGCGCTCAAGTATAATAGAAAGAGAAAAAAAAATTAAAATGGAGAGGTATTTTAGGCTATAGAAATAATGATTAATAATAACATGTCTTGCGGGCTAATTAATTTTATTTTCTGTCAAGCATTTTAATAGGATTATGAAGATTATATTTTTTTTAAATCAGAAAAAAAGGAACATTTAAGGGCAATAGTTGGCAGGTTTAGAATGTGAATTAATAAAAAGAATAATTGTTAATGCAAAAAAAATGCTTTGTTTTCTGAGTAACATTAATATTGCATTAAAAGATTCATAGGTAAGCACGATTCCTTAACACAAAAATTTTCAGTAAAATCTCGGTTAGTTTGACTTATCTAATTTCAATTATTATTTTATTAATGACATTTTATATAGCATGGGCAACCTGCTTAGTGTTTTTAGGCCAGGATTATAAACATTGAGGATTACTGGTAATTTTTAAACTAACTCAGGAAAGCAGAAAGGGGCAGTAACAAATATTTTCTTTGCAAAGGGCAAACGATTTTTGAAATTAGGAAAGGTTTTACCATAATCATACTTGCACTCAGTGGAAGGGATAGGCCTATGCATCATAATTGTATGTGATGAGACAACCAGGGCCGGTTTTAGGTCTGTGGGGGGCCCTGTTCCCAATTTATGTGGGGGGCCCCTCGTGGTCTCGCCCCTGCCTTCCACATACCTCAGAAAAGGGCCGTTAATTCATGTTACATTCTGTAAAATCATACATTTTATGTTGCACTTGGCTTGGTTGGACTGGAGCGCTTTAAATTGTAAGGGTATAAATGAATTTTATTTTACATTTTCAACGAAAGAATGGGGATGTCACTAAAACATTTCTTTTTGCGATGTGTGGGGGCCCCTTTTGTGTGGGGGCCCCTGTTCCAATGGAACATGTGGAACATGCCTAAATACGCCACTGGAGACAACCATGCACCTTTTGAAAGAGTCTTAGTCTGCGTCTTGAGAAAGGATTGGGCAACCCTTTTTTCAAAGGCCTGGAGACGAGAGTTTCTATAGTCTCCAGCCCACCAGAGAAAATTCTACTACAAACAGATCCCCCCTCTGAGTTCTGTAATCAAAAAGGTAAAATTTTGAACCCATCTGTCAAAATCGAACAGAACCAGTGAATGAATATAATATGTCACCTCCACACTTTTTAAAAAGTTCCATGAATATATTAGATACTTACTATTTCCAAAACAACTTTGCCATTATGTGTGTAGATCTGAGCCCCAACATCATAAGCGTGTTGCAGCGTTGGTGCAGTGATATTGATAATGACCCGGAAGTGCTTGGCTTCCTCAAGCTTTACACTGCCCTGTTGGTTAGACAAAAATGTAGGGTTAAGGAAAAGGCAGCACAAGGCAGAGCCCTCAGACACAGACTCGGTTTAAGGGGAAGGCAGTAAGCAAGCAAGAAGAATGGTCAAGAAAAAAAGCAGCAGTTTTGAGGACAAGGCATTAGTAAACACATTTTTATGTATGCCTATTAACAAAGACCCAACAGTTTTATTGGAAGCTATGTTGATGAATTTTTTAAGGGTTGTAAGCTTAACAGCTTTTTGAAAAAAAAAAAGCCATTTTTTTGTAATATGGTAATATTTGTTGCTTGGGGTGATTAGCAATACTTAATAAAACAACTATAGAAACTAGTAACTAGTGTAAATCTTTTAAATATAGGCCTATAGATCTTATGCATTTATTTTTTGTTTACATTTTTTTAGACAAAACTTTAGAATCAACTCAAACAACTTTTTTTCTGCATTTTTTTAATTAAAAAAAAATATAATAAAAAAGGGAACTTAATAAAAAGATGTTTTTTAAATTTACATTTTGAGACGTAATGAAAAATATAAAAATGTATAGTCTTTTGGGAGGGGCTTAAAATTTTAAGAATATGGTGTCATCGGTAACGAGTCTATGTGCAAAGTTTCAGCTCAATAGAATGACGGGAAAGGAGTCCTCCTTAAAAAAATATGGGAAAACAGGAGAAACATATTTGGGGGTGGGGAAAACTGAAAACTTTGATAGAATGCGTTATCATCGGCTTCACGTCTATGTGCTAAGTTTCAGCTCAGTAGGGTGACAGTAAGAGGGTCTATTAGCCTTCCAAAGATTTTGTCCAGACCAGACAGCTAATACACTCTTTAATAATTAAATAAAAAGGATTTTAACCCTTCCCGTACCGACCTACTTCTATTTATGCTGCCTTCAGTTCCGCTATATACGCGCCCGGGACTGTAAGGGTTAAGACTATGGCTCTGTCAGAGGCGTGGCTAGGCTATTTTGCGCCCGGAAAGAAACAATAAACTTGTCGGCTCCGACACCCTCCCGTTCAATCACAGTTGCATAACATGTGACGTTGTAAGCTTGATTTTGGAGCCACTTTACCTTAACGCCCATGTGTACCCCTTCTCTCTCCCTCACCTAAACTTCGCCCCTGGGCCAGTCTGGGCTATGAGGAGAATAATCGCAATCACCTTTTTTTTTTTTTTTTTTGGGGGGGGGGGGGGGGGGGGGAAGACCCTACGAGTACGACGCTTGGTGGCGCTATCTAAGTAAGTCTACCTAGATCTAGCAGTAACTTGAAAAGTAACTTCCCTTTTTACAAAAACCGCCACTCCTCCATTCATATTTTAATGTAAACAGCGATAATGATTCATTTATCTGTCTAGCCGTAATAGAGTTTTGACAGGGAGTTACACCTTAAAAAACGTAGATACCTACATAATTTCTTTAAAAAATATCGTTTCGTAAAATAAGTAGGTCAAAGGCCCGTCTGCACTGAAATTCAAGTAAAAGTCCACTTAAAATACTAGTCACTTGTATGTTCGCGGATAGGCCTATATATTTTTTAGGGGCCGTCCAAAAAGGATGTCATGCAGACAGGGAGATTGGGGGGGGGGGCGGGGGGGGGGGGGCGGGGGGGGGGCTCAAACATTTTTGACGATATGTGATGAAGGGGGGTGTTTTCAAGTTTGATGGTCAGGACGATCCGTCCAAGGGTTAAGCGCTGCTTTCATGGCTGTTTACTATGCCCGCCACAGACAGGCTGTATGCCAGCTACAGACAAGCTGTATGAACTCCACAGACAGGCTGTATTTACTCTACAGACAGGCTGTATGTACTCCACAGACAGGTTGTATATATAATATGTACTCTACAGACAGCCTAGGTTGTATGCATGTCACAAACAGACAGGCCGTATGCATGCCACAAACCGGCCCTATGTACGCCACAGACAGCTATAGCTGACATTAAACTTTGAATCTCAAATTCATATTTCTTGAAAATTGAACTATTTCTTGAAAAGCCACATTTTTAGTTTTATCTCTTAAAACTATAAAAGTAATACAAATAAATTTACTGATTTGTTCAATAGCCTACGTTTATTAAAACGAATGTGCAAACTTGGATTTGTATCATCATATTCAATTGACATATCGGTAAGTAAGTAATCTAAAAATTCAAATATGGCGCTAAGAAATGAAAAAGGGGGGGGGGGGATTTTCTGAAAACAACAACAA
Organism: Anisus vortex; assembly: GCA_949126835.1. Lineage (NCBI taxonomy): Eukaryota > Metazoa > Mollusca > Gastropoda > Planorbidae > Anisus > Anisus vortex. The sequence continues at coordinate 30,710,196 of OX421508.1, forward strand.
CAACAACAACAGAATGTTCCGCAGGCTGCATAATATGACTGCATCATTGCAGGTCGTGTGTTTGAGACGCCTGCTGTAGTCCTTGCTATGTGAGACTTGAAGAGCCTAGCCCTGTCCGTGTCAGACATATGATATTTGGTGTCAGTTGTCAGTTTTACCCATGGGTGACAGTCATTTTCGTATATATTGTAATTAACCGAACGATCCTCCTAAACAGAAGATTATTATTTCAAATATTATTATTATAAAGACTTAGGCAAAAACCTACTGTTTTCAATGGATAAAAACATCAGCCTTTTCCTCTCTCATGTTGAGGGGGGACTACTGCGATTGGTTATAAAATAGCCAATGGAAATATTTTATTTTCAATTTAAAAAATGTGTTTGCTCTTAATTCATTGTCGAAGAAAAAAGATGGGACACAATGGCCGAGCGTTAGCGCGTTCGACTGGCGATCCGAAGGTTCTGGGTTCGAATCCTGGTGCAGGCTAGGATTTTTTCCCGGGACTTGAGGGTGTCCCTGAGTCTACACAGCTCTGATGGGTAACTGACATTAGTTGGGGTAAAGTAAAGGCGGCTGGGCATTGTGCTGGCCACACATTCCCTAGTATGCCGTGGCCACAGAAACTGGTGAACGTTGCTTCACCAGCCTTATGATCAGTTTGGTCCGAAGGATATTATACCTTTTTTAAAAAAAATTTCATTGTCGAAGAAAAAAGAGAAGAAAATGATACATATAGTTCCCTGTGAAAGAAGGGCTCCTGTACAAGAAACAGATATATGTTTTAGAACTGCGTGGGGCTAAATTACTAAATTAGTAACTTTAAAACTCACAATGGAAAAACGTGAAAAGAAAATAGGCTCTAATAAATTCAGTAGAGATTTGTTTTTATAAGATGGCAGAAGATTTCATATAAATACAGAAGATTCTACATGAATAGAGAAGATTCTATATAAATACAGAAGATTATATATAAATACAGAAGATTCTATTTAAATACAGAAGATTCTATATAAATACAGATGATTCTATATAAATAAAGAATATTCTATATAAATACAGAGGATTCTATATAAATACGGAAAATTATACATAAATGTGAAAAAGTGTGACATCTGTCATAGTGTCCGTCCGTTCTCCTTGAGACAAAGGTAGAAACTAGGCATCACACCCCCCTCTCCCACTCCGATGGTCATGCCAATGTTCGGATTTATAAATTGGTACTATAGTAGAAGTTGTAAGAGAGATAGAGCGGATCATAACATCGTAAATGAAGCACTCCATCCCCTCTGATTTTTATGTCAAGATTTTAATAGACAGTAGCATTTCTGACTGACAGGTGTGGCCGCTGGGCAATGGGGAGGCTTGGGATCGTTTTCCCCCTTTATTAGATGAGGTATTAACCATGTTTCACTAGCCGTCCCCCCCCCTCCCCATCTCTCAAATCTGCTGAGATTTAAGGCATCATAAGAAAACAAACACGATTGTTAGAACACATACAGCAACGACGTAAAGCGCGCAAATATTGTATCGCCTTGATGAAGGAAGCACTTGTAGGCTGTGGAGCTGTATTCATAAACAAACTTAACTAATTTTATTATCTTAAATGTTTTTATTTTTAAGTAAATACAACATTCAATAAACTTTGTATTACAATTAGGTTGATATAATATATAACTATTAACACTATTGATCAAATACTCCATAAACATTCAGTAAATGGACTTTCAAATTACTTTCAATAATTGTTTTTCCCACTTCACCCATTACCTTGTTTATTAGAAGTTTTACGGTATCCCTTACTTGCCAACTCTAAGATTAATTAATAATAAAGAGCGCATTAAACTTTCCCAGAGGTTGCATAAATGTTTCCAATGATTTAAACCTTGCTCCATGTCTCAGGCAACCACTGCCATGGGATGATGAATGAAAACGCACTTACACTGAAGTTTGTCCGGATGTCCAAATCCACACCAGATTCCGAGCCGTGTGGCAGGGAATCAAATAGGATGAGATGGTTCACCGTTTCCTCGCTGCCACAGCAGAAAATCATGAGTGTGGCAACACACAGCCCTGTTAGTAATGAGGAAGAAGGCGCCATGATTATTTCTTTTTAATTTCCTCGAATCAAACAGTTGTGTTTACATCTTTCTGAAAATAAAAAATAAAAAAATTCATTAAATGAGAAATTTATATAAAAATTTTAAATTAAAGTTAAAGATACAATTTGTTGGTGTTGATTAGCGGGGAAAAAACATTACAGAAGTTACCAGATTTTTCCAGCTCTGAAAGCCATTACAAGTTATAGAGTTTAAACAAATGTAAGGTAATGCCGTCGGCCAAAATTGATCTATAGTTTTAGAAAGTAAATTATAAAAAGCATAATATACAAATTAATACAAAAAATAACATAAATAACACGTTGTTTTTCTGATAACAAATATGTCTAAAAGGTGATAGATCACGTGCCATATGTATATAGTGTATATAATTGAATAGAAACTTTTTTAAAATGAAAGGCAAGGTGATAAGATTCACCCAGCAATCCACAGACTAAAGGAATTACATACAAGTGAATATTCACAACTGACAAGAATATCACATATAGTTAAACCACTAAACCTAGAAACCTTAGAGGACAGAAGGGCAGAGAGGAAAACAGTAATAATACACAAAGAATTAAATTGTAACTTAGAAATACAACACAATAACAATTTCTACTGGAAGACTTTTATAGATTTGGAGTTTTTGAAGCCATAATAATAGTTTATGTATGATTACAACATTATTATCATGTATATTTTTCACAGATATAATTAAACGATAGAAATGTTTTGAATTTGATCTAGTCTTCTTCAATGTTATGCTATTGCATGGTTTACTGTTCGGTTAAATCAAGTTTGAAGCGACAAATGGTACAAATATTTTTCGATACTTAGGCCCTATCGATCCGCTTTATGCTGGAGCTACAGTTAGTGGAAGTGCCAAGGACTGCTTGAACACTCTCCTCAAATCAGATTTATCGAGATCATTTAAAACAAACCCTATTCTTTCTTTTGAACGAGGCAAGACAAACTTTTGATTTCAAAACGTTTTCTCAGCCTATTGCCAGTGGGCACCAGAGAATAGATAGATATACAAGAAGCCTATATATCCATCTAGAGCTGGGCACTGATGAACTTCCTACCATAGAATAGATAGAAATACAGGTAGCCTAAACATCCACCTTGAGCGGGTGGAACTCCTAACACACGCACGTACGCACATATATACACGCCAGGGAGTAAATCACTACAAGAAGAAATCATTCTTTACCTTGACCTACATAAGGGGTTATGACTGTATTATCAGGATTGAAACCCTTATTTTTTAAAAATTTTAAATCCGAAGTGGTTAGGGCAAGTTGTGTCTCTCTCTCCCCCCCCCCCCCCCCATGTCTCTTTATGTGTGTTTTTGTTCTTGTTGCTTTCTTTTTCTTGTAAATCGATAACATATTATACCTACAAATAAAACGATACTTGAAGTTCAAATACGTTCTCCAATCAGTAGCAAGTCCGTACTTGCCATTGTGATTATAGTACTTCACTTTGCAGTGTGTAACGGTATTGTTATCTCTGAGTAAGGGAGATAGAGAGTGAAGATTTTGCGTCAGTGATCTTAGTGATGAAAGGAAAGAAAACAACAACAGCTCCAAGACTTTATAGATGTCAAGAATTTCGCCATTTTATCAAGGAGTAGAAAACGGTTACTTCACACCCACAACAATGAAGGACATAAACAGAACAACCAATAACACTAGAAACAATTAATTCACGACCAGATCTACATCAACAATACACAGTGGGCAAATAAAGTGGCGAAATGTAATCACCTGCTGGCGCACACTTGGCGAAACAAAACAAAAACAATCGGCGCAGGTCTGAGAAGTCAATGATAAAACGAAATTGCAATGACAAGACACCTTGGGCAGCACTGCCGAATCCTGAAACCGTAACATCTCTGTGCGACATTTGCATGAGGCACAAATAGGTCTCACAATTCACAAGAGAAGCCGTAAAGAAAATGGGAGACGTGGACATCTTCAGAAATGTAGGACGTAGAACAACAATGAAAACAAAAATATAACTATCACACACTTGCACAGAAACACAATATAAAAACACTGTAACAACAATAATTAAATTGTTGCATTATTGGTATTTTACTAGGGCGTTTCGATAACAATAGAACAAAAGAAATGTAATAACATCAATAACAGCAAAAAAACAAACAAAAAACAACAACAGACGTAAACCAGTGTGATAACAGCAAGGAGTAAGAAAAACAAGAACAAAATAAACGTATCCATAAGCTAATTCAATAAGTCTTAGGTGCCACAAGTACAACTTACAATAGAGCAACAATGTGTACATGAGATTATTATAACAGAGCTGCTTTTTCTGCGTTCCATTTTGCTTTCCCTTTGCTATGTCAGACTGGCAGTCCTGTTTCTATGATGAACCGGGGGGGGGGGGGGGGGGGTGTTGTATAGACGGAAAAATAGACGGAAATAATACCCAGAGAGGTCCTAAGCTCTAAAAAGATGTTGGCGCTTCCTTTAACATAAGTAATTATGCCGAATGAAAATAAAAGAGAAATTAATAGACCGTGAAATACAGTTTTCTTTCGACCTCGAGAGGCCCTAAACCTTAAACAAATATTTTGGCGCTTCATTTAACATAAGTGATTAATGAAAATTTAAAAAAAAAGAAATTAATAGACCATGAAATGCATGTTTTATTACAATTGAAAAACAACTTTAAAACATATTTTTGTTGTTATACACTTCAACATTTTGCCTATATTTGAAATGTTTTCAATTATCGTGCAAAATATTTTTACAAAAAATTTCTGGAGGATTCTTCTTCAGATACACAATTTGCAGTATTACCCAATATGAGTGTTAACCTCTTGTCTAATTAATGTCTCAAGTGTGTGTATTCAAAGGGTTGGTATGGAGTGAAAAGGAGGAGGTAGGGGGCTTAAATCTTGGATACCTTCAACCCTTGGCAATCTTATCTTATATATTACAGACACCCCTTCTATAAAAAAAAAAAGATTATTGCGTCCTACGCTCTGAATCTGGTGGTCTAGTCTTGCATTTTTATTAATGTTTTTAATGGTGTTAAGCTACTGGTTTCTCTGGTTTGCTCAGGCAACCCATTCCATGCCCGAGTGCCACTCGGGAATAAAGAGTACTTATATGCATTTGTTCTCGCATAAGGGATAAGGAAAATGGTTTTGTCCTTATGTTTATCTGAGCATTGAAACATGTTGTTATTGGATTGTATTTCTAAATTAGAGTTTGATGCCTTATGTATTATTACTACTTTACTCCGTGACTTTCTGTCCTCTAGTGTTTCTGGGTTTAGTGATTTGACTATTGGTGTTACTCTTGTCAAAAATGTCAGGAAAATACCATTAAAACATTTTCCAGGACAGTGTTATTTGTTTACTTTTATTTCGTCACCCACTAGCAATTCTATCTCCAATATAAGCCTATAAGTAGCACAGAACGGATATGAACTCGCATCATATTAATATAACATACTTTGTATTGTCCCATAGTAACTATAACCTACACTTGAAAACTGTGGCTAAAATCTGATTAAAAGATCACCAAATGTACGCCTGGGGGCAAAAGTCATCCTGATATGTATGTCTATCTATATGATCTAGATTTTAAATCCCTTCATTCGTTTCGTGACCCGGTCATTTAGTTTTCTTATTCTGATACCAGGTCACAAACCGCCATTGTTTGGGGAAAAGTCTGCTGTCAACAGGCATGAAAACTAAGTGTGGGGAAAAGTTTGGCCAAATCCTTACAGTGTCTTTTACTTCTTATTCATTTCATGTTTGCCTTTACGGATTAGACCTATTGACCGCCAGTTATGTCTAATGATGATATTTTGCTTTGGGCACCCAGATATATTCGTATATGGTGACACCAATAGATATTCTTACGTGGACATATCAGGTTTCGGGCCTATCAGTGGAGAGGCCACTGTTGCAGGATGCCCTCTGGATATCGGAGTCCAGTTCAGTGCAGGCCAACTTACTTCAAAATCATTAAAAAAATTCCCCAACTTTTACCAAACTTTCAAGAGAATGTCCAATCCAATTTTCACCAGTCGGCTATGTGTACAATTTCTTAATGTTGCCCGGCAGCATGTATAGAAGTCGAATTTTTTTTTTTTTTTATTTTGATGATGTTTTAAATTACTTTTGTAAGAAATAAACATGAAGAAATTTTATTAACGTGGTACCACGTGTTTTCGTGGTTTCCAAGTCCCCCGCCCCGTTGATACGACGTGGTGTGCCCGCTGCTGTGTGCGTTTATGGACTTTGACGGACAGTATGCCGATCTAGCGGTAAAAGAGTGATCTAGTGGTTCGGTTTGGTGCACGTGTCCCAGATTTATGGTCAAGATAATTAGCGGCCTAATCATTGCTTGATTGAGAGCGATGGACAGGACTGGCGAGATGACTAAAAATAGAGAGAAGGGAATCTCGCTGAGGTGTTTGAGAATCGTAGAAATACCTTAAGAAGATTTGAGAATCGTAGAAATACCTTAAGAAGAATTGAGAATCGTAGAAATACCTTAAGAAGAATTGAGAATCGTAGAAATACCTTAAGAAGAATTGAGAATCGTAGAAATACCTTAAGAAGAATTGAGAATCGTAGAAATACCTTAAGAAGATTTGAGAATCGTATAAATACCTTAAGAAGAATTGAGAATCGTAGAAATACCTTAAGAAGAATTGAGAATCGTAGAAATACCTTAAGAAGAATTGAGAATCGTAGAAATACCTTAAGAAGAATGCTATGGAATAAAAAGCATTAAAATAGATTCAAACCTTGCCATGTTTTGCCGACTAAGAAAAGAATATTATTGACATTTTCTGGAGTACTTATTCACAATTTTAATACATAAGGTAATTCGTAAAGGAACGTGTATCTATGTATCCATTGACGGTGCTAATAATAAACTGGCAACCATAAGTGAATAAAGAAATGCATACAAACATAAATATGTACAGTAAAAGAAGGAAAAAAAAACGACTATGCGCAAGATACACATAAAGTAAAGTAGGCCTACCCGTCGGACCAAATAATTGATCATAGGGCCGGCGAAGTTCGCCAGTTTCAGTGGCCATGGCTTTCACCAGGATTCGAATCCAGGATCTTCGCTATGCCAGTCGAACGCGCTGCCGCTCGGCCACTATATAGATATAGTGTATATCTAAATATATACATACATTTTATATACTTGTTCTCATTGTAAGATATTTATAATGCCTTGTCGGTTTATCAGTTTCCGAGGTCATGACATACAGTAGCAATGGGATTGCGTGACATGCACAATGCCCAGCCACCTTTACTTTCCCTCAAACAAATGCCAGCTACCCATCAGGGCAACATCCAGAATCCAGACACGTAAGGAAAGTTGTTTGTTTTTTTGTTGTTTTTTTTTCCGTATAGACCTGGATTCCCAGGGCAAATACCCAGGAGGCTGCTGGATCAGGAGGCTGCTGGATCAGGAGGCTGCTGGATCAGGGCGATGATGATAAATCCTGAGTTCGAACCCCTTGACCTTAAAAACTCCATTTCCTCATTTCTTGAAACCACACCTTGGCTTTACTACACATGGTGGTACCACAAAATAGGCATACACGCACTCACAGAATTTTTTTTTCCACCAGTGGCGAAAGAACGGTTCTAAAATTAGAATAGTAGTATCAGAATGATACTATAATACTGTATACTTAAACAAAAGACCTATATATTTCACAACAACCAGACATTTGCTGATGATTGCACATGATTCTAGACACAATTCTCAAACTTAGACATCGCTAGTATTGCAGATTGTGTGGAAATTAATATATGTAGGCCTTATGTTCATTAAGACCTTAGCTCTAGATCTATATGCGACTAAAATTGTAAGTGGGACACGAAATAAAAGTATCGAAACAACCAGGTCATGAAAATAAAAAGGTTTGGGAAACGCTGCCATAGAGCTTGGGGTCAGCAACCTACGGACACGCTTGGCAGAGTTGGCACGCAGAGCCATTCTAGATGACACACGGAAGACCTCCAAAAAGGCAATTCAAGTCTCTTCGACAAGAAACTGAGTGCCAGAGTAGGATGGCTTTTAGGATTTCGGCAAGCTGAATAAATTAGAAAACCTACTTTGACACACTATTATAAAAAGGTGAATGTATGTTATAAGCTATAGATCTAGGCTATATATAGGCTACAATAGACTCAGTAGCGTAGCGAACAAAAAGGGCGTTTTTGGGGAAAAAGATATATTTAATTAATAATTTAACAAGTCACGAAGCACAATTTATGTTGTTTCTATTTTTTTTTCTTCTTTAAATTGCATTTCAACAATTTAATTTATTACCATCATTTTGAATCATTCAGTGTGCCAAGAGTGTGAAAGTCAAACTGATCAACTATATTATTTTTATAAGACAATTTATTTAGTGCCGTAGCAAGACCAAGACCAAAAGAAAAGGAGCGTAATAGAGAAAATCATCAAAGCGTTTTATATTTAAGTACCAGGTGACCGATCATTCGATCGGTAATAAAGAGCAGGCGCTTGTACCTTAACCTCATGTGTATGTAAAACAACAGTGCATAAATTTTAAAAATACTTCTTTACCAGGCCAATAAATTGTATTTGTTTTTTTTTCTTTTTTCTACTATGAATAACATGGGCTTTAAATTCTAACAGTCGAAGCAGATTTTTATTTGTGCAGTCTAATATCTAGATTTCGCCCGATAACCCCCCCCCCCCCCCCCCCACAAAAAAAAAAAAAAAAAAAAAAAAAAAACAACAGCTTAATCTCTTTTTAAACCAAAAAAAAAACATGTAGGCTAGAGTTGTCAGTTTTAAATCCAAAAAAAATATATGTCATTTATGTCATTAAATCGCCAGGCTACAACGAATACATAAAAGTACTGCGCGTTTGTCTATGTGCAAGTCTAAAAGAGACTCGGGAACTGCCCTTCTACGCTCGCTCCACTGGCTCCCCGTGAAAGCCAGACTTGAGTATAAAGTGGCGCTACTTTGCCATCAGTGCATTTTCAAATAGAGTTTCCGTCCTATCTCAAGGCACTAATCAGACCTTATGTCCCGCAAAGAACACTTCGTTCTGCAAACTCATCGCTTCTGGAAGAGCCCCGTTTCTCTCTGACGACCGTTGGCCTTAGAGCCTTCTCAGTATCCTGTCCGAAGGTGTGGAATCAACTTCCCATTCAACTGAGGCGAACAAGCTCTACTGTTACTTTCAAAAAGAACTTAAAAACTCATTATTTCAATATTTACCTTAGATAACATTTAACATGCTTTAGAAACTTACTGTCTTATTTATGGGTTGGGTCGGTTAATGCTACATTTATTTGTTTTGTCTTTTTTTTAATCTTCAATTTAGCTCTGTCACCTGGCCTAGTGTAATATCCGTATTCTTATTGTATGTTAAACGCGCTCTGAGCTTACATTATGTTTGTTGGCAGCGCTATACAAATATTATTATTATTATTTAAAAGACTGAAAATGAAAAGTTTAAATTTAAAATATCGTGAATTACGTTACAATTTTTAGTTCTTCTACTCCTTCCCCTATTGGTGTACGCTCGTTTGAATCTGTGGCGCCTTCACTGTGGAACGGCTTACCTGAGACACTGAAAAACTCTGTGTCAAAAAAGGCATTCAAGAAGAATTTGAAGACTTTTCTTTTCAACTAAATTGATCAAATACACATCCATCAGCAAAAAACTTGTTTGAAACTATTTTAAAATGTTATTGTCGTTTCGTGCCTCCATCGGCCGAAACCTTGTTTAAAACTATTTTAGAGCGTTATTGTCGTTTCGATTTTGTGAGCGCGCTGAGCATGCTTTTATTAGCATGGAGTGAGGCGCTATATAAATGACCAATTAATTAATTAATTATTTAACTTTAACAACTGTCAAACTTTCCTATAAAATTATGTCAATTTTTTCAACTCCCTCCCTCAACCCATTCAAGCTAACAATGAGTTACGGCCGGCAAATATGTTTGATAGGAATTAAAAAGTTCTATGAATAAATGTAAATCGGGTAAAAAAAATAGGCATAGTCTAACTGGAGAATCGAACCCGCTCGCACGCACAGCAGTCCTCTACGTTAACAACTTAGCTAGAGAAGGCACATGTCAGATGTGAAAAGCTATTAGACAGTATATAGGACTAGGCCTAAAAAAGTCAGTGACACAATAGGGATCCGTGGGGACACAAACACGATCTTTTTATATATAGAGATTTTCAATGTTTTCAATGTATTATTCCAAACATTGTTTGACGAAAAAAGTAAAAAAATATAGTTTGGTGTTAACATTATCTAATATCCTCCATTTGTGCTACTATTTATAATAAACTATCGCGGTAAAATATAATATTGATTAATTAAAACAATGGTATGATAAACATTTTTTTTTTTTTAATTTTGAGCATTAAACTTAAATACTAAATAATTAAAGGTAAAATTATGTTATTCATTGAAAAGACTGCAAATGAAAAGATCATAATATATGTAGGCTTCGTTAGATAATGTGTTTAATTTCTCCCCCCCCCCCCCCCGCCCCTCAATAAAACTAACAGTATATTACACTTCTGACTATTGTTATAAGGAAAATACGAATATACTGAATTTACATCTTTTCTAGTTTACCAGATTTCGAATTGACAATGTTAACATATTCTAATATATCTTACTTTGGTAGGCCTTTATAAGCAAATCATACACATTTTTAATGAAACATTAATTGAATTTTTAAAAAAGTGGATACTAATACAGTGTTTATTATTTACAGTGTAGAGTATACTGCTACATTGTATGCTACATACAGCGTAGTGTATACTGCTACAGTGAACACTATATACAGTGTAGTGTAATCTGCTACAGTGTACACTATATACAGCTATTCATTGTTTAAACACAAACAAGTTTTAGAGGTGTTTTTTTTTTCAAAAAATGTCAGATAAAAGAAAGTTAAAAATAGACATTTAGTTTGGTGAAACTTCATCTAATTCTGTTATTATTTAAACGGCAAACTATTATCTCACTATTAGATAATTCGTAAATATGTATTTGTTTTCTTTTTTTTTAAATTTAATCTAAAATATATTGAAGTTTAATCTAAAATATATTGGTAGACGTTCAAATCTAAATAAGCCGCGAGGGCCGCATACTATCATTTGTCCGCCCGCGCGTTACCCACTGGCTGTAGTTTGGACACCCCTGCATTACATAAATTACACTTGGTCTTGCTTTAAATTATTTCTATCATCGGTGCGCAACAGTAGTTTAAACAAGAAATTAAACTTCTTTCTGCTGTAGTAAGCCTACGGGTATTCCCGAAACGTCATAACTGCGACGCAACAAAACACCGCTCTTGAAAGCCGCACTACATGTGGGTCGAGCAAGGGCATGTTTTCACGGCCAAAATCAATATCTACGATAAATCTAATGTGTATTTTTGTTTAACGTCCATTTCCGATTTTTATTTGTGGGGCCGAAAAGCTGTAGATTTTTTTTTAGGTGAAACAAATAGTGCATTAAAACATGAAGATAATCGTTAGAGCGCTTTTGAAGAAAATTTCCAGATATATATATATATATATATACATACAATTTTAACTCGTATTATAGTATAGGATAAAAAATTAACCTGTTTGTTATTATCAGCTTTTAAAATATAGCTAATACACAATTTCATTACTCAACTTACAAATTAATAGTTATCAACATTTGAATTTAGTTGTTAAGAAATTATTCTACTTATAGATATAAAGTCTTTCATGTTCGAACTTCGATCTCAGAATAACTGAGATTTACTCTAACATAATATCATAACCCGAAGTGTAAGTAATTGAAAGCAATGACGAAATATTGCGATGCGTAACGATCATACAAACTGGGTAGTTATTTTGATGCTTGAAAATGTACAAATATTTATATAATTGTCAACTATCTTGTGTAATTTGATCTTTTTAGAGTTATAAATTGTAAGCCATTAATTTTGTAAAAGGAAACAAAAAAGAAACATTAGAAATATTAAAGTAAAGAAAACGGGTTAATTATCTCCCTTCAATTAAATTCTACAAAGTTGATGCTAGTGATACCAAATGAGTTAATTGTTTTAATATAACTAGTGTACTTCTGAAAATGCTCATCTATCTTAATTTGACTTAAGTTAGGGAAAGGGTTAAATGTTTTAAAATTGATTTCACGGAAAGATATATCCAGTTTCAATGCAAATCCATTCCAGTTGCCCAACACTTCAAGTGCTTTTGGACCCAGTCTTGTAAATGGAAGTTTAACTCACTAAAACGTGTCTCCAAATCATACAGAAACATTGGCTTCAACACTCAGTTCTCCTCATTCAATAACGGAATTCTTTGCCAATCTTAATTTCTTCCAGACAAGAAAATAATCTATCCAAGACTTCACCTATACTTCGTATGACTTTCTTCTAGAAGAGACTTGAGAAACTATACAATTTACTATATCTTAACAACAGATTGCAAGTCCAATGATGGGAGCTTTGCATACAAACATTCCTGAACTTAAACAGTCGACGTCCAGTGTGATTCCCATATAGTTCGCCATGCAGTACCCACTAATTATGCTGACATACGTTGTTTTCACTTGCATTAAACAATATTCTTGGAGGTCTTTAGTGTGCCACTGAAAATCGTTCTGCGTGTCAAGTCTAGCACGCGTGCCTTAGGTTGCCGATCCCCGCTATAGAGCATTCGCGTTGATTCTATAAATACTTTTCGATACTAGATGTTCATCCCAAAAAATGAGCAGTAGATGCAATCAATTTTGCAGAAATTCCCATCACTATTATTTGCTAGAAAAAGAATCGTGAATGGTTAAATAAAACTGCACTATTATACAGTGTGTGTATCCTGAGGCACAGGGTTTTCTTATAACACTTGATACGTACAAATTCTTAGTTATTCTATTAATCTGGAAAAATTGCTAGAAGTGGGGCCTTTTTTCTAAAATTTCGCTCGTCCTAGCGTCAAAAACTGGCTACGCCACTGAATAGAATGTCAAATTGAAAGCCTAAAATTACACTCTATAATGTTGACAACTAAGAGGTGATATAATAGACCATTGCATACATAAAAAACAAAAACAAATACTAGGCCTACAGCCTACAGTTAACTATGAACACACCGATGCATAAAAGTGATTATCGAAGCAGATCCCACGGTCACTCCTCAAAACATATTATAGAGTGTAGCCTACACTATTAATCTAATCTATAAGCTTATATCTTAAGTATATATTAGATCTAAATCATATAGATCTCTCTCTATATATAACTATAACAAGTCTGTATCAAAAAAGTATTGTAGGCGTATAGGATGCTACCATGTTGCTGGTGAAGGTTTTAGTAGCAATCAAAAACTGCAGGGGGGGGGGGGGGCACTCGACTCAAATAATTCCCTAGTCCTGTCATAATATTTTAAAGTAAATTTGTTTTGGTTAATCCACGTAAGCTATAGAGGCTATATTATAGGCATAGCCATAGTTTAGGACTTCATGATATGTAATATGACTGCTATACTATATATGTGACCTTTATCTTGTATTGCCTAAGGCCTAATATAAAAGATTTTCGCTATATAAGCCTAATGCTATAATAATATAATTATATAATGGCTATTATAATAAGATTAATAGTGAAGATTTAGGTCTAAACTTAAGCGTTTTCAGTGCGAACTACACTATACCTACTACAGCTAATAACGAATACTTACATTTCGATGCAGGCAACCGCGGCATTCAAAACTGTTGCGGAAAATAAAACCTTATACAATATTATGTACAAAACACATTTTCATGTCCTGCCTTTATATTTTATTTATTTCAAGGCGTGTGTTCTATTAAACTACACACAACACACCCGGAGAACAGGTAGCATTTTGGGCTTTAGAATGAGATTGGCTTGTCACACTGATAGTTTTTTTTTTTCTCTTAGTTTTCTTTCTTTCTTAGTTTGGTGGGGGGGGGGGGGGGGAAGAGGGGCTGGAGAGGTAATGGAGTGAGAAAGGAAACGGGGGGGGGGGGGGGGGGGACGACGCTAGTCGCTTTGGGACCAAAAAGCATAAGATATAAACACACGGCTAGGGGAAATGCCTAGCAGAACATTTTAGAGAGGTCCCAGTCTCGGCCTACGTTAGAGGGAAAAAAAAAACAACTAAGGAGCGTTACACCTTGCTTCTCGCCTTCTTGTCCCCGTGTCAACCTGTGCTGTGGGGGGGGGGGGGGTAGGGGGGAGGTGGGGGAGCCGCGAAAAGAGATAGTAGGAAGAAAAGAAAAAGAGAAGAAAAAAATATAGCGGTGACAACTCTGCATTCAATGGGGGGGGGGGGGGGGAAGGGGGGAGAGAGAAAAAGGATAAGAGGGGCGGCTAACTAGGTCTCTGAAGCGTGTATGTGTGTGCGTGTGTGCAATTGCAAGTTTACCGTGGGGTGACAGGGGGGCCTGACGAGAACGGGGTAACATAACTTGTTGAGCTTAGATTCATACAGTGTTTTTTTTTATAACACAAGCACACACAATAAGGAGTTAACATTGCAGATAGTTTGTTGTTTTTCTTCTTTAGTACATATGTCTATGTACAAGGATTAAAATAGGTGACATTTAAAACAAAATTATTCTGTGCCTATTTTCTTTACAGTTACAATGATGTGGAGTTGCTGTAAATAAGCCGTCGCGTGCTGAGCCCGTGCTGTTTCTCTATTTTTTTAATTTTCAGTGCGTTTGTTTGATATTTCTAACTTTTTTGGATGTAGGCCTACATATTCGCGTGGTATGGGCGCAGTGATAACAACACATTCTAAAGATGTTACGTTGTACGAGGATATAATATTATTATGACTGTTGTGTAGATGAACAAAAAAGTGTTGGATTATTCTACAAAAGTTCGCGAAAAGTGTTCTGAGGTTTTAGTGGACTCTACAGAATGCGACTCGTCTGGCTGACGGTTATCGTCTGTATCTCGCTTACGTCGTCCCGCGTCCCTCTTGCAGGGTGCGGACACCCAGATACATCCCCGGTGCTCGACTTCGGGCGCCCATTTCGGACCTCTGACCCCGATCCGACCCTGTGCTCACCAGGGACGACAGAACCACATTTGAAAAGCACACATCTAGCTGCCGAGAACGAAGTAGACGGCACGCGGTTGTTACGTAATAATGAAATCGTTCTCGTCGAGGAGAGGATCGAAATAAGCGAAGTTAAAAGAATAGTTCTGGATATATGGCATGATTTTGACGTAAGTATAAATCGTTTCAAATACATACTTATTACCAGGGGCGAAGCCAGAATTTTTTTTCAGGGGAGGGGCTGAACTTTTGCGTGACAAATAGGGCCTATTTATCAAATTTGTAGCGAATTTAGTACATATTTTAAACAAATCTGTTAAAAAATATTTTTTTTTTAAATTCCGGAGGGGGGTGGGGCTTAGCTCTCCTCAGCCCCCCCCCCCTGTGGCTTCGCCCCTGCTTATTACAGCACATTTTCATCACGAGTCGACACGTCTGCACATACTATAGGCTACAGTTTGTTTTTAAAACTGGGGTAGTAAGGAGAGAAACCCATTGTTAATCATATTTCGTCATTGGGCCCTAAATATATTTATAAGGACTTTGACTTTGAAATAACATAGCCTAATGTTCCGCATAGTATAGTCCTACAATTTAGTCACAATCTCATTACAATGAATAATGAAATGAATAAAAAAATAAATTACTGTCGTTATGAGAGCCAAACTAAAAAGCTTGTCGGGCCGTGTTGTGTCCCGCGGGCTGCCTGTTGCACACCCATGTTGGAGAATTAGTAGGCAACCAAGATAATAGGCCTAACCTAAACCAACTTTTCCCAAAACTTAAACAAAAATACATAAACCGGTTATTTTTTTACTTCTCCTTTGTGGCCTACTTAGATTTTTATCATTTACACTTACATAACAGCCTACAATCTACAAGTAACTTGTAAATGATTTTTGTCGAACCCAATTTTCAAGGTAAGTTAATTCGAATGGATGTTATTAAAATCAGGTTCAACTGTCAACTATCACTAAATAACCCGCTTGTAGGGAATTGCAGCTTTAGAGTTATAGAGCTGTATTGCTAACCTAGATCAAAATTAGCTAATCATGTTACAATCATGTAGGCAATCATTTTTTAACAATTTTTTGTTTTTATGACGCCGGTGTATTTTGCTTTGCTGGCCCGGTAGGGCCTACTGTGTCGCGACCCGGCAGTTTTAATAAACAAATAAATAAAATCAGGGAGCGTAGTCCCCCCCCCCACCCCTCTTCCCAACCATTCCTTTTAGTCCACGTGTAAAATACATAATATGTATCTTTCCCTTTTGTGAGTCCTAAAATATAAATACAACGAGATCTCAGTGTTCCCCAAACGTTTATTGTACAGGGTAACTTAGGACTACATTAATATAAATTATATTAAAATAATTGGAACAAATTCAGAAAAGAGCTGCTAGGTTCATTACTAGCGAATATTCACAACTGGCAAGAGTAAAAGCAGTAGTGAAATCACTAAACTTAGAAACACTAGAGGACAGAAGAGAAAATAGTAAAGTAGTAATAATAATACCTGTAGGCATTACATTCTAATTTAGAAATACAGCAATAATAACACTCTGTTGCAAAGCTCAGATAAACATAAAGACAAAAACAATTTCCTTATCTCTTGTGCAAGAACAAATGCACATAAGTACTCTTTCTTCCCGAGTGGCATCCGGGCATGGGATGGGTTGCGGAATAAACCATGAAAACCTGTAATTAACATAATTAAAAAATGGGGCCACGTATGAGCGTAGGACGCAATAATCTTCTTTATGATAGAAGGAGCGTCTATAATATATAAGATATACGAAGAATCTTTCTGTTAAAAAAAAGGGAACACATTTATTTTTAAAGCTTAAAGGGAGAGATTAGGGCAATGACTTTTACGGTAGAGATTTTAATTTATTTCTCGTCGCGTTTAATTAGATACATAGTCTCATTTCTGGGTTATTCACCAGCAATCTTTCGCACTTATAATTATATTAGACTTATTGTCGGCCAGTGCTGAGAATCATTGTGTGCTCGTTACTTCGCGGAACACGCTAAGATTTTTTGTTTTTCAAGGAACGCTAGGGTTTCACTGAACTGAATTAATTTGGCATTCGCTGAACTAGATCCAGGAGCTTATTAAAATATTAAAAAATGGCGAAACTGGAAAAGTACGTTTAAAGAGTTTATAACACAGGGGTACTTTGTGTTTCCATTACAAGAGAACTCGCACAGCAAAAAAAAATGAATAATGAGCAGACGTCTACGAATGGCGTTTGTAGGTGATTTTTTAAAAAGTGAGGAAAAGTTTATGGCCCATTGTGTATTCATAAGAAATGGTATTAGCCTTTACATATTATTATGTAGCCTATGCTGCTGAGCAAGGCACAAGATTATAAAAAAAAGGGGAATGAATATCCAATAGCTAGCCTACACTCTATATGGAAATGCAATCTGATAGTACTACTATTAGTAGACACTTCAATATCGGCAGTTTCGCGCATGTCAAATAGGCCGATTTCTAGCCATGTAATTTTTGTAACATAATTAATAAATTTAATGGCGTCTATTAAAATAGTATCTAACACAATTGACCATTATAAAGGGTATTTAAGACAAACCACCAACATCTGCATATCAATTGAATAAAAAAATAACACATTTTTTAAAATGTGTCATTAATTGTATGTTTTATTAATGTTTAGATCGTTTTTTTTCATAAAAAATTAGGATTCCCTAGAAAGGTAATTTTGAAGTGCTGAACAAAAATAGGTACCAACGCGATTTTAAATACTTAAAGCTTTTGTTATAAAATATATTATAGGCCTATATATTTTATTAATTTACTAATTTCATTACAACTAGAGCAGGCTAGATTTAGTTATGAATTTTCTAGTACAGTCACTGTCTAGGCTCATTAGGTCATTTTCGTCAACTGGCTACTTCTGCCCCAAATTTGTTTATTTATAGAAAACATTAAAAAGTTTAATCGAAACTTTGTTAAAAAGCAAACGTCCTCGACTATTTTTTAAATTTTAAAATAAATGAATGATTCCTTGTTATAAATTATGTATCACTGTAAAGGGCTTGAAAAGAGGATTCCAATAAAATATCATTTATTAAAATCGGATCAGAAATTTAAAAGTTTTAAATTTTGAAGTGATGAAATTTTAGTAACAAAGGCAATGCAATGCCAAAGAAGGAAAATACATTTACATAAACTTGCATAGATAAGTGCTTTATTAAAACTTAATTAATCTACTTCCGGTGCAAAGGTTAAAAAAACCTTACACCATAATTTGATCTCAAAAAATGGCAGGTTTTCTCTTTATTAAAAAACACCCCATTTTCAAGCGCTAAAAATTTATATCTCCCCTCCCAGTTGACCTAGAAATACAAATGAGGTGTCATTTAAAAGATCTCATCTAGCTCTATCTAACAGTGTAGGTTTTAGGACTGAATTATTAATATGAAATTTTTATTGAAGTGCCTACTATTAGTAGTGATAGTGAATACTGAATATGAATAGTCTTCTGGTTTGTAATCCAACCATTCATCCTTCTTCCATATCTATCTATCTATCTATCTATCTATCTATCTATCTATCTATCTATCTATCTATCTATCTATCTATCTATCTATCTATCTGTCTATCTGTCTGTCTGTCTGTCTGTCTGTCTGTCTGTCTGTCTGTCTGTCTGTCTGTCTGTCTGTCTGTCTGTCTGTCTGTCTGTCTGTCTGTCTGTCTGTCTGTCTGTCTGTCTGTCTGTCTGTCTGTGTGTCTGTCTGTGTGTCTGTCTGTCGGCCTGCCTCTCAGTCTATCTCTCGGTGTGTCTCTCTGTCTGCATCTCTGTCTGTCCGCCTCTCTGTCTGTCTGTCTATTCCTATGTTCGTGTGTCTGCCCATCGTCCGTCCAACTGTCCATGCGTCGTTTTTCCATCCGTCCTACCACCTGTCCGCCTGTCTCTCCATCTGTCTGTACATCTGCCTATCTGTCTGTAGGTCACCTTTTTTGTCTGTTAACTTACCGGTACCTTATTGAATGTTAACTTACCGGTACCTTATTGAATGTTAACTTACCGGTACCATATTCAATGTTAACTTACCGATACCTTACTCAATGTTAACTTACCGGTATCTTATTCAATGTTAACTTAACGATACCTTATTCAATGTTAACTTAACGGTACCTTATTCAATGTTAACTTACCGGTACCTTATTCAATGTTAACTTACCGGTACCTTATTGAATGTTAACTTACCCGTACCTTATTGAATGTTAACTTACCGGTACCATATTCAATGTTAACTTACCAGTACCATATTCAATGTTAACTTACTGGTACCTTATTCAATGTTAACTTACTGGTACCTTATTCAATGTTAACTTACCAGTACCATATTCAATATTATCTTACTGGTACCTTATTCAAGGTTAACTTGCCGGTACCTTATTCAACTGACCTACCACATACCAACACATACCTACCCTACTACCAAGAATACCCACCCACCTACCAACAAAAAATACCTAGAGTCTATTATATATATATATATATATATATATAAAGCTGTGCCTAAAAATAACTGTAACTGACAAATGAGGGACGCATGATCAACCAAGTGAATCCAAATAACGTTTTTATTGAAAGATGGCCTGCAATGTCACAAACATCATAACCCATACAGACACAATGAAGGAGAAAAATGTATACAGTTCACAAAACTTTTTTTTGTCTTTCTAATTTTACCTCGTGACACTATAACGATATAATATAACTTTTATATGGCCTATAACACGGGTGTCATCGGACAAGTATTAGATATAACAAGATGGGTCACACATTCTTTAAAAAAAAGTCTTCACATTAGTAAAATAGGATCGTTGTTACATTTTTTTTGGGGGGGTTTTTGGGTAGCAACTAAAAGGCAGCAGTTTAAATGACCAAATGCCGTCTATTCTAAAAAAAAAAAAAAGAATAAAGTAGCCTCTCCCCCCTCTCCCCCTCTCCCCCCTCTCTCTCCCTCTCCCCCTCTCTCTCCCTCTCCCCCTCCCCCCTTTATTCTAGAAACAAAGGGACATGGTGGCTGAGCGGCAGCGCGTTCGACTGGCGACCCGAATGAGCTGAGTTCGAATCCTTGTGGAGGCTAGGATTTTTTTTTTCCGGGTCTCTGAGTCTGAGACATTAGTTGGTGTAAAGTAAAGGCGGCTGGGCATTGTGCACACATCCTCTAGTTTTGCCGTGGCCACAGATACTGGTGAACGCTGCTTCACCGGTCCTATGATCAGTGTGGTCCGGAGGGTACTGTACTTTTTTCCTTCTAGAACCCCCCAGAATCCCCCCCCCCTCTCCCTCTCTCCCTCGTCACAAAAGCTTGATCCACCCGCTCCCCGCTTGGTGGCGTGAAGTGACGTCAATTCTGGACGGCTCCATAAATGACCAACCACACACACTCAGGGCAGTAATTAGGATTGCGGAAAGGGTGTGGGCCTGCTTCCACCAAGGGTCAAATTTACGTTGGAGCGCCCGGTGGCCTCGCCCTTGCCTTCCGACACTGCTGTGTTATCCTGTGTTTTGAGATATGTTAGGACCACGGGAAATATGTGAGGACCACGGGAAATATGTGAGGACCACGGGAAACATGCCTAAATTCGCCTCTGTTGACACACTAGTAGGCTATACAATAATTCTTTGTCGCAGTAAGACCAAAAAAAAAAGAGAATTAAAACATTTATATCCCCTGAGTGTTTATTTCCGTTACATAAAAAATGCAACACCTCGTCTGGAGGCCCACAGCATTTCGTGGCCATAAGCTTCAACCTATGTTGTGTTACAAGTTAAATCCTGCTATGGCTGCATCGCTGTTCTTTAGGCCTACAGGAGTCGGCAACATACGGCATGCGTGCCAGACTTGGCACACAGATCAATTTTTTATGGCACGCAAAAGACCACCCAATAGGTAATTCAAGTATTTTCTGCACGAAATTGAGTGCTAGAACAGGATAAATCTAAGGCTTTTGGCACGCTGAATAAATTAGAATTCTTACTTTGGCACATTAATATCAAATGGTTGCCGACCCCTGCACTAATACAATGTAGCCTACACAGTATTAAAAGCTTTACTTTCTGACCAGTCAATACATTTGACACAAAATATTTATTTCATTATGTAACAAAATGTAGGCTAGACGCTATGGTAGTTATTGTACAAAATAAAAAAAATAGCATCAACACAGGTATGTTTTTATACATTGGGAATATTTCTAGGCCCCAGACTTTTGTGTTCTTTCAAGAAAATCTTAGTTATCCTTTCCCATTCCTTTTCTAATAAAAAAAAAACCCCATTGTATGACCAGGATGTAAAACAATGTAAAGTTTGGATGTAAAACAATGTAAAGTTTGGATGTAAAACAATGTAAGTGTGTATGTAAAACAATGTAAAGTGTGTATGTAAAACAATGTTAAGTTTGGATGTAAAACAATGTAAAGTTTGGATGTAAAACAATGTAAGTGTGTATGTAAAACAATGTAAAGTTTGGATGTAAAACAATGTAAAGTATGTATGTAAAACAATGTAAAGTTTGGATGTAAAACAATGTAAGTGTGTATGTAAAACAATGTAAAGTTTGTATGTAAAACAATGTAAGTGTGTATGTAAAACAATGTAAAGTTTGGATGTAAAACAATGTAAAGTTTGGATGTAAAACAATGTAAAGTTTGGATGTAAAACAATGTAAGTGTGTATGTAAAACAATGTAAAGTTTGGATGTAAAACAATGTAAAGTTTGGATGTAAAACAATGTAAAGTTTGGATGTAAAACAATGTAAGTGTGTATGTAAAACAATGTAAAGTTTGGATGTAAAACAATGTAAGTGTGTATGTAAAACAATGTAAAGTTTGGATGTAAAGCAATGTAAGTGTGTATGTAAAACAATGTAAGTGTGTATGTAAAACAATGTAAGTGTGTATGTAAAACAATGTAAAGTTTGGATGTAAAACAATGTAAAGTGTGTAGGGGAAACTGGGGTAAAACGGGGTATTGGGGTAAAATGGGGTTTTCCAAATACACCCCTTTCAGAGCCTCAAAAACTATCGCAAATGATTGGATTTGAAGTAACACGATACGAGACGACGACTTCTTGAGCTATAGTCCACTTTTCACGCAGAATTATTGTTACAAGGTAAATACAAATTTTCGCATCTTTTTCATCTAATTTTATTAACTTACGACTTAAGAAACTGATACTTAATAATTAAAGTTTCGAACTAAATCTTTTATTGTATCTGAATAATATCTTATTGTCGACAAATAGGGCCTTTAATTTAACAATAAAATCAAGCATGTTACAATTTTAATGCATTTTATTGTGCCCCACCACAATGGGGCAAAATGGGGTAGTTTCAGTGGGGCAAAATGGGGTTCTTCCCCATACTACTTTTTTTATATTTAAAGGTAATTTTTGTAAATGAAATTTCTAAATAGGCCTGTAAATATGAAATTATTTTGATTTGTAAATGAAATTTATAATTAGGCCTGTTTTTTTTTTCAGCCCTAGGTGCATTTAAAATTGTGTTTTCTGTTGAACATGATTGAACAAGAATCTGAACTAGGCAGAAGATGGAAAAAATGCTATTTGGTCTTTCATCCTTTGAACTAAGAAGACTTGCTCGAAGAAAAAAATAAAAGTCCAAACTTTATATGTGAACTGTGTAGTAATAGTGAATAATTTTGATGTTTTTTAATGGTTTTATACAAGCTCTTACCATGACCCCATTATGCCCCATGCCGAACCCCATTTTGCCCCAAGCATGGGGCAAAATGGGGTATTTGTGTCTTTTTTTTTAAAGTTCAATAAAATTAAAAAATGACATTCTATGGTGTTTGTGCTTTGTTATAATGTTGTCAATGTTGTATTCTTTTATTTTCAGCTAAATTTGTTTTCATTTTTATGTTTTTTGTCAATACAGAAGAGTTTTTTCCTTAAGTACCCCATTTTACCCCAGTTTCCCCTATGTAAAACAATGTAAGTGTGTATGTAAAACAATGTAAAGTTTGGATGTAAAACAATGTAAGTGTGTATGTAAAACAATGTAAAGTTTGGATGTAAAACAATGTAAAGTTTGGATGTAAAACAATGTAAGTGTGTATGTAAAACAATGTAAAGTTTGGATGTAAAACAATGTAAGTGTGTATGTAAAACAATGTAAAGTTTGGATGTAAAACAATGTAAGTGTGTATGTAAAACAATGTAAAGTTTGGATGTAAAACAATGTAAGTGTTTATGTAAAAGAATGTAAAGTTTGGATGTAAAACAATGTAAAGTTTGGATGTAAAACAATGTAAAGTGTGTATGTAAAACAATGTAAAGTGTGTATGTAAAACAATGTAAGTGTGTATGTAAAACAATGTAAAGTGTGTATGTAAAACAATGTAAAGTGTGTATGTAAAACAATGTAAAGTTTGGATGTAAAACAATGTAAAGTTTGGATGTAAAACAATGTAAAGTTTGGATGTAAAACAATGTAAAGTGTGTATGTAAAACAATGTAAAGTTTGGATGTAAAACAATGTAAAGTTTGGATGTAAAACAATGTAAAGTGTGTATGTAAAACAATGTACAACCATTCTGACAAGCACGAGAGTGCCACTTGAAAAGAAATTAATAGGCGCAGTGCACGGCCCAGAATACCTTGCGACTTTAATTGCTCTTTGCTTTGCGATAAAACAAACAAAACAAAAAAAAAAACATATTATAAAGCCGCCCCCTCCCACTTCCACTTTCTCCTTACACGTGTTTTAACTTGCCTTGTCATGTGAGTGTAGGGGCTGTTGTGTAGATAAGTGGGGTAGGTGGGGGCGTAAGCTACTTAAGGGGCTTAAAAACTCCGGGTCTTTGGAGAAAGTGTTGTGATCGGCCGTTACCTGACCTTATAAGCTTTCTTTTTCTTGTCTTTTTTGTTGTGATTAGCACGTTTTTGTGTGTGTGTGTGTGTGTTATATTTTATTATGCTGGCATAAGATTGAAGTCCGCGAGAAACAGTTGGCTATTATTTTCTCACGTTAACCAAAGAATTGAATTACGAGGAAAGAAGAAAAAGGAGATCGAAATTGCAAAATAGTTTTTAAAAGCTGATGAGGCTTACGACAAAGATATTCGCGCCCCCCTCCCCTTCTTGTTATAGTCGCAGTCGATCCTGTCCAACAAATTTACTGTCTAGACTCTAGACATAACGTCATCTGGAGGGAATTCCTTGTTTTTCTCTAACGAACCCAGATTGTAAATATTTTTTCAATTACCGTTTAACGTTTGAACCCTTCACCGCCCACACAAACCTTAACATGGTATCTTCTAGTTTCTGAGCCTTTTTTTAAATACTTTACAATTCCACAATGTCTATTTTTAACTCTCCAACGCATTTGTTAAAACTCTTTGACGCCGTGTTTCTCATACGCACGCGTTTTACTATCTGAAGCCCGTTTAACACTCTTAACACTTTTGAAAAAAAATTACACAATATCCTCTTCTTACCCTCCAGCGTGGCTGCATGTGGGACTTGACTAAATAGGCCTGAATGCCTTTTTAATTCTCTCTAGCATCTGTGATTTTACTTTCTAACCGCCTATTAAATAAATCTCCAACGCCTTAAAAAAAAAAATCGCTAACGCAATTAAACAGATACCTTTATCCACATCAAATCTCTAACGCCAATTTCTTATTCTCAACCGATCTTTTACAAACTCTCTGACGCCATTGTTTTACTCTCTGACGCCATTGTTTTACTATCTGACGCCATTGTTTTACTCTCTGACGCCATTGTTTTACTCTCTGACGCCATTGTTTTACTCTCTGACGCCCTTGTTTTACTATCTGACGCCATTGTTTTACTCTCTGACGCCATTGTGTTACTCTCTGACGCCATTGTTTTACTCTCTGACGCCATTGTTTTACTCTCGGAATGTCTTTTTTTGGTCCTCTGACTGATGCCGTGTATTTTATTCTTAAATGCTTACAAAAAAACAATTGATTTTGTGGCCAGCCCTATGCAACAGCCGCCTTTACTTACCGAACTAAGGTCGGGTTCCTTTCAGAGCTGGGTAGACTCAGGGACACCCTCCAGACCCGGGAAAAAAAATCCTAGCCTGCACCAGGATTTGAACCCAGGACCTTCGGTACGCCAGCCGAAAGCGCTGCCGCATGGCCATCTGCACTAACTATACTCTCTTCATAAAGAAAAGCCCACTTATTATATATAATTATTTATTTATTTTTACTTTTTATGACTTTGTCTCATGGCTTTCTCTAATATTTTCTTGTTTCGTTCTTTTTTTGTTCAACATTTTTTTCTTACTTTTAAAATAGTTTGTTTGATTCACATTAATTTAAAAACAAACAACATCAAAACAAGACGACAAAAAGTAAAAATGACAATAAATATGCAACAATAAAACAGCAACCGTAACAAAAGGCAAAATATATTTTAAAAAAAAGACAGCGGCAACAACAATATCAACAGCAACAATAACAACAAGAACTATAATAACAGCACTAGTAGCAGCACTAGTAACAACAGCACTAGTAACAACAGCACTATTAACAACAGTACTACTAATAATAGCAACAATAACAAAACAGACAAATGTTTTAACTAGATCCTGCTAGTCCTGGGCCAGTCCTGGCTAACTAAAAAAACAATTCACACACTACCAGTTGTGAACTCTGGGCGAGTCTACTACAGAGCAAACGGTATATGTAATTACACTGATTGGTGCAGATAATTAACTATACAGCGTTATTTGTTTAGGTCTCATTCGCACACACATACTAGCCTACCCTGTCGTTCGCCCTTATAGGTCATAGGTACCAATACTAGAAACACGTACCAATTGCGATTTCAGTGTTAACTGTGTTCGTAACTCTACAACACTTGTTTATAATTCTACAACACTCTTTTATAACTGTACGACACTTGTTCATAATTATACAACATTTGTTCATAACTGTACAACACGTTTAGCTATACAACTATTTTTTTTATATAGCTATACAATACTTTTTTTTTATAGCTTTATAACGCTCGCTGACAAATTTACTACGCTTGTTCATTATTCTACAACACTTGTTTATAAATTTATATTACTTGAACATAACGCTAGAAATCTGGTACATAATAATTCTACAACAAATGTTCACAATTCTAAAAACGCTTGTTCATAATTCTAAAACACTCGTTTATAACTAAATATCCAACACTTGTTCGTAATTCTACAACAATAGCTCATTATTCCCCAACACTCGATCTTAAACCTTCAGCTCTTTATTATCGCTCGCTGCTCTAAAAACTAAAAACAACAAACAAATAAAAACAGAAGTAGATTTAGGAACATCTGCACTCCCTGCTTATATTTCTTCCAACTAACTCCGTTTCTCTCAAATGAGAACATTGCATTGACATTATGAGAATACCCATTGTCTAATCGATTATAATGAAAGCATGCGGCATGAGATATGTTTGTTAAATTCACTTCCTACATGCAGTATCAGTAAGACATTTATCATAGATTGAATGTAATTGTTCAGAACATGTCTATAGCGGGCGTGGGCCCCATAACTTTTTTCCCCCTTCAGTTCCTAGTTGTGTGTTTTTTTTAAATGCACGTTTTACTCCTATTTCAGCTTTGGGTGTATTAGATCTAATATCTATCTTTCTATCTATCTTTCTATCTATCTATCTATCTATCTATCTATCTATCTATCTATCTATCTATCTATCTATCTATCGATCTATCTATCTATCTTTCTATCTTTCTGTCTGTCTGTCTGTCTATCTATCTATCTATTGTCTATTTGTCTATTTATCTATCTATCTATTTATCTATTTATCTGCCTGTCTATCTATATTTCTATTTACGTCTGTCAATCTGTCTGCCTGCCTGTCTGTCGGACTATCTGTCTGCCTGACTGTCCTTCTGCCTGTGCATCTATTTTTACAACCACACATTTATTTATATATTTTTATGTCTAAACTTCGTCCATTAAAATATGTCTGTCTAAGGATTGGTCTTCACACCCTTCCCCTAACAAGGGCCGTGCGTCCGACTGTTGGTTTGTCTGTCTCGCTGTCGTTCTATCTACCCCGACTTCCTGTCCGCCTGTCTCCCCCCTTTCCTCTCTTGTCGAGTACTTGTCTGTCGACATAGTGGCGTATGTTCCCATCCCACAAATTTAACGTATACATTAATAGTCCGTCTTATAAAATAAAAACCCTAACCCTAAAAAACCACAACAAACAACAACACCACCCCCCTCTATCCATTCTCCTGATCTGTCCCCACGTCTCCCCTCCCACCCAATCTAAGCAGGACAAACAGCTCAGTGTCGCGGAAGGTTTTGTTTTACAGCCTGTGCGTAGTGTTACAATAAAAACATCTCTGCACTTCTTTTTTTATATCCCTTTTTTTTTCTCACTGCTCCACACCTTCATAGCAAATGTCACTTGTGCAGATTTTTTACATGCATGCATTTTGAATGTTAAAACCCCGGCCGGGCTGGCTGCATGTTCCCCGGAGTTGGCAAGTTCTGGGGGCAGTTAATCTGTTTATCTTGTAAGTGAAACCTTAACCATTACGCGACACTTGCAGGAGTACACAAACCCAGTATGGGGGGATGGCTATAAAAAGACTATGTTAGCAGATAGTTAAAAAATAAAAAGAAGTAGTCTAAGCCTGATATTATCACTTAGTGGAAAGGTAATCGTAAAAATACAAGTATAAAGACAAAAAAACTGACATTTTGTTGACATGATTAATACGTTGGTTATTGTTTCTGTTATGGAGCACGGTGGTCGATCGGCAGCGCGTTCGACTGGCGATGCGAAGGTTCTGGGTTCGAATCCTGGTGTAGACTAGGATTTTTTTCCCGGCACATGAGGGTGTCCCTGATGGGTACCTGACATTAGTTGGGGTGAAGTATAAGCGGCTGGGCATTGTGCTGGCCACTGGTCACTCATCCCCTAGTATGCCGTGGCCATAGAAACTGGTGAACACTGCTTCACCAGCCCTATGATCAGTTTGGTCCGAAGGGTAGCCCTACTTTACTTACTTACTACTATTGTTTCTGTTAATGTCATCAGTATGCCATTTTCTTTTTATAATTTATCACGCCTTTTTTCTGAGCTTTTCAAATTCTGGTTTATGAGTAAAAAAAAACATAATTTTAATAATGGTATATTTTTTATAAAAGACAATCCCATAATAAATATCCCCGATAATGTTATCCCAGAACCTAAATGAAGTTCAGTTTAATAATAACAATAATTCTATTTGTATATCTCTGCCAACAAACATAATGTAAGTGTAAGCCCAGAGCGCATTTAACAATGAGCAACAAACAACTATATATGGCACCCGTCCGTCCTCAAGGGGCGATGGTGTAATACCCCTTTGTAAAAGGAGGCCACGATATCCTAGGCCAGGGGTCGGCAAGCTATGTAACGCTTGATACACAGGGTGATTTTCGGTGGCTCGCGGAAGAACTCCAAAATAGGTAATTCAAGTATCTTCTATAAGAAATTGAGTGCCATAGGAGAAGTGACTTTTAGGATCTTGGCCCGCTGGATGAATTAGAAATCCTATTTTGGCATACTAGTATCAAAACGTTGCCGACCCCTGTCCTAGGTAAGGGGTCGGCAACCTAAGGCACGCGTGCCAAACTTGGCACGCGGAGCGATTTTTAATGGCACGCGAGAGACCTCCAAGAGTTTTTTTTATTGATATAAAGAAATAATAATTAGTCAGTAATATTTGTTATGCAAAACATAACTTGTTCGGCATCAATATTAAGGAATCAAATGTGGAAACGTATTCTAATAAAAGGGAGATAATTAACCAGTTCTATTTGAGCTAATTTTTCTAATTTGTATTTTTTTCTTTTATAAAAGAATAAATGGCTTCCAATGTGTAACTTTGAAATGATCAGACTGTAAATGTATTTGAAAATTATATAAATATTTTATGACTAAATAATTTATACGTATATTTTGAAACATTACATTAACTACCCAGTTTGTATGATTACAATGTATCTATTCCGCTATACTATCAATTCACGCAGTCTTTGTTAAAGTGTTGAACATATTAAACATATTATTTCTTTCCCTATCTTTCGTTCAATAGTTCATACCGACTGGGGAACGGCTAAACGCTATTTGAAACCTTAAGACAACTAGGGATTTTTCAACTCTTATTAGAGAATTGTACATATTTTTTTTCTCACTTGTGGAAGTCCCGATTGTGGGATTTCCTGTGAATGACACCTTTCGTCACCCGTCTTCAATAGGTGTTTCACTTTCCTTTGTCATATGTGACCCTTTCTTTGTTCTTTATATATACATTTAAGATCGCGCTTGGTGGTTTAAATTAAGATATATATCCCAAGGGATAGAACAATTGAAATGAAATGTACATAATTTCTACACACTTTGTTTTATTTTTCTCCATATTACGTTGTTTTAAATATCTTACAGTTAATAATGGATGTTTACGGTTAATACATGTTTAAATTAATTTGAATATGTATGGATGTTAAGCATGTATGTAAAAAAAAAGAAGAATGAATGAATTTAAATTTAAAGTTGGAATTTAAATATGTATGGATGCTAGGATTGAATGTCAAATAAAAAGAATGAATGAATTTAAATTTAAAGTTAGTTAGAAAACTCTTTGTCTCGTAAAACATTTTGTCTTCTATCCCCTTAAATGTGTATGAACTATTCTTCTATTTCCTTTTCTTCGTGTAAAATATATGAGATTGTGCAGGTAAACAAAGTATTTAAATATTCTCTGCTGTCTTCTATCTCTATGGAATTGTAAAAATGCAATAAATGTCTCCTATCCCTTTTTTCTCTGTGTAAAATAATAATTTTGGTAATGTAAATGCAATTTTTCATGAATAAACATTTTTGGAAAAAAAAAATATTAAAAGAACTTCTCAGTTCAACTGAGATGGTAATATAATTAATATGTGTAAGGTGTTAGATTTGTAGATCTTCATCTTGACAAACAAATGATAGATCCTAATGTTTAGACTTTAGTCAATAATTACCTTAAATGTGAAAGTTTAGTAATAAAATATTGGTCTTGCTACGACTAAACGTCCTATAAAAATAAATTATAAAAAAAAAATAGAATAGGTATAATAGAGCAGGTTGACTTTTAGGCTGTTGGCACGCTGAATGATTTAGAAATCCTAGTTTGGCACACTATTAGCAAAAGGTTGCCGATCCCTGTCCTAGGCGATGCTTTTAAAGACCCAACTGTTACCCGGGCAGCAGCCCCACTCTCCCCACGTACAGCAAGGGACCATCTGCGTCGCAGGAGTTGCCAGAGAGATAGCGTGTTCTCTATAAGACTGCCTTAGGGACTCCCATCTTCTGATTTTCTGTTAGGTTTTACTTCCTTAGCCTCTCGATTCACAGGTATAGCCGCTAGACAGCGGGGGTTTGAACACGGATATAATTCTATTGGCTAAAAAAAATGTATAAAGCTAATTAATAATATTAAATGTTATCCTATATTATTTAAGATAGGAGTTTCGGCGTTCTTGTGCTAGAGCGCTGCTCTGCTAATGTAAAGGTGTCGGGCTCCACTCCCTGTGAGCGGGGCGACGGGTTATGAAGCCCTCCTTGAACTTGAGTCAATCTAGGAATGGGCCGTATTGCTGCTGAGAGTTAACACCCTTGCCCCTTATACAAGTCAATCTTATAAACCGTAATTGTAAAATGGGCAAGGGTGTTAACTCTCAACAGCAATACAGCCCATTGGATGGACATCCCGGATCAGTTTGTTGGCGAAAGCCAAACCGTGGCTTTGGTCTGGTGTTGATTGCCTGAAACGCCCTTAGCGGCCCTCCATTTTGTTAAATAGTCCAGACGAAAATCAATAACTTAAGAACCACTGGTAGCTTCAGTCATTCTCAACTTGTGCTGTATATGAACACCAGCGAGTCGTGACAATGTGGTTGTAAACAAACAAACAAAATGTAAAACTTTAGTGGCACCTGACATTGATCAATTGTTTATATTGATGGTCTCCCTTTAGTTTTTCATTTAGGTTTTTTTTTTTTAGCAACTTGTCTAAAGTGATAAATCAATGCACTATTAATGGGCCGTATTGCTGCTGAGAGTTAACACCCTTGCCCATTTTACAATTACGGTATATAAGATTGACTTGTATAAGGGGCAAGGGTGTTATCTCTCAGCAGCAATACGGCCCATCGCAATCTATGCATGTGACATTTTAGCAGCATTTGGGTGACATCTTGCTTACAGTTGTATAGCATTCGCTGTTTCGGAGCGATACAGGGTTCCACGTCGAATCGTCTACAGATTGGTTTACAATTTACGGCCCTTCGTCTACATAAAGTCGGTCAACAGACATTGCACGACATCTCGTCTAACGACACCTTTTCTACACACACTTCGGTGGACGAGGTGTCGGTGGACGAAGTGTCGGTGGACGAAGTGTCGTTGGACGAAGTGTCGTTGGACGAAGTGTCGGTGGACGAAGTGTCGGTAGACGAAGTGTCTATAGACAAAGTGTCGCGGTAGACGAGTTGTCGTGGTGGACGTAAAGTCGGTAGACCTACGTTATATATACCGTAGACGAAATGTCGTAGACGAAAAGGCGATATGTCGTGATACTACCGCGCTAAGGATGCCACACAATATTTAACATTTTGTGAAATTGAGGCCAACAGCAAAACTAAGTTAGGATTGATTTCATCTATTTGGCCTGTTGTTGTTTTTACAAACTAGATTTATCGGTTATTCGGAAACGGGAGAGTAATAAATTTAATCATCAGTTTGAGATAAACAAAATAAAATTATTTTCTGAGTGTTTGGGTATAGAAAAAAAACTCTCTCTCTAGAGTGTATTGGTTTTCATTTCGTTTATAAGGAGAAATGCACCAGTCCGCTATCAGATGGACGGTCAAGTGTGCTACCCTTAGCCCATGCCTTCTCCCTACACTCTCTCCGCTTCCCTTTGTGGAGGGGGGGGGGTCACAAATGGTTACACCCCCGAAAGTGTATATTCATTGACAGGGCGTGGGGAGAAAAAAAAAAGGGCGTTTTGGATGTCGGTGGATGAGATAATATTTGTGGATAAATAGGGGGAGGGGGAGAGAAGGGGGAGTGGTCGGACTGCAGTCTTCAGTCTCCTAAGTGGGGGGGGGGGTCTTAAACTTTAAATGAACACCAAAATCCTGACAGTCTAGCCATTCCACATAGGGTACGGTCTCCCCAGTACATGCACTACACTTAACTCGACACCTGCGGAATCCTTCCCCACTAGGATCATTTATCCCGCTGGCCTGCCCGTACATCTGTTACCCGGTAGAACAAAACCCAGAAATTATAGGTCTGGACATCCAGGCACCGGGACAGGATTGAGACTGGCTGTTGCGCTCGTTGTTCCCCCCCCCCCCCCCGAACCGAGTCTCGGAGCCTCTCGGGCAGTGCAATGATCCTCATACGCGAAACAGGGGCTTCACGCCTATAGCAGCCAATAAGTAATATATAGGCCTACTAGATCAGGGGTCGGCAACCTTTTGTTGACAGTGTGCCAAACTAGGATTTCTAAATCATTCAGCGTGCCAACATCCCAAAAGTCAACCTGCTCTATTATACTTGTTTTATTTTTTTTTTACAAGACAATTAATTTAACTCTGTGACAAGACCAAGCCCAAAAAGCAAGGGGGATATATACCAAATACAAAATTGTATTACTAAACTTTTACATTTATGGTAATTATTTTGTAAACATTAGGCCTATCATTTGGTTGTCAAGATAAGGATCTAGCAACTGCTAATATTAATATTTTCTTCTCAGATTAACTTAGATTTGGTTAAATTTTTTTAAGGCCTTCAGGAATCATTAGACAGGGTTCGTACAGCTCCTGGAAACTCCTGGAAACTCCTGGAAAACAAAAAGTTGTGTTCCAGGACCTTAAAACTCCTGAAAAAACTGCATTTACTCCTGGGAAAATACTAAAAACTCCTTATTTTTCCGGGGGAGACATTTTATTAATAAAAAAAAAAATCGTAATCACTGCTCTTAGATTGTACTTTCACTTATCCAGAATGATCTCCCTTTAACCCGCTTTGCCGCTATTTCCGCTCAAACCTTGATGACACCAGTGATGCCACTCCTTGGTTTTTTTTTACTAGATCTTGTTTTTTTTATATCTAATGCCGAACAACAGCAATGCTGTGTAGCGATGTGTCTGGTTTTTTTAAAGAGCTCAGCTTGGCTTTTCTAACTGATTGGCAGATCGATCCCCTTACCGGTACTTTGTGATTTTACGATTCACGATCCACCTTTGTGGTTTTCGATTCACTTTGCGATTTTACGATCTACTTTGGTTATTTTACGCTATAAAAATGCCCGGAGGAAAGTGTGTATTCAATGATGCCTGGCTAAAACAAGTTTTATATAAAGCATGGCTTCAAAAGGACCCCAAAAACAGACACGCTGCATATTGCAGTGTCTGTTCAAAAACGATCGACATTGGCAACATGGGAGAAAGTGCAGTTAAAAGCCACATGCAAGGTAAGAAAGAAATTCAAGTTTTATAATAAAGAAAATCCAAAATTGATTAAAACAGCGCTAAAAAAAATGCACTTTACTTTAAAAAAAAGCCCTGAAGTGTTACTAGGGTTAGGCCTAGGCCTACTAGTGATTTAATTATTGTGTTACTCTCTCTTGTCAATTGTGAATAGCCTATGGCCTATGGCTATGAACTAATGAACCTCCTTGCATCTCTTTTCTGAATTTGTTCTAATTTTGCAAATGTTTTCTTTAGTCTTAGTACTCTTAGTTGATGGGTCCCATACAGGTGCCGCATATTATAGTATAGGCCTAACTATTGTTAGATAGCATTTAAGTTTTATGTTCTTATTACATTTTGCAAAAGTTCCTTTTTATGAAGCCTAATGTTTTGTTAGATTTTTAATTAATACTTCATCAATAAGAGGATTTCAAGATAATTGATCATTTATTATTATTCCTAAGTACTTTGCATTGTTATTTTGGGTTAGTTCTTTGCCATGAATGGAGTAGTTTGAAATTATTTGTTTCTTTTTCTTAGATACTCTCTTAGCAGTTGGCATTTTTCTGGGTGAAAAGACATGCTCCAGTTAGATTCCCATTTTTGTAGTTCATCTGGGTCTTTTTGTATTAGTTAACTATCTGTTTCTGTCTTTTTTATTCTATAAATTATACAATTATCTGCAAACAATAGTCTATTGAAATTTTAATTTGGATCTGTTAACAATAAATAATCATTACATAAATTCCTTTGCTTTTTTTCTTAAACAGGTGTGAAGCACAAACAACTTATTGTTGGGGGAAGCACAAGAGTTGCCACTGTCAGCAGCTTTTTTGAGTCACATTCATCAGCATCGAATGACACCACATCTGCGAAACCTTTACCATCAACGTCATCTACTGAAACTAGTCAACAGCCATCTTTAAATGTTACCACTGCAGATGTATTAAAAGCCGAAATACTTTGGACATTAAAGTGCGTTGATTCACACTACAGCTATAGTTCCTGCACTGGAGTAAACAGCCTCTTGAAAGCTATGTTTCCTGATAGCAAAATTGCTGCAGGATTTAACTGCAGTGAAAAGAAGGCATCTTATTTATGTGCATTTGGACTTGGTCCTTATTTTGCTGAACAATTATCAAAAAGTCTCCAGTCTGCCCAAAGCTATGTTCTTCTCTTTGATGAGACATTAAACAAGCAAATGCAAGAAAAACAGCTGGATGTCTACATACGATTTTGGGAAAAAGAAAATGTTGTGACAAAATACTTTGACTCTCGATTTATGGGGCATGCAACAGCTGTAGATCTATTCAAGGAACTAAGACCTTTGGTTGTAAAGTTTGGACACCAAAAGCTTCTGCAACTGTCTATGGATGGACCAAATGTTAATCTGGCACTAGCAGACTTGTTGAAGAAGGATATTGATGTCCATGCTCCTAATTTCAAGTTGCTGGAGATTGGCACATGTGGACTGCACACATTACACAATGCCTTCCGATCAGGTTGTTCTGCCACTCCATGGGACCTGGAAACCCTGCTGTCAGCTGGATACCATCTATTGCATGACTCCCCTGCAAGGAGAGAAGATTTCTTTAGGGTCTCTGGAGCTACTCAGGCCCCATTGAAATATTGTCGCCACAGGTAAATCCTTCAAGTCTAGATACATTAGTCAATGTAATGTATTTATAGTAAGCTGTTTTTTTGTTTACACTAAGCTAAAATATGATCCATATTAAAGAAAGATAAGAATTGTATACACAGCAACAGTGAAAACAACTATAATTCTAAATTAATTATTACAGGTATAAATAAAAAGTATTTTAGCTTAATGTATAATTACATTTATTATGTTCTCAGATGGCTGGAGAACAAAGGGCCGGCAGAGAGATTACTTAACTTGCTGCCAAGTTTTGAGGCATACTGCTCTGCAGTCAAGAGCAAGAAATTCAGTGAGCCCACTTGTAAGTCCTTTCGGGATCTTCTTCAGCATCTTGGAGATCCACTCATAAAATCAAAGCTTGAGTTTTTCATTTCTGTAGCTAAGTCTGTGGAGCCCTTCTTGACTTTGTACCAAACAGACCGACCCATGATACCATTTCTGGCAGATGATTTAAAAGAGCTCATCACAGACCTGATGAAGCGGATTGTTACGGATGATGTCATGGATGCCAACAAAGAAACTCTTTATCTGCTAGACATAAAAAACAAGGCTATTTTAAAAGACCCAAGCAAAGTAGATGTTGGTTTTTTAGCAAGGCAGAGCATGCTGACGAAGAAAGCATCGGACAAGGGACGTTACACATTTCGCATGGAGTGCAGAGACTTTATCCAGGCCATGCTGTTAAAGATCCTGTTGAAGGCTCCCATTAAACAGATCCTTGTTAGATGTCTGTCATGGCTTAATCCCAAGAAAATGGCTGCCACAGAGCGCCCAGCAGTTATAGAGAGGGGAGAGCTTCTTGAGCAGACACTGCAAATCATGGTAGAAGCTGGTCGGGTAAGGAAAGAAAGTTGTGATACTATCATCCAACAATATTCAAAGTTCTGTGACTCTCTCCTTGTCAGCGGAAACCGTGAGTTTTTCAAGGAGTTTAGTCATAAAATAGAAGACCAGAGGGTGGATGTATTACTCCAGAAGCACATGAACAAGCACACCGAGCTTTGGAATGTGGCCCAGCAGCTTCTATTGCTCTCACATGGTCAAGCTTCAGTGGAGAGGGGGTTCAGTGTCCACAAGCAGACCACAGAAGAGAACTTAACGAAAGAAAGCCTGAAAGCAAGAAGGCTTATTGTGCAGGCTGTTCGTGAAGCTGGTGATGCTGGCCAGATAGTCGTTAATAAAGAGATGCTCTCTTATGCATCAGCAGCAAGGTCTAATTATCAAACTCACATTGAAAATAAAAGGCAACAGGAGGTGAGCAGACAAGCTAGTCAGAAAAGAAAAGCAGAAGAAGAAGAACTTGCATGCCTGAAAAAAAAGAGGCTTCGCTTGATGGCTGATGCTGAATGTTTAGAAAATTCTGCAGACCAGAAAGCCAAAGATGCCCAGGCTC
This sequence comes from Anisus vortex, assembly GCA_949126835.1. Classification (NCBI taxonomy): domain Eukaryota; kingdom Metazoa; phylum Mollusca; class Gastropoda; family Planorbidae; genus Anisus; species Anisus vortex. The sequence goes on from OX421508.1 coordinate 30,747,042, forward strand.
AGAGGAAACTTGATCTTATTGTTGAATCAAATACTCTGAGGGACAAAGCAAAGGAGCTGAAAAGGGATGCTGAGAAGCTAGACAGGCTCATTTCAAAGAAGGAGTCAGATGGTAGACTCTCCGATAAGGGAGGCCCATCAGCAAATCAATAATTTTACAGTGTTTATAGTGTAAATAGTGTACATAGTGTATATATAATTTAGAAACATATGAACAATTTTGAAGACCATTAAGGTATTGCCAACAGTTGTCAACTCTGCTGTCTGTAAAGGATATTGTATATTATTTCAATTTAAAGGTAGGCCCTATGTTCCCCTTCTTTATTGTTTAAAAAAATCCTTGTTATATATAGATCTAAAGCTTTTTCTTCTTTTTAGTCCTTAGGGGTAGGCATGTCTGGTCATATACAAAAATTGACTACTGAAACCATGTAATTATACATACCACTACAATAAAAATTTCAATCTGCTATAATTATAAATCATAATACTGTTTTCGTTATTATTAGCTCTTAAAAAGGTTCTGAAAGTTAAAAAAATATACTCCTGAAAAACTTCTGGAACACTCCTGGAACACTCCTGGAATACTCCTGGAATTTTGAGGCAATTTTTCTGTACGAACCTTGTTAGATAACTATCGTAAAGCGGAATTGATACGTAGCAATCATACAAACTGGGTAGTTAATTTAATGTTTAAAAAAATGTGAATATAATGTTTTATACATATACACTTTATATAAATTTTCAATTACTTTTTCAGTTTGGTCATTATAAAGTTATAAGTTGTAAGCAATTATTTTTTTTTAAATTAATAAACCTTATATTAGAAATTTAAGCGCAAAAATAAAAACAGGTTAATTATTTCCCTTTAATTAAAACAAAGTACTAAATTTTATTCAATAGTGATGCCAATTGAATTGAAGCCGGCTGGCCTAGCGGTTAGCTCACCAGACTGTCAACCAAAAAACCACTTGACACGTCGCGGGTTCGAGCCCCGCCACCGGCAGATCCCTGTCGCCCTACAGGAGTATTGGGACTAGATGACGTTAATATTGAGTTGTTATCACATGCGCTTAACCGGCAGCAGTGAAACCTCTCACAGATTAATAGTCTTCTAGAGCGCACTGAGCATGCTAAAATAGCATGGATAAAAGCGCTATATAAATTACCATTACCATATAAATTACCATTACCATTACAAACAAGATATTATGTTTTGTAATACAACAAATATTATTGACTAATTATTATTTCTTAATATAAATCCATTAAAATTTTTAATTACTAAAGGTATAAAATTAATTTACGTTAAACAGTTGTAAATAAACATTTCTTGCATTAATTTTTAGTCCATTTAACCTTAAGGAGTTTTTTTTAAACATTATTAATGAGTAGTGTAGTGTAAAGTGACCTCTTTGAAAGCTTAACACAGCTTTCATGTGCAATAAATGCTCTTCATAATGTGTAAGGTGAAACAAACAGTGAAAGTAGAGCGAATGCCTGGCAGTTGAGAATAGCAGACGATTTTCCTAAGCAGCTTCTTTCCAGATTTGCCCGTAAATTGGCACATTTTCGATGCCCATTTTTTTTTTTAGATGCTTAAAATTCAACGCTGTATTTTAAAATCGCCAGTAATCCACTTAAAAAAATATCTACATCTAAGAAGGTTGTAGTGAGATAAAGCCAGTTAGGCTTGATGAGGTATGAAAAAATTAGTCCATGAATTTGAAAGTATTGTCTTTGTTTAGAAAACTCCGCTTTGAGTGCTTCGATTTACTACTGAAAAAGCCCAACTATCTATTTCAATATATTATGCCTTTATAAAGAAGAGTACATATAGTTAAATGTTTTAGAATTTATTTCACTCAAGATCTATGCAAATACATTCCAGTGAATTCCAGTGGTCTAACAGTTTATGTGCTACTTTGACCCTGTCCTTGTAAATGCGTTCGACTCATCTAAATGTGTCGCTAGGTCACAAAATGTCTGTTTGGTACTAAACATTAAACTCTCCCTCGCTAGTACATCACGACAATCTGAACTACATTTGGAACCTATTTCCTTCATTTCGAGACTCGATAATTCCGCCTTTGTGGCCCCGTTACCGGGTAGCAGCAACCCGGCATTTGGGAAACTATGTTGTAAGCTATTAAATCCTAGAAACACTAGAGGATAGAAGGGCAACGAGTAAAGTAAAGTAGTTATAATACATAAGACATTAAACTCTAATTTATAAATTCAACCTAATAACAACCTGTTGCAATGCTCATATAAACATACGGACAAACATACGGACAAAAACACTTTCCTTATCCCTTATGCAAGAGCAAATGCATATAAGTACTCTTTTTTTTCACGAGGGCATTCGGGCATGGAATGGGTTGCCTGAATAAACCATGAAAACCAGTAACTTAACATCATTTAATTAAAACATTAATAAAGATGCAAGACTAGACGCGGACCACGGATGAGCGTAGGACGCAATACTCATCTTTATAGAAGGAACGTCTGTAATATATAAGTTAAGATAGGTCTAACTTATGTTTTCCTAAGTTGATGGGTTACAGTTATAAGATGCATATTTTAGTACAGGTCTAATCTAATCCTTACGGTAAAACTTATAATATTAGGTATCATTTTAATTTAATGTTCTCATTAAGCGTGTAAAGAATTCTTGTTTATGAAACTTTATGAATTATTTTGTATTTTTTTAATTACTTTATCAGCACGATAACTAGGCCCTATATAAGTTGTTTATTTACTTGCGTTTATTATCACTTGCAGCTTTTCATTGTGTTTCACGAGTCCCACGAAGACCTCAAGGAACTATCGCTCCTGTTGACAACCACCGGTGAAGAGGGAGACAACACGTTCAATCTTCCACCGGTGCGACTTGATTACTCGGTTGTGTCCCTTGCGCCTGAAAGCGTCATAGACGTAAAACTGGTAAGCAGTGAGATTTTTTAATTTCATTTCATTTTGAGTTTTATGATAAATGCAAACTGGCCAACTTTCTTGACCAATATGCACGTTAACATACAAATAAATGAAAAATAACATTGATAAAAAAAGCCGCCCAATTTCGACCCCACGCCCAAGGCGCCATTCACCCTAGTTACGCCACTGGATTCAATACTATCTTATTTTAATCAAATGCCGTGCACTGTTGGTTTTGCACCCTTTGACCCCCCTCCTCCCTGTAGAACTGCCCTCTCCCCCCCCCTTAACACAACAACACCTGCTCTGCCGAAATCATATTATCTTTTGACCTCCAAATCAATCATAAACATAAACACACTGTTGTGTCAGCCATATGTACGGTGTCATTATACGTTAGGGGGGGGGGGTTAATGTAGTTAAAATATCAACAAGAGAAAGTAAAAAAAAAAACACACACATACACACACACACAGACAGAAGGTGTATAGAATGAAACTTGCAGACTGTATTTCAGAGTCAAAGAGTGCCGACCAGTAAACTGGAAGAGATCTGGAATCAAGCTCCGCCACCTCCTGAGTTTGCGCTCTGCCTGCTGCTGGTGGTGTTTACCTGCCTGTTGTGTGCCCGGGGGCTGCTGCGCCAGAGGTCATCAAAAGGTAGGTTCAACCTTTTTTTTTTTGGGGGGGGGGGTCTGTCTGTGGTGTCACTGCATGGAGGAGGGTGGTGGGGAGAAATTCGGAAAAGGGAGAGGGGCGCACTACAACCGTGTTTATGAATTGTATGTATTAGTTGGGCTCAATCTTTCCGATGGGATGTTTATAATAAGTTATCATGCGCCATTGGGTAATATATAAAGCAGGCTGTGTGTGTCGATTACGATGCACATTGGTTGATTTAAGGACACGTGATAGTATTGTTTTACATTTAATCTATTTCTTGCGATTTTTTTTTTCTTCCCACGTGTGCACTCCATAGTATAGTGGTTGGAATCCCCGCCTGACACCTGGGTGACGTGGGTTCGATTCTACTTGGAATATTAGGTCTACTTTTTTAAAATTTGTCTGTACTAACAATGTAGGAAAATTGCTAAGCCGGGCAATTTAGCTAGTATATATATATAAATATATAGGCAGAGTTTCTAGCATGCCAACAGACTAACAGATAGACAGATAGTTTAAATAATATACGAATGGCTACAATACATTTTTTACAATATAGTTCTTGCTTGTGTTAAAATAAGTAGATTTATATATATATATATATATATATATATATATATATATATATATATATATATATATATATATATATATATATATATATATATATATATATATATATATATATATATATATATATATATATATATATATATATATATATATAATATATATATATATAAACATATTTTTACATTCGAGTCTTCAATAATTTCTTAGAATTTAAAAATTGTGACAAACACGGTTAATCAGCTGTCAGCGCGAGGAAAAGGGGGGGGGGTGCCATATTGGCTCCCTGTGTCAAGGCCGTGTTCTCTGTTCATTATTTCTGGTCACAAGTTCCCAAAGTGATTCACAAGGGGAGGGGGGATAAAGGACACTTCAACACGTCACACTAAGTATAAGTATCTTGTCACACGGGTATACGTGACATTGCATCTTGTCACACTGGTATAAGTGACACTGCATCTTGTCACACGGGTATAAGTGACATTGCATCTTGTCACACTGGTATAAGTGACACTGCATCTTGTCACACGGGTATAAGTGACATTGCATCTTGTCACACGAGTATTCGTGACATTGCATCTTGTCACACTGGTATAAGTGACATTGCATCTTGTCACACTGGTATAAGTGACTTTGCATCTTGTCACACTGGTATACGTGACATTGCATCTTGTCACACTGGTATAAGTGACATTGCATCTTGTCAAACTGGTATAAGTGACATTGCATCTTGTCACACTGGTATAAGTGACATTGCATCTTGTCAAACTGGTATAAGTGACATTGCATCTTGTCACACTAGTATAAGTGACACTGCATCTTGTCACACGGGTATAAGTGACATTGCATCTTGTCACACGGGTATACGTGACAGTGCCTCTTGTCACACGGGTATAAGTGACATTGCATCTTGTCACACGGGTATACGTGACATTGCATCTTGTCACACTGGTATAAGTGACACTGCATCTTGTCACACGGGTATAAGTGACATTGCATCTTGTCACACGGGTATAAGTAACATTGCATCTTATCACACAGGTATAAGTGACATTGCATCTTGTCACACGGGTATAAGTGGCATTGCTTCTTGTCACACGGAAATAAGTGACATTGCATCTTGTCACACGGGTATACGCGACATTGCCTCTTGTCACATGGGTATAAGTGACATTGCATCTTGTCACACGGGTATACGTGACAGTGCCTCTTGTCACACAGGTATACGTGACATTGCCTCTTGTCACAAGGGTATACGTGACATTTACCTTTAAGTTGGATACAAATTCTTCCAAACCTTTATTTTTTTATCCCACCCAATTAAATTTTTTTCAGTATAGGGATTGGGGCAAAAAAAATCAATTAGTGAAATAGACACGAATATAGAGCCGTCGCGAAATGAAGTGGCGATGGATAAAATAATTAGAGTGAGCGAGAGAAAGTGACAGAGAGAGAGAGAGAAAGTGGGAGAGATGGTAGAGAGAGAGAGAGAGAGAGAGCAGGAGGGGGGAATAGAAGCTCACAGAATTAGACTTAGCTAGGCCATCTATATTTTTTTTCACACGGCTTCGATATTTTATCTAAATTAAAGCTTGTCATGCTATCTAAATTATAAACCGTTTATATTTCTATGCACGAAAAAGAGAGAGAAATGAAATAAATCTTTATGCTTGTGTTGAATATGCTAATTTAGTTTCGATATTGCCTGCTGCATCAAATTCAAAGTTGGGGAAACCAGATCCAGGTATCTTTGCTTCATCTAATATTCTTGTTGTGTTTTTTTTTAATATATTATGGAACGACTGGATAAAGTAAACATCAACAACAACTGATGTTTTATTTAAATGTTGTCTGTGTATTTCTTTCTCCCTACAAACTAGATTAGATTATTCGATTTCTGTTCTGCCTACGTGACATCCTAAACTAGATGTCAAACGTTTCAACCACTAACTGAGCGTATGACTCAATAATCTTATGTATAGAAGGACCGTCTGTAACATATAAGATAAGAAAAACACAAAATATATAACTATTCTTCTAGAAAGAGATATATCGATGTTTTTTACTATCTACTGGTTCTATGTTACAGCTATTTATTTTTTTTTTTTGCTTGACCTTCATGTAGCAGTGTTTTATATTCCAATTTCCTTCTCTCCCCTGAAAGAAAAAATTCACCCACACAAAGAGTAGGCACAAATATATCGATCAGGGGAGACAAGTAAACAGCAAAAAAAAAAAAGAAAACTCAGGGACGTAACTCGATCACAGCAATTATTAATTGTTTTCTTTTAAAACTTCGGATGCTTTTTTTTTCTTGTTGGCTTGAATGTTGAAAAATACAAATAGAATAATTGTTTTAATAAAATGATTATGTTTTCTTTTCAATTTGAAATATTAATTTTTATTGACGACTTTGATCAGGAGATAAACGAAAAGCAGACAGCAAAAAAAAATACTTCAACGCTAAGAATAGTTAGAAAGAACATTGAAATATCGAGAATGGTTAAAGTAGATATTGAATTACATGCTTAAAAACACTGAGCGCTCATTCAGACTTAAATTAATAGCAGAGCTTATGATTTATGATACTAAACCCAGGAGGGGGCGATGGTTCGAAATGGTCTAAACGGCCCCTATTTATTTAAGAAATGTATATGTGACATAACGCTAATCAGCTGTAGGCTGATGCCATGCTGGTTTCCTATTTCCTTCAAAGCGTTTGGGTGTTTTGGACAATATTTCTAGTAATGCGTCAAAATTTCAAAACCAAATTCTGAAATTAAATTCAGAGCTACAATGACCCTTTCAGCGTAGTATATTGGGCCTTAGCGTTGGTCGATTTCTACAATTTCGGCCAATCATCTGGCACAATTTCAGTCAGCTGACAGCTCTAGATCGCTCGTTAAAGGGACAGATTTCTCTTCTTACAACGTTTCTCTCAACGGGGCAATGATTCTGTTGTGCCTGCCAAACAACCAGTGCCTGTCCTATAGTAGCTGGCGCCCTGTGCAAGCTGAACTCCGTCGCCATTTGACAGTGCGCTTGTAAAAATGTTCGCTAAGAATAAGAAATAAAAATGAGTTTATTGTCGGAGCTACTGTTGTCTTTTCTTAACGTGGCGCCAGGGAGCCAACTGCCCTGAGCTGGCAGTACAAAGAATCCTAACACTGAAAGTAACCCTTGCCCACGACACTCATGTGCTGGAGCGGACGAATACGCGTCACAGGATAAGCGTGAGCAGAGCATTTACCTTCTCTATGTCTTTTCATTACTCGTATTGTTGGTCTGCAACGCTTGGCATGTCTATGTGGTGTCGTGTTTTAGTTTGGGTTGTTCTTTTTGTTATTTTCAAATGGCCGCGGTGACAAAAGGGGGTGGGGCAGGAGTAGGGGAAGGAGGTTTGGGGAGGGAGTATTGTAGAGGTTAGGATTAAATTCTGTTAGAAATCAATCAATTGGATTGTGTTTGAGTCTTTTGTGTCTTTGTTATGTGTGTCGGTCGTTACACTACTCACGCGGGTGACATTGTCAGCATGCTTTCAATTCTGAAATACAAACACTAAGGACTTATTACAATAGCGGTAAAACAAGTCAGACATTGGCACATTGTGAAGTCAGTGTATATGGAATTGCCTTCAGTCTTCTTGGGATATAACCTATAACAAAAAAAACAGTAACGTGCGTGGGAAAACAGAAATCATATTGTTACTTGACATCGTTTCATTGACTTTCTTCTTCGTCTTCTATCCCATAACCCGAGCGAGGGTCGTTGGGGCACCATTTTTTGACAGTTGGATTCATTGACTTTAATAAAGTCCAATTTTGATTTATTTTTTTAGTTTTTTTTTTTTTTTTGGGGGTGGGGGGCACGAAATATTTATTCTGTAAATTCCCTCTCTCTAGATATATTTACTCAAGTAGAGTATGAAACTTGAGTAACTTCTGTTTCACATATTTCTTCTGTAGATACAAGGATGAATTTCTTGGATTGTCACAATATTATTAAGCTCCATTAATTTATCCATATCTTTGAAGACCTCTGCGGGGGAAGGAGAGCTGACAGTCAATGTCTAATGCGAAATAATCTTTCAACTAATCTTCAATAAAAAAAAAAATTCATTGATGTTTAATTACAAAAATAATCCTTCATTAATTTTCAATTACAAAATAATGATATAATGATTTCATTTGCTTTTTATTGCAAAACGACCTCTTTTAATTATACTTTTGCTAAGAAATTATCCCGAAAAAAAATATTATTTAATTATGAAATAATCTTACAATAATCTTCAATCGAGCATTCATGTAAAATGATTAATTTTTTTTGACAATGATTTTTGTTTGCCTCCTGGCCCCGCGGGTTCTCAAACTGTAGAGATTTCAATTACCTACACTCTACAATGGACTCTACTACACCCTTCCTCGTTTTCTCTGGTCCAGAGTTGTTGTTTCGTTTCTTTAGTTCCGGGGAGATGTTGTTTTTATTTGTTGTTTTTTTTTTGTTTTCTTTACTTCTCCCCCGGGAACGTTTGATCTGCCATGTCACGTCTGCTGATAGAAAGTCAATTTTAAATTTGTTTTCGTTTCTTCAGTCGAAATCGGAATTGAAATCTAATCTTGTTTTTTATTTTTCTTTTTTTTCGGTTTAAGTTTCGACTCGATTTTTTTTCTCTTTCAGTGCACAAAAATATTTTTCTTTTTTGATTTTATATGAAGTTAGTAAAATATATGAAAAGGCTACGGATTCTGGTCGTATAAAGTTAGAGTGTTGGGCTGTCAATTCGAAGGTCTTTCTTGAGCTGAGCGTTCCTATTCTAAGACTGGAAGTAATATAAGTTGTACTCTTCGCGCAATCTTCTTGCAGGCCGTGGCTAATTGTGAAGGAAGTTTTTACTCTTTCCTTTACAACAACTGCGTTTTTAAAAAAAAAAGGTTTCTAAGCTTTTCCTAAACAGCGCTTAGCAATATTCAAAATAGCTGAAGATGGCTCGATTTTTCTAAGTTTTACTGTAATACCGTGAGGTCAATACGAAAGCTTATTAAAAGGCCATTGCATTCTAGAATAGAGCTAAGGATTCTTTTTATTTTGTTATTCGAACGCAAGCTGATTAACTGTAGCGCTGCATAAATGAATGATAATTTACGATTCGGTAAAACAAATTATTCATTATAGCGCTGAACACTCCGGGGAGTGTAAAGTTAACGATTTCGGAAAGTGGATTCATTATATGCGCTGAACACTCCGGGGAATGTGAAGTTAACAATTTCGGATGTGGATTCATTATATGCACTGAACACTCCGGGGAATGTGAAGTTAACGATTTCGGAAAGTGGATTCATTATATACTGAACACTCCTGGGAATGTAAAGTTAACAATTTCGGAAAGTGGATTCATTATATGCACTGATCACTCCGGGGAATGTAAAGTTAACAATTTCGGAAAGTGGATTCATTATATGCACCGAACACTCCGGGGAATGTAAAGTTAACAATTTCGGAAAGTGGATTCATTATATGCACTGAACACTTCGGGAAATATAAAGTTAACAATTTCGGATGTGGATTCATTATATGCACTGAACACTACGGGGAATGTGAAGTTAACAATTTCGGAAAGTGGATTCATTATATGCACTGAACACTCCGGGGAATGTAAAGTTAACAATTTCGGAAAGTGGATTCATTATATGCACTGAACACTCCGGGGAATGTGAAGTTAACAATTTCGGAAAGTGGATTCATTATATGCACTGAACACTCCGAGGAGTGTGAAGTTAACAATTTCGGAAAGTGGATTCATTATATGCACTGAACACTCCGGGGAATATAAAGTTAACAATTTCGGAAAGTGGATTCATTATATGCACTGAACACTCCGGGGAATGTGAAGTTAACAATTTCGGAAAGTGGATTCATTATATGCACTGAACACTCCGGGGAATATAAAGTTAACAATTTCGGAAAGTGGATTCATTATATGCACTGAACACTCCGGGGAATGTAAATTTAACAATTTTGGAAAGTGGATTCATTATATGCACTGAACACTCCGGGGAATGTAAAGTTAACATTTTCGGAAAATGGATTCATTATATGCACTGAACACTCCGGGGAATGTAAAGTTAACATTTTCGGAAAATGGATTCATTATATGCACTGAACACTCCGGGGAATGTAAAGTTAACATTTTCGGAAAATGGATTCATTATATGCACTGAACACTCCGGGGAATGTAAAGTTAACATTTTCGGAAAATGGATTCATTATATGCACTGAACACTCCGGGGAATGTAAAGTTAACGATTTCTGAAAGTGGATTCATTATATGCACCGAACACTTTGGGGAATGTAAAGTTAACAATTTCGGAAAGTGGATTCATTATATGCACTGAACACTCGGGATGTAAAGTTAACAATTCGTAAAGCCAAACGTACTGTTGTTTGTTTTGTTATTTATTGCTCCGGCGGTTGGCATCAAATTTATGCCAGACGCGTGATTGGCGGCCCATGTAAATAAAAGTGAAGATTCCTGCTCGGCTTTTGTTTATCCACATATCATTTGTGTAAATGTTGAGTGTTTATCCGGGGCTATTTCTTGTATATTTTGACATCTCGTCTCAGAGAGAGAGAGAGAGAGAGAGAGAGAGTGTGTGTTTTCCATTTAACCGTTAGGTAAACCGTCGAATCTGGTACCGCCCTCATTGTGGGTGTGTCACAGTGTGTGCATATGTGTGGGCGCGTGCACTGTGGACTCGATGTGGGAGAAGTGGTCGCGTGATTATTCGTTTTTCTTTCATCTGCAACTCTCCTTCTCCCTTCCCTCGCCCCTTCCCCCATCCCCCCTGAGTTACGCACCCCAGACTTGCAGAAAAAGCAGGCACCCTCTTGCTTTCCTTAAAACAACAACAAAAAAACAGGTGGACATCTATTTAATAGTTTGTTAATACATTTAGTAGGTGGCGGATTATGTGGCCAGCTAATCCGCCGACCTAATCTTCGGCTTCCCTGCACGGCAACCGAGTGGTGGCCGCTCAACGGACGGCGCGGACAAGGGCGACCTAAAACAACATGGCGTACAACGGTAGCCATTGACCTTCGCTCTGTTGATATGAACTGGATCGAAATCAATGCCGTTACAGCAGTGGCTATGGAAAGAGTCCACTGGAGAACTCTCACAGCGCGGGAGGATCTAAGCCTAAGTAAGACATGTAGTAGCATTAGCAAAGTAAGACCGCTGAGTCTAAGTAAGACATGTAGTAGCATTAGCAAAGTAAGACCGCTGAGTCTAAGTAAAACATGTAGTAGCATTAGCAAAGTAAGACCACTGAGTCTAAGTAAGACATGTAGTAGCATTAGCAAAGTAAGACCGCTGAGTCTAAGTAAGACATGTAGTAGCATTAGCAAAGTAAGACCGCTGAGTCTAAGTAAGACATGTAGTAGTATTAGCAAAGTAAGACCGCTAAGTCTAAGTAAGACATGTAGTAGTATTAGCAGAGTGAGACCGCTGAGTCCCCTTATGCGCACAGTGTAGTTACCACTGAATGTCCTGGCTTTGAATCCTGGTGCAGGCTGGATGTTTTCCAGGGTCTGAAGGTTGTCCCTGAGTCTACCCCAGCTCTGATGGGCACCTGACGTTAGTTGCGGTGAAGTGTAAAGTAAAGGCGCTGAGCATTGTGCTGGCCAAGTATGCCGTGGCCGCAGAAACTGGTGGAACGCTGCTTCACCGGCCCTATGTATGATCAGTATGGTCCGACGGGTACTTTACTTTTACTTACTTTACTTATGACTTGGTGTAATTAAAAAATCGTCAAAGTCATTAACCTATAGCGAGTCTATGAACATAATACTTTCACAATTATCATTCATCGTCATTTACATTCAGTCTGTCAATACCCAATAACCCAGGAAAAAATGGATTCCTTCTCAAATGTTTATGTATACCAACCGGCATTTATATTTTAAATAATTCATCTCTGTACATTCTAACTAATGACATTGAAATAAGATATGGAAAGATTTTTTTTTTTTATGAAACTCAACCTTAGATGTTTTAAGAGTAATGACTTCCAGTGTCGTTTCAAACGTAATAATACATAATGCATTAAACTCTAATTTAGAAATACAGCCCAATAGGGCGTTTGCAATCCCGTGACAAAAAGCACGTGATTTGTGTTTACTTTGAGCAATGGTGTACAATTAAATATGGCCGCTGTATTAATAAAGTTTCATATAGGCTCGAGCTTTTTTTAAATGATGTGTTGTGTTTTAAGTCTTATTAAGATTTAAGCTGTATTATGTCTGTTAAATAAAATAGGCTATTTTATTATTATCATAGACATAGATCATAGACGATGTGAGCCTAATAGTGACTTGACTAGATAGCCTATTCACCAACAATATCACTTGACATCGTAGCCTAGCCTACGAAACATTAAAAGTGTGTGCCTATAAAGTGAAATTGAAAGTGTAAATAGGTCTAGACGGCCCTAGCCTAATCACATTAATCAATTAATCTACAGTACTACTATTTACCTACTTATTTTTGAGTAGGATAGCCAATATTCAGATGTGAATTTTGCATGATAAAGAAGTACTTTACTTTCACCACGTTACGTTTGTACCTCAAGTGGGTTCTATATTTACACAAATACGTCACTAAATTTACACAAAAAAAACTTAAGCTCCGCCTACTGAGAACGCTCTATGACAGCCTGTTGCAATGCTCAGATAGACACAAGGACAAAAACACTTTCCATATCCCTTATGCGAGAACAAATGCATATAAATAATCTTTCTTCCCGAGAGGCATTCGGGCATGGAATGGGTTGCCTGGACAAACCATGGAAAACCAGTAACTTAACATAATTTAAAACATTAATAAAGATGCAAGATTAGATTCGGACCACGGATGAGCGCAGGACGCAATAATCTTCTTTATATAAGGGGCGTCTGTAATATACAAGATAAGGTAAAAAATCCAGAGTAAACTGTCAAGCTCTGCTTTATTTCCCGGTTTCCTTTTTTTGTGTGTGCGGATGGAGATCTGATTTAAAAAAGAGTTGTTACATGCATATCATGTATTGGGTGGTCTAGCATCGTTGCAGAAGCTCGCCATACGGAAAATCTAGGGTTCGAATCCAGTTAAAAAACTTGATTTCTCCAACCCAACCCTCGAGTCTGAAAGGTGTTCCGGTGTTTACCAAGTTATTCTCGGTACCTGACATTTTTTTAACGCTAGGTGTAGGGAGAGGTGGGGTTGGGGGAAAATGAAGGCGGCTGTGCATTGTATTGTCCACACATTCCCCTTGTGTGTCGTGGCCATGGAAACTGATGAACGCTAGCTACTTCTAGCTACACATATATATCTATTGGACCTAGGTGGTTCGAAAGGATATTTTCACTCGCACATTCATGTCATCGATACATCGTCACCTGAAACTTGATCAATTCTGTATTTATTGATCCAGCAATCTCTAATGGGATAGAAAGCGGGGCCCAAACGTTTTCGTTAGCTCACTTCATGTGAGTCACATCACTTGCACTTAGCTATCTATCTATCTGTCTATTTGTCTCTCTATCTATCTATCTTTCTATCTACCATATATCTATTTCTATTCATCTTTCTCTCTCTCTTTATATATATTTAAGATAAGATAAGATTGCTTTATTGATCCAAATAAATGGTTATTTGATTTGATTACATAAATTCCGTCTTTCAGCATACTTAAAACAATATTAAAGAACCATTTGTACTCAAGCACAATAGACATTCGCGCACACTATCATACCATTTATCATACAAGAAAAAAGTAGGCCTATCATATAATATATAAATATTTATGGTTATGTTTAGAATTTACTTTTACCTTTATATTTATTCCTATATATTTCTATTTTTTTTCTACTTCTGGTACTATAGAGTCTGTGACAGACGTCAAGGCTTTCAAAAAACCAGGCACCGGGTAGTGCAGCCATTCCCCCACTGCCCGGCCGTTACAATCATTCATTGCGTGAAATAAGTTGCGGATTTGAACCTGGCGCGTAGGCCAAATCTCAAGTATGGTGGACAGAATATTATACTTTTTAGACTCGCATACATTATTATTATCATTATTATTCAAACAGCAATTTTCAATCGTTTTCTTTGAATAATTGGTGATTCGTATTGTCAACATAGAGGTTATTGTCGAAAGATAGGAGGTGATCATAACCTGAGGTGCTCATATCTCAGATGGCACGCTACATCTGGCACACGGTTTTAATATTCCTCGATGGAAAAAAGAGATAATGGTATCAAATTACTTTATTGAAAGATGTTAATTGTATTTTTTTAGACTGCGCAATTAAATATTGAAGGGAGTTTGATGTGTGTGTGCTGAATCGGCCTGGTTTAAAAAGTAATTGTGATGTGATGCTTGTCCATCGATTTCGATTAGGACCATCCTTTGTGAGAGTCATGGATGACTTGCGCGTGAATTGGATTTAAGTGAGCAAGAATTGCTCGGCGTCATCCTCACTCTCTCGTCCAGGCTCTACTTTGACCAGTGGCTAGACATGGTCAAGACGACCGGAGTAGAGACTGGATGCATTGGATGACCAGGGCGTTCTACGTGTCATGCAGTGCTCTTTGCGTTCCACCACACATTGCTGGGGATAACCGTTCAGCCCGTTGATCAGCTAGTGATTCCTTCGCGCTGACCGACGAATTCCAGTCTTCACATGCATAGGCGACAAGCCTGATTCACCAGGGGTTTCAAGGCCCTTTTTGGTTACCCTCATCTGGTTTGGCCGGCCAGTCGAAGCCGTTTTCCAGGGGTGTGGCCTGCTGCGCACGATACATCTACTCGGAGCCATAGATGAGAGCAGGGTGCCAGGTGGGGACCAAAGGTGGGTGAACTGTTCCCAGAGGAACACGACATGTCCTCCTCACCAGAGGTGCTACCCCCCTCCCAGACCACCCCATAAAGTAAGTAATGTGAAAGTAATTTTAAACGAACGTGGCATAAAACACACGTAGACTGGAATGGAGGTGAAGTAAAAAAGGAAAATAATTTTTGTTGTCAAAATGAAAGAAGAACGAAATGAACGTTTAACTTGTGTAGGAAAAAAACGGAAGAAAAGTACAGAAGTAATTTAGAAAAAAAATAAAATTTATTAAACTTTTTTTTTTAAATAAATAAAACATCAACCAGTAAAACGAGGAAGTAAAATTACAACAACAACACCAATAAAAAAACAACAATAACCAATGTCAAAAACATTTTTCTTATCCCTTTTGCGAGAACTAATGCTTATAAGTAATAATAATAATAATGACATTTGTATAGCGCTGCCAACAAGCATAATGCAAGCTCAGAGCGCATTTAACATACAACTCAGAACACGGATACAATCTATAGGCTAAGAGATAAAAAAAAACACTAAATAATGATTAAAAACTTTACAAACATGGAACAAATCAAACAACCAAAACAAAATAACCGACCTAACATAAAAGTAAGACAGTAGGGCTCAAAGCATGTTAATTAAGATAAGTATTGAAATAATGAGTTTTTAATTTTTTTTTGAAGGAATCAATGGAGCTTGTTTGCCTGAGTTGAATGGGAAGTAGATTCCACACCTTCGGACCGGATACTGAGAAGGCTCTAAGGCCAACGGTCGTCAGAGAGAAACGGTGCTCTTCCAGAAGCGATGAGTTGGCAGAACGAAGTGTTCTTTGAGGGACATATGGTGTGATGAGTTCTTTGAGATAGGACGGAAACTCGTTATTAAAAATGCACTGATGGCAAAGTAGCGCCACTTTATACTCAATTCTGGCTTTCACGGGGAGCCAATGGAGCGAGCGAAGAAGGGCGGTTCCCGAGTCTCGCCTTGATTTGCGCATGACCAAGCGCGCAGTACTGGTCTGTATTCTCTGTAGCCTGGCGATTTTGTCTTCGGGCAGGCCGACTAGCAGGGAGTTACAATAGTCGATACGGGAAAGTATCAGAGCGACTGCCAGTGTCTTTGCAGATTCAGTGGACAAATAGGGACGTATTTGGCCCAGTCTACGCAACTGTAGATATAGACATCTGCACATATGAGATATATGTTGGTCGAAAGACAGCGTGGGATCCAGTAAAACACCAAGATTCTTCACTTTGTTAACAAAAGGCACCTGGCAGTTTATCACGGTGATGGACTCTGAACCGGTGAATTTGACCAAATTTCTCTTGGTTCCAATTCGGATTATCTCTGTTTTTTCCTCATTCATTTTAAGCCCATTTCTCCCCGACCACGAATAGACGTTGGCGATTGCACTACTGACCTTTTCAGCGAGTCTAGGGACATCAAGAGGGACCGCATGATCGTACAGTTGCGTGTCATCGGCGTAGAAGTGATACGAAATTTCGAACGGTTTGATGACCTGGCCGAGTGGATACACGTACATTGCAAACATCACTGGTCCTAGAACAGATCCTTGGGGCACTCCATATTTCAGCGTTGAAGGTGCCGAGAGGAACTCATCTATAGCAACACTTTGAGTGCGCTCAGACAGGTATGACCTAAACCAACGAAGAACACAGCCTGAGCAGCCAAATGTGGTTGCAAGCCTGTCAATCAGGATCTCATGGTCAAGAGTGTCAAAAGCGGCAGACAGGTCAAGCATTGCCAGAATAGACACATGACCCGAGTCCGATGTGCATAGTAGGTCGTTGACAACCCTGACCAATGCCGTCTCCGTGCTATGACTCTTTCGATAGGCGGACTGAAACTGCTCCAAGAGGCAATGCTGCTCCAAGTGAGGCAATAACTGTTTTAGCACAATGCGCTCCAAGACTTTCGAAAGGAATGGAAGGTTGGATACAGGCCGATAGTTTTTTAAGCACTCAGGATCGAGGCTAGGCTTCTTTAAGAGGGGCTTAACCAGTGCATTTTTCATTGATTGAGGCACAATACCTGAAGCTAATGAAGCATTCATCATCGTAGTGATCGAAGGTATTAGTTCGTTGATACAATCATTGAAGAGGGAGACAGGGATGGGATCGAGTTCGCAAGACGTTTTAGGCATCTTACTAATAATTTCCTTCACAGATGCTTCAGATACTGAGTGAAACTCAGTGAGGTGAGAACCCTGGAAGACTGGATCATTGTGGAGCAGACTTGTTTGATTGTCTAGGTCTTCCCTAATTTTCTTGATCCTGTCTGTGAAAAATTGATTAAAGGAGTCAGGGAGGTCGGCAGGTGGAATGGAACAAGGTAGTACAGGTTTACCTGCACCACCCAACATCTCTGTAGTTATTTTAAACAGCACCCGAGATGAGTCGGCGCTCTCAATCTTATTGCGAAGATGCATTGTCTTAGAATCTCGAATCAGACGATTGACATGGTTTTTCTTTTGTGTATACAAGTGTCGGTGCACTGTTAGACCGGTTTGCTTGTATTTTCTCTCAGCCTGACGGCGCAGTTTTTTCGCTACCTTGATCTCGTTTGACATCCATGGAGCCGATAATCGATCGGAGACTAATCGGGTTGTCAGAGGAGCATGAATGTCTAGCAGCTTTCTTAGGCAGGTGATATAGTGAGTGTATAAATCCGTCGAACCTGACTGCCGCAACAAGGCACTAATGTCAGACCTAAAATTATAAATGTTAATGTCTTTCATCTTTCTGGATTTGACTTTCCTCAACTGCTTTTTAGGCTTTAATAGGCATAGCTCAACGGATATGAGGAAGTGATCAGAGATTCCCCGATCGATCACGTTAAGGTCATTTATGAGATCACGTGCGTTTGTTATTATCCAATCAAGGGTATGACCCTTAACATGTGTAGGGACAGACACAATCTGTTCCAGATTTCGATCCAGGAGGGCTTTCCTTAACTTCTCCACATATAATTCTTTGCTACTGTCAAAATGTAGGTTGACATCACCGATAACAAAGAGGTCTCTGGTATAAATATAAAGATCTAACAGATCTTGAAATTCTTTAATAAACTTACTGGGTGTGAGTTTATTTTTCTTGCTCGGTGGTGGTCGGTAGAGGAAGACGATAGTTATCGTTCTACCGCTGAGGTTTAGTCGGACTTCGCACATGTCAAAGGTTATGAATGATGCACGGTTTGGATGGGTAGTTACATTTTTAATTAGACAATCTTTATATATTACGATTAAACCTCCACCTTTGCCTATCAGGCGAGGAATATTCAGCGATATAAAGCCTTTTGGTGTCAATTCGGAAATCCTAGGCTCGTCACCTTCCTCCCTGAACCATGTTTCACTCAAGAGCACTATATCGAAATTATCGTCCACTATTGTCTCGGCCAGCTCGAGGGTCTTGTTGCCGCATGACTGAGCATTTAGGTGCATAATCTTTACGTGTTTTTGGAGTGTAAGACAACAAGAAAAATGGGCGTGATGGGAACGATGGTGCCTGGTAGACGTTTGGGGCGAGCTTACAGAAATAGGCACATCATGATGGTAGGTGGCTTGTTGGTTAACATCGGGGATTACAGGTGTAATGCGATGAAGACGTCCAGCCCTAGTCCCGCGTCTCGTTGGTGGTCGACGCCCTATGCCAAGACAACGAATTATTTTAAAAACTTTGTTATCGACACGGGTATGGCGATCCGAGCATATTTTCCCAATACGACGTAGGAAGCTTTGATTCATTTTAAAAGTACTTAGAAAGATCAGAATAAACACAACACACAATAGAAATAGTGTGTCGTCAGAAATGTTTGTAAACACCGGTGTACTGGAGCGGAACGGGTAAACAATCAGACCAGTTGAAACCAGTTTTATGAAAAAGCTCAGTCCTGTTTTACAGTATTAATAGATTAATTAGAAGGTAAATTAAGTCATCAATCATTAGACTTATCCAGAAACACTAAAAAAATTACACTATTGTCAAGAGAAAATTTCCACGAATCCACTGGTATAAAAATTAACACTCTAAAGTGAACATAGAAGACATATAAAACACTCCAAGTAGAGAACGCAAAAACACACTGCTGCCTGCTGGCGCAACACGACATATTTCTCTTCCCAAGTGCTCTTCCCAAGTGGCATTCGGGCATGGAATGGGTTGCCTGAACAAAACCAGGCAAACACCAGTAACTTAGCATCAATTAAAATACACATGATCTAATTGCAAGACTATAGCTCAGACCACGGACGAGCGTAGGGCGCAATAATCTTCTTTACATAATATGGAAGGAGCGTCTGTAATATATTAGATAAGATAATGTTTAATGGAAGTAAAATTAAATAAACGTAAAGTCGTTACACAAACCTGCTGTTGTTGGTACCTACCAACATTACAAATGTAAAGGGGGTGGGAGGGCGTGGGGAGAGAATTGGGTGGACGTTAAATCACTAATGAAATGCAAATTGTCTCTCCTCCTCTCCTCCCTCTCAGCACCCCCTCTATAATGCCGCGGTCCACTTCGGGCCACCAAGTTAATGGCCATTGTGTGTTGGGTGGGTGGTGTGAGGGGGTCTAAGCATAATTGAGCAGCCAGTCGATCAGGACGCGACTGGTGATGAGACTTACAGAGTCGGACCAAGCGAGGGGGGGAGTACGTCTTCACCCCTCCCCATCCTCCCCCCTTTCTTCCAGCTAGTCCATTACTTTCATTCACAGGAACCCCCCCCCCCCCAACCTCTCCCCATCAGTCTCCTCACCACTATTAACTTTTTTTTTTGTTGTCTTTTCTCCAAAGGCCATTAGGTATAACTTACTGCTCGCCGTGTTTGGTCATTGTGGTCATTTCGTAAAGAGATAGGATGGGGAGGGGAGGGGGAAATGACAATTATCCTAATGTATGGTTCAATACATAGAAAAAGGAGGTGGAAAAAGAAAACACCTGGAGACACTTCATCATGCACTAGTTTATACATTATTTTGATTATCTTCCCATCATGCACTAGTTTATACATTATTTTGATTATCTTCCCATCATGCACTAGTTTATACATTATTTTGATTATCTTCCCATCATGCACTAGTTTATACATTATTTTGATTATCTTCCCATCATGCACTAGTTTATACATTATTTTGATTAGGCCTATCTTCCCATCATGCACTAGTTTATACATTATTTTAATTATCTTCCCATCATGCACTAGTTTATACATTATTTTGATTATCTTTCCATCATGCACTAGTTTATACATTATTTTGATTTGACTTTATTTTTGTGTTTTGCCCGTGTAATTTATCGCGAATAAATATTGCTCATTTCTCTCCCCCCCCCCTCCTTCCCTCTCTCTCTGTGTCTCACTATTGAATGTTAAATATTCATTATTTTATTTGGAGCCAGTAAGTGCACCCCCCCGCCCCATTGTGTGTATCCTCTGTATCTATCTTATGTATATGTCACTATCTCTATCTATCTTTTTTATCTGTCACTATCTGTATCTATCTCAATCTATTATCTAACAATCAATCTTTTCTTTCCTTATACCTGTCTATCTATATGTCCATCAATTCTGCCAAGCCTCCACCCAGTCACCTATCCATCCTTTAACCGATTAATCTGTACATCTTGTATATCAATTCAGCCACCCATACTGCCATTGACCTATCCATTCATGTATACACCCATACGTTCTTACATCCACATATGAATACATCCCCACATACACACAACCCATCCATCCACCAATACATCAAAACATCCATCAACCCCCCCCCCCCCCCATCCTTGCATCCATCCATACACCCATCCATACACCCACCCATCTTGTATAACACAATTTTCTCTCACATGGCATACTGACACACTAACATAAACGCACACAAACACACATACAAAACACACACATATGATATATAAATCACAGTAAATATTTTGGCAAGGGTTTATACGGCAACGGCATTTTCGGAAAGGATATTTTAAGTTAATCAAATTTACCGTTGCACAAATTACCGTTTTGATAGTTTTGCCGAAATTAAAACGTTGCCGTAATTTTACTTTACCAAAATTACCTTGCCGAAAATACCGTTGCCAAATTTACCCTTGCCGAATTTAAAGTATATATATATACAGGGTTAATGTGCCGTTTTACAGCATTTAAGACGTTGCCATAATTTGCACTAAGTGGCAAGGCTTGTAACACACACAAAAATGTGTTAATGCAAATAATCGTCTTCACCTCTAAAACACCTCTCTGCCTGTTTGATTTAATAAGCCATGGGAAATGCCACCACGTGAACTGAACCGAATCCTCCGAGTAAATCATGAAACTGAGCCACTATTGTAGTTGAGAATCCCTACATTTTTAAGAACGACAACTTCGCCAGCAGATTATTCTTTGCAATATGCAGAGGAAAATTAACCGTATATTTTTTTCTTAAACCGTGTTCAATTGAACACAACATATGCTTCTGTTCGTAATATGTTTAGTTTTTCTCGTGTTTGTTTATGAGTTGTATTTAATAGTAAAAAAAAACAACGTTTTGAATAGTGAACCGGAAATTAAACCTAAGTAGTGATTCCATTTGAAACAAAATGGCGGCGATCTAGAGTGTTATTCGTTAAGCATAAAAATTAAGTTATAGAACGTCGATTGCGTAGTCACATTATTTGTTAAACATTAGTTTTGTGATCCGCCTGTTCAGCAATTATTTTAACTTTATCATCTGTCGAATGTTTGACTGGCTACACAATCCCACTAGTATGTTTCGGCTTTGAATCTGAAGTTTTTTTTCATCATCCCTGTTGACCATCTAGAATAATCTAGATCTTATTTATAGTTCTACTTACTCTACTCTTTACTACTTTCATTACTTCTTAATTTTACTTTGTAGGCTACTTATTACTTTATTCCCTTACCCTTGTTCATACTTTACTTTTTACTTTACTCCCGATTACTTTATAATTTACTCTTTAGTTTACTTCTTACTTTTCTCTTACTTTACGTCCTGCTTTACGTCTTACTTAAAATAGTAATAGGCTTACTTCTTACTTACTGGTTACTCCACTCCTTATCTTTATATTGCATTAATAATACCCTCGTCAACACAGACCCAGAACCGCTGGGATTTACTGTTGCAGTAACTACCCCCCCCCCCCCTTCTTTTTTTTTCCCTTCCGAACGGCGCAGTAATTATTGTTTGATGTGTGGTGGTGGGGGGGGGGGGGGAGTGGACGACATTCTCGCTACGGAAAGTTGACGGCACACTGGTACTCTCGTAACGGGAGTAAAACGACACACCTCTACCGGAATAAGACGACACTCTAACGACGGGAAAATACACGACACTATCACGACTGAAATTCACGATACTCTCATGGCAGAAAGTAGTCGACACTCTCACCACGTGAAAAAGATGACACTCTAACGACGGGAAGAAGAAGACACTCTCTTTATTGAAAGAACAAGATACTCTCAAGGCGGGAAAAAGACTACACTCTCAATCGGGAAAAAAAAGACGACACTCTCAAGTCGACGGGAATTTTTGGCCACATTTTCACATACAAGAGAAACAAATTATTCAAACTGACCACGTGTCATATGAATATGACATCGTTGGTTGTAGGCCTGCCAACTGTGTCTGATTTCACCTAACAATTTAACCAGAGCCTCTTGCTTACATTTACATTATCTTCCAAATTTAAAGATGCTGATTGTGATATCTTCACACACACAAACACACATATATGTACAGTATCAACGTTAAAACGTAGCACTCGCCTCTCCAATAGGCTTACAACAAAAACATAACACATCCGGTTCTCGCGAATCACCGTTTGTGAGATTTCACCGAGACCCCGAGCGATCGCTAGAAGTACCCGAGTCCCCCACGAGCGATTTAACTAGCTAAAACCCTCCTCCACCTCCCCCCTCCCCTCGCAATGTACATGATCGCGCATACATAAAAAATGTCTCAATATTGAATACAAGAATTAAAAAAAAACAACAAGAAAAAACATAACTGATACAGTTTAAAAAAAAACACAATAACTAACGAAACAATTTGATGTAACAAAAAATATGAAGTTTTGTTTTAAATGTATCACTTACCTATATTTTTGTTCACCTTGCAGCTGGCGTGTTAACCAGAACCGTTAACATTTTTCCACATCACACATTTTTGAAATTGTACATACACATTTTTTGTTATCTCCCCTTGACTTCTGTGGTTGTTGTTGTTCTTTCCTTTTCATAAACAATTCAGAATTAGGTCAATAAAATACATTTATCCTCGAGACGAAATGTTTGAAATATCCTTCCAGGTTTTGGTGAAAACATGTGGCCATTTTTTTGTTTAACCAACAAGTTCCTCGTGTAGGTTTTGTTGTGGTTGTTAGTGGTGTTGTTATGTCTTGAGTCTTTTCTCCCTCGCTCTCCTGCTCGGTGGTTGTGCCGGATTTTTTAAAGCCAAGGCAGGGCAGAGCGTTTGGAGACGTATTTGTTGGTTTTAGTGTGAAACTGCAGATGTTGATAATGTTGCGTCGTCCACCTCCAGTGAATCACCCCCGTCTGCTGCCGTCGCAACCACCTTTTCAGCTCTCCGCATCTTCTCTCGTTCACTCTCTCTCTCTTTCTCCCCCCTTTCCCCATCTCTCTCTCCCTCTCACTTTTTTCTCTTTCTCCCACTCTCACGCGCGTTGAATCCTGCTCAAAAAAGTTTCGTGTGGCGGGGTGGAAAAAGGTAGGTGACTGGTGGTGGGAGGCTGTGTGGGGTGGAGAGACTGAAAGGGGGCGCGCGCTACAGCTAACCGCCTGTCCAGCGACCCAACGACGACATTGCGAACACCTCAAAAGCGACCAGGGAAGGAGGGCGTTACAGAACAGAGCAATGCCCGTTGGAGTTGGCGGCGTTGGCGCAGAATGGCGCTAGACGTTACGCTCTCGTGCCTACAAAAAAAAAATGTGCCAGGTTGTTACGAACGGATTCAACCTTTTTTGTTGCAGTTTTCTTCTTATTGGACGCATAAACGAGAAAGTTATATTTAAACACCATTTCGCGCGTGTAGCAACTTCTCTTTAAAAACCGCTACAAATTCTTTTCATTCATAACCTCTTGTGTAGAGTTTTTCTTTTTGTCTTATGGCCGCATTTTCTCTCGTATAAAAATTTCGTTTCTTCTTTTTTTTTTTTTAAAGTATTTCGTTTTAAATTACTTCAAAGTAATACGTAAACTTAAAAAAAAATTACTTAGTCATTAATAATGTGGATTGGAATATATTTCAATATTTGTATTTCGTAAATCTGGAATTTTCATTTTAGTTCCGTTGTTATTTTTTTTCCATCGAGTGATATATATATATATATATATATATAAGTAGATATTTCTATATGTGTTTATATTATCATACTTTGGTGTCAACACCTGGTCTGGTTGAGATAGACCGGTGACATGTAGTGTTCTCTGTCTGGAGCAGACGACACGCCAGGCTGCTTGTTTCAACAGTTACACACAAAAGACCCTGATTAAACTGTTGCGGCCATTGGATTTACGTCACAAGACGTCGGCAGTGCTTTCAGTAGGTCACGTTTTGTTTTTTAAAAACTAGGTCATCCTTAACACAGTGTGCTAAAGTGTGTTCTGTGTTCGTCTGTTGTGTGTAAAATTGGAGTCTTGTTAAAAAAAAAAAAGAATAATAATAATAGGCCTAATAATAATTTCATGTTTTGACAAAAGTAAAAAAAAAAAGAAGGTAGAGTCTCACTTTCAGACCACTTGCAGCCAGGGGCGAAGCCAGAAATTTTTTCCAGGGGGGGGGGGGGGGGCTGAACTTTTGCGTGACAAATTTTTACCAAATACCAGGGGGAAGGGGGGGGGGATGAACTTTCGCGTGACAAACATTTACCAAATTTTTATCGAATTTAGTACATATTAAAAAAAAAACCTGTTGAAAAAGATATTTTTTTTAAATTCCAGGGGGGGCTTAGCCCCCCTCAGCTCCCCCCTGTGGCTTCGCCCCTGCTTGCAGCACTCGTAATTTCCTGTAGCCATGTATACTAATTGATTGTGTGGCCAGCACAAAGCCGATCTAACTTTACCGCCATCATGGGGATTTGAATTAAAGTAACATCGATACAGCTATCTGAGCGCGCTGCCACTAGTGACTAGATCACCTTGCCCTCCCCCTCTCCCCCCCCCCCCTCCCCCACTTCCACACTTCTGTTCTGACAAGACATGCGGTCATTACCCGATCTCAATACCTGACACTGAGGATTTTAGTCGGATTATGCTTACCTGGGATCCCTACATTACTCTTCATTATGTGTCTGTGGAGGGTGTTAAGTCTTTTTGTTTGTTCTACAAGTATTCTTCTGTTGGTAGCCACTAGCCTGAATTCAATCCTCATTTAAGTCTGTTTGTTTGTTCTACAAGTATTCTTCTGTTGGTAGCCACTAGCCTGAATTCAATCCTCATTTAAGTCTGTTTGTTTGTTCTACAAGTATTCTTCTGTTGGTAGCCACTAGCCTGAATTCAATCCTCATTTAAGTCTGTTTGTTTGTTCTACAAGTATTCTTCTGTTGGTAGCCACTAGCCTGAATTCAATCCTCATTTAAGTCTGCCTCTGGTGATAGCATAGGACACGGCTTTGCGCCTTTTTCTTCTTTTATAAATATATTTTGGGCAGCGGTGTCACGGACAGAAGCGTAGCTAAACGAGGAAATCATATTCCACACTTTGGGGGGGGGGGGGCAGTAACTATTGACACGACCCCACCCCCCTCCCCGCACACACTAGAAGGCGAGACGGGATAATGTAAATAACCAGCATCACTATATTATCATCTGCTTAAGTTCTCAAGTCTGCGTTGCGTATAGTTCATGTAGACCCAACGTACATAATAAAAAAACAAGTGGTGAAGATTAGATAGAGGCCCTTTTTTAATAAAAACATACTTTCTTAAATAGAAATATAATTTACACGTTGTGGGTATTTTTAGTTTGCGCAGCCCACCCCTCTTACCCACTTTCAAATCAGAATCGGTTAAAGACCAAGTGAAGAGGTTTTTCTCAAAGGAACGAGATTTGGAAATAACCTCATACGGAGGTGACGTTTGAGAAAGGAAATAAATAAACAAAACTCGACGCTATAAATCTACATTTAACCATTTTCTTAAAAATAAGAACCGGGAAAAGATTCAAAACATGTGGTAATACATTCAAAACACGTGACAATATTCATTTTTCCTATTCGGAATCCTTTCTCTTACGTCACTTTCCTATGTTGCCGGAAATAAAAACATCTCAAATGGCTACGAGATTAGGATTTTTCCTCCGAAATACACACACATTTTAGTACAAATATTGAACTAATTACTTAAAATTTATCTTTGATATCTTGTATAAATGATTTTTTATTAACATTAACATTCAGATGCTGAATACACTATTTAATATCAAAATGAAATGTTAACTCAATTTTGATAAAAAAAAAGCTCTTCACTTGGTCTTTAACTTTTATAAGGGCTACCTCATATTTAGACGAAACGGGCTGTAGTGTCCAGGACGGGGGGGGGGGGGGGGGGGGGGAGGGGGGGCGCCTCGGACTGCTTTTATCTTTTCCAGTTCGAAACATTGTAGTAATCACCTCCGTGACGCGAGAAGTTCAATGTAAATGGCATGCACATCCACTGCGTGTTCTCTCATTAAGTTTATGTGCTTGTCGTGGGTGACTGTGTTGATAAAGTATGTACCGTACATGTTTGACGTTTGTGCTACAAACTTGAATGGCCACGCGTGAGAAACAGGATGGGAAGGTGGGAAGGCGGGGGTGAGGGCAGGGGTAATGGGTTACTGTTTCACTTGTTACAATTTCCAAGCTATTAACATTCCACTCTTTATGTTTGTCTATTTATTCTTTTTGTGTTAGAACGTTTTCAAAACAGTTCAGTTTTAAGAATCGACGTACGCGAAGGAAACTTTAGTAACTCAAGTTAATGTTTGTGTGTGAATAGACAGAGGGGGGGGGGGGCGATGCGGATGAATGCGCATTATCAGTGCCTGTGTCAGTGTGTGCGTGCGTGGGTGTGTGGGTGTTTGTGTATGTGCACTAGTCACTCTTATCCCGGTTGAGCTCATTTCTTTTGGAGTGTGCGCTTTCGGAATGAGCTGGGGGGGGGCGAGGGGGGGAGGCTGGGGCGCGGTATGAGAAGTAAGGGGGGATGGAGAGGAGGTCTGAACGTAAGCGTGTATGTGCGTGCGTGGGTGGGTGAGTGTAGGTGCTCGTAAGCAGGGGGCGCGTGTCTTTCAAAAAAACACCAACAGTAAACAACTACGATAGGAAAAAAAACAAAACATTTTAAAGAAAACAATAACACACACACACAATGCAACTGCTGATGCTACTGTAAGACCGATCTTATATGTAAGCCTTTATATAAAATATACTGGACGATCATTATGACTCTTGAAACGTTAGTTCAGGATTTAACGTGAAAATGGGTGGATTATGAGAGAGAGGGGGGGGGGGGCACCAAGATCCTGTTCAAGACTAGCCACTCCGCGGCATGCCAATAGGTTGTAATTGGATGTGCCCGAATAAAATTTTTTTTATTTTTTTTACGCATCTATTATTATATCCGTATCATAAAAATTCTGTGTTTTTTTTTATCATGCCCAATAGCCATTCTTGCCGTTTACCGTTTAAACTATCACAATATGACATATCTACATACCGTCTCTGACTGACATCTTTAGATTCTCTATGTTTCCATTCTCCACCCTCTATCTAAATCTGCCGTATCTAATCCCCGCGTCATCGTGATAGATAAACATGTCTAAATGTCATCTCTAGCAACCAAAATGCCACTGCCATCGCTGTTATCTGTAACGGCATGAAGCTAATGCCATCTCTTAATGCCACAGCTAAATACCACCGTCTTTAAATGTAAATAAGTTATCCGAAATGCTACTCGTTTTTTTATCATAAAAATAAGAATAATATATTAATACTATTTGTATAGCGCTGCCAACAAACATAATGTAAGCGTAGAGAGCATTTAACATACAACACAGAACACGGATACAATCTCTAGGTTAAGAAATATAAAGCTAATTGATTATTTAAAACTTTACAAACATAGGACAAATCAAATAAATGAAGCAATAACCAACCTAGCATATCCATAAGATCACGATAAAATGCCACTCTTGAATGTCACATGCAACGGCCACCTCTGAATGCCACATGCAACGGCCACCTCTAAATGCCACATGCAACGGCCACCTCTGAATGCCACATGCAACGGCCACCTCTGAATGCCACATGCAACTGTCATCTCTAAATGTCACATGCAAATGCCATTTCTGAATGCCATACATATAACTGCCAAAATGCCACATATGAATGGCGTCCCCCATAATATCACTCATACGCTCTGCTCATACATCTCACACTCCCTCTCTGTCCCCCGTTACATTTCCACCGATACATTTGGGCCCTTGAAGAAAAAAACCTGATCGATTCGAGCTCAAGGCACCCCCCGACTCCCCTGCTTCTGGGCCCTTTTATGGGAGGGGGTGGACAAGAGGCGGATCCATCCAACATGATATGACAATGACACCATCGGCAATACAACAAACAAAAACCAACAATGAAATTGAAACAAACACAACAAGAAAAAAAGGACGCAACAAGGAACCCTCAGACTATGGATTGGCTCGCGGCCCACGAGATCCCATGCACGTGCAACATATGCACACGACCTCGTCCTGTTATTGCCTACTCGTGCGTGCGTGCGTGCGTGTGTGTGTGTGACGCAGCGGTCACGAGGAAATGGGCCCGCGAGCTCACTGACATAGACAATTATTGCGACGAGCGACCATTTTTTGGTTAGTTTTAGTTTCGGGAAAGGGTGAAGGGGGGGGGGGCATTACCCGCCCATTGTCCCCTGGTATTGGTTGTGTTGCTTGAAATGGGCAGACACCAACAACATAATTATTGGGGGGGGGGGATTTGAAGCTAGAGCACCCTTTTATAAGATTTTTTTATAGTGCTATTGTTCCATTGCATTAACATTTGAAGAACAAAAACAACAACACGTGACCTACGCTTTGATAATATTTACAGTTAGAGGGTTGAAGGGGTACGGTTGGGAGGGGGAGGGGTTGAGAAGGGAGTAGGGGAGATGCAACTTCCGGTAAATGCTAAATAGACGTAGTCCACACGCTTACCCTTAATCGTAGCCCGTCACACCTGAATAAATGTTCACACCGGTAGTCGATAGGGTGGGTGGGGAGAGGGGGAGGAAGGGGGTTAGGGTGTGGATGACTAAACAATGGCGGCACTTAAAGAGGAGGAGATAGAACACACGACACACCGTGAGCACAGGTGAGCCAAATATTAATGGTCTTTGTATGCGAGCACACGCACGCATACACACACTTGCATGCAAATACAAGAGCTGTTCCCACTTCATTCTTAACAATCGCAAAAAAAAACACAACTCATCCACTTTTACAACACTTGTACATCCCGCCCCCCTCGCCACCCAACCCTTCCCCAGATTTATTTATTGTACTTTCAGCGAAGTAAAAAAAAAACAACAACAATAAAATTGTGAGCAGACAAATAAGTGAGGGGTGGGTGAAGTGAGGTGGGAAGGGGGGGGGGGTGGCAGGTAAAAGGCGGATTTCCGGAGACTAAATGGGAATTCAAACATCGGGATCTTTGAAATCTTTTTTTGTTGAAATCTACGCCGATGAGAGGCTTAATATGTGCGCAGCTTCGTGAGTATGTATATCTTACTCTATCTATAGGCTTACGATAGTTAAACACGGAAAGTGAGAGAGAGAGAGAGAGAGAAAGAGAGACAGGGTGAGAGAGAGAGAGACAGAGAGAGAGAGAGAGACAGAGAAATAAGAAATAGTAAAGAAAAGCTAAAATAGATTGAATCATATTGTTTAGTTTTTTTCAGGCGTGAAAGGTATTATTGGATTTTAAAACAAAAACAGTTTGGATAGTCGGGGCAGAAAGAGGGGAGGGATGGAGTGAAAAAAAAAAAAACAGAATGTAGAATATTTTTTTTTTTTTTTTTTTTTTTCTTTTTTTATTATTCTTTTTTTTTTGTTGTTGTTTTTGTCTTAACCTTTACAGTCCCGGGCGCGTATGTAGCGGAACTGAAAGAAGCATAGATAGAAGTAGGTCTGTACGGGAAGGGTTAAATGTTTCTGTGTGAATGGAAAACGTAGGTACCAGCAACTCAAATAATTCACTTTTAAGTAACTTAACAAGACTAGATTCTGACCACGAATGAGCGTAGGACGCAATAATCTTCTTTACAGAAGGAGCGCGTCTGTAATATATAAGATAAGAATTGACTTAAGATCATCATATTTTCACAATAATTCACAATGGAAAATGTCTCATCTCGTCGTCCCAACATCCGGGACATACGAAACGCTCTGTAGGGAAATGCGAGCTCCCTCCCGAGGACGCTAGTTTTGCGGCCTCCCAACACGAAGGTGTGAGCTTGATTCACGACACCGCCCCCCACACACCTTCACCCTTTTGTGCGCAAACCGCATTTTCGAATCTTCTTTTCTCATTTTGGTTTGTTTTTATGCTTGCCGATCCCCCCCCCCCCCCTTTTTTTTAAAAGAAGAAACTGGCGTGAGGACAGCTGACCCCAAGATTCCCTGTCTGTGTTGATAAGAAAAGGAAGCGGACATTACAGAAACGCGGTTAAATGAATATTTAACGCAGAGGCTAATTCGCTGCTCGCGCTTCACAAATGGCGCCAGCAATAATTTATAGAGTAATGAGGCTGTATGAAATGCATCGGCGCCCTCCCCCTCCATCCCTCCTTCTCTCACGTTCTTCCATCCATCACCCTCTTCTCCCAGAAGCACTCTCTGCGGAAGCCCATTTCTGTTTTCATATGCATTGCTCGTTTTTTTTTTTTGTTGACAGGAAGTAGAAATGTGTTGTTGTTATTGTTGTTTGTTTTTGTTTATCGTCTGCTTTCACACTCCAAATCTTCTCACGACATACAGAGCCAACCGTTAAGCAAGATGTCAGGGCTTCAGTTCTGTTGGCAGACGTAATGTTAGTCTCGACTGCCTTAATGCACGGGACCAATCGACTAAAGAAAACACTAGAATCTCCAAACATTCATGAATTTTGTATATATAGGCTATATATTTTTAAAAGTGTGGCGCCGTGTGACAGTGCGTTCGACTGGCGATCCGAAGGTTCTGGGCTCGAATCCTGGTGGAGGCTGGGATTTTTTCACGTGGCTTGAGGGTGTCTGCACAGCTCCGACGGGTACCTGACACTATTTGGGGTAAAGTAGAGCGGCTGGGCATTGTGGCCACAGAAACTGGTGAACGCAGCTTCACCGGTCCTATGATCAGTTTGGTCCGAAGGGTACTTTATTATACATTTATAAACATCCCAAGAAAGAAGATTTTTAAAAAGCAGTGATAATATATAAACATTTACATTCAAACTTTTTAAAAAATAAAATACTCAGAAAAATATAAATCGACCATTTGTTGTGTTCATAATAGAGTCTACAAGTTTAAAATGTTGTTGAAACATTTGTCGGATTTGGAGACTAGACTTAAGCCGCGGATAATGCGCGAGACGCGCTAATCTTCTCCACAGGCATGTTGTGTAAATTAAAAGATAAGCATAAGCCCAGAATGACAGTGTGACATGTAGTGAAATAGACGAAGCTGCCGAGGACTCAATGACAGGTAGCCTACACTGAAATTGGAAAAGGTGGGTGGGGGTGGGGTGGGGGGAATAAACACAGGTTCCAACAGAGATCGAAAAACGTCTCATAGTAAAAACTTTTCGTCTTCAATCGCCGTCTATTTGTAAAGCACTCACTACCAGTAAAGTCCCATTCGGACCAAATTGACCAAAGGGCCGGTGAAGCAGCGTTCACCAGTTTCTACTACCAAGTCCCAGGCCAGGATGCATCAAGGTAGACTTAACGCGTGGCACATCCGCCAACTCTTATCTGGAGATTAATCTGAAAGAAAATTACCCTCCCCCCCCTCCCCAATCCATTACAAGCTCCCCCCCCCCTCATTAATCTCCCATAGCTGCAAACGTCTAAATTTCAGTCTAAACGTTACACCTTCTGTCTGGAATTTAAAAACACCAACAGCGGCTGTTGAACAGGTAAATATAGTATAGTGATTCGATATTTCTGTTTTTATTTTTGACAGCTTTTTCATTCGGCCTCTCTGGCGTTTTAACGAATTTCTCTTGTGTGTTTGTGCTTGTAAAAAGAAAAATGTATCGCGACATCTTATTAACGTGTTATTGTTTTTTCGGGCTCCTATGACCAAACGCTTTTGTGTTACGTGTTACCAAATGATTCTTTTATTGACTTCAAACAAATGATGTAGAATAGATAAGGTCAGATTGCTTACAGCCCCCCCCCCCCCAATATGCCGAGGGCAGGCTTTAACTTCCGCTAGAGGGGGAGGAGCCGAACATCATTGGTCAGAACAGACAGGAGGTGTTTCAAAAGTTGTTAAAGGTCATTGCAATACAGCGAAAACTGCTCTAGATCTACTCTTCCACAATCACCGCACTAAAATTTTATGTTAGAAAATAAGAAAGATATTTCATTTAAAAGAATTCTTTCATACCACGGATGAGCGTCGGACGCAATAGTCTTCTTTATAGAAGGATCGTCTGTAATTATATAAGATAAAATAAGTAATTCTTCACGTCTGACGTTAAAAATGAATAGTTTTCCTTCGGCAACATCTTTTGGAAACGATTTTATCCCCTACGTCTTTTCTTACTCACGGAACAACCAGGAACGAAGCACATAGGCATGTTTTGTTATTAAATGAACGAATGGAACCGGAAGTGTTGGAATGCATTTACCTTTATAGGTTCACCATGCATACATAATCGTTAAGACCTGTCTACGGTAAGTATTAATGAACTGATTCAAATTAGTAATGGTATACAAACACATTACGCCCACCACTGGTCGATCTATCAATGTAGATCAGTGATATACCCCCTCTCCCACCTGAAGCGAGATGGCGCCATTTTCCATTTTTTTCGGATTTCATGAGCGATCTCTCTCTCTCTCTATATATATATATATATATATTCTACACCATATAGGAAACAGACAGAAAGAACTTGTTTGATCCTGTACCGGGTATTCTTGTTTACGTTGGATATACAATTTATATATATATACAAACTAAAAGATGATTTGTTAGTTGCAATTTCCTGTTTGGTTTAACATGCGTGCCTTAGACCTTGACCTTGATCCTTTCTTTCTTACGGAAAGCACAAGAAGTTGATTTCTGTATTGCCTAGGCCTAACTTAATGCCAAGTTGCGGAGTGGATGTTCCCTATTCGTGTCGTCTCTTTGTCCATTCTTTCCTTTGGTTTGTCCAGTGCTGACCCTTGAACTCTAGGACTGTCCTTTCACCCCACCTCTTTTTAAATACTGCCAGGTATGCTATCTATCTATCTATGTATCTATCTATGTATCTATCTATCTATTTATCTATCTATCTATCCATCTATTATCAATCTATTTATCAATCAATCAATCTTTCAATCTATCTACCAATCAATCAATCTCTCTGTCTGTCTTTCTGTCTATCTATCTATTTCTCAATCTATCTGTTTATAATTCTATCTATTATTATATCTATCTTTCTCGCTATCCAATCTATCTATATTTTAAAATAATATTTGATCTAATAATAGGTCTTGGTCTAGTTGAAATGTTGAAACTAGATTGGTTGAATATTTCAAAGTTTTCAATTCTTATTTTCTGACAGGATTTGTAAGAGTCAAAATGTATTATTATATTCAATTACAAATAACATACGATTTACGACCCCCCCCCCTGCCCCCTTATCATGGCTACGCCTCTGCCTATATAAAGTCTAAATGTGGATATGAATATGGAGTCTAAAGATGAACTATGAAAAACAGATACACATGTGAAATATATACATGACATAATATATACAAGTGTATCATTAATGAATATGAAATGAATGTGTAGAAAACACATAAGGAAATATGATATAACAAGGGGCCGTAAGCGAGTGTCTAAAACAAACAACAACATCCTAACCTATATACAAACACAAATTAAATATGTTATGACTAGTGGTGTCATCATCATGGCAAGATGTTTCGATTATATTTAAATATAACTTGAATTAATGCCGAAATATTTAAATAATAGAATTGTCTGATATGCATAATATACCGGTTCAACCGACCCAGCCTTGGGTTATGTAGTGATCAAATAACAACAAACACAGGTCCACAGTTTCTTGTGGGCAGGGGCAATGTGTGCTGCTAGGTGGGTGAGTTTGGTTTATTCTATTTAGGTGTGAGTTGAGTGCTAGACTATATGTCCTGTTCTCAACTGGAATAGTTGAGTGCTATATGTCCTGTTCTCAACTGGAATAGTTGAGTGCTATATGTCCTGTTCTCAACTGGAATAGTTGAGTGCTATATATCCAGTTCTCAACTGGAATATTGTTCTTTGCGGGGGAGGAACTTCATGCATATGGTATAAGAAAATGTGTTTTTGCCCTTATCAGGGTTCTCACACAGTCTGGAAAGTCTGGAATTTCAACAAAAAAATCAAGGCCTGGACAACCTTGAATATTGGCATTTTAGCCTGGAAAATTACCTGTCAGCCTGGAAATTTATGATAACAAAATTTATTATAAAAATCAAGGTCAGACAAAAAACGCCAATCCCATTTTTATATGCCATAAAAGTACACTGACCGAGCCTTAGATTAATACCCCATTCACGCCCTATTTAGGTCTCTTAGGGGGAGGATGTGTGACTATTTTGTGACCATTTTCCAAATACGTGATTGGTTTAATCTGCCAACTAGCTCGGCTGATATTTGCAATTTTATAGAATCAATTTTGTATTAAAATAACATTGATAACAATGACGTACGGTATACTTTTTGATATTATTATGTCATTGTAAATCTGAAGATGAAGATCGTAGGGCTTAGGGACAGTTTAGTAATTAAGTTATTAAATTCAATTTTCACATAAAATATTTCTATTAATAAGGCTTAGGGCAACTTACATTTAATTAAGCCTAGACTAGAATAAATTGATACAGATCTAAGGGAGATGGGCATAGGTAATATTGGGTGATAGGGTGAGGGGTGGGATCTTCAGCTATTATCAGTAAAAAGCAGGAAAAGGGGGGGGGGGGGCATTTATTTCTTCATTGACTTTTAATAGTTTTAGGGCTAAGGGGAATGAAGGTTGAGGGGAAGGGGTACAGAAAGGGACTATTGTCAGTAAAAATGGGAGGGGAGGGCATCATATTTTTTCAAGTACTGTCAATTAAAGCAGGAGAGATAGATGATGGGAAGGGGGAGATGGGGCTCACTTTGTTTTCTTCACCAACTCAAATTGTAAAATTTTAAAGGGATGGTGACCAATGGTGGTTGGGAGAAGGGAGACAATGTCAGTAAAAGTAGGAGATGGGTGGAAAAAGGATGGGGTGGGGGGTGAAGAGGGCTGTCAACTCATTTTATTTATTAACAGACTCTTATAATCTCTTTAGGAATAAGGTGCTACAATAAGAAATATTGAATTACATATCATATGGTAATATAGTAAATTTCAACGTGTTGCCTGGAATTTGGCTCTTACAGCCTTGAAATAGTCTGGAAACAGCTTTGAATTGTTTTTCAGAATAAATTTGAGAACCCTGCCTTATGTATTTTTTTAGCATTGTATTAGATTGTTTTTCTAGATAGAATTTTTTTTTTTAAGAATGTTATGAAAATATTTCTAGAGCGTCCTGTTAAGCGTATATCAATATTTTCTTTTAACAAAATTTGAATCAAAAAAAAGTCTTAGATATTACAATGAGCTCAAATACAACTCTTTTATTTGAAATTAGATCTAGACATTTTTTTTTCTAACTCTAATTTTAATTCTTTTATGTTTCAAACATTGATGAAAGATAAAGTGTGAAGTCAATTAAGGAAAATGGTTGCATAAAAATTTATGAACTAGCGGAGTTCGACGCTAGTGTCAACGAAAAGAGTAGGAAGTTGTAAGGTAATCCGTCGGACCGAATTGATCAGTTTCTGTGGCCACGGCATACTAATGGGATGTGTGGCCAGCACAATGGTCAGCCGCCTTTACTTTACCCCAACTAATGTCAGGTGCCCATCAGAGCTGGGTAGACTCAGGGACACCTTCCAGTCCTGGGAACAAAATCCTAGCCTTCACCAGGATTTGAACCCAGGACCTTCGGTATGTCAGTCGAACGCGATGCTCGGACACCGTGCCTCCCGTAGATAACACAGTATGACGTCACGGTCCTGGTTAAATACGTTCAATATTTGCTAGAAGCAGTTCTCCAAGCATTTACCCTTTTTTTTCTAAGCTTCACAGAAACAAATGTTTTTATTTTTAATGAATGTAGACATGTATTGACATTTTACTTGTCGAAGCTTGTCTGAATAATTTAAAGCAGAAAATGATTTCATCTCGACACCGCGGTGATTTCGGAACTCGACAATAGTCTCGCTAAACGTTTGAAGGCATTGTTTCTTTCTAGATAAGGTCATATGTGAAGTTAGTGACAATAACGTTTCATTATATCAGTATTACTTTTGTTTTTACATTTTTAGTAAGTAAGTAAAGTATCCTTCGGACCAAATTGATCCACGGGGCCGGTGAAGTAGCGTTCACCAGTTTCTGAGGCCACGGCATACTAGGTGATTGTGTGGCCAGCACAATGCACAGCTGCCTTTGCTCTACCCCAACTAAGGTCAGGTACACATCAGAGCTGGGTAGACTGAGCGACACCCTCCAGACCCCAGGGAAAACAATCGTAGTCTTCATCAGTATTCGAACCCGGGACCTTTGGTACGCCAGTCGATTAACTTAGCTTATCTGCGGACCCCAGGCGGCTCACTACATAATTTCAAGTGCTATGGATGAAAACTTTCACCAAAAGTTTCATTGTGGCGGCACGGTGGTCGCTCGGCGTCGCGGCAGAAGGTGCTGGGTTCGAATTCTAATAAAATGGTGTCCCGGCTCTCACATTAATTGGGGGGGGGGGGGGGTAAAAGGTTGGCCAAACAATCTCGTAGTGAAACTGGTGAACCTTGATTCACCCGGCCCCATGTATCATTTTTGTCGGGATACTAATTTTGTGTTTTGTTTGCAGGTGATTGTTTCGGGCAATTTATTCTTTGGGCTCTTCCCCCTTGTGTTAGTATCTGAATCTATCATGAACGTAACTGGCTATCGTCGCTCACTTTGTACAAAACAAAGACTTAAATATTCTTGCTGTCCACTTTCATTTCACATTAACTTTCAACTTTCCCGTTAGAGTTTGCCACATGCTCGGAGATGGAATTCAGATGCTGAGAAGCATTTTGCAGCCAAGGTTTGTATACCCCCCCCCCTCTCTTTCTCAGTCTCCCACAAGGTTTAGACGATCCTTTGTCTCTTTTTAATTCTGGGGTGGGGGGAGGGGTGCATGAGAGGAGTCCTTCTTGTATGTAATTAAATACATGTAAATGTATGCGTTTTGGAAAACCCTTTCCGAAATTAGAAACAAAATTCGCCACCGCTTGAGAAAATGAAAAAGTTTGATCTAAAATCTAAATAGATTACGATTTTCAAGACGCTGCGTGCCGTTAAACTTGTTATAAGGTGGGAGGGAAAATGGAGGGAGGGTGAAATACTGAAGGCGGAGAATGGGCGT
Source organism: Anisus vortex (assembly GCA_949126835.1). Classification (NCBI taxonomy): domain Eukaryota; kingdom Metazoa; phylum Mollusca; class Gastropoda; family Planorbidae; genus Anisus; species Anisus vortex. The sequence continues at coordinate 30,784,888 of OX421508.1, forward strand.
GATGGGGCGCCTGAGGCTGTAAAATATGTAGTGCCGTGATGGGGTGTGTGTGTAAGGGGGGGGGGGCGGTGAGTTCAATGATGTATCTTCCTAGTGGAGACAAATACAGTTCTATTTCTCCTTCTTGTATTATTTACCCAAGAGATACGCCCCTGTGTATTTATCTGGTCGATTCTATTGACACAGTTATATAACGGGGTGTGGGGCGGGGGAAACTAGGGTAAAGCAAGAAACATTGAAATAAAATAATGGAATATAACTTGAGTCAATAGAAGCTTACACGATATTGAATCGTAAACCTTAGGCTTTTTTGGAGCAAAAGATAGACAGAAAGACAAAGAAAGGAAAAAAAGAAACACAAACAAAGACAGACAGAATAAATCTTTACCAGGTTCTAGAAGATTCTAATTTTCGTTAGTTTGTGTCGCTGTGCTAGGGCGGGGGGGGGGGGGGTACCTGCCCGGGATGGGACGCGGGAGAAAAAACGTATTTTGTTGTTTATTTTGACTTTGTACAAAGCTATTCACTTGTTATTGTAAAGTATTGACCATAATGGAGGTACTAATAGAACACAGATCAAAAATAGTACTAACATTTCTTTTATCCTTCAGTGAAACTTTCTTTTTTTTTTATCATAACTTCGCATGCATGCCAAGAGCCAAGCCATTTTTCTTTTGCATTGATTATTTGTCAGTTCGTTTCATTAGAATGATGAGACTGACATTAGAGGGACTTCCTTGTACTGTAACATATGAATAATCTATAGTGCAGTCTATTGCTATTCGGTATTGTACTGTGGAACTATTGGCGACTGACTCGGTTGTTGTTTTAATGGGCCAACAAATGGATAAATTCATGAAATATATTATGCATTCTTCTGCTTCTTCGTTTTCTAGCCAGGCTGCAGAGCTGTTGGCTCCATTGCAGGCAATACTAGGCAAAGAAGTTTATATGTGTTTTTAACTGTTCTGTATTATTATAGTTTTGTGTTGTTATAGAGCAGGGGGTCTTAAACTCGAATGAAGGCATGTGCCATTTTATCAATTTAAGAGGTGTGTTAATGACCGCACCCCCCCCCCCAACAACCTGACCCTATTAAAAAAAACAATATTTTATTCATTATAACTCATTTTACTACTTATCACTAATAATATACCGATTTACAACCTATCAGTATTATTATTACAATTTATCATTATTATTAACAATAACATTTGATGTGTATCAGTACTAGCTGTCTGAATTTCACGAATAGTAAATTTTTTGTAAGCTTACTGGCGGGCCACAGAAACCCACTCGGTGGTCCGCGTCTTTGACATCCCTGTTGTTAAGTGTGTTTGTGTAGTGGTAGGTTGAGAGGGGCGATAATCCTTGTCTAAAATGTGATTAGCTTTGGGGCATTCTAGAATGATGTGGTCTACTGTTTCATGTGTTTGTGGACAGCGTTTGCAATTCGGTATGGGTCTGTTTTTATATTATGCCAAAACCATCGCTCATCTGGCTCGCAGTAGTGACCTGTTCTGGCTGCGCAAGAGGACCATTTATTGTTGGTGTGGAGAAAATTGTGAAGGGGGAGGGGCGGTGGATCAGCCATCGAAATCCAGATCTGTTCGATGACAATAGAAGATGAGTTTCTGCAGGTCGTGTCAGGTCTGAGTCAACGGTTTAAAAAAAAAAATATTTATAAATGTGTACATAAAGCCGACGACTCAGAGCTGAAAACTAGCCAAAACAAGCAATGGAAGGTTGTTTTCTGCAGATGTGGCCAGATATTCTAGACAGAAACAAGCCAAAATCTACTCTGGGAGCCAGCCAAAAAAAAAAGCGAATTTTTAATGGATTAGCATATCGGGACATTCTAAGGTGTTTGACTATTATAGCCATACAGTGATAATAATAATACGTTCATTTAAAAAGCGCTTTATGGGGCACGGTAGCCGAGCGGCAGCGCGTTCGACTGGCGACCCGAAGGTCCCGGATTCGAATCCTGGTGCAGGCTAGGATTTTTTTCCCGGGTCTGGAGGGTGTCCCTGAGTCTACCCAGCTCTGATGGGTACCTGACCTTAGTTGGGGTAAAGTAAAGGCGGCTGTGCATAGTGCTGGCCACACAATCACCTAGTATGCCGTGGCCACAAAAACTTGTGAACGCTGCTTCATCGGACCTATGGATCAAGTCGATCCGACGGGTACTTTACTTTTACTTACTACTTAAAAAGCGCTGTCAACAAACATAATGTAAGCTCAGAGCGTATTTAACATTTCAACAAAAACATGCATAGAACACCTATACAATTCTCTACGCTAATAAGTATAGGCCTATACTTTTTAAAATTACAACAAACATTTATCTATCTATATCTATTCTATCTATCTATAAATATCTATATTATCTATATATCTACAGGGTTCTCACACAGTCTGGAAAGTCTTGAAAAGTCTGGAGTTTCAAAAAAACAAATCAAGGCCTGGACAACCTTGAATATTGGCATTTTTGCCTGGAAAAATAGCACATCAGCCTGGAAATTTAACTAAATCTATATTTATATCTAAATTTATTATAAAAATCAAGGTCAGACAAAAAACGCCAACCCCATTTTTATACGCCATAAAAGCCCACTGATCGAGCCTTAGATTAAAAAAACCTCATTCACGTCATATTTAGGTCACTTAGGGGGATGAGACGTGTGACCATTTTCCAAATAACGTGTTCCAACAGCCTGGAATTTGGCTCTTATAGCCTTGAAATAGTCTGGAAACAGCCTTGAATTTTTTTTCAGAAAAAATGTGAGAACCCTGTATCTATATCTCTATATCCATCTATAAATCTATATATATGACAGAGCAAAATAATGTAGTATTTACCGACATAATCTACAAGTAAAACAGAAGGATTTTAAAAAAACATGTTTAAGGGAGGTAAATCTGAAAATAATGAGGGAATTTTACTTTTTTTTAAAGTATTGATACAATTTGTCTGTCTGAGCTGGATGGGGAGAAGATTCCAGACCTTTGGGCTAGATGTAGAGAAGGATCTAAGGCTCTAACGGTCGTCAAGGAGAAATGATCTCTACAGTATTCATACAGCAGGGTACCTTTCTGGACATTGAGTTAAAACAAAGACTGTCAATATCTTAAAGTTATAATGGTCATGTGAAAGTCTAAGTCTCGAAAACAAAAGTAATCTATATAATATAGTTGTCATAATTGCATACTTGTATATTACAGACGCTCCTTTTAAAAAGAAGATTATTGCGTCCTACGCTCATCCGTGGTCCGAGTCTAGTCTTGTATTTTTATTCAGAGACAGAGAGTGTAAGTGTGTTTGTGTGAAAGAGAGAGAGAGACAGACAGACAGAGTGAGTAAATGTGTTTGTGTGTGTGAGAGAGAGAGAGGTATAATCTTTCATTTGTCCATCTAAATGTCGGTTCTCCGCTTCTTGTATTTCATCTCATTTAGCCAGCAGTTACCCCCAAACGGAATTTTAAAAAACAAAACATAATTAAAACAAACAAACAAACGCTAAAAGATCATTTCAGCCACCTTTCTCCCCTTTCCCCACTAAACCTTTGAATTCATCTCCTCCACGCCCCACCGCCCCCTCTGCACCCCCTTTTAATACAACGTCTGTTTCAATTGGAAGTTGTTTTTGTACAAACTTTCACAGTTTTAGATTAAATTCCCCGTGAAATTTTGTGTGTGTTTTTAGTTTGTTTCTTTTTTTTTTAATGAAATCATTTTGTTCTGTCTGGTGTTGTTGTACATTTTGCTGGAGGGAGGGTTGGGGGGGGGGGGGTCAAAAAGAAAGTTTGTGTTTTTTAGGGTCCGGTAATAAAATAATCTTTTTCTTGTGTTTTTTTGTTTGTATTTGGCGTGTGTGTGTTTAATCTCACAAGTCCGTTTTTTTGTAGTTTATTTATTGCTTTACTTATGGGCTTTGTATTAATATCTATTTTTTCTCGTTGACTTTGTTGAATTCACACATTAGTTAGTGCAAATACAGAATGCACGAAAACACACATACTTGTCAATATTGATATAATTTATTTCATTTCTTGAAATTGAAAGAATAAAATAATTAATGCATTGGACCGCTTGTTTTGATATTTCTGCTTTTTGATAACTTGAAACACTTTAGTTTCGGAATTTCCGATCGCATTGCGTCCTCTGGACTTCCGCTTTAGAAATTCGCAATGATTTTCTCAATGGAAAATTAAGATTAAAGACCAAGTGAAGAGCTTTTTATCAAAATTGAGTTAACATTTGATTTTGATAGTAAATAGTGTATTCAGTATCTGAATGTTAAAAAAAACATTTATACAAAATATCAAAGATACATTTTAAGTAATTAGGTCAATATTTGCACTTAAATGTGTGTGTTTTTCGGAAGATTACTCCAAATCTCGTAGCCATTTGAGATGTTTTTATTTCCGGCAATATAGGAAAGTGACGTAACATAAAGGATTCCGACTAGGAAAAATGAATATTGTCACGTGTTTTGAATCTATTGCCACATGTTTTGAATCTTTTCCCGGTTCTTATTTTTAACAAAATAGTTAAATATAGATTTATAGCGTCTATTTTTATTTATTTATTTCCCTTGTGATACGTCACTGCCGTATGAGGCTATTCCAAATCTCGTTCCTTTGAGAAAAACCTCTTCACTTGGTCTTTAAAATCGAAATTTGTATACAACGGAAACCTTTATTGCAATTTAAAATCGAAAGTTTTATACAGCGAAAACCTTTATTGCAATTTAAAATCGAAGTTGTATACAGCGAAAACCTTTATTGCAATCGTAGGAGCGTAGAAGTTATTTAAGAAAGCCTTATTTTGTGCACGGGGAAAAACAACATATAAGCTTTAAAAATAGAGCAAGCTTTCGATCTTATTATAGTCTTTGATTTAACATAAGCACACAAAAAAAACAGCTTTCAAAAGTATTTTTATATGTGTTGACGAGGGAGTCACGCTTGTGGGCCTAGTTTCGACTCGATGGGATGACGGAAAGTGGGTGAACTTTTGATTTCACCAGCGGAAGGGAAACAAAAAGACACAGGAGAGTAAGCTTAATAAAACTCGATTTAAAACTATGGAAATTATCAACAATTCTCATAGCTATGTGACTTTAAATTGAGAATATAATATAGATCTACCATATAATAATGTAACAAGTTCTTTTTAAAAAGTAAAAAAGTAATCGCATCGGACCAAACTGTATTATGTATAGAATTATTATGATTCGGACATTTGTATAGATTAGTATGTATTATAGACTCATAGTCCGTTAATTTGTGTCTTAAAAGTAATAAGTAAAGTATCCCGTTGGACCAAATTGATCCAAGGGCCGGTGGAGCAGCAGGGGATTGTATGGCCAGCACATTGTCCAGCTGCTTTTAGTTTAGGCCAACTAAAGCCAGGTACCCATCAGAGCTGGGAAGACTCAGGGACACCCTCTAGACCCGGGGAACAAATCCTAGCCCTTCACCAGGATTCGAACCCAGGACCTTGAGCACGCCATCCAAACACGCTGCCAATCGGCCACCGTAAATTCTTCTACTGTCACGATTTCACCGATCTTTTACTTTTGCGTATGCCAATACCCTCCCCCTCCCTCCCTTATTTTTTCAATAAAGTACCAGACGGTATTGAAGTTATATTTCAGTGTAGTTTTTAAAAATCGCCACCTAAATCTCAGATTAAATGTATAAAGTGCCCAGAGTATTAACCCATTTTATATTCAAATACTAGGTTTGGATTCTGGATTTTCATTTTAATTCATTCCATCTGTTGTTTTTTTTTTTGTTGTTTTTTTTAAGATTTTCATTTGCTGATCTATCAATAATTTGACATCAAACGCTCTACAAATTGTTTACTCTATTTCGATAAACGAAATGTAGACCCCCTTTCAAATCAGCTTTTACCCCAGAACAAATGCTATCCCCTCTCTATATATTATATATACTAGCAAAAATTCCCTGCCTTGCACGGGGCAACCATTAACCTACGCTGTTATTACAGATAAAATAATAAAAAAGATAATTCCCCCAAGGAGACTCGAACCCATGCCACCTAGGGACTCTAACTACTTTTCTACAGAATGGGGTGGGGTGGCCGAGCGGTAGCGGCACCGAAGGTCCCGGGTTCGAATCCTGGTAAAGACTAGGCTTTTTTTCCCCCAGGTCAGGAAAGTGTCCCTGAGTCAACCCAGCTCTGATGGGTACCTGACCTTAGTTCTGGTAAAGTAAAGGCGGCTGTGCATTGTGCTGGCCCCACAATCACCCAATATGCCGTGGCCACAGATACTGGTAAACGGTGCTTCACCGACGCTATGATCAATTTGGTCCCGAAGGGTACTTTACTTTTTCTAAGGAATACACACACGAGCACATAAAATCGCAAAAGTTAAATAAATCTGCGGCGAAAAAGTCACGTGTCCTTATATTGACCAATGGACATCGAAATTGACACACACATCCAACTTCATATATCTATATTTAGACCAAAGTGTCAGCGTAAGAATACTACAAAACTGGACAAGACGAAACTTCAGACGTCGGCCCTTCCGGCCTCGCTTTCATGGGAAAATTCAGGACTTGACCGGAAATGTGATCGGACAGATAAAAGTCTATGGGATATGAATGCTTGATTTTGCATTCATTGGAGAGATAAGCCCTTTCAAAGATACTGGAGTTATTCCCCAGTTAGGAGAGGCTTTACCCGTTTGATCCAGGTTTAAGCCTAGGGAATTTTATATTCATCTTGTTCAGAATTTGTCCTTATTTAAATGTGTTTTTTTTATATATAAATAGGATGCGGGACAAGCCTTAGCCATTTGGTGTATATTATTATTTGTAATCCGAGTGTATAGGAATATTTGTCTCTGTCTTTTTAGGTTAGGTTCTCTGTTTGCTTGCATATCTATTTTTTTTAAATCTATATATATAAGTATCAGAAACATACTAAGAGATTGTTTGGCCAGCACAATGTCCAACCGCCCATACATATTCTAAACACTCTCTGTTTCTGTCTCTCTTTCTTTATATATATATATCACTGTTTAACTCTTTCTCTCCCAGTCTCTCTATCTATGCTTCTCTCTTTCTATGTATCTCTCAGTCTCTCTCTCTCTCTCTCTCTCTCTCTCTCTTTGTCTCTTTCTCTATCTTATCAATCGCCTGTTCGCTCATTTCCTCAACCGTTTATGAGTACTTTCACTTGCTCATTATATTCCCTCGCTCGATCCAACACTGCAACAAGAACTAAAAATACAACTACAATAAAAAAAAAGCATAATGTTTTCCATAGGCAGATCATGTCGCTTAAACACAAGAAACCCCCGAGGCGCTTTCTCTCTGCACTGCACATTTACCTACCACACCCACGCCCCACCCCTCCCCTTTAGCGAATAAAAAATGTTATCCATTCTCTGGTCTCCTCCCCCCTCCACACACTCCCCCTCCCACCCCCAGGGAGTTTGTCCATGTAGAACTGTAACAGTGTTGGCACGTGGAAATAAAAAGAGGCCCGTAGTTGTCGTGGGTAATATGGCTACAAATTCTCACAAGTGTCAGGCATTTGTAGGTAAAATTACGTGCATGTGCTGTAACAGACTTTGACAACTGAGATGGCAATTTGTCATTTTTACATTTTTGACTGTCTGTTTGCCTTATTCAAAATGTATATACATATATAAATATATATATCGTCTATCATTTACCTATTTATCTATATGTCTTATCATCAATTTATATATATATCTATCTATATCTAAATCTATATCTTTATCTATATCTTGATCTCTATATTTATAATTATATCTATCAGTCTTTATCTATATATCTATCATCTATATCTATCAGCTATCTAAAATTACATCAACCTATTATCTATCATCTTCTTCTTCATATTACTGTGGAGACCCCGTTAGTACAGAGGAAAGAGTCCACAATTTAACTACACATAAAAATAAGAAAAACATCACAAACAACAATTATGAACAGATGACAGAGTGTCACCTTAGGTTTTTAGTCCAGCCCTTCAGTGAAGGTTTATAAAGCCGGCACAGTATGGGCAGTGATGGAGGCCTGGTCCAGGGTGTTCCACAGAACACTATATCTATCTATCTAGCTAGCTAGCTAGCTTTATCTATCTTTGTATCTGTATCTATCTATCAGCTACGTATTTCTATACATATACCATCTATCGATATCTATATATCTGTTTATCTATGAGGTCTATCTTTGTATGTCTAACTATATATCTATCTATAAATATATGTATAATGTGTGTGTGTGGTTTTTAAAAAAGTCGTTTAATGTAGTCCAAAGTACTTTCTGGCTTTCTTACTCACACTATTGACCAGTTTGGTGTTGTTGTTTTTTTTGTTGTTTTTGTTTGTTTGTTGTTTATTTCAAACTTTTGGCATTTTACCCAGAAAATTGCTTGGAAATTGCATTAAAGGCGCTCACGGTGATATATTATTCTGTGGTAAATTAAATTTTGTCCGAAAAGAGAAAAAAATTTTTCATAAAAAATGACAAGTAAGCTTAGAGTCTATGTGATGTTTATTCAAATAGAAGTTAACTACACATTCGCTTCAACTGGAGTCGTTTTGGGATTTAGAGCAATGGAAGAAACTGGGATTTAGAGCAATGGAAGAAACTGGGATTTAGAGCAATGGAAGAAACTGGGATTTAGAGCAATGGAAGAAACTGGGATTTAGAACAATGGAAGAAACTGGGATTTAGAGCAATGGAAGAAACTGGGATTTAGAGCAATGGAAGAAACTGGAATTTAGAACAGTGGAAGAAACTGGGATTTAGAACAATGGAAGAAACTGGGATTTAGAACAATGGAAGAAACTGGGATTTAGAACAATGGAAGAAACTGGGATTTAGAGCAATGGAAGAAACTGGGATTTAGAACAATGGAAGAAACTGGGATTTAGAGCAATGGAAGAAACTGGGATTTAGAGCAATGGAAGAAACTGGGATTTAGAACAATGGGAGAAACTCTATCTATAAAATCCTGTATACAAAATGTTACCCCCTCCTCTCGTCCTCCTCCCAACCTGATATTTGCACCATTAGCTTCATCTCACATTTCCTGAGTCGAAATGTCGTTGACCGCACACATTCTTCCCCATAACACGCGCCTTTGAAATTAACTTCCGCGCGCCACATGGTACCGAGGACTTCCGATACGTACAACTAGAACGCGCATACAATTTTTCTCTTTGAGGTTTTGGCAGTTTGGGATGGGGGGGGGGGAGGGGGGGCAGCAGTGTGTGATGTAATCCCTGCCTTTCGGTCATCCTCGAGTTGCAATTAGCACAGGTGGCAGAGCCGGGAGGAGAGGGACGATCCTTGCAGGTGGACGCGAAACTCCGGCAGTTAAAATTCACACAGGCCACCTGACGGAAAAAAATTTTTTTTTGTGTTTTTGTGGATTTGTTTTCAACCATTAGCCATTGCTTAATGTGAGCCCATTAGAAACGTAATTACACACAACAACCCCCAGAAGTCGTAAACATCTGCTGTACAGCTTGAGCACGCGCGCCTATTATACTGTTGCTATTATGGCTCTTATTATTTAGCTGTTGTATTTTTTAGTTTGTTTTTCTTACGTGATAGCTTCTAATGGAATTCCTTAGAGCAGGCATAAACATAGATCTGTGTTTTTTCTCTGGCTTTTTTAAAAAATTGTATATGTTGTCGCGGTTTAAAATGGACATTTGATATCAATCACAATTGACACATTTAAACATAAAAGATGACCTTTTTTAGTTTCGCTCTTTAAAGTTTTTCATTGTATTGAAGTTTTCACTATAACTATTGTAATCAATAGAATTCCTTTGTAAAAAAAATGTTTTGATAAGATTTATTTGTTCATGTAGGCAAGGTAAGGGTTTGTATGGCGTTTTAAAGGGTTTGTTTGTTTGTTTTGGCATATTGTAGGGTTGCTTGGTTTGTATTGGCTTTTTGTAGAGATTATTGCTTGATATATCTTCGTTGTCAGGCGCAAACTGGACAAGTCCGTAATAGCAATTTTTTCAGGAGAAGCAAAAAACTGCATAGATCGAAAAACCAATCAACGTAGACGTTTTTAATAAGAAATAAAATTGTAGAAAATCTATTGGACAATACTACAAGATATTTTTAGACATCATGTGGGATATCCCAAGGAGCATTTTGGTAAAAAAAAATTAATTGAAAATTTCCGACTTGGCCGGTTTGCGCCTGACAACGACGATATGTCAATGGCTTAGTTTATGTTTCATTATTGTGTATAGGCCTGTTGTAGCGTTAATTGTTCTGTCAGGCTTATAATGCGTTTTAGTCCTATTGCCAAGTTTTATGGTCTTTTTAGGGCCTCTTGGCAGGTCTGAATAGGCCTATTGCTAGGTCTACATAAACTTACTGCCAGTTCTATATATAGGCCTGTTTTTAGGTCTCTAGTGGTCCATTTTCAGGTCTACATAGGTCTTATGACAGGTCTGTATTGAGTATTGGTCTATTGCAAGGCTAATTGCTCTGTATAGCCCTGTTTTTAGTTTTTTTTTTAGTCCTTTTGGCCAGGTCTGTATAGGCCTATTTGCCAGGTCTTACAGGCCTACTGTCAGGTCTGTATAGTGATATTTTTCAGGTCTGTGTAGGCCTATTTACCAGTGTCTGTAGAGTCCTATTTGCCAGGTCTTACAGGCCTACTGTCAGGTCTGTATAGTGATATTTTTCAGGTCTGTGTAGGCCTATTTACCAGTGTCTGTAGAGTCCTATTTGCCAGGTCTGTACAGGCCTACTGTCAGGTCTGTATAGTGATATTTTTCAGGTCTGTGTAGGCCTATTTACCAGTGTCTGTAGAGTCCTATTTGCCAGGTCTGTACAGGCCTACTGTCAGGTCTGTATAGTGATATTTTTCAGGTCTGTGTAGGCCTATTTACCAGTGTCTGTAGAGTCCTATTTGCCAGGTCTGTACAGGCCTACTGTCAGGTCTGTATAGTGATATTTTTCAGGTCTGTGTAGGCCTATTTACCAGTGTCTGTAGAGTCCTATTTGCCAGGTCTGTACAGGCCTACTGTCAGGTCTGTATAGTGATATTTTTCAGGTCTGTGTAGGCCTATTTACCAGTGTCTGTAGAGTCCTATTTGCCAGGTCTGTACAGGCCTACTGTCAGGTCTGTATAGTGATATTTTTCAGGTCTGTGTAGGCCTATTTACCAGTGTCTGTAGAGTCCTATTTGCCAGGTCTGTACAGGCCTACTGTCAGGTCTGTATAGTGATATTTTTCAGGTCTGTGTAGGCCTATTTACCAGTGTCTGTAGAGTCCTATTTGCCAGGTCTGTACAGGCCTACTGTCAGGTCTGTATAGTGATATTTTTCAGGTCTGTGTAGGCCTACTGTCAGGTCTGTATAGTGATATTTTTTAGGTCTGTGTAGGCCTATTTACCAGTGTCTGTAGAGTCCTATTTGCCAGGTCTGTACAGGCCTACTGTCAGGTCTGTATAGTGATATTTTTCAGGTCTGTACAGGCCTACTGTCAGGTCTGTATAGTGATATTTTTCAGGTCTGTACAGGCCTACTGTCAGGTCTGTATAGTGATATTTTTCAGGTCTGTGTAGGCCTATTGTAGTTTAAATACTGGTAATAAACAACGACTTGACCTTTTCTCATTCGGTTTGTTTCATTTTTTTGTTTGTCTTTTTTTTCATTTCGTTTTTTTACATTATAGTTTTTAATGTTACATATCGGCAGGGCTATGAACTCAAGCTCTCTTACTCACACATATTTTGACCTTTTGTCGTTCTCTCCCCCCCCCCCCCCCCCCCCACCCCTGACTGACTCTTATGCCATTTAGCTAGCGGTGTCACGATCATGGCTGTCTAGCTTGCCTGACCGACTAAAACGGTGGTGGCTTTTTTTAATATATATATATAGTGTTGTAGTTTTTTTAAGTGTGTGTTTGTGTGTTGGTGTTTGTATGTGTTAGGGTTAGCGTTAATGTATGAGTTTGAGAACGAGAGAGAAAACTAAACCAATAAGACGTGCCATTGTTGGCAAAAAGTAATTTCTTATTGGACAGAACGAATAATACATCAATGACAATGTGGGTTCCTTTCTTGACAATATTGCACCACCGTTTCTGGATTTGTCTTGTGTTTAGTTATTGTTGACGTTGCTTTTTTTTTGGTCAACATTCTAGCATTCAATTCCCCCCCCCCTACTTTGCGTTAAGCCTTAAGTTAAGGTGTGCTGTTTGAATGTCACGCAATATATATTTGTTATTAAATCATAATTCTTTAATGTAGTTTTTGTGCTGTTTTAATTTATTGACATCTGTGTGCAAGAAAACATTCCGTAAAAAAAACATATCAGGCCTGAATAAAACATCTGTTTTTGAGGTTGTACGGAAAATACCGTCTTAAAGAATTTGTTTTTATATATAAATACAGATATAACATGAACAAGGTACAGAAGAGTGCCAGCATAAAATATTAAGATTTCCGGTTCGAACCCTTGAAAAGGGTTAAAATATGTATTCTAAATCTTTTATGCTCACTAGAGGCCGACCGAAATTGGGTTTCGCTATCGGTTTCGGCGCCGAAAGTAGTCAAATGGCCCCTTTCGGTATCGGCCAAAACAAAAAAAGATTACTTTTCGGTTTGATTTCGGTTTTTACGGAAACTGATCTGATATTGACTTTCGGTCATCAACCGAATATGTATTGTAACTTTTTAAAATTCAGACTGCAACGCTAGTGCTAGCAATTTCGGTTTATCTTTCGGTTTTGGCCGAACGTGCAGTTAAACGTTCGGTTTCGTCCGAAAGTCAATTTATAACTTTCGGTACGGTTTCGTTTTCGGCCGAAACCAAGAATTCGCTTTCGGTTGGCCTTTAACGCTCATCATGCCGCGAAAGGCTTTTGAGACCCCTGTTGACAACAGAATCCCTTACTACTTACTACAACTGTTGCACTGTGCCTCACTACATTCATAGACTTAATGGTCTGTTAATGTGACTCCACTACGCAGAGTGCAATGTTCATTACGCATCAGCGGGTTCGACTGGCGCACCGAAGGTCCTGGGTTCGAATCCTGGCGAAGGCTAGGATTTGTTCTCGGCTCTGGAGTTGTGTCCCTGAGTCTACCCAGCTCTGACTTTAGTTGGAGTAAAGTAAAGACGCCTGGGCATTGTACTGGCCACGCAATCCCTTATTATGCCGTGGACACAGAAAGTGGTGAACGCTGCTTCACCGGCCTTATGGATCAATTCAATCCTCAGGATACTTTTACTTTTATATTACATATACTGCATATATTATATTTTTAATCAAATAATTTATAACATTCAGTTCATTCATAAATGCGCGCCCGTCAAAACCCTTTTGCGTGTTTGTTAACAACCGTGTTACTGAAACAATTTTCTGAAGATATTTTCATCCTGTCAGAGTTTTGTCCACACAAGAAAAAAGAATTTTTGGACCATTTTAAAAAAAGTCAGAAATTGTGAAATTCTATTTTCTAGTTGACTTGTTCAGACGGCACTCAGGCATCACTCGACGACCGGCTCGCCATTTAATCAATTTTTACGACTTGGACTAGACTGGCCCTAAAGATTGCTTCCGGTTCTAGATTCTGATATTGCTGTCCATATTGGTGACTATGAGAACACCATTTAAATCATCGCCGGTTTCTTTTCTTTCTCGTGTGTTCGTGTGTTCTTGTGTTCTTTTAAAAAAAGAAAGAACCGAAAAGTATAAGGAAAGATTTGTTTGATTCTGATTGGTTCATGGGTGTTCTAAATTTAGCTACACCCACGTGACTATTAGTTTTGACGGATTGTCTTGTGTAATGATAGTTTCTTCTAGATCTAAATTGCTTGAAAAAAAAACAGAAAGAAGTAAACGACGCGGAAAATTAGAGTATCTAATTAGATAATATTTATTTTAACAGCCTGACAGAGTGCGTCTGATATAATTATCATTTTTTTCGTTGCGTGTAAAATATGAACACTCTTCTTCTTCTATTAGGCCAGTCTGCAGAGCTGTTCGCTATCTTGCAGTCAATGCCAGACAAACATTTTGCATGCGTTTTTTGAAATTCTAGTTGTTCTGTATTGCTGTAGACTGTAGACTATATAATGTGATGGTAATGGCATGTTGCAAAGAGAGGGGCAGGTGGTTAGTGTGTGTATGAGGTTGGTTAGCTTTGGGGGAATTCAAGCAGGAAGTGGTCTACTGTGACTTGTGGGTGGGCGGCAGTGTCTGCAGTTGGGTGGGTGTTTGTTTAATTTAGGTGTGAGTTGAGTGCTATATTAATATCTCCTGTTCTCAGCCGGAATATGGTGCATTGTTCTTTGCCCCGAGAGAGAGGGGGTGAGCTTATATGTTGTCTTGTTTTTTTTTTTTTTTGGCTTGTTCCTTTCTCTGTATATTTAAAATTTGATGGAAGGTGCCGCCACGCGCATAATGCTGTAATTCGCTTGTAGGTCTACGGGCAATAATTTGTTGAGAGATGCATTAAAAAGCCAACGGGAGATATTTATGGGCCAATGTTTTGAAATCAATACCTAGACTCTATACACGTAGAATTATTGTTTTTTTTTTACTCGGAGCTGCTTTATTTTGGACAGAAAACCTTAATTTGTGTCACGCCTTTAGTTTGTCTAGGAGGGATACTATGCCATGGGGCGCCCTGGTCTAGCGGTACGTCGATGGCTGACTCATTCCGAAAGTCTCCGGTTCAAATTATGATACACACAAAAGCACTGTGCTGCTGGCTAAACTAACCTCTATGCTAAATGTATATACGTAAAGAACCCTTCGGACCACACTGATCATAGCATCGTTCACCAGTTTCTGTGGCCACGGCATACTAGGGGATGTGTGGCCAGCACAATGCCCAGCCGTCTTTTCTTTACCCCAACTAATGTCAGGTACCCATCAGAGCTGGGTAGACTCAAGTCCCAGAATTTTCGGATCGCCACTCGAGCGCGCTGCCGTTTGGGCACCGTGCCCCATATGCTAAATGTATATACCTTGATTGTATGATCTTCCTGTCGACTAGTGCAGGGGTCGGCAACATTTTGCACATAGAGTGCCAAAGCATGTTTTCTAAGTCAATCAGGCGTGCCATCAGCCTAAAAGTCATCCTGCTCTGGCACTCAATTTTTCTTGCAGAAAAACTTGAATTGTCTTTTTAAGGTCTTCCGCGCGCCATCGAATACCGCTTTGCGTGCCAAGTCTGGTACGCGTATCGTATGTTGCTGACCCCTGAAAACGTATTTTGTTTTTGCTTGGAGAATTTTAAATGTAATTTTTCTTCTGTTTGGTTTCAACAGCTGAAGAGAAACCTTCATCATTATTTGGTTTGAGGACACGTAACAAACTGGAGTTAAGGAGCTCTTTCTCAGAGGTAAGTCTCGTATCAATCTATTTATCTGATCTATATATATCTATAGATCCCCCCCAAATCTACTATATATCTATCTCTATCTATCTATCTATCTAGCTCTCTCTCTCTATATATATCTATCTATCTATATATCTATCTATCTATATATCTATCTATCTATATATCTATCTATCTATATATCTATCTATATATCTATCTACTATCTATCTATCTATCTATCTATATATCTATCTATCTATATATCTATCTATCTATATATCTATCTATATATCTATCTACTATCTATATATCTATCTATCTATATAATCTATCTATCTATATATCTATCTATCTATATATCTATCTATCTATATATCTATCTATCTATATATCTATCTATATATCTATCTATATATCTATCTACTATCTATCTATCTATCTATCTATCTGTCTGCCCACCTTCTGGGTTCTTGAACTGATGGCTGGCTCATCCACCCATTAATTCGCCAATCCAAGGGTCCGTCCGTTCGTCTTTCAGTCTATCTCTCTCTCTATATATATATGCCTCTTCGGTTGGATCATAAAGGTAAAAAAAAAATAGTTTATTGACTGTAGTGTTAAGACGTGGAAAATCTCATTTAGGCTGATATTTTGCGATTGAAAAAAACCCAATCCAAATGAACACGATGAAGAATAACGACACAATAAGAGCCGTGATAGTAAACCCTCCGCCGTACTGTTTGTCCAGGCCGTACATCCCTATATAACAATGCACAACAGATAATATGTCATCTGTTCCTATGTCAACATCTTTGCAAACACACACGTGAGTTTTGTTCACACGCAGATGAATATGGTGAACTTTTTCCCACAGCACTGGGCTAGCTCAATGTTAAGTAATCAGCTTATTATCTCCTTTTGGTTTTGTTATTGTGTTATTGTGTTTTTTTTCCTAAAGACACATTCAACTATCAACGTTTCACGTCACAGGTTTGTGTCCCGCTTAAATCATCAAGTGACTAAAGTAGAAATTGAGTCGTGTCCCTTTTTTGTTTTATACTGGTAGGTTGTGTGGACACGTCATGTCCGGTCAACAGTTAAAACTTAAAAAAAAATAGAAAGCAACAACTTTGGACGCAGGACACACAGGACCAATCAGCATTCGAAGCCAAAACCCTTGGAAAACATCATATCGTTTAGCATTCGAAACTAAACCTTACTAAACATCAACTTTCATCGGCTTTTGAAACTAAAATTCTTACTGAACATCACCTCCATCAAATGTTCGAAACTAAAATAAACCTTGCAAAAAATCACATAACTTCCATCAACTTTCGAAACTAAAATTCTTACTAAACATCACCTCCATCAAACATTCGAAACTAAAATAAACCTTACAAAACATCCCCTCCATCAAACAGTCGAAACTAAAAAAAGACCTTACAAATGATCAACTCCATCAGCGTTTGTAACTAAAACCTTAGAAGAAAAAACATAACACCAACTCAACACACACACGCTAAAACATTGCACACTCACACAAGACCCATTAGCATTCAAAAAGCTAAAAGCTAAGCAAAAAAAACAACAACAACAAAAGCAATACAATACAATCGTGCATTGACAAGTTCGCTATAACAACAGCACTGAGTGAATTGAGTCATCAGATGGGATCCCCAATTATATTCCGTGGGTAATGGTCCATCAACCATGCAATGCTCATTATTCATTATTACTTTTGTTTCTTTGTTGTTGTTTTTTTTAATAAATGTGGCAACAGACACACACATTCTATCTTCTCATTGTAGACATGATATGAAAATAATCAATGCAACAGCTGGGGAAATGTTTTAAAATAAATACATGGCAGTTAAACACAACACAAAGAATAGCACGTTTTTAAATAATGGCCGTTTAATATTATTTTAATAAGTAAAGTACCCGTTCGGACCAAACTGATCATAGGGCTGGTGAAGCAGCGTTCACCAGTTTTCGTGGCCACGGCTTTCTAGGAAATGTGTAGCCTGCACAATGCCCAGCCGCCTTTACTTGATCACAACTAGTGTCAGGTACTCATCAGAGCTGGGTAGACTCAGTGACACCCTCCAGACCCGGGAAAACAAATCCCAGTCTGCACCAGAGTTCGAACCCAGAACCTTGCGGATCGCCAGTCGAAAGCGCCGCCGCTCGGCCAACATGCCCATCTATTATATTGCACAATGCTAAAACTTAGGTGAGAAGTTGGAAAGGAATCTTATATATAAACTAATGTATTATTATTATTCTGCATACTCAATATTGGTCAACGGAAGGGTTTAAACAACAAAGTTCTATGGGCATAGTTAATTGCACTGTGGTTTCCAAGTCTGTCTCGCTTTCACAAAATTGTATGTTGGTGAAGGTCTTCGCTGGCCAGAACCTGTTTCGAGCTGTTTCTGAAAGGATGTCAGGCTTGGCTAACATGATTCTGTGTTCTCTGGAAACATCCCACGCATGGGCAATCTTCACTGGCTCCAATACTTTGCCTTTGGTACATATTATGATAGTCTGTTGTGCCCAGCCCGGAGTCTAAACATATATTGGGGGGGGGGGGGGGGGGGGGCTGTCGGAAAAGTTTTACGGAATGCATTTTTCTCCTAAACATACCCACAATCTAGCAAGATTCTAATAAAATTGGAAGTGGTTGTCAACTTTGAGTTGTGTGAATTGGGGAAAGGAGTGTTAAAAGTTGGCAATAAAAAGTTTCTTTAAAAATATTACTTTGCTATAACGAAGTTAATGATTTAATTTTTAAGTTTTTACCTAAATGCTTAGGAGATTAGGCAGCATTGGACTTAGCCAATATGATTTCTTTTAATATACATAATACAAGTTAAATTCCCCGGCTTGCCCGGGGGGGGGGGGGGGGGAAATAAAACAGGCCTGTATAAGCTACAAATTTTTTATAAACAAAAAACAGAAAGCTATCCATCTAATAATTTTGAAACATTTTATTTTTTACTGAAAACATTTAGGAAAGTAATTTAAAATAATCGGGTTAAAAAAAAGATAAGTCTTTTTATTTAACGAAAAGCTAAATCGACCGGTGTTGTCCGTGGATTTACAATCTTTTTTTTAAAAAGTAATTTTAATTGAAATAAAAAAAAATTCGGGAAAAAAAATGGTATATACTAACTGGAGAATCGAACCCGGTCGACTGTATGGCATTCCGATACGTTATCCACTCTGCTAGCGAGGACACGTGTACTTATTCAAATTACAATGGTAAAATATGAGTCAATAAGGTCACGTGTCTTTAAATAAACCAATTTGATTGGTCAAGCACAACCACAGAGCTATTTAAATATAATGTATATATATATATATACATTCTCATTCAATGAAGAAAATAATATACCGGTAACAGAACTCAATTTACAGACATTCTATTATATAGTACTTGAAGCCATTACATAGTTCAGCTGAGTAGACCACTCATTCGGAATTCAATTTCTGAAAACTAATTTCCAATTTCCTGTCTCCCCCACCCCCTTTTTAATTCCTTTTTATTATCCCAAACTTTTAAGGAAAAAAAAATTGAAAAAAAAAAGCATTTGAATTGTTGGGGGTATTTTTTCTGTCTTCATTTGAATAAGTTGGAAAGTGTCCAATAATTTAGTATTGACCGCTGTCCCCGTGTCAGATTTCGGACCTAGAGTTACTGACGCTCGGCGAGTTATTAAAACTACACAAGAGTAAGCGAACTTTTAAAAGGTCAACCTCGTTTCCAAGAAGAAGAAAACAAATTCTCGGAGAGATTTCATCTTCCTGCCATTCAAGTAAATGAAGAACGATTTTTATTTACACTGCAAATTCAGTTAAAGGGTCTTCCATTAATTGTGTCAACAGATTTAAGGCGAAATTTTGTGTTTGCTTCCGTTTTCCTTCCCTTTGTTAACAGCGGCCAGTCAGGAGAACCGCCTCTAATAAAATGTCTATCTACATTTAACCTTTCCTCCATCCTTTTGTGCCTTCTTCTTGATTTTTACGCTAAGGCTAATTATAATTCTTGGGGAAAAGGTTTAAAAGCAAAAGGTGTTTGGTCTCGATTAACACATTTAAAAATGTCTAGCACCTTTTAATGTATTGTTCTAATAGAATGTTTGAAATTAATCTTAATAACACATTAATAAAATGTGCCATCGCTGGCGTCTATAGGTCCAGACACTCCTCCCCCCCCCTGCTTCGTCAGCAACAGTTGTCAAAAATTTTCGCCTCTTATTTTGTTACATAATTAATGGAAGGTTCTTCCACCTCTCGCCTCGACGCTCGTTGGTTGGCGGTAATGTTCTCGCTACTTCTTTTTTGTTGTTGGCCAAAGCATCAGATCAAATTGATTTCCCCACACCATTCCTCCACGGGAACCTATCTGCGTGTAGTCCTCTTGGGTTAACTTGTCTGCCCACGAGTCTTTGTTATGTGGACATCCATTTTGTTTTTCTGTAGACCCCCAACGTCTATTTACTGTCCAATGATTTCTGGGACTCAGTTTCGACTCGGTGTTTTCTACTCTTTCGCAATATGGCTGCCTTTTCTAAGGCTTACGACTCCACTCTGTGCGACTATCTTCCTATAGCTTGGGTTGCTCTATTCAATCGCTGAAGAGGTTAAAACCCTGTATCGCCCTCCGGTTCATGGCTGTTGCAAAAGTCAAACACTTTCTTTTTCCGATCAGCGGTCTTGCTGTATTAAGAGCCCTTCAAGGGAAGGTGGCAGAAGGACTCACCCAAAAACCTCTATATAGTTCTCTACCACGACACTAACAGGTACACTGTAAAAAAAAAAGTAAAATTACCCTTCGGACCAAACGGATCATAGGACTGGTGAAGCAGCATTCACTCGTTTCTGTGGTCACGGCATACTAGGAGATTGTGTGGCCAGCACAATGCCTAGCCGCCGCTACTTTACCCCTACTAATGTCGGGTACCCATCAGAGCTGGACAGACTCAGGGACACCCTCATTTCCTAGGAAAAAATCTTATTCTTCACGTGGATTCGAACCCAGGACCTTCGTGTACGCCAGCCAAACGCACTGCCGCTCGGCCACTTCCAAATTGCATCAAATTTGAATATTTATTTTACGGCTTTTGTTTTTACAATAATGTAGGTTTTATACAATTGTCTTTTGCTCGTCAAAAACAAACGAACATGGTAAATCAAAACAAAACACACATTAAATGTCGGAATTTCATTTTAATGCCTTGATCAAATCATGCCCATCCGATACCTCCATATTCGATACAGACGCATAATTAATAATTTGCTTTGGAAACTATCTGAACGCAGTCGATACCAAGCTCAATACTATAAAATGAACTTTAGCCGAGTTTAAAAAAAAAATAATTGTAATTCAGTTCTGCAATTATTTTTTCTCCGGGAAGGGGGGGGGGGGGGTCTAGCCCAACCCTCTGAAACTCATTAGCACAGTAAACTACTTTGAAATTCTCTGATATATTTTTTAGCTCGACTCACTTGAAGGCGATGACTCCACCGGGACGAATCTTCTGACTTAAGTCTTTTGTGATCAGATTTTTTACCATAAATTAACCAGCTCAGCAAATTACATGCATTGATTATTCATTTCTTTCGGGGAAGGGATAGTTCTCAGAGAATCAACCTCTCTCTCGCTCTCTTTCTGTCTCTTCTCTCTCTCTCTCTCTCTTTTCTCTCTCTTTTGTTGGTCCGTTGTTCGGTATTCGATACCACGGTTAATATAATCAATAGGAGCACTGGGCTATATCGATCCCACCCCGACACACCAATTGATGGAGGGGCGGCGATGTTATGTCGTTCCGTGTCGCCACACTGTCTGTTGCTTGGCGTTGTTCATTCCGCTCGACACGATTTGTTTCATTGTTATGAGTCCAGGAGGGGGGGGGGGGGGCTAAAGCGAGTGGGTGTTGCCCCAAGTAAACCCACGACAGTGTCCCTTATCTTATCTTATACATAACAAACGCTCCTTCCATAAATAAGAGTATTGCGTCCTACAATTCAATTCACTAAATTATAAGTTGATAATTACTTCGTTCATCTTTTGTAACACAAAATTTATGTTCTAAAAAAAAATTCAATTGTGCTTAAATAAGTATTGAAGTATTCTTACTGTATTGTGAGCAATCGTAATTGGACCATAATAGGCAAATCATTTAATGCCCTTTTTCATGATTAAATTTGGCCTAACATTTTATACCTATTGGAAGAAAAATTAGGCAACACGTATTATAAATAAAGCCTGTTGAATGAAGAAGTCGACAAGTATGTTTAGTTATAATGTCCATTTAAAAGTAATAAGGTATCAACACATAATTATATAATGCGCCGTTCAGTCTATTGGAGGAAAGGGCAGACAACACAGACACTATTGAGCTCATTGGGGTAAAAATATCAAGGGCCGACAATCCAATGACAACAAAAAACACAACACACACTACCTCCTTGTTCATAATATACACAACTCCACACATGCAAGCCTTCCACTGCAGCACCAGCGGTTTCCCAACACTCGTTGGCCTCCTTCGTGACGTTCGTGACAGTCCGTTTACTTTGGCATTGCCGATTGCTAGCTTAGCTTGTGAAAATTGACCAAGATTTGTGCTTATTGACTAATGTTTGGGAAAATTGACCAAGGTTTGGGAATGTTTGGGAAAATTGACCAAGGTTTGTGCTAATTGACCAAGGTTTGTAAAAATGACCAAGATTTGTGCTAATTGACCAAGGTTTGGGAAAATTGACCAAGGTTTGTGAAAATTGACCAAGGTTTGGAAAAATTGACCAAGGTTTGTGAAAATTGACCAATGTTTGTGAAAATTGATCAAGGTTTGTGAAAATTGACCAAGTTTTGTGAATGTTTGTGAAAATTGACCAAGTTTTGTGAAAACTGACCAAGTTTTGTGAAAACTGACCTAGGTTTGTGAAAACTGACTAAGTTTTGTGAAAATTGACCAAGGTTTGTGAAAATTGACCAAGGTTTGTGAAAATTGACCAAGGTTTGGGAGAGTGTTTGCGTTTTGCTCAAAGTAACGTAAATACAAAATAACAAGAACTATGAACATAAATTTATTTAGCAGACTGTAAGTCCCATTGTGTTAGTGTTTTTTTTCTATCTAAAATAATTTTATATTCTTTGGACAGTGAACAAAAATTATCCTCAATAATTTGTTCTCAGTTTACACAACCAAACACTAAGATAATTCACACATCCTGAAAGAAAAATTACTTTTCCAACACTTTGTAACGTTTATAAAACAAAACAATAATGTGGGAACATAATAATAAAATGATTTTAGGGAAAGATCATGTAACAAACATTGTAATGAAACATTTATAAATAATTAATTACGGGCTTGAGAGAACGCCAAAATGCCGGCGTGTGACGTTTACGTACTGTGATTGGTCAATAGCTTATAGTACTTCACAGTGATATTACCTAGATTTTTTAGCATTGTTTTATATTTACGACCGGGTATCTTCTGCTTTCGCGGCCCATTGGAAGATCGCTCGCGGGCCAGGCATTTTTTTCTTCAGAAACTCCGCGCAACACTAGATTATAAAGCACCCACTGTTAAGTGACCCAGTTCTGCTCTGAAAAGGTCACACTTTCCTCAATGAACGAATCCTTTTTGAAATATATATATATAAAAAACTTCCGCTCTCTAAATCCGTGGGAAAGAGTTGGCAAGAGTTGTTTTTATTTTTGTAATTAATGAATGGAGTTTTTTGTTCGTACTTAGCCGTAGCCTACCTACAGTGAACGGATAACTACGAAACGTTGGTTAATTGTGAAATTGCCTCATCCAAATCAGCATGCGTAATGGCGTTTGTGATACAATTAAGCTAGTTAGTTGGCAGCATGGGATGTGAATCACGTGACAAGCTTGGGGGGGGGGGGGGGGGCAATCAGCTACGCGATCGTCAACATTCCTGCATAAATGTCTGGCCCCCGGACCTGCGTATTAATTAATAGGGAAATACCAATTCATAAGTAATATAACAATATGCATAATAATAATAATAATAATAAGGTATGATGAAGGGTAATTCACCCCACAGAAACCCACACTCTCTCTCTCTCTCACACACAGGCACACCACATAAAACGACTTTAAAATTGCCATCGTGGCCAACCGGTGCCCGGTACCGGACCACGAAAAGAAAAAAATTACCGGTTCGTGGATAGACGAACAAAAGAAGTTCCAAATGTAGGTCAGACCATCGAGATATAGATCTACCATTGATCGAACAATAAGAGTAAATTTGTAGATATTTTATGGATATTTCTAGACATTTTATGGACCGTTTCTCGACTTCTTGTACACATGTTTTGGACAGTTTTTTTTTTACTTTCCTGGATATTTTGTACACATTTTCTGTCCATTCTTTGGACCTTTTCTGGACATTTTGTGGACATTTTTTGTATACTTTTGTGGACATTTTCTGGACCTTTTCTGGACATTTTGTAGGCATTTTGTGGACATTTTTATATACTTTTGTAGGTATTTTCTGGGTCTATTCTGGACATTTTCCAGGCAATTTGTGGACATTTTCTGGACCTTTTCTGGACATTTTGTGATATTTGAACTATACATACATCCAGTCATATAGTAAGAAAAAACATAATTTATTACAAAAACGTATGTATTTGAAAATTTTAGAAGAGTTCGTATCTACTATGTGTTACTTATAGTGATTGGCGTGCAGAGGCAATTACAACTGTTAGTGGGTCACGAAGTTGAAGTATAAATTTCAGATTTAACAATCTTATGTGATTAGTTTAAAGTTTAAACCTAAGCCTTGCGTGGCAAGTGATGTAGATTAAAAAAAAAAAAATACTGACCGTCAGGTTTGCTGAGACGAGTTCTTCCTTTTGATAGCCTTTTTTTTGTGTGTGGCTGCGCTTGCGCCGTTTCTAAGCTTAGGCGGTTCCCTGGGGCGCATTGTTCAGCCAGCCGTCTGTAATGCACCATCCTATATAGACCTTTTTAGTTTGACCCCGGAAAAGGGGCGTGGCCTTGAGACTCACTGACATATATTTCTTTTGGGGGCACAAAGATTTTTGTTCCTTCTTTCCATATAGTATTTTACTAAAGGTGTTGGGGGTTTTTAATGTTATTATAGTTGTTTTTTAACTTTAAACCATAAAAACACATGGAGATCTTAAACTAAGAACCTAGGAAGGGAATTGTTAAAAAAACAACGTTTAGAGCTTCTTTATTTTTTAAAGACAAATTTTTTTAGACCTGGACTCTATGCTTTGGACCTTAATATTATGGTCGATTTTATCGTGATCACTGTGTCATTACTTTTTGTTGAGTTTCTTCAATGTAAAATGCATCTTCACGAATATAAAAACCATAGCCATAGCAAATATTATGTTAAACTTTAAAAAAATATATAAATATTGTTCGTAGGAAAAGGCTAATATATATATATATATATAGGCCTATGTCGTATAGTTGGGCCTATGACCGTATGTCGGCGTAGGCCTATGACCTATGTTTTCCATATTGAATATGATAGACCTATAGTGTCTATGGGACATAGACCTAGGCATTTTCAGAATCAAACTGTGATGAGCTTACTTTGGCTTTTCAAGGTTCTTTTGTGACATCGAAATCGAACGATAAAAAAAATAAAAATAATTAAAAGTTACGATTTCTATTGCTACAAATAATAACTGAATAGGCTACAATATAGCCTACGCGTTGATACTTCAACACAAACAAAGCTTTATAAATACATAACTATGTTAAATTTTATTTGTAGCCTATGCTTAAAGACGATTACTGATCGCTCGACGCCAATCTGTATTAACATGGTGACATGGTAACCATAGACGCATTAGGCCTAGAATGTATAATAAATGTTTTTTGGGTTAAAAACTGGTTCAAAAGGTAAAAGAAAAGTACAGTTCGCTCCCTAGCTTCTGGGTATAAAGTTTTTATGAATTAGTTTTTTTGTAAAATGAAAAGCTAATATAATTACGCCTAAAAACCACTAGGCCCCCAGTAAAATAACAAAGGCGAAGAAGGTTTTATTGACAACTTCTGCCCCCTAGCGACTGCGCATGCGTATACATTGACCTCTTTTTTGGAATAATTAATAAAATGAAAAGGTCTATTATAAGTTTTCCAACTGGTCATAGAACGACCACTATTTGAAAATGTGACACATGAACTCTTTGATAACGTCCACTTTTTTTTTAAGAATCTGAACTTTTTTAAGATAGTGAACCGTTTGAGAAAGTGAACAAATTGAGAAAATGAACCGTTTGAGAAAGTTAACCGTTTGAGAGAGTGAACCGTTTGAGAAAACGAACCGTTTGAGAGAGTGAACCTTTTGAGAAAATGAACCGTTTGAGAGAGTGAACCATTTGAGAAAGTGAATCGTTTGAGAATCGCTGTACGAACCCATGGGCCGGTAACATGATCTGATGTAGAAAATGTGTGTGCAGAGCAGCGTATCACCCATCGGCGCCCATGTTTTATGTGTCGTCACAGCCTGTGGCATCCTGGCACCCCTCTCCATGACAGCGCCAAATGTGGGGCGAAGATGGAAGAGATAAGGAGGGTGCTCCTCTTTGAGGTCTTCCTCCCCTAACTGCACATCCCCAAATTTATTTTTACCTGCGTTTTTTGTATTTCTTTCTCCAATCTCCCCTAAAACACACACACACACACAGAGACAGACACCTACATGTTCTCAACTCTCTCTATATATTTTCTCTCTATCATTCACACACAAACGCCTAATCGCACACACACACTTTTCGGTATAGACGTAAGCTGTGGATGATCTTGAGAAGTCATTATGTTTTTTTTTTCCTTTGTGTTTTTAAAATTATTATTTTTTTGTTTGTTAAGTCCAGGTGCTAAAAAAAACACCTCCAGTTTTAGAAAAAAAAAAACGATCAAACATTAATAAGAAAAACAAGCATTATGTCGCTCCCCTCCCCCCTCCCTTCGGATCCCACGTCACAATATTGTTTTTTCTTTTATTCTTTGATGATTTTTTTTTATTTATTTTTTTTGCTGCTTTGATGGTAAAAATAATCTAGATGGTATACAAAAACATTGTAGGGTATATAAAGAATATAAGGGTATAAGGAGAGATTTCGTTACATTTTTTAAAAAATTCTGTAAACGCTTATAAGTTTGTAACTATGCTAAAGAAAAATAAGTCATTTCTTGGAATTGTTAGTGTTTCTTTTCCTCCTTCCTTTTTTTACATTTTCTTTTGAGAGATTGGGGGAGGGGGGTGTATCGTTACGCCATATTTTATTTGGGTGGCTAAGACTTACTGCCTTGAAGCCATGGGTGGGGGAAGGGTTCGAACCCTTGTCCTCGCCACTCGTCAAGATAATATGACGCTAAAGCTACTACCACCAATGAACTGACCCCTGGATGAACCACAATAGTTTCCTTATTGTGTTTATGTGTTTCGTATCTTCGTGTGTATATGTAATAAATAATATTAATATTTAGGCAATTATACATGTACCTTTCATGCTGCTATAAATATTTATGTAAAATAAATGCATTAGTTGAATAGAAAGGGAAACATATTCAAAACAAAATATGATTGGATGACAAGAAAATATCCCAAGTTGATAGGCCATTTCAGACACGTGTCTCCAAGCTCGACAACCAATGAGATGCGTCCTGAATAAAATGCAATTATTGAAGCATATATGTTATGCAGTATGTTCTTAAGAAAGCCACTATATATGTATACATACAATCTTTTAAGGCACTGTAGAAGGTGGACGTTGGAGATGCTGGTTCGAAGACATAAAATATTGGACAGGTCTGCAGTTGACTGAACTATTGACAATCGCTCAAGATAGGCAAAAGTGGAGAAAGTTGACTCCTGAGGTGTCCATTCGCTGTCTACAACGACCACAGCGGTCAAGGGATTGATTGATTGGTTGTTTGATGTATAAATTTACAGGGCCTGTAGCTTGCACTAGCCTGTGTGCGGATGGCAGTCGTGGTATGTCTGTACGCCGTTGGTAAATGTCTCAAAGTAGAGTGACTGTTAAGCTGCGCCCCATAGAGGCCGCGTACTACTTTCGAGTAGAGATGGGAATCGACCTCAGTTTTAGACGTTCGGAGTAGATAGATAGATAGAAAGATAGATAGATCGGTAGATAAATAGATAGATAAGTAGATATACAGACGAACAAACAGATAGATATATAGTAAAAAAAGACAGAAAGATAGACAGATGGATAGATACATAAAGAGACAAACAGACAGACCGACAGATAGATAGACATATACATAGATAGACAGACAGATAGATAGACAGACAAACATATAGACAGATAGATAGATAGATAGATAGATAGATAGATAGATAGATAGATAGACAGACAGATAGATAGATAGACAGACAGATAGATAGATAGACAGAGAGATAGCCAGGTGGATAGACAAATGGATAGTCGGACAAAAAGACAAACACATCGAACGCCACACTAAGATGGATGACATTATTTGATAGAAGTTTGAACATCACATAGATAGACACTTGTACATGGTTAAAGATTTATAAACCGGTTCTGTGATATCAGTCAAACCAAAACCAAACCAATATTTGCACCGAGCATATCTGTAAACCTTTTCCTTCACAGTGGGCCATTAATCTTGTGTTGCCATGGACGCTACGTAACTCGCTATGAATTCGCATGCCCTCGTATTGTCTCGCAAATGTTGAAATAAATGGGTAAATCCGATGATATCCGTAGCTATTCTTTTGAAGTTGTTTATTTTTTGTGTGTTTTATTAATCAGCGCATTCTTAGTTCACATAAACTGATGACGTCATATTGGCATAACGATAGAAAAACTGTAATACGTTCACAATACCTACTTTTCCTCAACCGCCTGCATTTTACCTTTTTTTTAAAAACAAAATGTGTGTGCTTTTAAAACAATGATAGTCACTAATCTTTCTCTCACTCTTTTTTTTTCTCTCTCATTCTATTTCTCTCTCTCTCTCATCATATATATTTCTTACTTTCGCTCTCTTTACCTCTTAAACGTTCTATCTCTTCACCTCTCTCTCTCTCTTCCTCTCTCTTACTCTTTCTCCTACTTCCTTCACCTCTATCTCTTTCCCTCTCGTCATCTCTCTATATATTTATTTTCTTTCTTTCTCTCTCTCTCTCCTCTTTTCTGTCTTTCTCTATAGCCTACTCTTCATCTCTATCTCCCTCTTTATATCTATCTCTTTCTTTCTTTCTCTCTCTTCACCCCACACTCTCTCTCTCTCTCTCTCTCTCTGTCCACTTAAAGTTGTCAAAAGACAATAACCGCTAATGTAAAAATAATAATAAAAAAAATAAAGTAATAAGATCCACATCCGGGACAGTGCTCTGAGTTGCTATAGTACGTACCAATATGATATAACACGATACGATATAGACAATTTAAACCAGGTAGTCCCACCAGTATCATACATTCCTTGAAGTTTCTCGCCTAGTCCAAGGTAAGCCCAGCCAGCAATACCTGCAAAACTGCTTAAGGCGTACAGCTTACCTCAAAATCAAAAGCTGTCTCGCTTGACGTTGGCCGTTTTTTTTTTGTGTATCTACTTTTTAATATAGCATAACCACGTCTTTCTCTCTCTCTCTCTCTCTCTCTCTCTCTCTCTCTCTTTCTCTCTATTGCTCTCTCTCTCTCTCTCTCTCTCTCTCTGTATTTCTTTTTCTCTCTTTTCCGTGTGCCTAAAGCTAAGCATTTAAAATGAGATCTGTTTCTTCAATCGAACTCCTTTAACCCTCCCATGCCCGGTTTTATTGACACTGGGAGTGCGCAGAGAGTTAAGCGCCCCCCCCCCCCCCCCTCCCTCGGCCGCCGTAGTTTAAGTTGGCACATCGTTTAGCTCGCGCCCCACGGCCGATTTGGCTGTTTTCGCTTTTGGGATGATCGTTTGAGTCGCCTGTTGATACCTTGATGTGTGGGTGTGTTTAATGACGGCTGATGGTTGTTGATTGTTTCTGATGGTTGTTGATTGTTTCTGATGGTTTCTGATGGTCGTTGATGGTTTTCGATGGTTTCTGATGGTCGTTGATGGTTTCTGATGGTCGTTGATGGTTTTCGATGGTTTCTGATGGTCGTTGATGGTTTCTGATGGTCGTTGATGGTTTTCGATGGTTTCTGATGGTCGTTGATGGTTTTCGATGGTTTCTGATGGTCGTTGATGGTTTCTGATGGTCGTTGATGGTTTTCGATGGTTTCTGATGGTCGTTGATGGTTTCTGATGGTTGTTGATGGTTTCTGATGGTTGTTGATGGTTTCGGATGGTAATTGATAATTTTCGATGGTCGTTGAGGGTTTTCGATGGTTGTTGATGGTTTCTGATAGTTGTTGATGGTTGTTGATGTTAGAAGTTAGTAGGTTCCAGTTTATGTTGGATCACCTTTTTGTGGAAATGATATTTCTTCTGAGCTTTTTGTTACCGTTAAACACTGACTAGGTGTAATATAGACTCTTATTTTTATTTAAATTAAAGGCGGCTGGGCGTTGTGTTGGCCACACTATCACCATTTCTATGATTGTAAAACACGGGGAACGGGTTAACCCTGCTATACTAATCCGAACGGGCCAACGTGGCCTGAGATGGATTAACTTAACCGGAAATCGGATCCGAGAACCATGAAATGGAAATCTAACACTACTCCACAGGAACACCGAGCCCATAGCGCCCCCATGCACCAAAGCCCGTAATGGCCTTTGATATTTTATGTTTTCTTTTCTCTCGTTTTTTTTAATTTAATGCACTCTCTATCAATCGGTGCTGTTGTTTTTAGCGTCCCATCGACATAGCTTGGGACCACAGCGCTGTTCCTCTTGCAGCTTCCGGGTTCTCCGGTGACTCGACCGCAGGACAACAAACACACTTCTCATACACGCCTTCCACCCCACCCACATCCCGTTTTATCCAGGACCCCCAATCTCACTCACCGATGCGGCCCCTTCAACCCACCCCTTTACCCCCCTCCCCCTCCCACTTCGTGTTGAGCTATATCTTCAAGGCTGCATGAAAAAAAAGGGTGGGGGTGTGGGCTCACGGGCAACAATCGATCTACAAACGTCGGCCATTCCGCAGAAAGTTTTCTTGTTGTTGTTGTTTAAGTCTCAGTCTGATGAATACAACTAGATTTCTGTCCAGCTATCTTTCTTTTCTTTTTTTTACATGTCGTGTTCGTTGTTGGTCAGTGTGGTTTTGATGGTGAGGGTCTCTGTACAGATTGTTAGATAAAGAACATCATTTAGTACACTAACAAATGAATGAGTGGAGAAATAGATCATAGATAGATAGTCAAAGGATGCTCGAATATTAATGGCACGTTAAAATGGAAAAAAGTGAATGCAAGACCTTTGAACAGTAAAGACATGAAAACCGGACTAAATTGGTCTTTAGTTTGTTGGCTTTGCCCCGCTTCCCCCCTCAATACATAGCCAACCTCTTCAGTTTTAGGTTGTTTTTTTAGGCACCAGAAAAATACAAACCAGTTCATTGCAAGTGTCCCAAAACGTATTCTCACAGGGCCATATGCTTACTTTCATGTCATAAACTTCATTTAGTAGGCTGTCTGGCAATCTGAAGGTCATGGGTTCGAATCCTGGTGCAGGCTAGAATTTTTTTCCGGGTCTGGAGGGTGTCTCTGGGTCTACCCAGCTCTGATAGGTACCTGACCTTCTTTGAGGCCACACAAGGCCATACAATCCCGTAGAATGCCGTGGCCACATAAGCTGGTGAACGCTGCTTTACCGGTCCTATGGATCTATTTGATCTGACTAAAATACTTTAATTTTTTTTAGTAGGCAAGAGTGTAATCCTACTAACACTTTAACTTAAAACAGAAGATGTCTTTTTGCCATTTTACCATTGCCATTTTAAGCGCTTTATGAAATGTTTTGTTGTGTTTTTATTATTTTTTTTGTTGCCACTTTTGCTGTGGCCATTTTTTTTTTTTTTATTTCATTGAATGAATGATAGGTAGGTAACTAGATTAGTCCCACAAAAACACTGGCTTAACGATAAACAGAAAAAAAGAACGCAGATATATAAATTTAGTATTTTGCTACATAAGCAGACATGCCAAACAGAAAGACATATTGAAGAGACAGACATAGACTATAGCTCAAATGGAGCTATTGATTTTCTTGTGTTAACTTGCTAATTTTCCAACTCACTCTTTAAAACCATGAAACTTTTTCTCTTTCTATTAGTTAGACGCTTAACGTCCTATAATAATATATTAGAATGCACCAAGTTTCATACCATTAAATCCCTCCACCCCTCTCCCTCCTTTTACTCAAAATGTGTATTTACTCCCTTGGAGTTGTCTCCTCTTATCGTTAGGACGGAAAGTTTCCTTGGAAATAAATACTCTAATCCCACGTGGCATAAAGCTGTCGTTAAAAAAAAACCTGGCTATTAACGGGTTAAAGATGTCCGCCGGACGAGACTATAAAGTAAAAGGGGGGGGGGGGGGGGAGACAAAATACAAAATGAAAGGGGGAGATAATAGAGACCACGAGAGTAGTCGTTCACATTGTTGTAGTGTGTAATGACAACTTTTGTTGTTGTTTCCCCTTGGCGCTATCATCACGCAACCATTTTTCTGCGTGCGTGTGACGTCACTTGCGTCGTCTGTTTCTTGACCATGTGGTCGTTTGGGTTTTTGTTCATCCGGGCTTTGTTCCCTTACGTAATATCCGGTGTTGACTTTAAATGTTCTTTCCAATAAAAAGTTATCATTTGAAAAGAAAAAAAGTTTTCTGACAATATTTCGGCGTTTTTGCTTAGAAACAAGCATTTTTGAAGCTGGCTGGTCCTGCGGTTAGTTCACCGGTCTGTCAACCAAAAACCAACTGACACGTCGCGGGTTCTAGGTCTATCCTTTGGGACTAGAGGACGTAATAATCTTCTAGAGCGCACTATAGCATGGGTAGAAGCGCTAGAATATAAAAAAATTATTATTGTGGACAAGCTTATAAAAACTTGAAATATAAATAAATCTAAACAAACGAAGAAACTAGCAATCAACAAACTAAGTTTTAAAAAGTAAAGGGGTTTACGTTTTTAGTTTCCCGCCAAAAAGCTGTTCGCTCAAATTCAGCTAATTCTAAATTGTAGGCTTAACATTTGAAGAGGTCGAAAAGAAAGGAGGGAAAAGATATCGATCACTGAAAAAAAAATCTTTATTTTTACCTTCTTTCGTTCTTTTTTTAAGCCTGGTATTTTAATGACTGCCTAAGTGCTCGTGTGTTCTGTTTGTTCTTCGTTCTGATACTTACACAACCCGATAAATTATAATAGTGATATGCACAAGTATTTATCTAGCATACAATGCATCCCTCCTATTATTCGTCCATCTATCTGTCTATCCATCTATTTATCTATCTAACTATTTATCTAACTGTGTATCTATCTATCTATCTATCTATCTCTCTGTCTATCTGTCTGTCTATCTATATGTACATCTGTCTGCCTGTCTATCTATCTGTCTATCTATCTATCCATATATCTACCTGTCTATCTATCTATCTATCTCTCTGTCTGTCTATCTATCTATCTTTCTATATATCTATATGTCTATCTATCTATCTGTCTGTCTGTCTATCCATCTATCTATCCATCTATCTATCTATCTATCTGTACGCTACATCTGTCTGTCTATCTATCTATCTATCTATCTATCTGTCTATCCATGTATCTATCCATCGATCTATTTATCTAGGCCTATCTATCTATCTATCTATCTATATGTCTGTCTGTCTGTCTATCCATCTATCCATCTAGCCATCTATCTATCTTTCTATTCTGTAGGCTACATCTGTCTATCTATCTATCTATCTGTCTATCCATCTATCTATTTATATATCTATCTATCTGTACATCTGTCTGCCTATCTATCTATCTATCTATCTATCTATCTGTCTATCCATCTATCCGTCTATCTATCTATCTGTCTGTCTGTCTATCCATCACGCTAGTTTTTCTCGTCGTGTTTACTTTATATATATGTATGTTATTGTACAAGATTTTAAAACCAAACATCGGAATAAATATAAAAAAACAACTTTGAAACGAATCTCCATAATACATAGATACACATAACACAACATAAAAAACAAAGTTATCATTATAAAAAGACGTTCAGTCTGTTTCAGATATAACTTTTTTCTGCCCTCTCTAAGCTTCGTTCATGTCGTTTACATTTTGGGTTACCATGGTAACGATTCCTATAAAGATAAATCATCGAAATGGCGGAAAATATTCGAAATGTTTTGGTGTGTTTTATGTGTGTGTGTGTTGGCTTGTCTGTGTTTATGTGGGGTGTGTACGTGTGAGTTTTCTCCATCGCATCTTTTAATATCACTATTACTTTTCTTTAAGAAAATAACTGTTTAAAAGAAATGCTAATTTTTGGAGGTTGTTGAATCGAGGGTGCATAGAAGTAATGAGGGCGAGTAAAGTAAAGAGCTGGCTGGCGACGCAGTGGATGGCGCCCGCAGTGGATGGCGCCCGGAGTTTAATAACGCCCCTTGAGTTGAGCGTGGGACCGGCAATAAACGAATATTAAAATAGTGAAGCATACTAACAAGCCTCCCCTCATTACTTGCACCCGCCTCGCCCCACCCCCTTTTTGCCGCAACCCCTCTGCTAAGAAAAACTTCAGCTGGACTAGAACAACATATTTTACATTAATCACCTATTAGAACCTGGGTTAGTCTTGTTCGGAGGTAGCGGCTGTTTCCCGTTAGGGATCAATGTAAAGTGGGTCTACCACGTCGATAAATGTCTTATAGTTTTGTTTTATTCTTATAGCATGTTATAATAGTGTTCATATTTTATTTAGAATCGTCTTGATAATTCATATAAAGTTGTTTGTTTGTTTTTTAATGGCGTCGAGATTATTTGTGTAGGCCTAAACTTGTATAGATAGTTATTTATTATGACGTAATAACACCAATATGTGTTTTCGTAGTCTGTACACCTTTATAGTTGGCTACGCATCTTCTTTTGCATTAAGAAAACTTCTTTGAAAATCAACTCTAGCCCTTTCTGCATCAAAACTCAAAACGTATATAAAACTCGCAGTTATATTGTTGTTGTTTTGCAGGGCGATAAAAAAAAAGCCATTTATTATTGACCAGTGAAGTTGTATGATATTACCGAATTGTACATAAGTTCAAGTATTAAATTCTTCTATAAACGTTCATCGAGTGGCTTGGGTGTATTGTTTCATAGCTAACCAGACTCTAAGACTAGTCTAGACTCTAGACAGATGTAATAAGACACGGAGACATAACAGTTTAATATTACTGTCTTCTGTCTTTCCCCTTCTCACCCTTTCGACAGTGTCGGCACCTAGGACCAAAGTTCGGGCTGGACTATGACGTATTAGGGGAAGATTCAGTTCTATCCCATCCCACCTCACCCACCCCCACAAGCCGCGCTTAATCCGCTCCTGCTTAAAACGGCACGCCTCGGTCTCTCACAGAGCTTGCAGTCATTGTTCAGGAATGCAATGTGCACTTTTTTTTTTTAGGGACTGAGGTCCTATTAATCCTGGCTCCGTGTCATTAGCCTTTATCTCTGTTCACCTTTAGATGTTCTGTACACCCATCACCACCCCCCCCCCCCCTCCACCCAGACCACCCATCACCATCCCTTCTTCAATGCCCTGGTATATATTAGAATTAGTACCGCTAAGTAGAACTGTGTTTATGTCAACTATTAGGCACAGTGAAATGTCAACTGGGCACTTGAAATAAACCTTCTACATTCGGACTGATTTATCAGCACACATCGTAAACGCTCGATAGAACCATATACTATTGACTATAATACACATGGACCGCTTGCTTTAGTATTTCTTTAGTATTTCTGCTATATGATGACTCGAAACACTGATTTTCGGAATTCCCGATTCTAAATAAAGTAGTTGCTATTGCTATACAAGTTCCGTTTTTATTTAATCGCTATGATTTTCTCAATGAAAATCGAAAGATGTATACAGCGGAAACATTTATAGATCAGTGTTGTATGCGCACGGAAAAAGAACATAAGCTTTAAAATAAAGCAAGCGGTCCATCTAATTAAAGTCAATGATAATAGGAATAGTAGGCCTACAAGTATTATTTAAAAGTAAAAAAAAAATGCGATTTAATAAAACGGAACTTGTATAGAAACTACTTTATTTAGAATCGGGAATTACAAAACAAGAAGATGAGAGCAGAAAAAACTAAAGCAAGCGGTCCATGTATATTATAGTCTATGGATAGAACCTAAAGACATTTCAAAATTTCATCAGAAATACATAAATCGATATAGAAGCCAGTGTATGGTAAGTACTCACGCTCCGAGTGGACGCGCATCAACTTGTGCACCATGCAAGCCACACAATCCCCTGCCTTAACAGTGGGGACACACAAACACAGCGGCACTCGGGATATAGAGACACAAGAACGTACATACACTCGAACACTCCTATAGAGGGAAGTGACGGACACACACACACAAACACATTTAGACAGGTAAACATAACTACAAATAAACACATATATACAGACAGACATGCATAAATATAACCTGAAACACACACATGCACAGACAGACGGCAAGCACAGACACACGGCAAGCACAGACACACGACAAACCCCTATACGCAGGGGTCGGCAACCTACGCGGAACGCGTGCCAGACCAAAAAGGCATTTCAAGTCGGTTCTACAAGAAATATTATTAGGTGCTTAGATCAAGTTGACTTTTAAGCTTTTGGTACGCTGAATGAACTGGAAGTCCTTCTTCGGCACACTATTATCCAAAGGTTGCCGACGCCTGCCCTATAGGATTTATAGTGTAAAACAGGGGTCGGCAACCCACGGCACGCGTGCCAGACTTGGCACGCATATATTTTTCAATGGCACGCGGAAGAATAACAAAAAAGGCAATTCAAGTACTTCTACAAGAAGTTGAAGGCTAAAGCAGGATGACCTTTAAGCCTTTTGCACGCTTAATGAATTAGAAATCCTATTTTGGCACACAGTTATCAAAAGGTTGCCGACCCCTGGTGTAAAAGCTAGTGTTTGTAACATATAAGAATAATATTTAATTTAAGTCTGGCATAAATTTTGTTTTATCTTTTTTAATATATTTTATGAATTATGTTGTTGTTTTTTTTAAATATATATTTTTGTGTTTAATTAAAATTGCAACAGAAAGCGATAATAATTAAACATAGCAAATAATTATTATAACTTCAAAAGTTGGCCTATAATTTACAATATGTCTTGGATATAAACCAATATTTAAGACGTGAAAGATGTATTTATTTTGTCTGCTGTTTT
Organism: Anisus vortex; assembly: GCA_949126835.1. Taxonomy (NCBI): domain Eukaryota; kingdom Metazoa; phylum Mollusca; class Gastropoda; family Planorbidae; genus Anisus; species Anisus vortex. Next base: position 30,821,680 of record OX421508.1, read on the forward strand.
CTCTTAATGTCGGTCATTCTTAGCCAACCACGTAATTCTATAAGGACTTCAGAGAATGTATCACCCCATCTATTTATTTCATCAATCTTTTATTACTCTCTGCCTCTCATTCTGTCTCTCTATCTCTGGTTCTATCTCTCTCTCTCTCTCTCTGTGTCTGTTCCCTTAGTTTCCCCAACCCCGCTCTTAATTTTTTGTCTGTTTTATGCAAGACTAGATCTATATGCAAGACTAGATCTATATCGCCTTTTCTGTGTATTTTTCTTCACTTAGGCCCCAAACAGAAGTTTCTTATTATAGTCTATGTATGTCTAGCTAATGTAAGGGGGCATTTAAGTTATATTATTATGTTCTTCTTAGCACTTGTAAATTAAAAAAAAAAGGTTCTTCTTGTAAAACCTAATACCAATCGTAATGACAAAATTGTATATATTATAACGTCCAACATTAATTTTGAGACTAAATTTTCTTATCTTCTTTTTTGTCGTTGTAGATTCCTGGGACTCCATCGGACAAGAAAGTTTTGAATTGTGGCGAACTGGAGGACCTCGATCTGGTATGTTGGTTATTTTAAACCTAGATCTGGTATGTTGGTTATTTTAAACCTAGATCTGGTATGTTGGTTATTTTAAACCTAGATCTGGTATGTTGGTTATTTTAAACCTAGATCTGGTATGTTGGTTATTTTAAACGTAGATCTGGTATGTTGGTTATTTTAAACCTAGATCTGGTTTGTTGGTTATTTGTACACTTGGTGGGGGGGGGGGGGGGTTGGAGGAAAAGAAAGGGTGGACAGAGAAGGGGGGGGGTGCTACGAAGTGATCACATTAAGGCAATTTTCAGCACAGACGATACGATGAAATAAATCTATAAGTCTTAAAAGGGGTATGGTGGCCGAGCGGCAGTGCGTTCGACTGGCGTACCGAAAATCCTATGTTCGAATCCAGGTAAAGGCTAGAATTTTGTTTTCCAGGACTCGAGGGTGTCCCTGAGTCTACCCAGCTCTGATGGGTACTTGACATTAGGTAAAGGCGGCTGGGCATTGTGTATGCCGTGGCCACTGAAAACTGTGAACGCTGCTACTCCGGACCTATGATCAATTTGGTCCGTTGGGTACTTTTCTTTACTTATTCCCCATATAACTGCGGGCCAACTATATTCTAGGATATGTCATACTTACATTGGGACTCCCTTACGTATTGAATTCAAGCTGCCCACTGTCCATATTCTAACGCGGAGTACATTGCTTTTAAAATTTTAAATAAGTTTCCACCATCCAAGAAAATAGAAATAGAAACAGCCAGGGCCGTTTTTTAAGTATGACTTTCCATGGAGTTCTAAGAGAACCAAACTCTACCTTGGAAGTAAAAGTCATGACTGGGCCTGTCTTGAATTTCAGAAACATATTGAAATTGTAATCGTTTTACAGTGCACCTATTGCAATTCTAAGAGACAAAACACAAATATTTGTTAATATCATTGTCTCATAAAACCTAAACTTTAATATAGAAGCATGTTTTCTTCTATCGGGAATATTGGATTTAAAATATGTGACACCAATAGCTCCAAGCCACTGAACAGATAGCTAAGACATTGCCAAAATTGTTGAGGTGGTTGTTTTTTTATTTTTTTATTTTTTGTGGGTGTGTGCCTTAGCAACCTTTGAAAAGAGGAATAAAAAAAACTTTTTTGTTATTGCAGAAAATGAAGGACTAGAGTTGGCATTAATGACATCCCTCACCCTCCAAATGCCATGTTTTTACCCCCCCCCCTACTCCCACTCCGAGATCTTGTTAGTTTTTCATTTTCAAAAGGGCATGAGGTGCAATGTTTTGACAGTCTGGGGTAATTGGAAGGGGGGAGGGACGGGGGTGTCTCTTCACTTTTTGAAATACTGACACCTTGATTAAATGGGCGGTAGAGGGGGGTAGGGCACGTGATCGGGACAGGATCAACAGATGAAAAGCAATCAACCCTGTCAGAAAGGGAATGTATCAACCTCCATATATGTACACGACAGCCAATCGCGCCTAACAGAATGTCAAATTATCAAACCGTATTTAGGCTACGTGCTTAATGGAGGACTTTCAAATGAGAAAGATGAAAAACAAAGTTCTGTCCGATGGTTCTAGGGCTTTTTGTCTTTAGCTGACTTGTTCTACATGTATTGTGTTGCAGTAAGGCCAACTGAACGACCACCTTTAGCGCAGACTAGAGAAGTGCGAAAATTCTGTGGAATTGATGCTAAAACGTGACGATTTTGTGATAAAATATTTGATTTTATGCTAAATGCTGTCAATATTTTGTTCAAAATCTGACCAGGTGTTAAAATTTAGACAGTCTGTGATGAAATAGACCGTCATTAGACTTTAAAAACAACAACACAGAATTTATGTTAAAATAAGCATATTTTTTGTTGGTACATGTCGACTTTTAGCTTTGATATGATAACTTTGTGTTGTTAGTAATATTGATATTAATATTGACTAGGTTCTGAATATAACTATTTTTTGCATAAGAACAAATGGAATTCATCGTACCTTTAGCTATAGCCTACACGGTTGCCCCATCTTTTTTTTTTCTTCCAATCATTTTATTGCTATAGCCAATGTTTGTTGCGTATATCCATATTGGAAAAAATGTGATTTTTATAAACAAGTAGGCCTATCTCCATCAAACCAAATTGATCTATAGGGCCTGTGAAGGAGCGTACCCAAGTTTCCGTTGCCTCCGTATACCAGGGAATTGTATAGGAAGCACAATGCTCAACACGCCTTTCACTTTCCCCCCCAACTAATGTTAGGTACCCACAAACACATACAGAAACACACACATATACAAACAAACACAAACACTAACACTTACAAACACACGGTTTTTGTTGTTTTATTCCAAGTGAGTACTTCATTGGCTCACACTAGGACGGTCCCATCTAGTTTGTATACAATAGAAATGTCTTTGATTCTTTCATTTTACGGATGATGTTTGAGTATTACACGCCTCCGTGAACACGTACGCATAACGCGGGCGCATTAATAACTTGCAGGCACACATATGGCCTGCGCCATTAGCGCAACCATACACACACACACACACACGCACACACACACATAGACCTTTCCACACACGCATTGGTCACCAAGACATTAATTCAAAAATTGCATACAAATAGTATTACGGTATGCATTAGTATAAAAAAATTTTGATCCATATATGATCCACCAGTTTCTGTGGCCACGGTAGGCCTATACTAGGGGATTATGTGGCCAGCACAACGCCCAGCCGCCTTTACTTTTCCCAAGACAAAAGTCAGGTACCCAAATCAGAGCTGGGTAGACTCTTGGACACCCTCCAGACCCGAGAACAAATGCTAGAACTCACCAGGATTCGAACCCAGGACTTTTCGTACGCTATCCGAACGTGCTGCTGTTCGACCACCGTACCCCGTTACAAAGGTCCCGGGTTCAAAGTTCAAATCTTGGTTGACGCCATAAACTATTCCATCCCATTTCCCGGGGTTCAAATCTTGGTTGACGCCATAAACTATTCCATCCCATTCCCCGGGGTTCAAATCTTGGTTGACGCCATAAACTATTCCATCCCATTACCCGGGGTTCAAATCTTGGTTGACGCCATAAACTATTCCACCCCATTCCCCACCCTATCTTTGAAACCTCTAGTGTCAATTTTCTCCTTCTCTGAAAGGTATCTGTTCTCTGACAGGTATCTGTTCTCTGTTGTAGGGGTTTAATTAAAGACGCCAATCCACACAATCTCCTTGTAAATGCGGTGGTTAAACACAAAACCGTTGACTAAAGCCTGCTTCCCATTTTTTTGGTTAAGACCCCCCCCCCCCCCCGCGTGACTAATACCTGGGCATCACCACATTTCCAATTAGCGCGCTTTACGACCAACTTCCGGTCGCATCGAACGCCATTTTAAAAGTTTAAAAAAAATGAAGGACTGTATTTCCAACTTCCGGTCACATCGAACGCCATTTTAAAGGTTTAAAAAAAATGAAGGACTGTATTTCGTTTCAAAAGCAAGACATTCACTGTACTTAAAAATAAACTGCCCATGTTCGAAACAATTTGACATCCAACTGTTATAAACATTCTAAATGGAAACTTGTGGTTTTCAGGAAATGTTTGAGCCAGGACCGAAAACAAACAACAACAAAAAACACCAACTTGTTTAAAAGTATAAAAAAAATCTCTTTTCTCTAGAATTGAAAAAAAAAATTAATCCCCGTTCAACGAGGGTAATGTGTGGTCACAACAAAACGTGATGACTTGACTTCTCGGCTTTCTAACCCCACCCCCCTCGTCCGCACCCACCCCGTTAAACTCAAGGACCCACTTTGAATACAGACACACACACACACAGTCACACACACACAAATGAGGACTTAAGAATGTGGCGCTTTGAAGAGCTAACAAAGTAAATCTGGCTATTGATTGGCCCATTCATGGTCTGCCTGCACGCAATATTTCCACAAGGATACAATTACTACAAGTGGTTTTTTGGGGGGTTGTCTTGTCTTTCTGTGTGTCTGTCTGTAGCTGATGGCCTCTGAACATCATCAAGGATCTTGTTTGCAGACAATCAGTACATTCTCTTGGGCGACCACTAATGCAACTTTTGTATCAGAGAAAGTAAAGTGCACCCAACACACACAGATACTTTTTTTTTCCTGACCAGACAGATATTATTTCTTGTTTCCGAATAAAAAAACATGTTGTTGTATTTTTGGCTTTTTAAAATGTAAACTAAATTTGATAAAATATTAAAACTTGGCAGTGCTGACTGAAAACACGTATAATCGTTGGCAGGAATTGGCTTGCTCCACAAATTAAGTATATTATAACAAGCCGAGTACTATATGTCAATATAGGCTACAAAGGGGTTAAGTTATTTATCTGTAAGCAAAGTATCCCGTCGGACGAAAGTGGCCCGTAAGGCCGGTAAAGCAGCATTCACCAGTTTCTGTGACCACAACATACTAAAGGACTGTGTAGCCAGCACAATACCCATCCGCCATTACTTTGCCCCAACTAAAGTCAGGTACCCATCAGAGCTGGGTAGACTCAGGGACGCCCTCCAGGCCCGGGAACAAATCCTAGCCTTCGTCATGATTCGAACCCGGGACCTTCAGTACGCCAGCCGAACGCGCTGCCGCTCGGCCACTGTACCCATTTTTTTCCATTTTGGCTCTTTATTATATTAATAGATGTGTTTATTCTATTAATAGATGTGTTTATTCTATTAATAGATGTGTTTATTCTATTAATAGATGTGTTTATTCTATTAATAGATGTGTTTATTCTATTAATAGATGTGTTTATTCTATTAATAGATGTGTTTATTCTATTAATAGATGTGTTTATTCTATTAATAGATGTGTTTATTCTATTAATAGATGTGTTTATTCTATTAATAGATGTGTTTATTGGCGAACATGTTTCGTATTGTACCACTCAGATTCGTCATTTCGTAATCGGTTCAAAAACCGGTAAAAAAAAATTGGACAAATTTAGCGTAAAAGTAGGCAGGTCTGGGCGTAGGTCGTAATGATCTACGCCCTGGAAAGAACGTCAGTAAATTGTAAAACAAACATAAAAGCGTACGGAAATAGACAAATACAAGTGGGTAGTTTTTATTTTTGTAGTTTTTGTTGTTTATCTTTCTTTCTCTTAGAACAGACCTCAAGTCGCTTGGGAAAGTTTTAGAAAAATTTATATAGACTATATATATTCGTTGAGGGGTCTTTAAAACTCATTTCTCGATATTAAGAGTTCTTTTTATGCAGCAAAAAAATTCTTTAACTTGGACTTACTATATACTCTGCCAGTTAACATTAAAGATATAATAGGTCTACTTATGATATTTGTTAGGCAAAAGATGTGTTGTTGTTTTTTAAATATCTGTATCTCTGTCTCTCTTTCTGTCTATCTATTAATCTGTATGTCTGTCTATCTATCCTTGTAATACGTTGTATCCAGTGCCTTTACAAGCTTATGTGGCGCCCCAGGGCAAAAGTTTCAGCGCGGTCCCCTTGCATACTGTAACTGCTTGTTTAGTGCTATATTTGCTATATTTAGACTACATTTGCCGCCCACAGGAAGTGCCGCCCCCAGGCATATGTCCCCTCTGCCCCCCCCCCATGTGAGGGCACTGGTTGTATCTATCTAGTACCTCACCCCATCTATCATTCCACCTTCCCAGCCACCCCTGTCTCTAAAATAAAACCCATTACTCTTCATCGATGCCCTTCTCAGTAGTGCGCCCGGGTAGTCTGCCCCTTGTCCATCAGTGAGTGAGTCCCAACTTTAAACTTATAAGACCAGATGTCTGAAAACGAAAACAGCTAACCATTTAATGAACACTGAAATTGCGTTAGTCTCATTTGCATATTGGAATCCTGTTTCTTGTTTCGGTTTTAGTTATTCCAGAGGTCTATTGGGTACTACAGTATTTTTTCCTCGCCTAACCCTATTACTTCTATAGTTCCATACCAAACTATTTTCCACTTTTATTACGTGTATTCTTTATAGTGAAGACTAAATATATACGTTATCGCTTTTATAAGACTCGTTTTATCGAACAGAAAATACGGTTATCTCCCCCCCCCCCCTTGGAATAAACACATTGATTTAATAACAGCCGCCACTTGATGAGCACGGTTTTCCATTCCTAGCTGGACATTTCAAAAACAAAAATATATGAGTGGGATGGCGTGGCCGATACAATGTCCAGATGCCTTTATGTCTTGCATAGAGTCGCGCGTGTTTGAAAACGAATGAAACCGTAATACATAAAGCATTGAAATAAAGCACAGTTGTCATAGGGCCTAGTAAACACATGGGTCACGATAGCCGAGCGGCAGCGCGTTCGATTGGTGATCCGAAGGTCTTGGGTTCGAATCCCGGTGAAGGTTAGGATTCCCAGGATTTGAGGGTGTCCCTGAGTCTACCCAGCTCTGGTGGGTACCTGACATTTGTTGAGGTAAAGTAAAGGCCGCTGGACATTGTGCTGGCCACACATCCCCTAGTATGCCGTGGCCACAGAAACTGGTAAACGCTTCTTTACCAGTCTTATGATCAGTTTGGTCCTTTACTTTTACTAGTAAACTCTGCGAAAGATATAAAGATTTAAAAAAAAAACTTTTCTTGTTCCATATTCGAGGGAAAATTATTATAAATTCTCTTTTTTTTTTTTCTCAAGCGGCATTCAAGCATAGAATAAGCTGACTAAATAAACTAGTTTTAGAAAAAAAAAAAAGTTCAGAACTCAAACCAAAATACAAGACTAGACTTAAACCGTAGATAAGCGTATGGCGCGGTCATATTTAAGTTTAAACTTCATTATAGAAGGTTTTTGGTTATAGTTATAGTAGAGTAGTAGCTTTGTACCAGTCCTTGACCCATAACCTATTAGCCTTGACCTTCCTTTTGATTTCTAGAAATAAAAACAAAGCTTTATCCTAAAATATCTCTTTTATATGTTCCGTCTCTCTCTCTCTCTCTCTCTCTCTCTCTCTCTCTCTCTCTTTATCTCTCTATCTCTCTCTTCCTTATTTTTCTTCTCTATTATCATTCTCTCTCTCGCTTTTTTTATTCCTCTCCTGGGAATAACATGTCATTCTTATTCCCCGTGAGGCCATAACTCTATAATTTGCCTATTTCTAATCTCTACGTCATTCTGCCATTCCCTCTGTCTCTCTCTTTCTTTAATGCCCCTCTCGTTATTCTAACATATATCTCCACCCCCCCCCCGCGCCCCCACCCCCACTTTGTGTGCAGTTTTTTTGTTGTTTTTAGAATACAGTGTCGCATGTGCAGCCTTGAAACTCACAGATGAACCTTGAACCCCTCGCGTGCGATATTTTTTTCTTTTGTTGGGCTTACCTCTAAATATGAGCGAGTGCTTGCGTGTGTGTGTGTTTTCGTGTACTGGTGTTTTTGTCTGTGTGTGATTACGTGCATGTGGAGGGAAGGGGTTCGCAGTGTATTACTTCATTTTCTGTGTATTATCCCATTTCTGGCCTGTTCACAAAACGCAATGTAGATCACAGACTTTAACGTTTGCCATTGTGTATTTAGGCAGTTTTTTGTTTTTTTCCACTTCAAAGGGGCTCCACCTGCCATGGTTACCTGTACGAACGGGGCGCCGCTGATTGTGGTGGGGTCGCCGGGGCATGCTTTTCAATCGATTCAATAATCCCCCGATATATATCGATTCACAAGGGGCGTCGGCGAAATATTTGTTAATTTTCAACCCTCAACAATCACCCCGTTTTCACATAAAACACGTGACTAGTCGACATGAAAAAAGATGTCACTAAGTCACTCTTTAGTCACTGAGTCAATACTCCCACCAGACTCCCACCAGACTCCCACCAGACTCCCACCAGACTCCCACCAGACTCCCACCAGACTTGAACCTCTCTTCACCGGAGTGATATTACCAGCCGAGTCTACTCTCTCTCTCTCTCTCTTAGTGCTCGGAGGATAAACTCGCTTGTGCTACACAGTTGACCCTTCCCATCCACTCTATGTTCCTGCAAGGACAGGGGCAGTTCTAAAAGCACACGATCGGCCGTCCTCTTCTGCAATTTCGACACCGTGAGTCCAGGTGGGGGGGGGGGGGGTTAAGCCCTTCCGAAATAGATACCCGATAGGGCAAGTGACCTGTGTGCGAAAGTGGACAACTGTTGCCCGATCCCTTTCTTGCGGAGCTTCAAAAACCGGGTCTGCTTGATTAGTTCGTTTTAGTTTCTGCCACACACCTCGGCCCTTTGTCAGATTCGTCCCAGTTCTTAAACCATTGTTCTGACTCCCACGCACCAACAGACTCCTCTGTCAAACTATAATAACAACAACAACAAGATATGTCCAATGTTGAATCACCAGAGGCGTATCCATATGATTTCAGAGCATGTGAAGTATAGGCTGTGCAACAGTTGTAGGGGATTTATATTATGTGCCTCTGCCCCCTCAGAAACGACCAACTTGACCATCGTTTGGATCGTTCATAATAATACCTTGGGAAGGATAAAAGGTGGCATGCTGGCTCGTGTATATGTGTGTCTGTATTTGCGTGTTTTGTAAGTTATTGAACAAAGCCAAAACTATAAAGGGGAGACAAAAAAGAGAAAGAAGAGAGAAAGTTAGCTCATTTAATAATTAAGGGACTTGACGAACACGTTCCCTTTGTTCTAATCTACCCATTACTGCTTTAAAGTGAAGGTGGAGACCGAGAGAAAGAATTCGGGGTTAGCCAGGAAATTGTATACAACATTCCAGGCTTTCGAAAACAGACAATGCGCACGCACTGTCCCCCCCCCCTATTTCCCTATCTCCCTCTTTCCCCACCAAGACCCGTCCCTGGAAGTCTGGCGCCCCCCTTAATGCAGGGGACTCACGGAACCGTGTGACCTCGTCCCGTAAATCAAGGAAGTGGTCCCCCGACACACCAGGCAGGCCCCCCCGCGAGTTTTAAATTGCCCCGCCCCGCCCCCACACTGCTACACCCCTCACCCCCTCCTCCCATATATAAAACGACGCTCGTGGTGTTGCCCGGGGGGGGGGGTAATGGGTGCCGGGGCGGGATGAAACGATGGAGTAAGGCGGTAGGTGGGGCCGGGGGAGCTCGAAAGAAGTAAACAAGATTCTAAGAAAGTCCATTTCAGTTAAACCTCAAGTATCGTGGGAGGGGAGGGGGGTAGGCTGGGTGCTAGGGGAGCGAATTTTTTTGTTTACTGCTTCCTTTTTTTTAAAATATGGAAATGGTCCTAAGTAATGAGAAACTGTGTCAAGTGTTGCCAAGGCGTTGAGTACCAGAGTCGATTAGTAAGGGGGTAGACGACTTGGTGACAGTAAAGAAAAAACAAGTGACGAAAAATAGAAAATGCGCGGCTGGATTTACAAATTAAAAGGAAAAAAAAGAAAACCATAAAAACGAAATTTTCATTATACTCCCTTTATTTGCAACTAAGTTTACCATCATGTAATTAAATAATTGATTGACTACTGCAAATGAAACGTACAGAAAAAATATCTGTGTCGCAAATCTCAAAAATATCTCCTTACTCCGTATGAATTGTTCTAAAAATAATCTTAGCGCATAATTTTTTTTTCTAGCTTTGCACCGAAAAACTATAAAAAGTTGCACAGGCATTTTTAAAGTGAGACCAAAATTTTTCTTATACTTTCCTTTTAAGAAATGAATATTGTCATAAGTGTAGTATTATTAAGTTGTTTTAACTGAAAATTTGATAGGATGTATTGTTAGGCGCCACAAGTCTGTTGTCCAAATATCAGCTCGATCGGACCGCGGGAAGTGGTCGAAAAATCGAAGCCAATTTTTGCACCATTGCAGACAGACAGACAGACAGAAAATGCAACTTAAAATAAAGGGAGTAATAAAGCTCGGATTAAGGGAAATGAAGGGAATCTCAGACTGTTTCTCCATAGCAAGAATTTATGTCATGATCAAAAACTCTGATGGGTGCAGATGGGGTAGCTGGACCACCATAGGTATCAGTAACGGAAAAACAAAAGGCTCCCACATACAATTACAAAGAAACAAAAGGAACACGACAATATCATACAATGTGCAATTAAAAAGTCGAAGAAAACGTTTCAAATATAACAAACTGAAAGTAATCTGTTTTTTTTTTTTGTTTTTTTTTGGGGGGGGGGCGGTGGCCCGAGCTGGCAGCGCGTTCGGCTGGCGTTCCGAATGTCTTGGGTTCGAATCCTGTGCATAGTGCTGGCCACACAATCACCTAGTAGGCCGTGGACACAGAAACTGGTGAACGCTGCATGACCGGCCCTACGACGGGTACTTTGCTAGTAGTCTGTAGAAAGCGACACTAAATACAACGATACATTTTGTTTAATATCAACTGATTGAAGTTTGTTTCTTTCATGGTTGATTGATGTTTATTTTTAGAATTGACCAGTCTTCATTTACCCTGACCTTTATACTTGTGCGTTCAATGCATACATGAACTTCCGGTTTATTTCCGGCAACAAACTTTAAATAATGTTTTCGGCTTTTGTTTTCAAGTATAGCTAATTAGAAATATACAAAGGTCACAAGATTAGTTATGAGGAATCCGTTTTTAACATCAAAAGTGAGAATGCGATAATTAATAGTCGACGTGATACTGATAGTCGCGTTAAGTTTAATTGATTTTTTTTTTAGTTTATAACTAGCATACACTTAATAAGTAAACTATATGGATCAGGTGTCAATGCATACATGCACTTCCGGTTTACTTCGGGCAACATATTTAAATGAATTTTTAAAATATCTTACATTTTTAAAAGTGATTCTTCACGTCTGATGTTCAGAATCAATCGTTTTCTTTTGGCAACTTCTTTTGAAAATTGTTGTATCCACTACATCTTTACTTACTCACAGAGCAGCCAGGAATGCAGCACTAGTGCTTGTTTTGTCAGTAAATTACCGAATAGGACCGGAAGTGTTGCAATGCATCGACCTTTAAGGTTTACCATGCATGGATAAACTTCTTATTTACGCATAAAATTATGTGTTTTGGGAGGCAACAAAATCGATTTTATGCATAGGGCCTCAAATGATCTTAGTCCGGCCATGCTATAATGAGATACAGTAGAGAAACTTTTCAGGAGTTTTGTCTATTTCATTAAAAAGCTGAAGAAGACATTTTGTTTTCTTGTGGTTACCTACAAGTATAAAATCCAGCGAATGAAACTTGTAGTAAGTGCAGCACTGAGACCAGTGACGGTGTGATGGTACTTTGTGCAGGGCCGTCCGCGCATGAGAGGGTGGGGGGTAGTGCAGTATCCAAAGGAGGTCCACTCTAACTATAGACCCTTGATATAGAAGTCTTACATGACTTTAAAAATGACATACAAACAAAAATCGAAACAAAATAACAACAACATAGTCAGTGGGAACTAAACATACGATACACATACAATTAACTATAGGTCCCCACTGAACAGAGATACTATTGAACGGGGCGGGGCGATTCTTAGAACGAAAATCAAAGACATATACATACATACTATACACTTACATTCATATACATACACGCTATACTCATACTATACATATATCATACATACATAAGGTAGAGTATAACTTTCACATCTTTTTTTTTAACTTAAGGCTCCAACATCTTATGAATCTGGCCTCCTGAATTAAAGCTTTCCCTGTTCCAGTTGTCAGAATGGTTAGCGAACGCTTACGACCGACTTAAGTCATTTCGTTTATAGAGAAACCGCTACTCTCTGAATATACAGAATGAATGATTATACTTCATTTATTAATCATGAAGATTAAATTATTCGTTTTTTTTTAATTTTCTTCGTCTACGTTTCTGGCAATAGTTGGGGTTTTATTGATACTATTCGCAATCGTTTGTGGCTAATGGATTTTTTAAAGAAAATATGATTTAGCTTTATCAAGCGAATCGACTCCATGTATTATTAATAAACAAGAAATGTTGTTGTTGTGTTTTTGCCCACAATGTTTCATTGATAGTCTGGCACCAAGAGAAAGTGGGTGAGATTGGGATGGATTGGAGGCTTTTAAGTTAGGGAGGCGCTAGTTTGTGTATATAGATGTATGTAAATAAACACACACGCACTAAAATGTATTAATTTCAGACTATGTTGACTGGGTTCTGGGTCCTAATCGTAAGCGGGAAGGGGTGATGGCCAGCACAATACACAGGCGCCTTTACTCTTCCCAAACCTACTGGTATGTACCCATCAGAGGTGGGTAGAATCAGGATCACCATCCAGTCCCAGGCAACCAAAAAAACCCCACAAAAACTCGATACATTTAATGGAAATCCACGCGCGCTGCCGCAAAACCACGCGAGTGTATGTTTTCAAAAAATGAAATATCATGTTCACGGCTCATTGTAGATTTGTTTGGTCAGCACAATGCCAAACCATATTTAACTAACGCGATGTATTTTTTTGTTTAAAGAGAGCTGTTAAGAGGTGCTAAGCTAATAGGTTCATATTTGTGTGCGTGTGTGATAGTGTGAGTAGTTAGGTCCAAAACCGCAACTAGTCTAGCTCACAGCTCACGTCCAGTGTGTAAACAATAATTTACAATTACCGGATCAGCGGTTTCATGTTTCAGCTGTTTCGATCCAATTTCAGCCATAAAGTCTGTCGGCCTGCTGTTGTTGACTTGCTGTTGTTTGATTGTTTTTGTTGGTGTTGGTTTGTTGTTTTTTGTTGTTGTTTCGTGTGAGGTTGGATAATTAAAGTGTTCACGATAATATCGAAACAGACATTTGCAACAACATTACATCATTCAACAAGAACACACACTAAAACAATAACCACACTTTTATAATTAAAAGAATGCAAGGTTAAATTTCAGAAAAGATTTTAATAAGATGGACCGCTAGCTTTAATATTTCTGCTATTTGATGACTCGAATTACTTCTTTTCGGAATTCCCGATTCCCTTTTGTACTGTACACCTCCGTTTGATTTAACCGCTGTGATTTTCTCATTGAAAAAAAATAAATCGAAACTTGTATACAGCCGAAACATTTAGGCAAACGTAGGAGCGTAGAAGTCATTTAATACAGCGTTATTGGTTGCGCACGGAAAAAAAGAACATATTAGCTCTAAAAATAGAACAAGCGGTCCATCTTATTATAGTTTCAGCTACGGATAAGCGTAGGGCGACTCAATAATCTTCTGTATAGAACGCACTTTGGCAACTTTTAAACACGTGGGTGATAGAATACATTGCATTTTCAAGTACTTGTAATATCTTAAATAAATAATTATGTAATAATATGATACAGTTCTATTATTACAAAATACAAATTACATCATTTATATAGCGCTATTCATAACAATATTAGTCTTTCAATGCGCGTTACATTTATCTTATGTTATTAAAATAAATCGAATAAGTAAATTTTTAATTTTGTTATACAAATTTCAATATTGTCCGCCTGTTAAATTGTGTTCGGAAGATCATTCCACCACAGAGGTGCTACGATGCTGTAGGAGCGAGCTGGCAAATGTTTTTCTTTTTAATTTTGTGTACCTTGGGTTGTTGATGAATTTTTTGTTTGAACGGCTGTCCTGTTTTCTCTGATGTGTGTAGCTCAACCAAGGATCTGATGTACTGGGTAGATTGACCATGAAGGCTTTTATAGAGCATAGTCAGAACTTTGTCGATATATTTGTCCCCTATATATTCCTAGGCCGTTTAACGGATCGGGACAAAAGGTAAATATATAAATTGGTTACGTCATCCAAAAGAAATTTCTTCTTTATATCACGTTCAACCATGAATGTGTTGAATTTATCAATCAATAAAAAGAGATTCAACTATGCAAATACACAAATCACTGTTATGGCCAAATTGTTTCTTTTCCCCCCGTACTTATAGCTAGTTTTGTCCCTTAATATAGTAGCGGAAACGTCTCCAAGATCTATGATGATGTCTCTGTAGCGATTAGATTTATGTCATGTCTTTTTTCACGCTCATATTTATACTGTGACCTCCTTATTTGGTAAGGCGCACTGGCTTCTGTTTTATTCTTCCGCCAAGAACTACCGCCCCTTTAAAGTGGACGATTGTTTAGCGTGAGAACGTACCATGAACAGAGATTGCATTGAACGGGGGTGATTGTCGCAGCGAAATCTCTCAGAAACACACATATACATATACATAATGTACTTACAGATACACATACATACATACAGACTATACACATACAATTAACAATAGGTCCAACTGAAGATAGATTCTAATAAACGGGGCGATTCTTACAACGAAACGTCAAAGACATACACATACATACTATACACATACATTCATATACATAAACGCTATACTCATACTGTACATATATTATACATACATAAGGTAGAGTATAGCTTTCACATGGTGCTAGTGATGCAGCGTTGCCCCATCCCACGTGGCTATAACTTCATACAATTGAACTTTGACCCAGATTCCAGTGGTCTAAATTGAATATAGACACACAGCCCAGTGGTTTAGAAAATGCATTAATAAGGGGAGAGGATTGTGTGGCCACAACAGTGCAGAGCTGAATTCAATATTCCCCACTTCGAACTAATTTCAGGCACCCATAACGGCTGGGGTGGCCATTTGGATGTTTTCAAGGTTCAAATCCTAGTATGGAGTCTTTGTAGTCTCGCTGTGAGCCATATGGTGTGTGTATGAGTGTGTGTGTGTGCAGTGGAAGAGGGAAGTAGAGAATAGGAAAGAGAAAAATGATAAAGAGAGAGAGAGAGAGAAAAGATAAGAAGTAGCAGGCTAGACATAGAGAGTTGGGGAAAGATGCATATCAAGAGAGACTGACTGAAAAAGAAAAGAAAAATTGAGAAAGAGAGAGATAGTAAAGGGGGAATAGAAAGAAAAAAAAGAGATAGAATGAGAGAAAGAGATGAAAAGAGATAAATATATAAAAAAGAGGAAGTAAGAAAGATGGAAAGAGAGACAGACAGAAAGAGATGGAGAAAGGTATTATTAACACCTTTACAGTTTTCAATATCCCATACATTATTAAACTTATATGATGTCTGTCTGTCCGTCCGTCAAGAATTCAATCATAGAAATTTCTACTCTGTCACCTCCTTCGTCACGTTAGCTTAACACTTTCTCTCATCTTTTCTCTCTTTTTTTCCCGTCTGGCCGTCTCTTTCTCTCTCTCTCTCTCTCTCTCTCTCTCTCTCTCTCTCTCTCTCTCTATTTCACACACATCTCTATAGCTAGGAAGTTCGGTCAATTAACTCCTCGCTGACCAGTCAATTTATCCTCCACGTGCGGGAATGTAACGTCCAGCCAACGACACTTGCGCCGACGCCATTCTTTGCCCCCCTCTCCCCCCCACAACAAACCGGAAGTCTTGCCAGATAGAATCAAATATAGAAAGAAAGAAAAAGACTTGCCCGACACCCAACTTTCTCACCCCAACCCACCCATCCCCACCCCGTTACAGGGCTTTTGTCTAATATCCTCTTGTCTCTCTCTATATTCACACCACGCTTTGTCGAGAACGATATAGGCCATTAAGCTGTGTCAATGTTCAGTTTAGACCAGTGGGTTGTTGTGTCAATGTTCAGTTTAGACCAGTGGGTTGTTGTGTCAATGTTCAGTTTAGACCACTGGGTTGTTGTGTGTCAATGTTCAGTTTAGACCACTGGGTTGTTGTGTGTCAATGTTCAGTTTAGACCACTGGGTTGTTGTGTGTCAATGTTCAGTTTAGACCACTGAGTTGTTGTGTCAATGTTCAGTTTAGACCACTGGGTTGTTGTGTCAATGTTCAGTTTAGACCACTGAGTTGTTGTGTCAATGTTCAATTCGGACCACTAAGTTGTTGTGTCAATGTTCAGTTTAGACCACTGGGTTGTTGTGTCAATGTTCAGTTTAGACCACTCGGTTGTTGTGTCAATGTTCAGTTTAGACCACTGGGTTGTTGTGTCAATGTTCAATTCGGACCACTAAGTTGTTGTGTCAATGTTCAGTTTAGACCACTGGGTTGTTGTGTCAATGTTCAGTTTAGACCACTGGGTTGTTGTGTGTCAATGTTCAGTTTAGACCACTGGGTTGTTGTGTCAATGTTCAGTTTAGACCACTGGGTTGTTGTGTGTCAATGTTCAGTTTAGACCACTGAGTTGTTGTGTCAATGTTCAGTTTAGACCACTGGGTTGTTGTGTCAATGTTCAGTTCGGACCACTAAGTTGTTGTGTCAATGTTCAGTTTAGACCACTGGGTTGTTGTGTCAATGTTCAGTTTAGACCACTGGGTTGTTGTGTCAATGTTCAGTTTAGACCACTGGGTTGTTGTGTCAATGTTCAGTTTAGACCACTGAGTTGTTGTGTCAATGTTCAATTCGGACCACTAAGTTGTTGTGTCAATGTTCAGTTTAGACCACTGGGTTGTTGTGTGTCAATGTTCAGTTTAGACCACTGAGTTGTTGTGTCAATGTTCAGTTTAGACCACTGGGTTGTTGTGTCAATGTTCAGTTTAGACCACTTTGTTGTTGTGTCAATGTTCAATTCGGACCACTAAGTAGTTGTGTCAATGTTCAGTTTAGACCACTGGGTTGTTGTGTCAATGTTCAGTTTAGACCAGTGGGTTGTTGTGTCAATGTTCAGTTTAGACCACTGAGTTGTTGTGTCAATGTTCAATTCGGACCACTAAGTTGTTGTGTCAATGTTCAGTTTAGACCACTGGGTTGTTGTGTGTCAATGTTCAGTTTAGACCACTGAGTTGTTGTGTCAATGTTCAGTTTAGACCACTGGGTTGTTGTGTCAATGTTCAGTTTAGACCACTGGGTTGTTGTGTCAATGTTCAATTCGGACCACTAAGTAGTTGTGTCAATGTTCAGTTTAGACCACTGGGTTGTTGTGTCAATGTTCAGTTTAGACCACTGGGTTGTTGTGTCAATGTTCAATTCGGATCACTAAGTTGTTGTGTCAATGTTCAGTTTAGACCACTGAGTTGTTGTGTCAATGTTCAGTTTAGACCACTGGGTTGTTGTGTCAATGTTCAGTTCGGACCACTAAGTTGTTGTGTCAATGTTCAGTTTAGACCACTGAGTTGTTGTGTCAATGTTCAGTTTAGACCACTGGGTTGTTGTGTCAATGTTCAATTCGGACCACTAAGTTGTTGTGTCAATGTTCAATTCGGACCACTGGGTTGTTGTGTCAATGTTCAGTTTAGACCACTGGGTTGTTGTGTCAATGTTCAATTCGGACCACTGGGTTGTTGTGTGTCAATGTTCAGTTTAGACCACTGGGTTGTTGTGTGTCAATGTTCAGTTTAGACCACTGAGTTGTTGTGTCAATGTTCAGTTTAGACCACTGGGTTGTTGTGTGTCAATGTTCAGTTTAGACCACTGGGTTGTTGTGTGTCAATGTTCAGTTTAGACCACTGAGTTGTTGTGTCAATGTTCAGTTTAGACCACTGGGTTGTTGTGTCAATGTTCAGTTTAGACCACTGAGTTGTTGTGTCAATGTTCAGTTTAGACCACTGGGTTGTTGTGTCAATGTTCAGTTTAGACCACTAAGTTGTTGTGTCAATGTTCAGTTTAGATTACCGGGTTGTGTGTCAACGTTCAGTTTAGTCCACTGGGTTGTCCACCAATGTTCAGTCTGGAGACACAAAAATCGAGTGTCAATGTTCACTTTTAGTCTAGACCACAAGAATTTGTGACAAAACCTTGTCTAGACAACTAAGATATAAATCAACGCACTTTGGGTCTAGTACTATTATGTGTCATGACACTAGGCTATGTGATTACTAGGGAAAGAGAGAAGGAGAGAGAGAGAGAAGCAGAGAGAGAGAGAGAGAGAACTCGTTTAATATTTGGAAATAATGAATACACTGGGGCGATGCATTTTTTAGACCAACGACTTTGGCCAATCCAATATTCTAACATTTCCATCATCTCGGGTTTTGAAAAGTAATCTTACCAAGTGTCAACCCTACGGCCAACGGTTTATTTGGGATGAAAACGGGAGGGGTTGGCGTCGTCCTAACGTCAAAATCCTATCGAGCGATGCGTTGTGGTTAGCTTAAGATTTTCACGTTTAAAAAAAAAATAGCCCCATTAAAAGTTCACTGGAAAACTGCTAAATTGTAAGTTTGCTTTTTTTTTCATGCTTCTGTAAAATTGCTTCATTACAAGTTTATGGAACGATTTTCTCATTCATTTTTAAATTCCCGACAAACTGCCTCAATAAAAATGTATGAAGAAAACTGATTAAACTGCTTGGAAATGTATCTCATTAAGTTCTTGCTAAAGTCGCCTCATTACAAATTCGTGGGCAACTATCTGACTTTACAAGTTCCTGGAACTATTGCCTCATTCATTACGAGTTCCCATAGAAATGCCTCATTATAACTTCTCTGGAGAACTAAAAAAGGTTGCCTCTTTAAACCCGTGACAAACTGTGACGTCAGAAAATTGCTTTTTAAGTGATTTTATTTGAAGTGCTCTAAATAAACACGTCTTAAGCACCCCAGGAAATCTCCCTGCTCCATTTTGACTAAATAAACCCGAAAAGCCTTTGTTTGGAACATATTTTTTTTAGGGCACCGTTGTCCTATCTTACCTTAAAATCTCTTAGAAGCGTTCTCTGTTCATAGTATAGTATTGCACCCGGTGCACTATATCCGAAGCTGATGTGGAGAAGTAATGTACCGCAGGTTTGTAAATGTTTCAATGTATGTCAAGTTGTTGGGGTTTCTATTCCCAACAGTTAAGGGTTTACATGCCGCTCAGTAGAAAGAGAAGTTATACTGTGACTTTGTGGATGAGTTTAAAAAAACAGCAAACCAAAGACTTGAACACCGGGTGGGGAAAAATATTCCGCATTTATTTCGTGTTTTTTATTTACTTTCCTACCCCAATATTCAACCATATCGTATAAGTAAATGTAAAGTACTATTCGAACCAAATTGAAGCAGCGTTCATCAGTTTCAGTACTAGGAGATTGTGTGGCCAGCACAATTCCGAGCCGCCTTTACTTTACCCCTACTAAGGGCAGGATTAACCCATCGAAGCCGTGTAGACTCAGTAACAGCCTCCACCAGGATTCGATCCCAGAACCTTCGGAAAGGCAGCTCGCCCACCGCGCCCTGTACAGCTAAATGAAAATAAGAAAAGGAAAAAAGAACACGTTTTTAAAACCTATGGGACAATGATAACACTGAACACATAATAACAAGATTCTACAATAATGGCAGCAAACTAGAGATTTTTATATGCCCACCACGAACCTCTAAAACACACAACATAAAAAACAAACACAATCTGCACGGGAAGAAAAAATATTTCTGTAATAATAAAGAAGTGTGACACGAATGTGAAGAATCCAATAATTTGTGAAGTCTTCAGGGAGAAGCCATGGCTGAAGAGATTTTATGAATTCACTGCCCATAAAACTTGGTGTCAAATCCCTTTTTTAAAAAAAGCAACATAAACACACACGTCTCAGCCAAAACTGTAGTTTTGAATATTTTTCTGAAAATTTCTGAAACACGAACTGAACATTTTTTGCATCGTGTGCCTACCGACCTCTGGATCTATATAATCTTTATAAAGATCTGTAGTCCCAGCGTAAAAATGACAACTCTACTTTTTTTCTTCTTTTTGAAATCAAATATAGTTTATTCTAAGTGTCATTTTTTTTATATATTTCTCTTATACATTACAGACGCTCCTTCTATGCAGAATATTATTGCGTCCTACGCTCATCCGTGGTACTAGTCTAGTCCTGCATTTTTATTAGTGTTTTAAATGATGTTAAGTTACTGGTTTTGATTGGTTTGTTCAGGCAACCCATTCCATGCCCGGATGGCACTCGGGAAGAAAGAGTACTTATATGCATTTGATCTCGCATAAGGGATAAGGAAAGTGTTTTTGTCTTTATGTTTATCTGATCATTGCAACAGGTTGTTATTGTGTTGTATTTCTAAATTAGAATTTAAAATAAAATTAGAATGCCTTATGTATTATAACTACTATACTATTTGCCCTTCTGTCGTCTAGTGTTTCTAGGTTAAGTGATTTGACTTTTAGTGTTACTCTTGTCAGTTGTAAATATTCGCTAGTAATGAACCTTGCAGCTCTTTTCACAATTTGTTCTAATTTTTTAGGAAAACTCAACTGGCATTGGTATGTGGTGCATGGCCACCACACGATAATAGAGAAATGAGAATAAAGTAGCAAATAATACATAAAGCATTACTTTCTAACTTACAACACAATAAGGATCTGTTGCAATGCTCAGATAGATATAATTATGGATAAAAATACTTTTCTTATTATGCAAGAACAAATGCATATAGATGTTGCTTTCTTCTCGCTTAGCATCAGAACAGGCAATGGGTTGCCTGAAAAAAAAAATCACGAAATACAGTAACTAAACATAATTTAAAACAACAATCAAAATGCAAGCCTAGACTCAATCCATTCCACGACTGCGCTATCGACTGGCGTTCCGAAGGTTCTGGGTTCGAATCCTGGTGAAGGCTAGGATGTGTTTCCGGGACTGGAGGGTTGTCCCTAAATCTAATTCTCAACCACCGACGTAATTCTCTGGAGACTTCAGAGAATTTATCACCCCATCTATTTATTTTATCATTCTTTTATTACTCTTTGCCCCTCTCTCTCTCTTTCTCTCCCTCTCTCCCTCTCTCTCTCTCTCTGTTTCCTTAGTCTTCCCCACCCGGCTATTAATTAATTAATTTTTCTATTCAAAACATGATTTATATAGCTTTATCTATGTATTATAATGTAAGGAAGCATTTTAGTTATGTTATTATGTTCTTCTTAGCACTTGTAAAAAAATGTTACTCTTGTAAAACATAATACCAATCCTAATGCCATAACTATATATATATATAATCTTTTACGTTCAACATAATTTTGAGACTAAATTTTCTTCTCTGCTTCTTGTCATTGTAGATTCCTGGGACTCCATTGGACAAGAAAGTTTTGAATTGTGGCGAACTGGAGGACCTCGATCTGGTATGTTGGTTATTTTAAACCTAGATCTGGTATGTTGGTTATTTTAAACCTAGATCTGGTATGTTGGTTATTTTAAACCTAGATCTGGTATATTGGTTATTTTAACAATTGTTGGTGGGTTGGAGGAACAGGAAAGGTGGGGAGAGAAGGAAGGAAGGGGGGTACGAAAGAAATCACATTAAAGCAATTTTTCACCACAGACGATTAAGTAACGTATATAAGGGGCACGGTGCAGCGCGTTCGACTGGCGTACCGAAGGTCCGGGGTTCGAATCCTGGTGAAGGCTAGGATTCGTTCCCGGGACTGGAGGGTATTCCATGAGTCTACCCAGCTCTGATGGATATATTTGCTGGCAAAGTAAAGGCGGCTGGGCATTGTGCTGACCACGCAATCCCCTAGTATGCCGTGTCCACAGGAACTGGTGAACGCTGCTACACCGGCTCTGTGATCAATCCACGTAGTGCGCGGTAACTTCCCGTCTAAATCAAGATAGTCTGTTACATCTAAGTCAAAAAGCCGTGTTGTCAGCTTATGCTTTATCTTTCACTACTTGTATATTTACCAATGTCTACATTATATAGCAGTAAAGCAGCCAATGTTTTCTACTTAAGCAAGGCGTAATTATTATAAGAGCTAGACGTATTTCGAAAATGAGCCACTCTGTATCCAATATCCAGAAACAAATATTGGATTGGATTATGGTTTATTTCTCTCTCTCTCTCTCCATAATGATAATGTGTGCTCGCACAAATTGAAAACGAAAGTAGACTCTGGAAATCGATTGTTTGAATAACTGGACTGGAAGAGTAGACTGTTTATCTTTAAAAAAAAGTTTTCACCCCCCCCCCCCGCCCCCATAAATCAACGATGTGGGGCACAGTGGTCGAGCGGCAGCGCGTTCGACTGAAGATCCGAATGTTCTGGGTTCGAATCCTGGTGAAGGCTATGTTTTTTTCCACGGGACTTGAGAGCGTCCCTGAGTCTACCCAGCTCCGATGGGGTACCTGACATTGGTTTGGGGTAGAGTAAAGGCGGCTGGGCATTGTACCGGCCACACAATCCCCCCTAGTATGCCGTGACCACAGAAACTGGCGAACGCTTCACCAGCCCTATGATCAGTTTGGTCCGAAAGGGTACTTTACTTATTTTTTTTAATCAACGAAAGAACGTTTTCACCGTTACAGTGCCCAGGCATACGAAACATATTTCATCTCTGGCAGCCTAAGTGCGAGATATCTGTTTGAAAAATGATCTTGTATAATATATATGCGTGTGTGTGTGTGTTGTATATAATACGTGTATGTCTATTTTGTGTAGATCTATCTCTCTTATCTTCCCTTGGCCTGTATTTGCTTTAGTGCTATGTCTTTGCGTATATTTTATGTATATATATATATATATATATATATATATATATATATATATATATATATATATATATTATTGATGGCGGAGCTGATGGGGAATGAACTAGCTACTGGATGTTGAGTCGATACCGACGCAGCCTTTGCCCGAGAAGGAGAGAGTATCGGTGACATAAGCGGGCGCCGAGGGCGTATCGTGTTCCCCACTCTCTCTCTCTAACGTTGATATAAGGTGGCGACGAGGGGCGCTGACACTTTGCAATCTATAATTAATTTGTTATTAAGGAGATAAAGAAAATGATACGATATCTGTCAAGAATGTGGTTGTCGTTAGTGTGTGTTTAGTAGTTGTTTATATTATCAAAGACTATAATCAGATGGACCGCTGCTTGAATATTTCTGCTATTTGATGACTCCAATGACTGCTTTTCGGAAATTCCCGATTCCCTCTTGCACTGTACACTTCCGTTTTTATTCAATCGCTATGATTTTCTCAATGAAAAGTTAAAATCGAAAGTTGTATACAGCGAAAACATTTAGGCAAACGCAGAAGCGTAGAAGTCATTTAACACAGCGTTGTTGAATGCGCACGGAAAATAACATAGAAGCTCTAAAAATAGAGCAAGCAGTCTAACTTATTTTAGTCTTTGTCTAAACCTACAAAAATATACCAATTTTTGTTCAAACTCATTTTGCAAAGCGCCGGTGGGTTACGGGGCCTGGGAGAGACTAGTGGATGCCAAAGGTGAGAGGGGGGGGGGGGGTGAAAGATTCAATCGATCTTGTTGTGTGTGTAACCAGGTGTCGTATTGATTCGTGCATCCCGCGGACGAGATAGATAGATCACTGGTCACATCACCTGTACCACGTGTTCATTTTGATGGTTTTCTTTTGTGTTTTTTTTTTTCTTTTTTTTTATACTATGGATGATAACAATGTAACAAAACAAAACTTTTGATTAAATGCAAAAGTGTGGGTAGGGGAGGGTATGTATCACTCGGTGTTTCAGTGCTCTGACGTTTTAGGGAAACCGTTAGTCCGGTGACCCGTCGCCTGAGCAGGGCGCCCTTATAAAGAAAAAAAGTATACTCCAAATTGGTTTGCGACGCAACGAAGGTATTAATTAAATATCCACATAAAAGAATAAATTTGTTATTGTTTTTTTTTATTATTTTTTTTATCAAAAGTCTTTGTTGCACTTGCAACTATAAATTCTTAATGTAATGCTACATACGGTGATCTAACGCTATAGATGCAAACATAAATATAATGCGGTTGGTGCAAGCTGTGACAACTGAAATGGGGCATATGATTTACCGCGCCCTGCGGAATTAATCTAACCGCCGTGGAAAATTCTTCTTAAGGATAGAGTCAAGCTGTTAGACCCAAACCACAGTCAAGCGTAGGACGCAATAATCTTCTGTATTGAAAGGAGCGTGTGACATTATAAGATAAGGGAACAAAAGATGCAAAAAAAAACAAAAAAAAAACTACAACATCATTACAATCAAGGTTTAAACATCAAATTCTTAATGTGTCAAAGTTAATAAGGCATAATTTATAACTTTATTAGCATACATCTTTCATTTATCTCCTCTGTTCTAAACGATTAGACACCTAATACTTTGACTTCATTAAGTTACAAAAAGTATGTACCGTTAATATTGCATGGACAAATTAAATTATCGCCAATTTTGGATACACTTTTTATTTTTATTACAAGAAAATTTGACAACGACCAAGGAAATCTATTTATAACCGGATCAGCCGTTTTGTTTTATATGTAAACACGGGGCATTGGTATTCCCAAAACCTTTTTTTTTTTAGCAAAGACTTCGCGCAGTTTTCATTCTGTGTGATTTATGGTATGGGCTTATACTTTATACTCTCATACTGACACGGAATTATGGGATACAAACTGATGACCTGTGGGAATTAGAGTAGGGTGAGTAAAGCTGTATAAACGCCCGTCTCATCGACACCAGCTATGATGCATAAAGCATATATTACAAAGGCAATAACCCCCTCGTTTAGTCAAAGGATGACGCCACCTCTCTACTGCCGTTATCAGCATCCCCTAGGTCTTGCTTGGAAATACAGTGACGCGTGTTGGTCAATCCGTTAAAAAAAAAAGTGATTTGACTTGTTTTCGCTAATATGTCCGTCGACTCCAAAAGCTGTTATAGATACACCACACGGAACGCCTTATGTATTAATACGACTATGGGTGCCCATTGGTTGTGCGTGTTTGGCTTGCGTACCGAAGGTCTTGGGCTCGAATCCTGGTGAGTAGGCTGGGATTGGTTGCCGGCAATGCGGGGGGGGGGGGTGTACCTGGGTCTCCACAGACAGGGCAAAGTAAAGGCGACCGAGCATTCTAATGGCCACACAACCCCGCTAGTAGGCCTATGCCTTGGCCACAGAAACTGTTGAAACGCTGCTTCCCCTCCGCTATGGACCACTTCGGTCCGACGTGTGGGGTTACTACTACTACTATTAGTCAGAGTGGACCTCATGCTTCGAACACTTGCATCTGATTGTGCCGCATGACTCTTGACGCCCTCTTGCCGTGCTGTCGACGAGACATGCAAATGCCATTACGCTCAAGAGCCTGCGCTGTTGTTTTTATTTTTTGTTTTAATGCCTCTCGGACTACAACTGCCGGACGAGGAGGAGGAAGAGGAAGGAGGGACGGAGGTGGGAGGGGAGGTCTGGAATTTGAGACACAAAGGGTCTATAGATTGTGTTGTTGTCTGGAAACTAAAATATCAATAATATATGAATAAAAAATAACAACAACAACAAGATTTGTAGGTTTAAATTCGACAGTTTTCTCTAATGGAAAGGCTTGTTTCTGGATAAAGTGGGTTTTGGAGTTGGCATTCAAAACAATTGGCCTCCATTGACTTGTAAAAACGCAAGCTGTTTTACTTTATAAATCAAAATTTAAAAAAACAATAACGTTTTTTGTTTTCTTTAAGAGCATTGTGTGTGTGCGTGTGTGTGTATGTGTGTGTATGTGTGTGTGTGTGTGTATGTGTGTGTGTATGTGTGTGTTGGAAATTAATAATTTAACTAGCACAATTAGTTCTGTAATTAAAAAAAACATTTAAAAAACGTAGTCAGTTGAATTGATTTTACTGGCTATTGAAAAAGTCTTCTATTCTTTTTTGTAATGAAACAAACGATTTAAATTTTAAATAATGACATTTTTTTTTCTTCTTTCTTTAAAAAAAAATTGGAAATGTTGAGAAGTTGTCGGGCAGCGCGTTCGACTGGCTTACCGATGGTCCTGGGTTCGAATCCAGGTGAAGGCTAGGATTTCAGCCCTGGACACTAGGGTGCCTTAATAATTGCTGAAGCAGGAGCTTACTTGCGGACGAGACTGACCGACGCAGGAGACTGACCGACGCAGGAGACTGAACGACGCTGGAGACTGACCGACGCAGGAGACTGACCGACGCTGGAGAATGACCAACGCAGGAGACTGACCGACGCAGGAGACTGACCGACGCAGGAGACTGACCGACGCAGGAGACTGACCGACGCAGGAGACTGACCGACGCAGGAGACTGACCGACGCAGGAGACTGACCGACGCAGGAGACTGACCGACGCAGGAGACTGACCGACGCAGGAGACTGACCGTCGCAGGAGACTGACCGACGCAGGAGACTGACCGACGCAGTTAAAAAGCTTCAAACCCCATAGGTCTATGGTCAGAGCACCACACAGGCATGCCCCCACCAGTGGAAACAAACATTTCCAGGCTCGGGCGGGATTCTTCAGCCATCTCCAAAACATACACCGAGATACCTCAATGCAAGAACAAATGCATATAAGTACTCTTTCTTCCCGAGTGGCATTCGGGCATGGAATGGGTCGCCCGAACAAACCAGGAAAACCAGTAACCCAGCATCATTGAAAACATTATTAAAGATGCAGGACTAGACTCGGACCACGGATGAGCGCAATAATCTTCTTTATAGAAGGAGCGTCTGCAATGTATAAGATAAGATAAGATGACGTTGGGTGGTCCTCATCGCCCCTAATCCTCAATGGACAAACATCATTGTAAGGGCGTAAAGAATTGTTTCCCTAGCTTCGAAGCACTGGACACGATCTTACATGATATATTTGCCCTTTAACCCCTATATCCGCTTCCGGGTCGCCCGTCAACCACATCCGGTTAAAAGGAGGGGCGTAACACTGACCCATATAATACATACACCTTTAGGCAAGTGCTTGAATATATTAATAAAAAGCCCCTTTATTTATGTAAATCAGTGAGGAGTAAACACTGTTATGGGAAAAAACAAACAAAAAAAAACCCGCCAAACTTTTAGCACTCGAAGCCCGTTTGTGAGAGATACATAAATATATTCATTCCACTCAGATCTAGCCATCACGCCATCTTGATAGCGTGCACACGGAAGAACAAGTTAAAAAAATATTAACATATGGCCGCCATTTACTGAAGTGAAGTGATTGAAAATGTAAAAAAAAATAATAAAGAATCGACAAAATAACATTGATTATTTCATAATCATATTTTCTGCAATAATCTTTCTTGTGGATTTGTATGACTGGAAAAATAACAGAGAAAATGATGCAGAAATGAATGATTACAATGTGTTTTGTTAAAAGTGAAAAAAAAAAAAAAAACTAACACTATTGCAATAATAACTGTAGTGAGAACGTATCTTTCGGTATTTCGTTTTTTTTTATTGACCGCATTTCAAAAGGAGATCATTCTGAAATAGCGCTCAGTATAGAGCCTTAACATACGGTGATCAGTAATAGGCCTAAGTTTTTTTTTTTTTTTAAGTGACGAGTTAAGCAATATTGTTTATAAAATAAAAAAATTCTTTTGGAGGACGTTTCAATTTATACATTTCACTTTCGTGCCGATCTGCCTAACGGCCTAGGAGCCTATAGCAAACAAACATATAAATAAATAAATTTACAAACATGTAAAACAAACTCACGGTAATTATGTAGATCTATATATTGATCGATGTTTGTTGGTCAACAATTTTAGCAATGAATAGAACACAAAACTGGATATATTTTGGCAGATGTACTAGTTGTGACGTTGGAAAAAAGGGACTATGTGGACCATGCGATTCTCGACCAAATGGGGAGGATACTGGAGTAAAAAGTAAAGTACTTTTCGGACCAAACTTATCACAGGGCTCATAGGGCTGGTGAAGCAGCGTTCACCAGTTTCTGTGGCCACGGCATACGAGGGGATGTGTGGCCGGCACAATGCCCAGCCGCCTTTACTTTTGCCCTAACTAGTGTCAGGAACCCATTAGAGCTGGGTATACTCAGGGGCACCCTAAAGCCCGGGAAAAAAATATCCTAGCCTGCTCTAGGATTCGAACCCAGAACCTTCTAATCGCCAGTCGAACGCGCTTCCCCGTCCCCCGGATACTGGTAGGGGGGAATAATAATCAGCCTAATATATATTATGTAACGCTACGTTTCTAACTGCATTTTAATTTACAAGTTTTCAAATGCATTTCTTTTTGCACTGTGCACCTTAAACCGTACCTGAACAGTTTGTTTAGAACACTGCATTCTCGCAAAGTGTTCTCCTTAATGAGTGCACTTACATTGCACGCTACTTGTTCTCAAGTGCAGTTCTGTGTGCTTTTAAATGGCACCGGACAACAGTTAGGCGCTATAATCATGGCATTATGCGATGGAATCTTCTTTCGTTCTTACAATTCACCTCTCACGTCGATCTAAATGTCTCTCTCTCCTGGCTCTCTAAACGCCTTCTCTCTATGTGTCTGCGTCTCTATCTTTCTTCCCCCCCCTCTCTCTGTCTTTCTCTTCAACCTCCCTTTATGTTTCTTTTGTATTCTTTTCAGGAGCTCTCTTATCTCTGTCTCCTTGTCTCTCCTCATCTCTGTCCATTCTCTCTATTTGTCTGAGTCTTTATCTCTCTTTCTCTCTCCCTCTCTAACGTTTTGTTTTCAATCTGTGTGTGTGTCTCTCTCTCTCCTTAACTCCCTCGTCTTTTCCTTTGTTTCACTCTTCACTATACCCTCCCTACTCTCTTTGTCCCTCTCTCAAAACAACACCTTCCCGCTTTCTTTCCCTTTCTCTTCTTTCTCTGCTTCTCTTCCTCTGTATCTTACTTCTTCTCTCACTTTCTCATTCTCTCTCTCTCTCTCTGTCTCTCTATCTCTCTGTGTCGCTCTCTCTCTCTCTCTATCTCTTATGTTGTCTTTCCTTACAATTCCTCCATCAGTCAACATTGAGTTCAGTGCCTACAAATGTCTCCAAACAATAAATCGTGACCAGTCACGTCACACCTCCCCACTTAGGGAAAAAAAAAAGCAAACTCGGCTCACCCCCTCTCCCTTCTCGCCCCCCCCCCCTACCACCAATACAGTCCACTCACCCGCTGGAACCCTGTCTAGTAGAAGTTGACCAACGCCCGTTCTCCCTCCATGTTGATTCTGCTCTTAAAATCTATAGAAAATGAAAATTATTAATCAGCTGATGCCACTAGATGTCGCCACGATGGCTTATTTGCAAGAGAGCCATGTTGACAAACTCCATATCATGATCCTCAATAATACAATCCCTCCCTCCCCCCACCCTCCCCCTACCCCCCACTATCAACCTATTCATTACAATGTCGCTGTTTTGTTTTTTTTAACAACCGATTCAGAGCTTTGTTGACTAAACAAAGTAGCCATTGTGGGAGAAATGTTTGGAGCAGAACGGAACGAGAAGAGGACTGGTGGGGGAGGGGGGGGGGCAAGGGGCCCTAGGGATAAACTAAGTGAAGGGAAGGGGACGGGGGGGGGGCAAACAATTGATGCGATAAAATGAAAAATGGGAACCTTGTTGGGGGGGGGCAGGAAGGGAGGTCAGTGGGGCGCCCGTTTGTTGGTCTACATAAAAAAAATGGCCTTATCTTCCGGGTATTCTCGCCCCCCCCCCGGCCGCTCCTCCCTTACCCATATCCTTTTGAGATTTGATTGGGTATATGTGTATGTGTAGGTGGGGGTATGCTTGAAAGTCGACCTGATATATTGTCCTTAAATTTCTTCCCCCCCCCCCCCCCCAAGTGGATGCACGCGCGGGCTGACGTTATAGTGAGTGTAGTAGAGCATTGGCGTAGATGGGGACAAGTCTGGCAGGGGGGAGGGAGTCGAACGGGAGGGCAGAGCTTAACGTCCATGCGTGTGTGTGTATGGGTGTTTATGTGTGCACACGCGAGCTCCCTACCATCCAAACCACGCGCCCTGCATCCCACCCCGCAACGCCACACACGCACACACATTCACTGGGTAGCCGTGTGAAATTCCAATTTACACTTGACTTTGCAATTAATATAATTAGGGCGCGCCGGAAGTGCGCCTGGAGTAATAAATTGGCGTTATACCGAGCGAACCACGCCCCCCTCCAACCCTTACCATACGTCCCAATATTGTTTTCCTAACGCGTCACTGTGTAACAGTACTATATGTGGGGAGAGAAGGTGTTCGTTTGTTTGCTTGTTTGGATGTTGATATAAACTCTAATGTTTCTATTACATGGGCATCAATTTCCGGTTCCAACTAGGTATATTATGTGAAGAACTATAAGGGCAAGAACAGAGAGATTCAGGAACTCTTAGGTTCCACTATCAGTGAGAATCTTTCAAAAGAATCATCAGTCAGCCAGAAAATACAATAGCTGACTTTTAAATGATACTTATTTTGGAAGATAATTTGTATGATAGTATGCGTGAATGTATGCTGTGCTTGAGAAGTAGATGGTTCTTTAATATTGTTTTAAATAAATATGCTGAAAGACAGAATTTATGTAATCAAGTCAATTTTCCATTGGTTTGGATCAATAAAGTAATCTTATAATATAAGAAGACCTATCTTTTACCTTTTTTTTTTACTCACTTTCGTTTTATCTCTCTCGATATCTCTGTATCTCTATCTATCAGTCTATCGTCATTATCCTCGAAGCTTTGACACTTCATAGTACTCGTTGCCATACTGACTGCAAGACATTTCGCCAAACGTGACATTCTGTGACCAACCAACAGTTTCCAACTGTCTGCCATAGTCACGTTTCCTGCAGGCGCGAAATGGCACGCGGGGAAGGGGGGTGAGCGGGGGAATGGAAGAAGGAGAACTGGGATCTGTGTCAATCATAACTAGCCCTCGATCTACCTTGTCACTCGAGCGGCTTTCATGTTTCTTTGATGGACCCTTTCAAGTTAATTGAACTTGAAGGAATTGGTTAAGTCTGAGCTGGACTTTGCTCACCAGTCTATGAGCTGAGAGTAGCGGTCCCTTGAAGGAATTTGACTTTGAATCTCTCATAGAATAGGCAAGGGAATGTAATGTATGTAAATGGGTTAAAACTAAGATCTCAATATAAATATATATAGGCCTATTATAAATAATGAAAGTCTTGACTAGTTGTCTATGTCTATCAATTAATATTACTGTCCTTATCACATTCATTCCATCTATCCGGCAATATGTCTATCTAGCTGCCCATCTAACTATCTAACTTGTGATCTTACTACCATGCTCCCTTCCATCCATTGAAGTAAAAAAAAAAAACAACTACCTATCTAATCTAATTGTTATACGAAAAAAGTAAATTATTCCGTCGTACCAAATTGATCCATAGGGCCCGTGAAGCAGCGTACACCAGTTTCTTTGGCCATGGCACATCACACAATCCCCAGCTGCCTTTACCTTTACCACTAACTAAAGTCAGGTAACTCATCAGAGCTGGATTCAACATGATTCGAACCCAGGACCTTCGGTACACCAGCCGAACACCCTGCCGCTCGGGCACCGTGCTTCTTCCACCCATATTTGCATCCATATAATTATCTATCTAATGATCTACATGTCCCATAGTTCTATCTAATTATCTATCCAATGATCTACATGTCCCATAGTTCTATCTAATTATCCAATGATCTACATGTCCCATAGTTCTATCTAATTATCTATCTAATGATCTACATGTCCCATAGTTCTATCTAATTATCTATCCAATGATCTACATGTCCCATAGTTCTATCTAATTATCTATCTAATGATCTACATGTCCCATAGTTCTATCTAATTATCTATCCAATGATCTACATGTCCCATAGTTCTATCTAATTATCTATCTAATGATCTACATGTCCCATAGTTCTATCTAATTATCTATCTAATGATCTACATGTCCCATAGTTCTATCTAATTATCTATCTAATGATCTACATGTCCCATAGTTCTATCTAATTATCTATCTAATGATCTACATGTCCCATAGTTCTATCTAATTATCTATCCAATGATCTACATGTCCCATAGTTCTATCTAATTATCTATCTAATGATCTACATGTCCCATAGTTCTATCTAATTATCTATCTAATGATCTACATGCCCCATAGTTCTATCTAATTATCTATCTAATGATCTACATGTCCCATAGTTCTATCTAATTATCTATCTAATGATCTACATGTCCCATATTTCTATCTAATTATCTATCCAATGATCTACATGTCCCATTTCTCTATCTAATTATTCATCTATAGATCTAATTATAAATCTATGTCTCTATCTGCCTGTCTCTCTCTCTGTGTTGTTCCAAAAGACTCATCTAGCTATAAATCCTTATATCTATACACCTGATTCTCCGGTATTTATTGTATCTATCCATATTATCTATCTGTATCATTCACGCCCAGAAAAAAAAAACATTGGACCTGAACCTCTGGTGTAAATTTTTTCACGATCAGCCCCCATTTCATTCTAGAGTTGAGAATCCTTGATTTCACATATATAGAAACAACACAATTCTCCACTTTCCAAAATAAACTTTCTTTTAAAAAAAAATATCTTTAGACAAGTAAAGCTATAATCTATTTAGTTTTTAGCAATTATAAGTAATTAAGTGTAATTACGGCCCTTGTATTTGTTGTTTTTTTCACGTTTCGTCTCATCATGCGCGCGCATTTATCCCGGACGTCCATCCGAATCAGGAACTTTCTTATTAACATTTCCAGCAGGTAATTTGAGAGTACCAGAGAGTTCTTTTAATTATTGCCGCTTTGTTTCTTGGTGTTGTTAATGGATGTTGTATGTGAAGTTGTGTCTTGTGTTTTTGTTTTCTATTTAAAAAAAAATGTTGCATACTTTTGTAATCTGGTACATCATTTTTCTTTCTTTTAAAAAAAAAATTTCTTACGCTAATATTGAATTGTTTTCTATTTTAAAAAAAATGTTGCATACTTTTGTAATCTAGTACATCATTTTTCTTTCTTTTTTTTTTTAAATTTTCTTACGCTAATATTGAATTTTCATCAAAGGTTACTGGACACTAAATTGATGAATTCATTAAATGGACCAAGTGTAATTATGTAATTTTAACTGGTAATGACTAGTAGGTTCACTATTTTGTATCAGAGTTATTACTTGACGACATAGAAAAGGAGATTGTGAGCCCAAGATGATAAAAATATAAAAAAAATAAACGCCTGGTGTCCAGCTTTACGTTTCGTAAATCATTTCCGATCCCCCAACAGCGTAAGAGAACAAGTCCAGGGGTCAATCGATCTGTCCATCTCTTGACTTTTCTTTCTATCAATCTAGCTATCGTATGAGTATGTCTATGACTGTATATTTATCTGTATATATTCTTCTTCTTCTCTAGTGTTTGACAATAATTTTAACTATACAGCTTAGACTGCCATTCTCGTCTCTCTGATGAACGCAATAATCTTCTCTGTAGAAGGAGCGTCTGTAATATATATACATAAGATAACAGGACTGATTTTCTCAGACTTTTTTCTCCAGATCTTTTCTTCCATGGTGGCACCTCCTTGAGGTCAGACCTGGTTTTGGGATTTTCTATAAATCCATCTGCGTGTGTATCCTGTCTGTCGTTCTACCTACCTACGAATCTGTCAGTCTGTCTAAAATATCTATTAGCTTGTCTATCTATCTAAGTATATGTCAGTCTTATCTATATACGTTTCTGATAATTATGCTGCATTGGCCACACAATCTCATGTTATGCCAAGGACAATAAATAAATAAATAAATAATAACGGTGCTTATATAGCGCATATCCCGTTGGTGACAGTTCTATGCGCAGACGACAGTTACAGAATACAATGACCACTATTTTACCGTAAGTGACGCACATTTGTAGAAATCGATTCTTCCGTGTCCATATATTCGTGTGTGTGTGTGTTTTTTTTTGCGTACGTGTACAATTATAATTAGTTTTAAGTCCCAAGTAATTTAGCTACTGTTTAAAAGTTCTTCAAAAAGAAACTCGGTGTAAGAACCAACAGACTATTCGTACTGTACAGAACTCCACCAAAACCCATGGATGTAACAAATTTGAACTTGATACTATTCGTACAGTTTGGTGACCTTCAGAATTGTGTGCGTCCATCACCAAACACACACACACAATTGTGCAATAGACACAGCGACAGTATTGAAATTTCTTCCAATATATCTCTCTGTCAAAACTTTTCCATCATCGTCTGAAAAAAAATCTCTCCTCACGTCTGGACATATTGAAGAAATGAATCGACGATGATTTACTAGTCCGGCAACTCAGTTCTAAGAGCTATATCCAGCCATCTTCCTCCCACCCCCCTCCCTATACACAATATATAGATAGATATACAGATAGATAACAGATAGATATACAGATAGATAACAGACACAATAACCAAAACCTTGCAAATTTAACGTAGACACTTTAGCAAAGTAGAACAAAAAAAATTATCTCTATATAAAATTGATATAATTAGCTAGATAGCGTCAGCTAAATTAGGTTAATTACGCAGTGTCCTTCAACTAAACGCAGTGTCCTTCAACTAAACGCAGTGTCCTTCAACTAAACCATAGGTTCTCAACGGGGGCGATATCGCCCCCCAGGGGGCGATGAGAAGCTTTAGGGGGGCGATAACATTCCCGGGGGCGATTGGGGGGCGATGAAGGGCAAATGGGCGGTACAAACGTACCTGCTATAATTTCAACACCTCAGCTATTTGAATCGATTAGTTTTTGGATGAAATATGATGTAAACGCAAGTGCTACTAAATATATGATATCCCCCAACAGTAGGCATACATATTATTGAACATATAAGAATCGCAATGACTTTTCGTTGAAGTAGGGGTTAGTATTTGGCAAATATGGTATGCGGCCGTCTCGTCTAATGGTTGATTCACCGGACTGTCGCCTAAACATCTGCTAATATTACTCTTTTGATCTGTTTGTATTACTGAGATGTCCTTTAATGCGTTTGAATTCTTCGTAAAGAAGTAACCACAATAGCTGTGCGGTATAGATACGTAGTAATCATACAAACTGGGTAGTTATTGTAATGCTTCAAAATATTCATATAAATTCTTTAGTTATACAATATTTATAAAATTATTTTTTTTACAGTTCTATCATATCATTGCAAAGTTATAAATGCAAGCCATTTAGTTTTTTATAAAAGGAAAAAAAAATGGAAATATTACCTCAAATAAAACGGGTTAATTATCTCCCTTTAATTAACAAATGTTTCCGCTAAAATTAAGTTTGGGGGGGGGGGGCGATGAGCGGAAAAAAAATTTAAAAGGGGGCGGTGAGCCGAAAAAGGTTGAGAACCTATGAACTAAACGATACAATTCATTTCTTACTTGGATATATATTTTTTAGGTATTATTTTGAATTTAGAGGGTCGTGGCATGTAGGGGGGGGGGGGGGGTTCATCTCACTTGAACTATAACATTTTTTATTATAACCTTTCCACTGTATTCCCGTCTGTCTGTCTGTCTGTCTCAATTTTTGTAAATCTTAAATATGCCTTCCTTCTTTTCTGTCTCTGTAGCCTAGTCCAGTGGTCGGCAACCAAAGGCACGCGTGCCAGACTTGGCACGCAGAGCGATTTTCAATTGCACGGGAGAGACCTCCAAGAGGTGTTTATTTATTGATTAAAAAAAATACAACATTTTCCGGTTCTGAATGAGGAAAACTGATAGCTAATGTTTCTGAATGACGTTTAAGTGAGTTGAACTCGCATTTACAAGGACCACAGGACCACTGGAAGAAAGCTGCTTTGGAAAGTCATCTGCTTTTCTCAACTACTAGACTTTCGCTCAATTCTTTGTCTTTTAATTTTTTTTCAGCTTTTGGTTCAACTTACACTTGTGAACAGACTTTATCGCACATGAAAGCTGATTTAAGCACACAAAGAGGTCACTTACACTTGACCACTCATTAATTCATACAGACTAATTACATTTAAAAGAGTTTTTATGCTCATCTTCTTTAATGAAAAATAAATGTAACTTATTCTAAAACAAATTTATTCGTATTATTAATTTATAAAATGTAAGAGACGTATTTAATAGCAGT
Source organism: Anisus vortex (assembly GCA_949126835.1). Taxonomy (NCBI): domain Eukaryota; kingdom Metazoa; phylum Mollusca; class Gastropoda; family Planorbidae; genus Anisus; species Anisus vortex. The sequence goes on from OX421508.1 coordinate 30,857,997, forward strand.
ACATGTAATTTCTGTAATTTTTAATGTTTAAAATATAAACTCCTTAAATGGACAAACAAATTAATGCTGGAAATGTTTTTTTACAACGGTTCAAAGTAAATTATTTTCATCCTCTAATAATTAAATCTTGTAATGAATACAATAATGTTGTATTTATATAAATAAATAATAATTAGTAAGTGATATTTGTTATATTACAAAACATAACTTGTTTGGCATCACTATTGAATCAAATGTGGACACGTTATTTTAATTAAAGGGAGATAATTAAAACGTTTAATATTTTTGTGTTTCTTTTTTTTTCTTTTTTAAAAGAATCAAGAGTTTAAAATTTAAAACGTTGAAATGATCGAACTGTAAAAAGAATTAGCAAATTATATAAATATATTATAAGACTTAAGAATTTATATGTATATCTTTAAACATTACATTAACTATCTAGTTTGTAAGACAACTACGTATCTATGCCACTATGTGATGCTTATTTTGGGGTCTGTAATTTTGAATAACCTTTAAGGACTTCTCAGTTAAACTGAGATCAAATTATAAATAACAATTGCAGGTGTTAGATCCACATCTTGACTAAAAAATACTAAAGATAAGACAATAATTATCGTAATTGTAAGAGTTTAGTAATAAAATATTGTATTTGACATAAACGCAAATAAAAGGATTATAATCACAAACACGTCAATTTTGTATTTAATATAAAACGGTTTAACCGTTTTCTCTATATATAATCCCTTTTGCTTTTGGCCTTGGTCTTGTTACGGAGATAAATTAATTGTCCTATAAAAATCGTTCTTTTTAAGAATAATAGAGCAGATTGATTTTTAGGCTGTTGGAACACTGAATGATTTCGAAATCCTTTTTTAGGCACACTGGTAGCCGATCCCTGGCTTTGTCAACTATATAAGTACTTGTGTATATATACAGTATACAAAAATCCAACTATTTCTTTCTCTTATGACCTTTTAGGGTATGAATATCGCATTACCTTAATTGAATGCTCAGATAAACATAAGGACAAAAAAACTTTTCTTTTAACTTTATGCAAGAACAAATGCATATAAGTCATCTTTCTTTCCCAATGCCGCCCGGACATGTAATGGGTTGCCTGAACAAACCAGAAAAACCAGTAGCTTAACATCATTTAAGACACTAATAAAAATGAAAGACTAAACTCGGATCACTGATGAGCGTAGGACGCCATAATCTTCTTTATAGAAGGAGCGTCTGTAATATATAAGATAAAACGCACTAAATTCTAAAACATAGGGAAAAAAATTATCATACCCCGACCCCATTTTCCTTTTCCCAATCAGGGATCCAATTATCTCCCCTTAACTTGGTCTTAACGCTGAATGGTCGATCAATGATATTATCCCGTCGATGTGTATGAGAGATTTGGGGGAAAAATTTGATATCTCGCATTCGGCATCATCCGTGCTCATTGTATTGTGTGAGTGTCACGTGCTTTGTGAAATAAAAAGTCCTAGCAACATGGCATGTGACAAGGAAAGCCCTGACATTATGTTATTTAACTGGACCCAAGTTATCCCCAAAGTATAAAGAACTGACCTCTCTCGACATTTGTTACATGCGTTACAAGTGTGCGTTAAAATGAAGTATTATGTTAGAATTGAAGCATTGTTCGTGTTCAGAATTGGAAGTATTATGTTAGAATTAAAGCATTGTTCATGTTCAGAATTCAGAATTATTTTAGTTAATAACAATAGCATGCTTTGAGAAGTAATTCAGAAATGCTTTGTATAGTCACCAAGAATAATCATCCATTCCAGAACTTACAGAGCTAGATGTCCTGCTGGGGGGGGGGGAGGGAGAGTAAGTGAACATTCGATTCCACGAGGGGTGGCGGAGAGCAGCAGCAGCAACGGAACACTTGGGAGTGGAGAGTGTGAAACAAAATGTCTGCCAAGTACGTCATTTCCGTTTGAAAGTTCACTGAACTTTGCCAGCCGTAGAGATCAAATTATTTATTGTTTGGTTTTGAAAATGTAGTAGCCTACTTTGAAGAGTTGACTATTTGTAGAAACATTTATAAGAGAAGTTCTTTAGGGAAGTTCTCAGTGTTAATCGTTGCCGGCTCTATCACCTCCACCACCCTTACTCCAACCATACACCATCCCCCGCTTTTCTAATGAAGACTTGCGTTTGTCATCAAAATATGCGTTTTTGTGTGTGTATGTGTAGGGGTGGATGTTGAGTGGGATGGATTTATCCGTAATCCAATCTTTTTATCCAGATCGTCCTCTGTAGGGGTCGGCTTCCCTTATCCATCTGGACCATCAACCATGCTTTCATTTCGGTGTTTGCGTCCGTTTGTACGTGTGTGTGAAACTTTAGTAGTCGGTTGAACGACCACAATTTTTTTTGTAAAAATCAGATCGCAAGGCAAACAATGAAGCAGTCAGCAAAATTCCGGGAAACACATCCACATTCACACACACACACACACTCACACCCATATTCACACACACACACACTCACACCCATATTCACACTAATTTCACACTTCCTCACACATGTTCGGTCACATTTAATCACATTCAATTTTATAAACAAAGCAAGCGCCAAATCAATTCCAAATCGATATTTTTCAGTTTTCTATCTCCATTTCCCTAAAAACTTTGCGTGCCGCATCCCCGTTTTTTGCGTGCCACATCCCCATTTATTGTGTGTGTCATGTCTTGAGTTTTTACTATTTTCACTAATGTTGTTGTTAGTGCTTCCTATAAGAAATCTCCGTCACAAGTCCTAGTCGAACTATAAGACACACATCCCCGACAATCGCTTCTTCCCACAGCTCTGCATACATTCCATATTATATCAGAAATTGAAAATATAATTTTAATGATTAGCCCCCGAGCTTCGTTGCCCCGATACAAACTTCGATTTGTTTATGCCCCCTCCCCCCCCCCCCTTTGCCACCATTCGTAAAATAGTTTTGTCCACGCCTATAGACTTAACTGTAACTTCATGTAACGCTGTGTCTTTATTGTAGTTCAGATGTTAGGCCTGTAAGAGATTAGTTATCATATTAGGTTAGTTTATTAATTGTAGTAAAGTGCGCATGATATAGTGAATGAACAACTTGGCACTATGGGATGAAAGAGGTTTAAAGATTATCCAAGAGCTTCCTATCAACGAAGAAACCAAAGACAAGTCGACAGTTGTAATTCAGACGGCAACCAAGCTAGTTGTGGTATCGCCGCCTTCTCAACTAGTTGTGGCTCTGATAGATATTATAGATAGATCTACAACCGTAGACCTGGAAGATTGATGTATGAAAGAGATCTTATGAACATCGTGTATTAAAACAAGTGGATTATAACTACGGCTCTCTTAGATCTATCACGTAACCATCATTGATACATTGTTTGTGATATGCATCTTGTGACATGATATTCATCTTGTGACATGATATTCATCTTGTGACATGGCCTATAGAATGCATGTATATCCATCTATCTCTAATACGTTCAAGATGCGCGTCATGTCAACAATTATCGTATATTTATGTAACCCGAGCTTCACTTCCTTGATTGGTCAAGAAACTGGCAATGTCTAACTTTCGTTTATAAGATAGAAGACTATCATTGTCCAACGACTTACATTAATCAAAGAAGAGAAATAAAACAAATCAACAAGCTTACTGGCCTTTGGTTGTAATCTGTGATGTTTCTTGTGGTCCTATGATCGACGACATTGGATTTTGTTCCCCGGGTCTGGAGGGTGTCCCTGTGTCTACCCAGCTCTGATGGCTACCTGACCTTAGTTTGGGGGTAAAGTAAAGGCTGGTCACACAATCACCTAGTATGCCGTGGCCAAAGAAACTGGTGAGTGCTACTTCACCGGCCCTATGACAAATTTGGTCCGAAGGGTACTTTTACTTTATGATCGACGACATTGGAATTTCTGATCATGGCTGGAGGTTGCTCTCCTGTTTAAGGTAGGCTATATCTCAAAGCAGCAAAGCTCATTCTTCAATGTTCATCTCTATATACATTCTCTGATCAGTTTTTGGTTCGGCTCATTGATTCAGCAACTTTAAAAAAAAGTAATTTGATAGCATATTTCATGCTGGGTTGTGGCCTGACATTACTTTCAGGTTAGTTCATGCTTGTTATCTTTAAATTGCACTACATTTTGAAGGCTCTATGTTGCTACCTCTTGTATGAGTTGTTTTGGTAGGCTTTTATATTATACAGCTAAATGTACAGAAAAGAACGTTTAATAAGAGCTTTAATACAGAGAGTGTTTGTTGCCAGTTTGTGCAACCTACAGATATCTCTAAAAGTGAAATCTGCGGCCTGTGGTATCAATTGTTACTAATTGTTGTCTGTCCAGGATCTTGTTCACTGTGAAATAATACACTCAAGCCACTCGATGAATGTTTAAGAAGAATTCAACGCTCGAACTTATGTACAATAAAAACATTGAACTACACTGGTAAATTATAAGTAGCTTCTTATTAGCTAAGCAAAAATCAACACCAACAAGCCTAACTATACCAATGCGTGCTTTTATAGATTTGGTGCAGAAGTTACTTGAATTGAATTTCCTGAAGTTTTAAGAATGTAAAAGAAAAGGCGCTCTAAAAAAGATAGAGGCTAATAGAAAAATATTGGTGTTATTACGTCATAATAAAGAACTTTCTACACAATTATTCTCTACACCAAAATTAAATGTAAATAAATGACTCTACATGAACTACCGAGACAATTCCATAAATACAATGTAGAAAATATTATATTCTATACACACATAACACAATGTATACAAAATGTTCAACTTTTTTCTTTAGTGGCTACAAGAAAATGGCGAATGAAAGTCATCGCTTCTGTCTACGCGTATTAATTCAAACACCAGTTCTCCATCAAATGGGCATTTTGGTTGCGGACATGTTGGATTCCATTTCTCCCGGGCGCGGCCCCGCGCGCGCCGGACTTGTACGTGTAATTATTTCTGACAGTTGTCGCGCCTTGAGCTGGGTTTCCGGCCGTGCGTCTGTCTGGCTGCGTCGGTCTTTCAGTGGGTGTGGACAGACCGTGGAAATAGATTAGTGTCTGGTACAGACCAGTGGTATGGTGTTAGTCCTGCCTCCTGACAGGCTTAGCTATAATCCCTACACATTATTATTATTATTATTAATTGCATTGGACGTTATAAACACTGCAACACAATCTTGAGGTACAATTATTGTGATTCGGGCGGTCATTGTCTGTATCTAAAATGGAAAGATATATATAGATAAATATATAGACAAATAGATATATAGAAAAATAGATATATACATAGATACATACATAGATAGATATATAGATTCATATATAGATAGATATTGCTATAGGTTTGTAGGTGGGTATGCACTTGTGTAAGTAGGTAGGTAGACAGATATAAAAATATATAAAGAGATATATAGATGGAGAGATAGACAGATATATAGATAAATAGGTAAATAGAATAATATATATATGTACATATATACAGCATTTAGCCACGTTTAAATATTCACAATTTTTTGTAATCTACTGGTATAAAGCGAAAACCTACACAACATAAAGGTCCTGATCCTACGGCATTTGGACTTACAGTGCATAGAACTGTCCTCAACGGGATATGCGTTATATAAGCATTATTGTTATTATTATTATTAAATTCCTTCCACTTGCTTGGCTTTGATAGATTGCATTTCCATTTTGAGATAGTATAATACAGACATGTCATTGTGTTCATTAGTATGAATCCGTAAGCAACTTACTACAAATGTATATAATAAATGAATCGATCTATTTCACTAATTACTCTATCTACTCAACCAATGTCTATGACCGACTATGACTATACATCTAATACAATAACTACTGAACTCACTTATTAATCTATAAATCTACTGGTACTATATATATATATATATGTTTTTGTTCTTATTGTTATTGCATGCGCCAGAAAACAGCCAAACATTCCATTTTCATAAATATTAAAATTTGATATCTTTGTGTTTCGCTTTTTTTTTTTTTTGCTCCACCCACCGGTTTTGCGCGTAAAACTATAATTCATTGATAAGATCTTTTCCTTGTCGGACGCCCCCAGTTCTGTTGACCACTTTATTATCGATTCCTGCCCCTGGGACCTGGGGGCCAATCGATCGGACGACTCTGACGGGTGGTTGTGGACGCCCTCCGGCATGGGCGGAAAAATTTTTTGGGATGAAGATGGGGGGGGGGGGCGAGGGGGGGGGGCTAGGAGAGGCTGTGTAAACCGTATCGTTTGTTGCTTTTTAAAAACTGCACAGCTGGTCATTACACGGCTGGTCAACATTACACGGCTGGTCAACATTACACGGCTGGTCAACATTACACGGCTGTTCAACATTACACGGCTGGTCATCATTACACGGCTGGTCAACATTACACGGCCGGCTGGTCACTATTAGACATCTGTATAATATATTTATTATGTATATACCGTATGAATGCACTGTAAAGAGTCAGAGAGACCATCTGGGTAAATTGATATATAAAATATATTTCGCTTCTTCTCGTGTTTACGTCTTCAGAACAATATGGCGGGAAACACATAGAACACAGACTTTTGTTGCCCTTAATTTTTGTTTTCTTTTGTCTCTTCTTTTTTTTTTTTTTCTTTTTTTTTGTCAACACCAAATTAGCTTCGTATATTCAAAGTCATCTTGATTTTTGATACAGCAAAAAAAAATGTAACAAAATTTGAGTGTAGTAAAATTGATTTCCATAGTTCTCGTCTGCCGGCATTAACTCAAAACTACAGGAGGTGTAAACATGTTTTTTTTTTCCCGCGCGTGTAGTCCAGAAACTGACATTGTAAACAGACTCTTTGAGTTTGTTTTTTTAGTTTCTTAAACATAAAGATTATCGATGTTTAATTTGGGCCGATATTGATTGAATTTTTATATAGACACATCAATCTAGTGGAGAAAAAATATAGTAAAGTATCCCGTCGGCCTAAATAGATCAATAGGGCCAGTGAAGAAGCGCTCAGCAGTTTTTTTTGTGTGGCCAAGGCATACTAGGGGGTTTAGTGGCCAGCACAATGCCCAGCCGCTTTTACTGGGTAGACTTAGGGACACCCTCCAGACCCGGGAACACATTCTAGCCTTCACCAGGATTCGAACCTAGGACCTTCGGTACGCCAGTCGAACGCGCTGCCGCTCGGCCACCTTGCCTGGCCTACATTTAAATCGCTTAATATATTGTAAGATTTGGTTTCGTTTGATTGTTTTCAAATAATTTTTGATTTAAGAAACAGACTTTTACAAATGTCTCATATACAATTCTCATCACATAGTAGTAGCCCTATCTGTTTATGAAAGAAAACAATTTGAAATTTCTTTAAATCTTTCTAAACAGCCCAACATCAAACAGTTTTCAATGTTTGGTCTTCGCAATTTTTTTTGTTCTCCTTGACTTATGGTATGTCTAGTCTAGACTCTATACTCGACTCATTCATTTCATTTACTGGATTTTTCCTACGTAAGTCTAGACTTGACTAACTCGGCTGGAATCTCGGGTTGTTATTATAGATCGGTCTCGCCTCGGTCCCTTTTGATTTACTCCAAGAAACCTTTTGGACCTCTTGTTCTCTTTACAGAGTTTTCTTCTTTTTTTTTTTTGTTAGCGTGTTTGTGTGTTTCTTGTAATGTTTTGTATTTTAGACAGACCGGCAAATAGTATAGTACCATAAGAAGGGTGGGTAATGGAGTTGATTGCTTGCGTCTGGAAAGGGTTAACAACAAAAATTGTTGTGGGAAATATATATTATTAACTATTAATATAAATGGTTACAACAATGATTTTAGAAATGTAGTGACTGTAGATACAGTAACTGGGACCATATACTAAATAAATATATAATGGCTCATTGGTATAGAAATGGAATCCGGGTGGACGAAATATGTTGTCTGGAGTCTGGACTAGAGTCTGGATAGGGCTTGTAGACACAATTTTAAAAAAATCAATTTGTTACTGAGATTCATAGTGAATCTTTATGCTGTGAATGGCTAGGGTACATCTTTATCATGTATCTTTCATCTGTATTCATGGATATATCGATTGTATATTATGAATAAATAATAATAATAATTATATATATATATATATATATATATATATATATATATTTATAACTTGAATAAACGTTTATGCTTCATACATAGGCACTTTTGCAACAGCCGTAAGGAAGAATTATTCTCCTTGGGAGTCGCAATCGGGCACAGAATGGGTTGCCTGAACTCATCAGGAAATACAAACAATACGAGCAGCATTTAAAAAATCCTTATCCATTTTAGAAGGTTAAACAGGGATAAGCCTGGGACGCCAATAATATCGTCTGCCACATACACTAGGCCACTAGGCTATACAGACATCTGAGCAAAGACTAAAATAAGATGGACCGCTTGCTTTGATATTTCTGCTATTTGATAACTTGAAACACTTAGTTTCGCACTACGTCCTCTAGACTTCCAGTTTAGTCACTCGCTATGAATTTCTCAATGGAAAATTAAGATTAAAATCGAAAGTTGTGTACAGCGGAAACTTTTAATGCAATCGTAGGAGCGTAAAAGTCATTCAAGACAGCCTTATTGGTTGCGCACGGGAAAAAAAGAACATTTAAGCTCTAAAATAGAACAAGCGGTCCATCTTATTATAGTCTTTGATCTGAGGTATGTTATCAAGATATCATGTCGTATCTCTAAGTTATAACTAAATTCTATAGATCTATGTGTTGGAATTAAATCATGTATGTATTTCGAATTTAATCATCTCTCCCTGAAGTGTTTCGTTGCCAATCGATCTCCAACAGGAGCCTATAATTCTTCGAATGAAAAAAAAAAATAATATATAAAAAATTAATTGAACACGTCTTTCAATTTGTGTCACGTGACGGTTTCCCCCAGCTAATAGACTTCTGCTTGGATTGCTGACGGTGGGCGACCAGGCCAGTCCATGTAGCTGGAGACTTGCTTTGTCCGCCCGCTGACCTCAACACCGTTCTCTCTGGGATGTATCGTTGTGTTTGACCTGGCGCAGGCCCAGACGATTCCATCATCAGTAGCTTCTTGTTCGTTATTGTTTTTTTTTTAAATACTTATTTCTTCCTGCCCCCTTCGTAACTGCCTTCATAAAAAAAACTATTGGAACGCAATGACCTAACCCCTTCCTCCTCCCCCCCCCCCAAGCCTACTCTTCCCCCTACCTTCCCGTCCTCAAAAAAAAAATCTAAAATTGAGTTGCTATATTTTGTTTAGAGCTCAGCACTAGGACAATGAGCGAGTTGTAGATTTTGGGGGTTTCCCTTGTCCACGAGTTTCGTGAAAGTCTGAAAGAGTTTCATACGTGGACGTACGCAAGGGAAGAGGTGATCAAAATAAAATAACGAAAATTAACTACTTGGATTGTGTCCATCCCCCAGGAAATTCATTTTCTGAAAGCCGTTTTGTCTTGTCTGAAAAACAATTCCTGCAAGCGCCCCTTAATTTTAAGTCATGTTGGTTGAATTCGCGTGGTTTAGTGCTGAAGTTTTTGTGTGTGTGTGTGTGTGTTTTTGTTTTTAGGGTTTCGTGTCAGACGCTTTTATCTCAGAGATTCTTACAGAGATTCTGAGGTTTTACTTCAGGGTTTCACATATTTGGGTTTTTACGTCAAAAGGGTTTCATGCCAAGTGGTTTTACGTCAATGGGTTTTTTTGTGTAAGGGTTTTAGTTCTGCGGATCACGTACAGAAGAGAATAATGAGATCTGGAAACACATTTATCTGTCACTCTACTCTAATGTTACACAGAATATATTTAAACTAAATTATAATAAATCTTTATAAAAATGCATATAGTAGAGCGCCTATACATATAGTAGAGAGCCTATACATATAGTAGAGCGCCTATACATATAGTAGAGAGCTTATACATATAGTAGAGAGCCTATACATATAGTAGAGAGCCTATAGTCAACTAACTGACTAGTGGGCATAACATTAAAACGCACCCCTCCCCCCCATCCAAACCCGTCTCTTTTCGCCTCGCTCCTTGCAAACTTTCATATCATTTTTAATTTTGACCGCATGAACGTTTTGGAGAACGCTAGATAGGGATAAAAGCACATCACATCCGGCCTGGGCCCCCCCCCTCGACGGTACCCTTAAAATGGCAGTATGTGTGTGAGTGTGTGTTGGAGATAGTGTTTGTGAGTGTGTGTGGGGGGGGAGTCGGGTGCAATGGGCGGGTCAATCTACTCTCTCTACAGCCTGGCTTAATGATTATCCAAAAGCTGGAGAACGTGCCCGTTTGAATGTCCGGTGATGGGAAAGTGGAGGATGGAAGAGTTAGGGGGGGGGGGGGAGGCGGGCGGGATGCTGGAACGGACGGGAAGGCCAATCAGACACGTGACGTGTATCATGGTCGTAAGAGTTGAACACTAAACAATGGTGGTACTGGAGAATGGGGCGTTGCCGTTCTTTTTTATATTTCTCTTTGATGTTTACATTATGTATTGTAGTGGTTTAAACAACTGTAATAGTTGCTATTTGGTTTGGTTTGTTGCAGTTATTATCAGTTTCGTTTTTTTTTACTATGTTTCTTTGTAAGGTTAGGTTGTATCTTGAAGTTTGTTTTTTTAAACTGTCACTGTGTTACGTAATTTTTTGTGTAAACCCTTCTTGGCGAAACTGTTCTTTTGGCAACATTTATTTAAAAACTCTTCTTTGTTAAACGTTCTTTGGGAAATATTTCTGCTTGGCGAGCTAAATCTTGGTCAACTGGTTTTGGCCGACTATCTACTCTTCTTGACCAACTTTTATTAACCGATTTGTTCTTGACCTACTACTCTAGATCAACTGTTCTTGACTAATAACTCATTACCGATTGGTCTCGGAAAACCCCGTTTATTGTTAACATTTCATGAAAAGATGTGTGTGTCTATTTGTAAAAAGTCTATTTTTGGGTATTTTTTTTTGTACTTGTGTTTGTACCGCGTAGAAATCCGCCTCCATTGTTGTTTTGTTTATGTTATTGTTCACCAACCGTCGATGAAAGTTATAGTTTGGGACGTCAGGGGTGTAGGGAATCCTTTGGCTACCACAAATGTCCTGTGGCCGTTCTACTTGTCGGTTACGCCCTCCCCCTCCCACCATTACCACCGGCTCCCCCTCCCACCACCACCACCGGAAGCTTACACATTATAGCTTGGTGAACGTTCCCATCAAAACATCGCCCCTGATTTGGGCTTCGATAGCAAAGAAACGTTTGAGTTCACTGCTCCCTCGCTAACTACTCGACCACCACACGCAGGACCTTTTATTTTTTTTCTTCTTCTCTTCTGTTCTGATTTGCATTTCTTCATTAGATTTGTAGCTCTTTGCCGTAAGTGTTGGCGATCCCTTGTACATACACTTAACAGCTATCTGTAACACCAGTGTTTTTAATTAATTGAAGTTCTCCAGTTGCAGTATACTAACTCATTTAAAACCCAGCTTCGCTGCTAATCTGACCATCGACAGTATCAGTCATGAGCCGATCACAGTATCAGTCATGAGCCGATCACAGTATCAGTCATGAGCCAATCACTTTTAGCGGCGGGAAGTGGTCAGTCACGTGACCCAATATACAATTCTTTAATGTTTACGTTTTGTGACTTAAGTTGTTTGTTGATTATGTGTATTCAATAACCGAATGCTAATGAAATCATTTAAACTTCCAAATAATTAGTTTAACATTAGCACTTAAATGTGTGTATTTTTTAAGGAAGTGTGTGTGTGTGGGGGGGGGGGGGGAATCCGTATCTCAAAATCATTTCAGATGTATTATTTCCGGCAACAGAGGGACGTGACGTCATTAATTGAAAATGTAGTAAAAATTCAGATTGCCACGTGTTTTGACTGTATTGCCACGTGTTTTGACTGTATTGCCACGTGTTTTGACTGTATAGCCACGTGTTTTGACTGTATTGCCACGTGTTATGACTGTATTGCCACGTGTTATGACCCCCCCCTCCCACCGCCCTGCAAAACGTCCCTTCAGTTTAAGGCTATCCCAAATCTCGTCACTTTAAGAACAACATCTTCAGTTAATCTTAAAAGAACAGTGCCGTGGGTGCAACAACTTTGTTTTTAAAAAATGTTCCACGAACGGAAACAAAGGTTGGAGAACCACTGCCATAGTACGGAGCAGCACTGCCATAGTACGGAGCAGTAAACGCTGATTCGTGCATTGTTTATCAATGGGGAAGGGTTTATTTTTATTTTTTCTTGAAGCAGTTTCGCTTTGAAGATGATAACAGGATGTTGATAACGTGACCTCACGCATAGACTCACGCCTAGTTGGCCCCGCCCTCATTTATAAACGTTCATCTCAGTTAGTAGCCACGTAAAATATAAACAGAGAATGATTTGCAACACAGTGTAGACACAATATATATATATATATTAGAAATCTTGCTTCAAAGACAATTTATAGAACATTTTTGCCTTTTAGAAATCTTGCTTCAAAGACAATTTATAGAACATTTTTGCCTTTTAGAAATCTTGCTTCAAAGCAATTTATAGAACATTTTTGCCTTTTAGAAATCTTGCTTCAAAGACAATTTATAGAACATTTTTGCCTTTTAGAAATCTTGCTTCAAAGACGATTTATAGAACATTTTTGCCTTTTAGAAATCTTGCTTCAAAGACAATTTATAGAACATTTTTGCCTTTTAGAAATCTTGCCCCATGCCCATAGATAATTTATAAAACATTTTGCCTCAAGAAAGCGTGTCCCATAGACAAATAATAGAACATATTGCCTCTTTAAAACATGTCCCTTGACAACACACATACAACATATTGCCTAACCTTGCTTGTCCTCTAGCCCTAGAACATATTACATCCTAAATAAACTCTAAGAAGACACTCTGGATGAGATCTATAAAAAAAAACAAGAAGAAAAACATGAAAATTGGACTGGGGTAAAAAAAAAAAACAACATCGGGGTAGGGAGAAGGAGAGGAGGGAGGCAATTTCCCAACGTCTTGTGTTGAACACTTTAATATCGATTTAGTTGATGAGTGACCCCTAATCCAACGAGTCGCATCTCCCACGAATTAACCAATCAGAGCGAAGCCTTGAGCGTATCTTTTCGTATATTTTGTGTGCATTGGACGTTTCATTTTCCTTTGTTCAACCGAGACTTTGGGTCTCGTTAAGTTATAAACAGTCGGAAAAAATGTGTCAATAGACTCTTAGTGTTGTAGGTATTTGAACGGAGTTACACATAATAAATACAGCACTTTTTCTGGACTATAACTTTGATTGTATTGAGAGCTTGGATAGCAAATCACCTCACATCCCTCACAGCTGCGCTTATGGTGGTTAAGTCCCCAAAGAGATCAACGGAAATTGGGAATCTGAAAACCTGCAAGGCAGGTGAAACATGAATGCAATGCTCCACTGTTTGCGAAATTTCACCAGGCAGCTGTGATTCTTGGGAATGTCATTACTTCTAGTTAATCTACGCCTTTCTCAAGCGGTTAGGTCTCTTTGATACTCTTTTTTAGCTGAACTTTTTTTGTTGTTTGGGTTGTGTTTGGGGAGGGGTAGGATGATCTTGTCTACCCTTTCTATCCCTTAGTTTTTCTTCTTGGTCGTCAATATCACCCCCCGCCCCTCAGTGGAGCAGTCGACCAATCATAAACTTCTTTCCATTCTTTCATGTCTTTAGTGTTCTTCTCCAACTCTTTCCACCTCTTTCCCTGGCAAGCTCACTTCTTTCCGCCAGGTGTTCTTGAGTCTACCTCTTCGTCTTGCACCATGTGGATTCCATGCAAGAGCTTTCATAGTCCAATTTGTAGTCGGTTGTCGCAATGTGTGACCAATCCATTTCCATCTTTAAAAAAAAAAAAAAGATTTCTTGCTGTATTTGGTATTTCTGCTGTGCGCGTTCCCATAATGTTGCACTTAAAATTTGTCCAAACCATTTTATACATAATAATTGTTAATTTGTTCATGTATTTTAAACTGAAGACAGACTCTGGCCATATAGGAAAAAAAAAAAAAATTGCTGCCAACGCAGGGTAATATTTTGGTTAGTTAACCGTACAAGTGGCTAATTATGCTTTGGCCAGGTATAGACGCGAGCAGACCGCAAGCCAAACCAACCAGACAAGTAAAACCAAATTTTTAAAAATTGCTCATTCTTGCGTAATCATTGCCTCATTGTGAATAACTCACGCACAAAATACTATGTTCTGGGAGGCGGGGTGGGGACTCTATTGAAGGAAGGGGGAGGGGGGGAACATGCATCTTCAAGAATGTGAGTGATCAGGGAATGCTCCCAAACCTCCATCACCCCGCCCACCCATAATGTTTTCAAGCAATTGATTGACCATAATTTTGTCTCAAGTCCTGTCAAATTATCTCACGCGCCATTCAACGTGGCCACTTTCGGGTCTTGAAGTCTTCCTCGCTTTAAACACAAACACACACACACACAAGAACGAAATGTCGCTCTGCTCTTCATTTGATTCTCAAAATTCCTGGGCCCAACGTTGACGACAAAAGGGGACTACCTTCGTCAAAGTAAGTAAAGTATCCCGTCGAACTAGAGTGATCATAGGGTTGATGAAGTAGCGTTCACCAGTGTCTCTAGCCACGGTATACTAGGGGATGTGTGGCCAGCACAACGGTCAGCCACCTTTACTAATGTCAGGTACCCATCAGAGCTGGGTAGACTCAGGGACAAGCTCTCAAGTCCTGGGGAAAAAAATCCTGGCCTCCACCAGGATTCAAACCCAGGACCTTCGGGGATCGACAGTCGAACCCGCTTATTGCTCGGCTACCGTGCCCCATAAACTCGTCAAAGACGTCCCCGCAATACCCCTTCACACTGTGGTGGACTGTGGCGGACTTCCACCCACCCTTACCCACCCACCTGTTCTATCCTATACACCACACTTAACGGTGCGGTTTGGTGAATGGGGGCGTGGGGCGCCGCTCATGAATGTTTCATTACTCAAGGCTAAAGCCGGGAACTCATAATAATAATCAGTCTCTTTTTCAAATGAGAAGAAAAACAAAGAGAGAAAAAAAAAGAATAAACAAAATTAAACAACTATCATTTGTTTCTCGTTTCCTTTTTTTTTTTAAAGATTCGGGACGTGCAGAATTTGTGACAACTGAATTAAATATAAAGAAATATATATAACACATATTGGGGCTTTGTGACAAACGACGGTGGAAAATACAACAACAAAAAATTCTACAAAAAAAATAAATAATTACAACATAACAACAAGTCACGTTCTGGTTCCAGTTGACGCCATCTTGAGAACATCTTTCTGACAGGGGACGTCATCTATCTAGTTTGTTATTTAATTCAACAGGGGGAATTAATCTAGCTAGTTTTGTTATTTAATTCAACAGAGGGAATTAATCTAGCTAGTTTTGTAATTCAATAGGAGGACTAAATCTGTTTACATTTTACTAGTTAACAGGAACCGAAATCAAGCTAGATCTAGCTTTTTCTTTCCTTTTTCAGCGGGATGATAATGTTACATTCATAGGACGCAAGCTCGTTACATTGTTTTACATTCGACAAAGGATGTAATCATATGTTTGTTTTACATTCAACACAAACGTCCATCTCTGAATATTTTCGAAAACTAAACTGGATTGTGGTAGATTCATACATAAAATCGGGAAGATTATTTGTGATTTTTTTTTCTTTTTTTTTTACATTCAGCAGAGGGGCGCTAATCGGTTTAGATTATGCATTTAACAGGGGACATAAGCGCATTAAGTCTTTAGCTTGTTATACAATAGAGATTTTAATATGCATGATTTTCGGATTTTCTCATGCAGGCGGTCCCCACTTCTCACCCCCCCCCCCCGTTCACCAGCCACATATGCACCGAATGAAATAAACATCCGATTGTTATAATAACCGTAAAAGGCGCCCCAACAACCACAGCTGCTCCTGCATACGTCTATGATCAACCCTTCTAAAATGAGAAACTATAAATTTGACTTAACCGAGTAGATTATTTCCACCGATTACTGAATCCAACAATTTCATTGGACTATTAGCCGGAACACGGTGGACCAGCTGGTAGCGCGTTCGGCTGGAGTACCGAGGGTCCTGGGTTCGAGTCCTGGTGAAGGCTAGGATTCATTCCCGGGTCTGGAGGGTGTCCTTGAGTCTCTACCACAGCTCTGATTGGGTACCTGACACTAGTTGCGTAGGACACAATAATCTTCTTTATAGAAGGAGCGTCTGTAATGTATAAGATAAGATAGTTGGGGTAAAGTAACGGCGGTTGGGCATTGTGCTGGCCACATATTCACTCGTTTGCCCTGGCCACAGAAAACCATGAACGCTGCTTCACGAGGCCTATGATCAGTTTGGTCCGAAGGGTACTATACATTTTTTTAATGTAATAATTTTGTGTTTTTACTTGTAACCATTTCTGTGCCTATTATTTACCGAAAAGTATACTTCCGATAAACGGGCTATTCAACCAGCTCTTGGCGATTTCCGGTTTGGCCAAACCAATAATGTAAAAAATAGAAATCCATGACATATAGATTGTCAAAGTGTCATTAAAAAGGAAACGTGTATATATGTATAGCTTGACATACAATAACGACATGAAAAGCTGTTGCTTGCACTTTCTGGGCGTCAAGACGGAGGCTTACGAGATTCTAAAGATTTAATTTTTGACATAACGCCGTGGAACAAGACGCGTGGAACAGATAATTAATAGATATTAAAGATGGCGTAAATCATCAACAACAATCTACAGACAGCTTGTCTACAATATTCTCCCGTGATGTGAACCGTATGTAGGGTTAATTTTAGAAAAAGGCAACTACCGGTATTGTGTGACTTATGTATGCGTAGATCTAGAACAGAATACATAGATCAATTTACATGGAACAATAATATAGATAGAGCAATATATATGGAGAAATATACATAGATCTAGGACAATTAGCATAGAACAATAAACGATAAACAATATACATAGCTATAGAACAATTGGCATAGAGCAATATATGATAAACAATATACATAGCTATAGAACAATTGGCATAGAACAATATATGATAAACAATATACATAGCTATAGAACAATGTACGATAAACAATATACATAGCTATAGAACAATTGACATAGAACAATAAACGATAAACAATATACATAGCTATAGAACAATTGGCATAGAGCAATATATGATAAACAATATACATAGCTATAGAACAATTGGCATAGAACAATATATGATAAACAATATACATAGCTATAGAACAATGTACGATAAACAATATACATAGCTATAGAACAATTGACATAGAACAATATATGATAAACAATATACATAGCTATAGAACAATGTACGATAAACAATATACATAGCTATAGAACAATATGCATAGAACAATATACGACAAACAATATACATTGATCTAGAACAATATACATAGAACAATATAAAGACTGCAGAAAAAAGAGCTCGGCGAATACGTACCTAAAAGCTGCGAGAGCGACTGCCATTCGAGGGTAGGTCTGCTTAGCCACACGAGGAACTGCAATCCCCCAACCCACGTTGATGTACCTTCGTCTCTTGAGATGGAAGAATACCGAAGAGATACCGAAGAGATACCGAAGAGATACCGAAGAGATACCGAAGGCCATTCTATAACTTTTTTTTTTAGCTCCGAACGCGCTGCCTGCTCGGCCACCATATCGCCGTATTCACCGACATGACGGTATTAATCCTTATTTCATAAATGTCAGACATTTTCTTTTTGTTTAATTGAAATAATTACGCATGCTGCAATCGATAAGGTGAGAGGATGGAATTTGCTGTTTCTTCTTTTAACTACTGAAGAAAAAAAACAGGAAAATAAATGTGACAAACACAAATTTTATTCTCAAACAGATCAGCATTATTTTTATTTTTTTTTGCTAGAAAGCGTCCAAACGAAATGAGAATTTGAACCGTTCTACGAATATAAATAAAAAAGAAAAAAGAAAAGGTGTCTTTTGTCAATACGAGACAGCGTAATGTCGTCTGGAAAGGGAATCGCGGGTGGTTTGGGGGAGGGGGGGAGGGGGACTTGACACCTCACTCTTGACATCTCGTTTCTTGACATGTGTATTTTAAGCTTTTCGGATCAATATGGAATTCATTATTTAAACGGTTAATTTCCATACGGGCCAGTTGTCTGTGTGTGTGTGTGTGTTTAGTTTCTGTTTAGTCTGCCCGTTATGCCGGGGATTTAATTGTCATCACGAGGTCACGAGGGGGTTATGTTGATGTGATGAAGTTTGTCTCCAGTTTAATGTTGCGGGGGGGGGGGGGGGGAGGGGGTCGTCGGCGCTGTGGCCGTGATCCTTAGATTAAAAAAACAACACAATAAAACGCTCAACCTCAATTGGTCCGCCACATCCGGGCAGTATATGGTTCCATCCAATCGTTACGGCTATTCGCTAAAATAGTTAGCCAACTGACTTGGCGTATTTCCTTGCACTCCTTGTGGAACAAAAGGCCTCAGCACCAACTCTCCAGCGCTCTCGGTTCTGGGACGGATTTCTTTAATTCATCCCCAAGTCATGCCGCACTGCTTCAGTTCTTCCTCCCACGATCTTCTCCACGTTGTCCCTAGGGCCTGCAAGGTTTTCTTTGGGCCTTGTGGTTTCCTTTGGAGAGCTTGTCCTGAGCACCAATTAAATACGTAATGTTACTCATGACAATGAACATAATTTGTCTGTGTGTAAAGGATAAAAGGAAATAAAAACATACCGAGATATTTGACGCCGTTATGTGATCTATAACGCTTGCTAACTAAACTATACTAAACGCTTACAAATTTACATTATTGATTAAGAGGATTTTTTTTTGGTATTGCTAATTACGTAAGTTATGCAAAGTTTGAGAACGTATCTCTATCCATTCTATATATCTAGCAGCCTGTCTATCTAAATATCCATCTATCTATCTATCTATCTAACAGCCTGTCTATCTAAATATCCATCTATCTATCCATTCTATATATCTAGCAGCCTGTCTATCTAAATATCCATCTATCTATCCATTCTATCTATCTAGCAGCCTGTCTATCTAAATATCCATCTATCTATCTATCTATCTAACAGCCTGTCTATCTAAATATCCATCTATCTATCCATTCTATCTATCTAGCAGCCTGTCTATCTAAATATCCATCTATCTATCTATCTATCTAGCAGCCTATCTATCTAAATATCCATCTTTCTATCCATTCTATATACCTAGCAGCCTGTCTATCTAAATATCCATCTTTCTATCCATTCTATATACCTAGCAGCCTGTCTATCTAAATATCCATCTATCTATCTATCTATTTTATCTATCTAACAGCCTATCTATCTAAATATCCATCTTTCTATCCATTCTATATACCTAGCAGCCTGTCTATCTAAATATCCATCTATCTAACATCCTGTCTATCTAAATATCCATCTATCTATCCATTCTATTTATCTAACAGCCTATCTATCTAAATATCCATCTATCTATCCATCCATTAAACCATTAACCCCTATATATTTATATCAAAGTATGTTTTTTTTTCTTTTTATCTGTGTATGTATCCATCTATTTATCAAACATTCGACCGGTCTTTCTGTCTGTCTGATACTCAGACAAATCCGGTCATTATAAATTGGCCCAACTCAGTAAATAATATTACACTCTCTTGTCACTTTGATTATACATACATACTTATATTATACTTACTGAATGTAAAGCACTTAAATGTAGGCCTAATACATTATTTATTCATCATTGTCAGAATAATTAATATAATGTGTGTGCTCATTATAATGGTCACATATTTCATTGTACCATTAGGACATGTTAACTTCATCTATGAGTCAGATGTTTTTTACACATTACAAAGGAGTACCCACTTCCACATAGCGTCTTTTTCAATTTCTCTCTCAATTGTCCCTATACTTCCATATTCTATCAAATCCCTCAGAATCGTATCTGTTCTTTCTTCCCCCTCCTTCACCTCTTTCTCTCTCTCTCTCTCTCTCTCTCTCTTTTTTTTTCACACACACATTCTTCGCCTTATTTTTTTTTAGCTGGAGTGAAATTAGATCATAGAGTATAATGTACAAAAAAAATGTTCACCATCAGCTTTGGCCCAGGTTTAGAGTTAAGCTCTTCAAGCAAACCTTCGGCAAGACATTTGCACATTTTCGTCATTAGACTAAATTTTTTAACGTTTTATTCCCCCTGCATCCCAATGAAGAGAATGTTATCTCACCAAGATGCTCTCAAAAGTGGGATTTTGCTGGCTTTGAATGTCTCGACGACTTGGTAACTACTGACGGTGCAACTGCCAAGGTTGAGTCTACTAACCGGACGGTGCCAACTGCCAAGGTTGAGTCTACTAACCGGACGGTGCCAACTGCCAAGGTTGAGTCTACTAACCGGACGGTGCCAACTGCCAAGGTTGAGTCTACTAACCGGACGGTGCCAACTGCCAAGGTTGAGTCTACTAACCGGACGGTGCATCTGCCAAGGTTGAGTCTACTAACCGGACGACTTTTAACAGCTACATATCGACCGCTCATTGGACTGTGAGCTGGGGATCCTCAAAGGTGCAGCATCAACCTGGAGTCCTTGTTTGCCAAAGCTGCAGCTGGCCTGAGAAGAAAATTATGTTGTTTTGTCTTTTGGTGAAGTTAATTGAACACGGTGATTGTTCGACTGTTGTCTTCAACCGTCCTTAGCACAAATGTGTGAAATCGCCGAGACTGCGTATTGCGATCTGATTTATCAAGGACTATAATAAGATGGATTGCTTGCTTTGATATTTATGCTATTTGATAACTTGAAACATTTCGTTTCGGAATTTCCCATCGCACTACGTTCTCCAGACTTCTGGTTTAGTAATTCGCTATGAGTTTCTCAATGGAAAATTAATATTAAAGTCGAAAGTTGTATGCAGCGGAAACCTTTAATGCAATCGAAGGAGCGTAGAAGTCATTTAAGAAAGCCTTATTGGTTGCGTACGAAAAAAAAAAAACATATAAGCTCTAAAAATAGAGCAAGCGGTCCATCTTATTATAGTCTTTGGATTTAACAACCTGCGTTTCGAGGCTTCACTTGCGGTAGTGTCTTAAAGTGAGTCTTAGTTTTCTTGAGCAACAAGAAGGGTCTTAACAAGGGCTTTTAAAAAATCGCTCTGAGAAGATTTGGTTCTGTCGGTCTGGCTTCCTCGTCGACAGCACGCGTGTTTTAACGAACTTAGACTGAAGCTGCGAAAGTGATAGCCTCATCACCAACATGGTTGCCCGCGTGTTAACAATTCGAGGCAAAACTGTTTCTTTTTTTTCTATTGAGAGACTAAGTTCAGTTTCCTCACTTCGCCCAGCAGGCCTCGTCTACACCAAGGAATGCATCAGTGTACAGCTTAACCATCCGGAATAAATCTACTTCACGCTTCGCTGATGTTCATTCTCATTTCGCAAGATGACGCCGTCCTGCTTAGATAAACTAGGGGAGTTCATTCAGATGCAGGCTTTAGAGTTCAATTGTCCCAGCTTTACTTCTCTGCCCACACTGAGTTCTCTCTCCCCTTCCCCTTCCCAGCTGCCACTTGTTTCAGTTTCCGATTCCCAATTCCTGTTAGCCAGTGCCCAAGCTAGTCATCACACTGTTCGGCACGCACTAACTCTTAAATTCTAACTTAGAAATACAACACAATAACAACCTGTTACAATGTTCTTATAAACATAAGGACATATACACGATTCTTGTGCCTTATGCGAGAACAAATGCATATAAGTAATCTTTCTTGCCGAGCGGCATCCGGCCATGGAATGGGTTGCCTGAACAAACTTGGAAAACCAGTAACTTAACATCATTTAAAACACTAATCAAAATGCAAGACTAGACTTAGATCATGGATGAGCGCAGGACGCAATAATCTTATTTATAGAATGTGCGTATGTAATATATAAGATAAGAGCAGTTCTTCTCCAAGATTGAAGTCGTCTATGAACATGATGCACTCTTAGCTCAGAGACAACTACCTGAGATCATGTTGCTTTTAATTCCTCACCTCAGACCCGTGATGGCGCATCTGTATCTAAGAACACGCAACATCATTTTCACCACTCATCATTGCTTTGTATCGTAAATAAAAAAATATTAATTAAAAAAAAAAACTCCTTGAACAGCTTGTTTTATCTGGCCGATTGTAACTTTTTGCCCTCCTGAAATGGCCCAGTAGTCTGGAAAAGTTTGCCGACCCTTGCACTAGATTTTTGTGTTTCTAAGCTACAATTTATTGCTCTTTAATATAACTACTTCACTTCTTTCCTCTTCCGTGGTGCAGGGGTCGGCAACCTGCGCAAAGCGTGCCAAACTTGGCACGCAGAGCGATTTTCATTGGCACTCGGAAGATATCCGAAAAGGCATTGCAAGTCTCTTCTACAAGAAAAGAGCAGAATAACTTGTATGCTTTTGGTACGCTGAATGAATTAGAAATCCTACTTTGGCACACTGCCGTAGTGTTTCTAAGTTCAGTGATTTAACTAGTGTCGTTACGCTTGTCAGTTGTGAATACGCACTTAAATAAAACATTGCAACTCTTTTCTGAATTGTTTTTCTTGTTCTTTTATAAAATGTTTTATTGAGTTGATGGGTTCCACAGTTCCAGACAGAAGAATCATATTCTATAGTTTATTTCTATTTTGTGTTGGGTATCATTTAAATGATAAGCTCTTGTTACAACGACAAAATATTCAGTATCTCGACACGGGCATCTGACTCAGTTGTCTTTTTTTTTGTGTGTGTGTGTTTTCATAGAGCCCCCATACTGTAACTATACAATTCTACGCCAGCCGTGAACAGCTTCCAGCAGCTTGCATTCAATTAAATTTGCTACAGCTGTCAGCTAAATAAAAAGATATAAAAAATAAAAACAAAGAGCACTTGTTACGTTAATCTGATACGATAGAAACGGGACAATGTATGCGGACAAAAATAAATTAATTGAAATGTCCCGTATTTTATGTGCATGTTATGTTTAATGCTGACACATAAAGTACATTTATTTATTGCTTGTTTTCATAACGATATTTTTTTTATACAAAAATGCAGATCGGGTATGAAACGAAACTATTCGTTTTTTGTAATTTTGTTCGGTGTTGTTCATGCTTTTTCTCAGTAGGTGGGCCTTTGTGCGGTGGGCCAATTTAGCAGTTCTCTTCCAGCGTTGTTTTGTGGGCTTATATTCTAGTCTGGCTTGGCCAACTTTGTTATTTATATGGACGAAAATCGTTGTGCGGGCCAGCATCGTTTATTATACGGGGGTGGGGGGGGGGGGGTATCGCGGTTTGGACCGACTTTCTGCTGATGGTGTGGTGTGGTCGTTGGCTAGGAAAGCACTTCAGCTGTGGATCTTTTCCAGACCCGATTCACTGGAAGACAGTGTTTGCACATTGCACCAGTTATTGCAATATTGCACTCCCCCCACCCCTGTCTGTAATGTGTACCGGAGTCCACCTATGTCCTTTGGTCATCAAATTCTAGTTGGGAAAAGTAAAAAGACCCTCGGTTTATCTAAAAGTCTCTAACTATCAATCTATCTTTCTAACTGTATACTTATCTATCGATCTATTAAACTATATACATATCTATGTATCTATATATATATCCATCCAACTTTATAACTATATATATCAATCTATCGATCAACCTATATGATATGTATCTATGTATCTATATTATCTGTAATATACTCATCTATACAGCTATCTATCGTTTTATTTATCTATCTGTTTATCTGTCTATCTATTTCGTTTTGTTTTTCAAGTTTCCGTTCGGACTTTCTCTGTGTG
Organism: Anisus vortex; assembly: GCA_949126835.1. Lineage (NCBI taxonomy): Eukaryota > Metazoa > Mollusca > Gastropoda > Planorbidae > Anisus > Anisus vortex. Next base: position 30,881,926 of record OX421508.1, read on the forward strand.
TATCCGACCATTGCCTCCATCTTTATCACGTCTTACTTGAACGATTTCGCCCTCGCTAGATCCTCTCGCCTCCATCAATACTATACACAGGGGCGAAGCCAGAAATTTTTTCCAGGGGGGGGCTAAACTTTCGCGTGACAAAGATTTACCAAATTTTTAGCGAATTTAATACATATTTTTAAAAAATCAGTTAAAAAAAATTATTTTTTTTAAATTTCAGGGGGGGCTTAGCCCTCCTCAGCCCCCCCTGTGGCTTCGCCCCCGACTATACACACAGGGATTATCTTATTCCAAGCGAAGATAATCCCAGTAAACAATTCATAAACTCGAGAGTTACGTTCCCATTATTTTCTATAAATGTGAAGAATCAGTCCCCTTCCCCACCCACCCACCCCCAAATACTTCGCCTTCCCCTTTTACATGGTTGACGCCATTATCGATAAGCAATGGAGCAGAGATGGACGCTCGCCATGTCTTAACCACCAAAGAATGAAACCAATTACAGGGCGCCATTGTTCTCCCGCTGTGGGGGATGGACATCGGCTCTCAAGGGTTGCACAAAGGGGCGTTGCGGGGGATGGGGGGGGAGATAGCTTAAAAGAATGCTTAAGGGGGAGTTCGATTTACTTTCCTCTCTCGCTTTCTTTCTCTCTATCTCTCTCTCTCTCTCTTGTGTTCCTTAACAAATGTTTAAATTCCTTAGGATTTAACTCACCTCTCCGGGAAACTTTTCTATTCAACAAAAGCGCCTTTCTCCAATCGTGCAATTTGTTGAATAAATAGGGCGTACATATTGACGAGGGCTGTTTTAAATGAATCCGCCCCCCACCAGCACCCCCACTACGCCCCACATCCTTTTCTTATTCCCAACCCAGCTCACGCGCCCTCAATTCAGTTTCTTTTCCCTTTTTTTCTTCCTTCATCTTCCAGGTCAGTTGTTAACTATTATACCCCCCCCTCCCCGCCCCCGCGTAACTCTCCTCCAAACTGACCACCTCCCTACAATCACAGCTTTGTCATTCAATTGCGATTCTCTGCAGAGAGTAAATAAGAAGAAAAAACCACACATAAGGTTGTCGGGATGGGGTGTGAATAATAAAAGAGGGTGCAAATTGATTGGATAGTGGGTAGGGGGGGGGGTAGATTATTAGCCCATTCATTAACGATGTTATATCTAAGCCTAGGCGCAGCTCAGAATGTGCCAGCGCAACAGATGGTGTGGGGGGGGGGGGCGTAATTGGACATCTTCTGTACCGTTAGTTGTTGTTTTTCTTCCCCCCCCCCCCCCCCCCGCAAAGGCTTACGTAGTTCTTTACTTAATGATCAATTAATTCTATGGCATGAGAAAATTTTCTCCAAGTCCATCGATTCTCTTCTTTTCTGTCTGTCTCTCTCTCTCTTTTGTTCTTTCTTTCTCTAATTTCTTTTTTTTCTTTTTCTCTCTGATCTCTTACTGTCTTTTATCTTCTTACATCTATTTATCTCAATTTTTTTGTCTATAATGTTTCTATTTTTATCCCCCCATTTATATATCTCTCTGACTATGTCAATATATTTATCTACTTTATCTATCTAATAAAATGTCATCTATATCTTTATATTTGTCTCTCTCTCTCTCTCTCTCTATTTATATTTCTTTAATTATCTCATTCTTGTCTTTTTCTCTATCTCTGTCTGTCTAATTAACTTTGGTTTTTGTGTATCTCTCTTTCTCTCCTTCTCTTTTTTTCTCTATGTCTGTCTCTCTCTCTCTCGGTCTGTCTCTCTTTCTCTCTCTCTCTCTCTCTCTGTCTGTCTCTCCTTCTCTCTCTTTCTGTCTCTCTCTCTCAGCCTCTTCTTTCTTTCTCTGTTTTTCTCTCTGTCTCTCTCTCTCTCTTTCATTCTGTCTGTCTCTCCCTTTTTTCTGTCTCGCTCTTCTACCCTCACTCTCTCGTTCTCTCTCCCTTTCTCTCTGTCTCTCAACATCTATCCCTTATCTCTCATTCTGACTTTGCTTCCCCACATGGAATCAGTGCACGAACAATGTAGTGGCATATGCAACTCTTACGTCTCACGCTGTTGTGTGGGTCAGTGAGACGTAAATAACGCCATTTTCTATGGTTATTTTGTTTTCAGTGAACGATCCCTTTCACGTATCAAAGCTTATCACTCATAACGAAATTCCACAAAAGATCAAAAAGACAAGAATAAGATCAATGGCTTTACATTTTTGCTGGGATACCCAAAAAAAAACACATCAAGAAACGAAGATATTCTTTTTAAAGTCCTGATTGGCTAATTAACATCTAAAAATAGCACTTGTTGTTATTTCTAAATGTGATAGTAAATGCCCATTATTTTCACATAAACTGGAATTTCAATATGCACATTTGGGGTGTGTGTGTGTGTGTGATAGGGAGTGGGGGGGGGGGGGAGAATTACCTGAGAGATATAAAAAAAAAAGAAAGTAGCCATGTTGGATGAATATCTTCTGCGCGGAATGTTATCTTACCCCAGGCTACTATCAGAAGTACAATAAATTGCACAGGTTTACAGTGATCGGAGTCTTATTTAAAGCGCAATAAATAAAAGCGTTTATCTTCAACCATGCGTTTATCATATTTCTCTGCTGCCTCCAGCCCCCTTTCCCTCCACACCTTTTTTTATTATGATTTTCTTACCCTCGCTACTATTCTCACTTTGTGATTTACATCTGAAATGAGACGACGAGTCAGATTACTACATTATAATTATTGTCTTTGCTTGGACTGTTGTCAATGGTGGCGAAAATTGGTAAATGAATGAAAATGAAAAGGAGGGGGGGGGGATAGTTGAAACTATTCTTATCACCAGTTGTTAATATTACTTGTTATTTGTTCAACAACAATAATGATGCTAATATTCCTTGTCAGCTACTAATTAAATATATAAGTAAAGTAACTAAAGAACCCGTCACACTGATCTTGGGGCCGGTGAAGCAGCGTTCACCAGTTTCTGTGGCCACGGCATACTAGATGACTAGTGTGTGTGTGTGTGTGTGTTGTATTTGTTCTGGTTCCTTTTTGGATCTATAAAGAAATCTTATCTTATACTATGGGATTGTGTGGTTAGCACAATGCCCATCCGCCTTTACTTTACCCCGACTAATGTCAGGTGCCCATCAGAGCTGGGGGCTACTCGATGACAACCTCCAGTCCCGGGAACAAATCCTAGCCTTCACCAGGATTCGAACCTAGGACCTTCGTGTACTCCAGCCGAACGCTTTATGTGTGTATATTGCATGTCTTGTGTCTATTGGTGGTGCCTTAAGTGCCATGTCAATGTCAACTGACAATAATATGTCACGTCTGTGTCTCTTGGTCTAGTGTGTCGTGTCTGAGTGTCTCATACCGTGTTTCATGTGAATGTGCTGTGGCTCATGCTGTGTGTCGCGCCTCGAGTGACATGTCTCTTGTGTCGGCGTTTCGTGTATTAAGTCTCGCGCGTCAGGTTTATTGTATTAGGCGTCTTGTGTCGGGTCTCTTGTTCGTCAACTCTCGTGCGTCAATTCTACGAAGTGTCGTGTGTCAGACCTCGTGCTGTTTGTCTCATGTGCCATGACTTGAGTTCTGGCAAAAAGAAAGTACCCAAATATGATTATTACAACTCGCCAGAGCAAAGAGGTGGCCGCATTGTGTATCTAGTGGGTGGTGTGGGGGAGAGGTCGGGGATTGGCTATGAAACTAGGTCAGCCAAGGAGGAGAACTGTGTTAGCCTTATACTCAGGTTGACCGACCTCAGATAAACGGATAGAAAGACAGACGGAGAGATAAATAAAGATAGATGAATAGATGGACAGACAGATGATGGATGGATATAGATAGATAGATAGATAGATAGGATAGCTTTAGATATATAGATAGATATATTGATAGATAGGATAGATAGGATAGCTTGATATATATATATATATATATATATATATAGATTGATAGGATAGCTTTATATAGATAGATAGATAGGATAGCTTTATATAGATAGATAGATAGGATAGCTTTATATAGATAGATAGATAGAGATAGATAGATAGGTATATAGATAGATAGAGAGATAGAGAGATAGATGGATATATAGATATATAGATATATAGATATATAGATAGATAGATAGATGGATGGATGGATGGATGGATGGATAGATGGATGGATGGATGGATGGATGGATAGATGGATGGATGGATGGATGGATTGGATTGGACTGGACTGGACTGGACAACACTGGACAGGACAGGACAGGATAGGATAGGATAGGATTAGATAGGATAGCTTGATATATATATATAGATAGATAGATAGGATAGCTTTATATAGATAGATAGATAGGATAGCTTTATATAGATAGATAGATAGATAGATAGATAAAAGATATATAGATGATATAGAATATATAAACTAAGACACTAACCTGCTCCATAGTTCTTGTTCTCCTAATAGAAAATGTAATGAAAAGAATCAAAACTTGAAACAATAAGGAGAAAAATAAACTGATATCAATAAAAATAAATTGCAACCTCATTTTGATAATTAAACGTCACCAGGAAATCAATTCACCAAAAACAAACAAAAAACAACACATAAATGGGGGCCATGTCAGCGTGACACTTTAATTCCACATTATTTCTCCCCCGCCCCCCGAACCGCCCCCTCCACCCCACCCCCCTCGTTTCTGTATCTGGATTCCAAATTGCTTCATGCTGTTTTAAAGTGTAGGGGGGAAAGAAATGTAAATAATATTATCCAGAAATCGAGTTTGTATTTTGGTTGTTTTCTTTTGTTTAGTTTTTAGTTCTTTTAATTTTAATTTCATTTCTGAATAGATCTAGTTTCTGACACTTCAAATTTTATTATGTAGACAAAATTTTATTTAAAAAAAACTTTATTAAATTCAGGAAACACAATCGCACATACATGCACTTATACTTATACACTCAAACGATTAATATGCGACGTTTTTTAAATTGAGAGAGACGTTTAGTACTACAAAAGCGTTTGGCCTGTTAATATTTAATAACCATGTCTTAGAAAATGTCCTGTTATTAAGTACGTGACGTTTTGTTTCCTGCCATTGACTTTGTCCTATGATTACTTCTGTCCTACCATTGCTTCTGTCCTACCATTGCTTCTGTCCTACCATTGCGTCCTATCGTTTATTTTGTCCTACCTTTACTTCTATCCTGTCTTTGATTTTGTCCTATGATTGCTTCTGTCCTACCATTGCTTCTGTCCTACCATTGCTTCACTCCTACCATTGCGTCCTATCGTTTATTTTGTCCTACCTTTACTTCTATCCTGTCTTTGATTTTGTCCTATGATTGCTTCTGTCCTACCATTGCTTCTGTCCTACCATTGCTTCTGTCCTACCATTGCTTCTGTCCTACCATTGCTTCTGTCCTACCATTGCGTCCTATCGTTTATTTTGTCCTACCTTTACTTCTATCCTGTCTTTGATTTTGTCCTATGATTGCTTCTGTCCTACCATTGCTTCTGTCCTACCATTGCTTCACTCCTACCATTGCGTCCTATCGTTTATTTTGTCCTACCTTTACTTCTATCCTGTCTTTGATTTTGTCCTACCATTGCTTCTGTCCTACCATTGCTTCTGTCCTACCATTGCTTCACTCCTACCATTGCGTCCTATCGTTCCCTTTGTCCTACCATTGCTTCTGTCCTACCATTGCGTCCTATCGTTTATTTTGTCCTACCTTTACTTCTATCCTACCATTGCTTCTGTCCTACCATTGCTTCTGTCCTACCATTGCTTCTGTCCTACCATTGCTTCTGTCCTACCATTGCTTCTCTTACCATTGCGTCCTATCGTTTATTTTGTCCTACCTTTACTTCTATCCTATCTTTGATTTTGTCCTATCGTTCCCTTTGTCCTACCATTGCTTCTGTCCTACCATTGCGTCCTATCGTTTATTTTGTCCTACCTTTACTTCTATCCTATCTTTGATTTTGTCCTATCGTTCCTTTTGTCCTGTCATTGGTTCTGTCATGTCATTAATTTTGTCCTGCCATAAATTGTGTCCTGACATTGATTCTGTCCCATGATTGCTTCCGTTCTACCATTGATTATGTTCTGCCATTGCATCTGTGCTACCATTGCTTCTGTCCTACCCTTCATTTTGTCCTAACATTCATTTTGTCTTAGCGTGACATTTGCCTTACCATTCCTCTTCTTTCCCTTTTTTTTCCATACTATAAATTCTCCTCGAAACCACTTCGCTATTTCTGCCATTTTGTTCCCGTAAATTGTGAGAGGACCGGAAATTGATGGCGGCGGGCATCGGCCCAGAATTCCCGCAGGGCGGAAGAAATAGCCGGCGACCTTCTTGTGACTCTCTGGTACCTTCAGATTGGCAGTCCAGCTGTTTGTCTCACGGCCCTCCCGCAGTCCTCGCAATCTTCGCGTCTATTACTCAAGCTCAGTTTAAGTGTTCTGGGATGGGGGGGAGAGGGCGGGGGGTGAGGGTAATCGGTCCTTATCGATTTATTTGATAACGTGACATGTTCTATTTTTAGAACTGTTCATTCATTACTATTTATTTTCAAGGAAACATGTGTTTGGCATCTTGCAATCTTGTCATAAAACACTTCTGAAAACGAACATGTCATTGAAACACATGTTGTTAAAACACTTGGCATTCAAACACATGACATTAAAACACATGGCATTATAACACATGGTATTATAACACGCACCATTTTGTATATCCAAGCGCGCTATCTCCAGACCACCATGTTCGACAACACAGTACATAGTAAGTAGTTAATCAGTCAGACCAAATCCACCCCTCGGTCCCACGGTAGCCATCTCTTATTATTATTATTTCTTGCGTCTTCTCTTTTTTTTCGGTTATATTCCCCATGAAATGTTCTTGTAAAAAATCAGTTCAGTAAAATATCAGAGATGTCCTATAGTTTAGCTTGTATTGGTATGAGGAAACGTGATTTAGAACATTTTTTAATATAACTTTAACTGTGGAATTTCGTGAATATAACAAATGACCTTTTTACACTAGTGGCTATATAAATAGAAACTATAGAAAAAGAAATGTTTTTATTATGGCTGAACTTAAAACTACAATAACTTTTACAGTAAAGTTAATGTATAGGAGATAGGTTTACAGAACCGCTGGCGAACTTTCTGCTAGCCTATCACTAAAACTATTATAAACACAACTCTCTCTCTCTCTCTCTTTCTCTCTGTGTCACTCTCTTTCTCTCGCTCTCTTTCTCTCTTTCTAAAAGTAACCCATAACATCCTTCTTAACATTTAAACAAACTAACGTTATTTGCATATAAATCAAATACCAAACATGTACAAGAATACTGTATAGGAACAAGACAAATTGGATGTGCAAATAAAACAGTCGACAGATCTAAATGTACACATCATAAAGATCTAAATGTACACATCATAAAGATCTAAATGTACACATCATAAAGATCTAAATGTACACATCATAAAGATCTAAATGTACACATCATAAAGATCTAAATGTACACATCATAAAGATCTAAATGTACACATCATAAAGATCTAAATGTACACATCATAAAGATCTAAATGTACACATCATAAAGATCTAAATGTACACATCATAAAGATCTAAATGTACACATCATACAGAGAAAAGGGATAAAATACTAATATACGGGATAGAAGATGATAAAAAATGAATAGAATGTATATTTGCCTGTTATTGTTATCATCGTCTGTAATTGTTAAGCGCATAGAACTGATTGCGGGATATGCGCTATATAAGCTTCATTTATTATTATTATTATTATTATTAACACTGTCAAGTAATTTGAAGTAACAAGATTGAAATAGCGTACCAGTACCATATTTAATACAAAAGGCAACAACTTACAGTAAAATTTGGGAGATAATATGTACGACTTTCAATGGCCACAACCCAGAGCTCACTTTCAATTCATTTTCAAGGGCCGGAACTCGAGTTGCGCGATTTGAAAAATAATAAAACTAAATAAAATAAAAGGTGGGTTGGAATATTTTAAATATTAATAATAAGACTTTCGTAACAACTAGATCTAGGACATTTAGTTTATAACTTTGTTGGGTAGTAGATCAATTAGTATAACGTTTGGTCATTTAATAACTGGCTAGAACTTTGATCGTCCAACAATGAATCACACCACTAAATTGGTAGCACTTGAACGATAAGCACTGCATTAATGAACTAATCTGTCTAACCTTTATTAGATATATTTGTATTCCCCCCACCCCCCACCCCCATCCCACCACCAGAAATAGAACAATAGAACATAAACTAGAGCAAATACTTCATATTTATCTGTACATAGATCTAGGCTATTTATCTAATTACGCTCTCACTCGATACCACACTTCCAATTCGAGGATACCGGGCGAGTTCAACAAGTACGCAGGGTTGTGGATAAGGCCAACAAGTACGCAGGGTTGTGGATAAGCCCAACAAGTACGCAGAGTTGTGGATAAGCCCACATTTCTCTAATTATATAATGTCCCCTCACTACTCTCTACAGTAGTTCGCTGGTGGTCACCTAAGGGCGTTAGGGGAGGCGTAGCCATAAGGCTCTAAATTCAAAGAACATCACATGTTTAGATCTAAAACTAAGTAGTCTATGAACACAAACAAATATTAAACATCTCAATAAGCTGTGATGAAAATATAAACTAGTATAATACGACCCGGTGGGGGGGGGGGGCAGCGCGTTCGGCTGACATACCAAGGGTCCTGGGTTCGAATCCTGGTACAGGCTATGTGTTTTTTTTCCCCGGGTCTGGAAGGTTTTACCCGGGTCTACCCAGCGCTGATGGGTACCTGACCTTAGTTGGGGTAAAGGCGACTGGGCCTCACAATCCCCTAGTATGCCGTGGTCCACAGAAACTGGTGAACGCTGCTCCGCCGGCCCTAGGGATCAATTTGGTCCGATGAGATTACTTACTTGACTACTTTTTACTTTATAATACGACGCGGTCAGTTGTGTTAAATGTTTGTTGTTGTTTATCGGGTTTTTAGTTAATAGTGTATGTTATATAATGAACTATGTATTTAGTTAATGGTGTAGGTTATATAATGAACTATGTATTTAGTTAATGGTGTAGGTTATATAATGAACTATGTATTTAGTTAATGGTGTAGGTTATATAATGAACTATGTATTTAGTTAATGGTGTAGGTTATATAATGAACTATGTATTTAGTTAATGGTGTAGGTATATAATGAACTATGTATTTAGTTAATGGTGTAGGTATATAATGAACTATGTATTTAGTTAATGGTGTAGGTATATAATGAACTATGTATTTAGTTAATGGTGTAGGTATATAATGAACTATGTATTTAGTTAATGGTGTAGGTATATAATGAACTATGTATTTAGTTAATAGTGTAGGTATATAATGAACTATGTATTTAGTTAATAGTGTAGGTATATAATGAACTATGTATTTAGTTAATAGTGTAGGTATATAATGAACTATGTATTTAGTTAATAGTGTAGGTATATAATGAACTATGTATTTATATAATTAACAATATATTTATATAATGAACTATGTATTTATATAATGAACTATGTATTTATATAATGAACTATGTATTTATATAATGAACTATGTATTTATATAATGAACTATGTATTTATATAATGAACTATGTATTTATATAATGAACTATGTATTTAGGTTACCGTTGGTTCTTTCGCTTGTTCTTTCAATGTGCGTTACTTTTGTATGGGCACAATGTGACCACGGTTCAACGATAGCCAACTAAATAATGGTATTTGTGTTTAAAAAACAAACAAACAAACTACAAGTAGGAATTCCCCCTAATTTAATTACCACTGTTACGCCTCCGAGAAAATTCAAACTAGATAATCATAGGCTCTAGGGGGCAGGAAAGGTGGGAGGGGATGAAAAAATGCACACTCTGGAATTAAGTAGGTGCCACGTCATGGAAACCGCGCTTTTTGGAAGACGAGGAATGTTTCTTTAATCCAAAAACATATTTCGCCATTCGCCCCTCCCCAACCCTCCCCCGCATCTTTCCACCCTCGTCAACAGTCTCGGTAATTACAGGGCCATTATAAAGAGTTCTACCGCGGCCCATCATCTCTTCTGGTGCCTCAGAGCATCAGGCAGGCCTTCGCTTTCGATTCCTGTCCATTCCCCCCCCCTCTTCACCCTCCCACACTCATCCAGCCACACATCGCCACGCACCCTCCCACACATCGCCACACAAACCCATCCCACACCCGGATATCTCCCGAAGCGATCACCATACCCTTTAAGCAAAGTCTCTGGAGGACGCAAGAGGGGGGGGGGGGGGGCTTGAGGGAGACGGGGCTGCAAGGTTTAAAAATGTGAGGAGGAAGAGGAGGCAAGGGAGACAGAGGGAGGGAGGGAGATGGAGACCTGGGGTAGGAAATGATCTAATGAGCCCATTTTTCGCCAGGCAGTTTCTTTTTTTTTCTGTTCTTTCCTCTCTCCCACTGCTTAGCGCCTTCTCGCTAAATGGAACGGATTGAACCGAGCTGTGTGTCGAGTTTGGAATCTAGAGCCCGAGAGCCATGTTTCTCCAAGTGATTGGGCGCGTGAAAATATTTTCCCTCTTCATAGCCATCTTCTTCTTTTACTTCCTTAACTCATTCTCACTGTTTCCATTTTTCATATTCTGCACTTTTCATGTATGTTTTTTTTTATTATGTATAAGTTTATTCTTTAAAAGAGAGAGAGAGAGACAGGAAATGAAAAGAATTACAGAGAATGTCTGCATTAATTGGCAGCGTCCACAGACACATTAACGAATCTCTTGTCACGTGCATAATGCCTCTCGTGTCTATGTGTGTGTGTGTGCGCGCGCGCGCGCGTGCCATCAATTTTAAATCACGGCTTATAACACCTCCAAGGTTTGAGAAATCGCCTGCATTGAGGAAAGGGGGTGGGGGAGGGGGCAGAATTCCACCAAAAGACGAATTAAACAAATTGGTTCGTTAGCGGGTTTTTTATATGTTTTTCCCTCGCTAAATTTGGAGGTTGTTGTTGTTGTTGTTTTAAATTGTTTTTGTTTTTCAAAATGTGGAATTATGATTAATTATCAGCAGTAATGAGCTTATGTTTTGAAAACCCTGCCGACGATTAAACGGAAGCGTCTTTATAAACGGAATGCTTTTATTATAGGGAACATCATTTAAGCGATTGGCTGTTAGAACTAACTAGAACTCTTTAAAACGGAATCATGATAAAACGAAAACATTCATCAAATGTAGACTTTAAATTATTATTTCTGTTGGTTTTTATTTTGTTTTATTTTTTTCACCAAAAGTTCATATTTAGATTAAAATGTTCTTTGAGCGTGATGGTGCTTATTAAAAAATTCGCTTAGAAGAAAACTTTCTTGAGATGATTTGAGTGTAGTTTTTAAAACAAAATTAATTAGACTGTATATAATAATATTGGTTTAATTTGTTTGTTTGTTTTAAAATCGAAATGTATCAAAATGGTGGTATTGAAAGCAAGTGCTTGAAACAGAAATTTTGAAATTGATATTATGTTGAAGTGGCGCCTTAGTTTCAAGAAAGACTATAATAAAATGGACTGCTTGATTTGATATTTCTGCTATTTGATAACTTGAACACTCTATTTCGGAATTACCGATCGCACCTATGCACTCATAACTTGAGTGAAATCAATTTCAAAACATTTTAATATGTGTACCTCCCGTTATAAAGGCATGTATTAAGATAGATAGAAACATCATCAAGCCTAATTGGCTTGATCTAACTACAACCATCTTAGATGTAGATGTTGTTTTGTTTTTTTTTAGTGGAGGGATATTGGCGATTTTAAAACGCAGCCAGTTGAATTTCAAACATTTAAAGAAATGGGTGAAATCTGGATGGAAGCTGCTTAGGAAAGTCGTCTGCTATTCCTAACTGCCAGGCATTCGCTTTACTTTCAGCGTTTGGTTGAACTTACACCTGTGAACAGAATTAATTTCACATGAAAGCTGTGCTAAGCATTCAAAGAGGTCACGTACACTTCACTACTCAGAAATGACTAAATATGTATCTGCCATATAAATACGCTCATTAATTGATACAGACTAATTATATTGAAAATAGTTTTTATGCACATCTTCTATTATTAAACATAAATAAATGTATTAATTTAATAAATATAAGAGACTTTTCGACAGCATTATATAATTCAAATATTGTAATTATGATTGTTTAAAAGATTAACTCCTTATGGTTAAATGGACAAACAATTAAACCAGGAAATGTTTATTTACAACTGCTTAACGAAAATTAATTTTATAACTCTAATAATTAAATCTTGTAATAAATACCATAATTATGGATTTATATAAAGAAATCACAATTAATCAGTAATATTTGTTATATCACAAAACAACACTTGTTTGGCATCACTAGTGAATCAAATATAGAAGCTTAATTTTAATTAAAGTGAGATAATTAGCACGTTTTATTTGCGCAAATATTTCTAATATTATGTATTTATTTTAATTTTATAAAAGACTAAATGATCTATAACGTATAATTTTATAATGACCAAACTGTAAAAAATAGTTGAAAATATATATATATTATATGACTAAAACATTTTATGCATACTAGTTAAACATTACATTAACTACCCAGTGTGTGTGATTGATTACTTTGTATCAATATAGACTGTCTTGAGTTATTGAAACTGATCTTGAACACATTCCAGAAAATCTCAGTTTAAACTGAGAACAAAATATTATAATCAATATTAGCAGTTGATAGATTCTTATCTTGACATCGCCAATGATTTTACAAAGTAGTTACCATAAATGTGAATGTTTGGTAAAAAAAAATTGTATTTGGTATAAATGCAAATAAAAAGGATGATAATCACAAACACTTTTTTTTTATATTAAATAAAAAACACTTTAACAATTTTCTCTATAGATTTACTTTTGGCCTTGGCCTTGCTATGGAGTTAAATTGTCTTAAAAAATAATTTTAAAAGTATAATAAAGCAGGTTGACTTTTAGGTTGTTGGTACGCTGAATGAATTAGAAATCCTAACGGCACACTGTTCGCAAAAGGTTTCCGACCCCTGCTCTAGACTTTAGTAATTCGCTATGATTTTCTCATTGGAAAATTAAGATAAAAATCGAAAGTTGTATACAGCGGAAAACTTTAGGTACGTTTAGGAGTCATTTAGGACAGCGTTATTGGCTGCGCACGGAAAGCAACAACGGAAATCTCTAAAAATAGAAGCAAGCGGTCCATCTTATTATATAGTCTTTGGTTTCAATGAAACAACTCTTTGTTTTGTTGATTTAATAAAATGTTGCTGTTTTGCTGTCGTACTTAAAAAAAAAACAGCATCGTGTATGAAAGTAGAAATGTTTGAATGCATCTTTTTTTTTTAAGTTTTGCATTTATATTATTTATTATAGATTTAGATGTATAAACATTATGTTTTGACTGCCTTTGTCGTATCTAAGGACTAAGTGGCAAATAGTATATTGCTCATTGTTCATTTTTTGTTCGTTTGTTGTTTGTTGTTGTTATTTTTAAATAATAAATAGTCTACACATGACTTGGGAGATGTACACAATGGGTTAAAAGTTGAGTTCGCTGAGGAAGTTAACATCTTCTTTCTTGAGGGAGTACTGCAATCGCTGGTGTGTATATTAAAGCTTGAATGAAAACAAGTGCAGGATGGAGGAATGGGTGGCAGTGTGTGTGTGGGGGAGGGGAGATAAAAAGGGGCGTTTGGTGGGCGGGGATGGGGGAGGTGGAAAGAGGGCGGGGGGCGGTTCATCGGGAGAAAGATGTAAACGATGAAGTAATAATTCGGTTGTGTGTGTGTGTGTGAATACTGGAGCAATCGCTTCTGTTGATAGGTCTGTGACTGCTTGCGTGGTGAATTGTTGCTGTTGTTGTTTTTATAGTTGTTTGTGTTGGCGTTCATGGTGAGTGATACCAAAGACTAACATCCAACATCCAACAATTTGTCTGTTCTTGTTTGTTCTTTAAAGAAATGGAAAAAAAAGAAGACTTGGAAAATTGATACCGGAATCGGGTAACACGATACCAAAAAAAAAATGTGTTAAGGAAATGTTATAGGTGGGGAACTGTATTTTAAGGTGTAAGATTACAGTCACGAAAACTGTTGGTAATTTCAAAATGGAGCCGTTTCTAGGTAAAATATGTCTTTTATAAAACTTCGATACGATTAAACGATAATTACTATTAATGGACAAATCAGAAAATTATAATTTAGAATTATACAGCACAATAATGGAGTTGAATACGCGCTAACCTGGTCAACGGCTATCTAGCGCTAACTTGGTCAACGGCTATCTAGCGCTAACTTGGTCAACGGCTATCTAGCGCTAACTTGGTCAACGGCTATCTAGCGCTAACTTGGTCAACGGCTATCTAGCGCTAACTTGGTCAACGGCTATCTAGCGCTAACTTGGTCAACGGCTATCTAGCGCTAACCTGGTCAACGGCTATCTAGCGCTAACTTGGTCAACGGCTATCTAGCGCTAACTTGGTCGATGGCTATCTATCGTTAACTTGGCCAATGGCTATCAAGCGTTAACATTTCGTTACTGGCAGAGATTGTATGTAATAGCAAGAAAGGGAGACTATTTGGGTTACTAGCACTCTCAAGCTAATTGTCCTTTCTGTTTCATAATTCTATTTCGTTCATTCAGCTATTCAATCCACAGTCTCATTCTTATTGAATGGAAAAGCTTCTCAAGAAAATCCTTTTGTTTTCTTACCAAACATTTCACGCAATTAGTCTCCCCTTTTGTGAACTCTTCTATAAACGTTTTCTATCTTCTACACATTCTTTCTTTTCTCCTGGCTCCCTCGCGAAGCCTCGAAGTAACTCTTTCGAGTCGGAAGCCGGAATAGACCAAAATGGCAAGTGGGGGCTCTCCAGTGTTCTGAAGACATTATATGGCCACTTTCAAATTGATCCAATCAAAGCTGGCTGATAGCTCCCTTCCCCCACCTCCCCCTTTTCCCTTTATTTTGTTGTATAAATGGGAAATGAAGGAATAGGTTAAACGAAAGAAGAACCCCCCCACACACACACACACACATAGAGAGAGAGAGAGAGAGACATTGATATTCCCAAGTGTAAGCTCTAAGTGGGACAAGTGAAAACAGGGAAAGAGAGAGAGAATCTCGGATTAGACTATTTGTCATGCTCAAATTAATGGTCTGAAATTTCCCACTGATAGAAGACTTTACTCAACTCAATGCTACTGTTTCACAAGTTTTTTTTGTTTTGTTTTGTTTTTTTAAACAGTCCCTGTGTGTACTTAAGACAGGGGTGGGATTACAGTATAGAGGACTATATAAATGACTATATAAAGGATCAAACTAAAGGACTGTTCACATTTAGTAAAGAGGCTTTTATGGTCTTATCTTTTTCGTTTTGTTTTCTATTATGTCTTTAAGTAGTACGGCCCTGTTGTAGTATTTATTTCTGGTTAAGTTTGAGTGCTATTGGGAGACACAAAAGAAACAACAACGCCTCGTTTTGACCAACGAAAAGTAGAGAGAAAAAATTTGAAGTAGGGAAATACAAAATTGTAAGGAATTATATTCATTTGTTAGACTCAAATTGATATAATAGACATTCATGTTTATATCGATGTGGATGTACTAGTTATGATCATCGTCTTTTGGTGTATATTTGTTGAATATTATTTTGCTGAGCTGTCACCGATGCGCACTTTAAGGGTTTCAATGGCTATATGTATATATTACATATGACAGAGGTTGGCAAACTTTTGATAATAATAACGTGCCCAAGTAGAATTTCTAGTTCATTCAGCGTACGAACAGCCTGAAATGTATCGCGATTCAGCTTCCAGTTTGTTGTAGAAAAGACTTTACTTTTTTTTTTTAGTTCTTCCAACGTGCCATTGTAAACCGCTCTGTGTGCCAAGTCTGACACGTGTGCCATAGGTTGCCGAACCCTCATATATGTTATGTCTATGATGGTTTAAAATGATACAGCTGACAAATTTGAATCTAAAAACAACCCTATAATACAGCTGACAAATTTGAATCTAAAAACAACCCTATAATACAGCTGACATATTTGACTTAAAAAAAAACATAACCCATTGACAATGTTAACACCGCCAGCGAACATGTGACAAAATGTGCCCAGCTCGTTCTGTACAAAAGTTTTCACAATTTTCTTGGCCAAGATATGTGCAGTGGAAAAAAAATACCACTGCTGTGACGGCGTCAAAAGTCGTAAACCTTTTCATATCAGCAACAAGAACAGTTACGGAGAGCAAGCGAAACAAACACTAAGCCTATTTCCCCCCTATTGAACATGAAAAAGTAACACCACAGCAAAATAAAAATGTAAAAATAATCGTCAACCTTACGGTTCATTAGCTTCGCCAATATCAATCCCCAAATCACAACCGGGCAACTCGTTTTTTTTTTCTTTCTTTTTCAATTCACATTTTGCTTTCATTCTTTCTTAATGGGATTATAATAACAAGTCGTTTTGATTGGTTGAAAGCTGACACACTGCGATCGCTGTGTGTGTGGGGGGCGGGGGGAGATTGTTGACAATGAATTTTCGCGAGGAGACGAAAATACGCTGTCAAATTTGTGAATGTCTTCTTTCGTGTGTGAGTGTGTGTGTGTGGGGGGGGGGGGGGGGGTGTTCGTTTGTACACCTTGACTGGTTTTGTTTTTCGTTAAGGACTTATGTGGTGGTAAAAGTTTTTTTTAAAAAGAAAACTTATATGCGCATGCGCGGTGACACGTATTTTTTTTATATGACCAAAAATATATACGACAAATTAAAAACTAAAAATGTTCCGCTTGGTTTGTTCCGTGTTATAATGAAATTGGTGCAGTGCACATACCGATACCGTGCGCTGTGTTTGTGATGGGTTCGCCGTGTTGTGTGTAGGTAGAGGATTGGGCTCTTTTAAAGTGTGTTTCTCAACTCTGCGGATATATTATGCGTGTAACAACATGTAGAAAGTAATTCGACAGCATCTAGAATGTCATTCTACAAGTACAAAAAATGTGAATGTGAATAAATACGAGATTCACATAATTGAGACCTTGTGTATTTCTGGAGTGTATGATGTGTAAAATGTAACGATGTAAATATATAATGTGAAGTTACGCCATTATTAGGTAATGCGACTCTTGAAGATCGACGGAAAATAATCTAGCCACATTTTGTGAATCTACATCACATTTAGATTGAGTGTAAAATTACAAGACAATTAGAATCTACATATTAAGGTACACAGATCATCATATCATCAGAATATCTCTTATAGCGCACAGTCTCATCTCCTGGTCTGATTAAGCTTAATCCTTCCAAAAAGAAGATTAATAACTTCAGTTGCTAATCAAGCATGTTACGTAACTGTTACAAGCTCTCATTCTTTACAGAATAATTTCGGGGTCCTATACTAATCCGTGGCTTGAGTCCACAGTCTTGCGTTTTTATAATTGTTTTAAAAGATGTTAACTGGTTGGTTTTTTCTTAATGGTTAATGGAACCCTTCCCATGCCTGATTGCCACTAGGGAAAAATGTGCCCGTGCATATTTGATTACAAAAAACAACTGTTTTTTACTTCAAAGCAAGGCCCTTCCTGCAATTTTAGAAACAAAAATTTCAACCATTTTTTTTTAAATAATATGTTCTATATTCGCGAAAAGTTTGGTAAATGTTTGTTACGCAAAAAACAGCCCCCACCCCCCACCTGGGAAAAAAATTCTGGCTCCTCCCTTCATTCTGGTTATTTCAATATATTATTGTGTTGTAATTGTAAATACTTATAATAGTAGATTTAAACGTTGTGCGTTGGTGTTTTTCTTTTTTTAAACGTCGACAATAGCAATACTCATACAAAATGCATTCATTAACCCCAGTCGGCGGTTCTGCCGTGTGTGTACTTATGTGGACATGGTCTGGTAAGCTCGACTCTTCTAATCGTTCATTAGGTAGGCCCTAGGGTAACACACTAAGGTTAACCAAGTACATCCCCAACCTGTGTTGCGGAGACTTTTTCAATGAAACAAAATGTATGGCCCATAACAAAATTAGGAAAACATTCTAGGCTAGGAGGTCGGCAACCAACGGCACGCGTGCCAGACGCATAGCGAATTTCAATGGCAGGCGTAATGCTCCCAAAAAATGCAATTCAAGTCTCTTCTACAAGAAAATAGCAGGGCAACTTTAGAGCTATTAGCACGCTGAATAAATTAGAAATCCTACTTTGAAACACCACGTGCTGCTGACCCCTGAATCTAGACTATATCTAAAATAGTTTACTCGACTAATTTTATTGAAGTAAAATAAACAATTTCCAAGTAGAAATGACTTCTGTAAACGACAAGAACAAGGCTATGTATGCTGTTGCTGTTCAATAGTTTGTAATTGTTTGTTTTTCTTTTGGTCCTGTTGTAAAGTGAAAACATTCAATTATGAAACCTCTAACTCTCACCAGACTTTAAACCTCACTTCACCGGAGTGATACTAACCGAGACTAATCTCTTAGGGTCCGGAGAACAAACACACTTGTACTACGTAGCACAGCTAAATCACAGTATAGGCTCGGTGCAAACTGTTGACCGTTCCCATCCACTCTTTCCTCCTGCAAGGCAGGGCAGTATAAAAGCAAATGCTCGACCGTCTCTTCTGCTTCAAAGCAATGTATACACCACGAATCGAAAGGGGTCCTAAATCGTCCGAAATAGGCACCAATAGGACAGAGTCCTGTCCGGAACTGGGCAATGGTTGCCTGTTCTCTCCTGTGGAGTCTCCACCACGGATCAGCTCGATTTTGCCGTTTTAGTTGCTGCCACACACCTCGACCCTTGTCAGACTCGTCCCAGTTCTCACCAGACGTGTCAAGTTGTCTGTTTAAATGCTATGCCACAAAACTGATTTAATAAAGTTTATCATTTATTATAACGGCGGATACACCGATTCAGTTCGAAACAACAGGCAAAATAGTCCAACAGGTGGCCGATGAGCACATCCTCCAAGATGTTCTTTTCGTATTGGGCAAACCAATAACAGCCTGGTTGGGCACTGATGGACACACAGACTTTTCTTAGATTAGTTTGTAGCCCACAGTCTACTTCATAGAATGTATAAGCATATGAATTTGTATAATATAGTGTAGGAGATGGCAATTGATTATTCAAAGCGTCTAGTGCCCTCTGCATATTAACTTACAAAACAAAGTGGGTAGCATAATTACGGTAGCTAACGTTACAAAATGTGTATTTGGAGCCAAAGTATTAGCTAACGTTACAAAATGTGTATTTGGAGCCAAAGTATTTGCTAAAGTTACAAAATGTGTATTTGGAGCCAAAGTATTTGCTAACGTTACAAAATGTGTATTTGGAGCCAAAGTATTTGCTAACGTTACAAAATATGTATTTGAAGCCAAAGTATTTGCTAACGTTACAAAATGTGTATTTGGACTACGACATTATTTGCTTACGTTAAAACATATACAAGAGAATCTATTGTATCTAAAACACCTAAAACTCTTTTCTTTTTTAATTCACAAGTCAGCGCCTAAGCCCAGTCGGAATCTTTCTTACCCCCCCCCCCCTTACCCCCACGCTTCACAAATGGTCTAGTCGCATATAAATTATTCAAACGCTATTCATAACTATTTTGGCAAGCTAAAGGTTGAAAGAACACTATAGTAGAGTTTTTATAAGAAAGGTTTACATTGCATTTGATCCTGTGCCATGAGCTATTGTAAACCATTATATTCGTGACTTCTTTATTAACTTGTATGAGCTTGGCTTGTTATTCTTGTTAAATCTTCTCCCATTCTGTTCTCTGAAAGGACGAGGTGACAGCATTAAAATGAAAAATTATTTTTTTATGGGGGGGGGGGGGGGGGCGCATCAGATGTCTTCAGCCTAGCGTGAACTCCAACAGATAATATTATAAGTCAAGGGGTTGGGGTTGGAGAGGTCATGCCAGTTTAAACGTTTCTCAATTGTTAACTCTTAACGTGGCAGTGACTTCTACTGTTAAATAGTCATATATCGAACGGTTGGTGTCTACTGAATCGTTGGTTACGTTTGAACAGCTGTATCGCACTGACTGAGTCATGGCTGCCTGTGTGTTATAATATAATGTATACAGTAATAGTATGGTGAATAACTGATGTCTAATGAACTGTTAACATAACATGAAAGTCTGGCCAAGAATGCAACGTTAACCATTCCAAAGTGTAAAAGTCTTTCTTGCGTAGCTTTTTAAATGAATCAATCAGCCATGATCAAATTATGCAATGGTACAGTTCAGAAAACACATGGAGGCGTGACCTGTAAGCCGAAACCACCAAGATGGGTTTCAGCTGGAACCAGTTAGAGAGGATGGCCCAGGATAGGAGAATCTGGAGAACTGTTGTTGGTGGCCCATACTCCTACAGGGGTTGACGGGCGTAAGTAAGTACCGTTCAGTTAGTCACCAGGTACAGTTGGCAAGCACGTTCGGCTGAAGGCCCTGGGTTCGAATCCTGGTGAAGGCTAGAATTGGTTCCCGGGTCTGGAAGTGAGGGGGGCGGGGGAGGTTCCCTGAATCTACCCAGCTCTGATGGGTACCTGACTTTATTTGGAGTGTAAGTACAGGCGTCCGGACATTCTGCTGTCCACACACTGATTCCAAAATATCATTTTGTTTGTCAAGATACTTCACTGACTTACACTTTAGTAATTTTAAACCTTGTGGTTACAATTTCCTAGACTCAATCGTGAAGTTGTAACTAAATCTCTGAACTGGCCAAAGGAAATAGAAACCTATATAAATATATCATTGTTTCCTTTTCACTCTTTCCAGTCCTCTTCTGCCTTTCATTCCTTAGTTATAACTAGTTATAAGCCAAGTTATAAGCCAAGTTATAAGCCAAGTTATAAGCCACGTTATAAGCCAAGTTATAAGCCAAGTTATAAGCCAAGTTATAAGCCAAGTTATAAGCCACGTTATAAGCCAAGTTATAAGCCAAGTTATAAGCCAAGTTATAAGCCAAGTTATAATTTACATTATTCGTCTTTATCTCATTTCTTTCTATTCCACGAATACAAATGTAATAAACTGTAATAAGCTAATAATAAAAATTCATTACAAAAATTATCAGGTTTTTTGTTCAGAAAATCGATTATAATTCAACCTTCTAGGATTTCTAAATTCTTTACATTTTCGATGAGACAATGTTCCGAAAATCTGAAATAGAAAATGATAAATGGATAACCCAAATCAAAGACTTCATCTACACCATAGGTTCTCAACCTTTTTCGGCTCACCGCCCACTTTTACATTTTTTTCCGCTCACCGCCCCCCCCCCCCAACTTTCTTTTTGCGCCCCCCCCCCCTATTTCCGCCCATCTGAACTATAGTTTCCGCAATTTTTTTTAGGCGGATTAGATCTATACTTTTTGTGTGATTAATTGACTTTTAATAAACTGAAAAGGAAACATGTAAGAATTAATAGATACAATGTGTCTATATTTGTTTCAATTTTGGTTGCAAAAGCCAGGAATAATAATCAGTGATATTTGTTAAATTACAAAACAGAACTAGTTCGGCATCACTATTGAATCAAATGTGGAAACATTTTTTAGTTAAAGGGATATAATTAGCCCGTTTTATTTGAGATAATATTTCTTTTTGTTTTCATTATAAAAAAAGGCTTAAAATGTATAACTTTGAAATGATCAAACTGTAATAAAGTATTTAAAAATTATATAAATATTATACGACAAACAAATTTATATCTATATTTTCAAACATTACTATAACTACCCAGTTTGTATGATTACTACTTATCTATACCGCTTAACAATAATGAAACGCCCATTTCTACTGTTTAAAAGTAAAACACATTATGGACATCTCGGTACAACTGAGATCAAAATATCATTAATATTAGCAGAAGTTAGGGCGAAAGTGATCGGTTAGCAGGGTTGATGGTCCGGTGAACCAACCACAGGACCAGCCGGCCGCACACTATATTTGCCAAATACTGAACCCTACTTCATCAAAAAGTCACTTCGATTCCTATTTCTTATTAATATAATAATATGTAGGCATACTGTTTGGGGATATCAGATATTTAGCAGCACTTGCGTTTACATCACATGTCATCAAAAACTAATCGATTCAAATAGCTTAGGTGTTAAAATATATCAGGTACGTTTGTACCGCCCACTTGCCCTTCACCGCCCCCCAATCGCCCCCGGGAATGTCAGCGCCCCCCTAAAGCTTCTCACCGCCCCCCGGGGGGCGATATCGCCCCCGTTGAGAACCTATGATCTACACCCATTTATAGTTCATTGGCAATGTGTAAATAAAAATCTAAAAAAAAAAATGACAAATGAAAAAGTAGAAATATGATTAAAGATTTCTAAAGAAAGTGAAATTGATTTTTTTGGCATAGGGATGAAATTCCTTCGAAGAAAGAGTCTGTAAATAATTTTCGTCTGTAAGAAAAGACAAAAAAAACATAACAACAGCATTTGATTTTATATGTTTTACATGTTACATTTCTCACTTCTCACATGTAGATACATAGATACAGATAACATTGACAAATGTATCTGTAATCTTTACAAGACATTTTTTTTTACTGTCTTATCTGAGCATTTTGGGGTTTCAGGATTTACTGTTTAAGAAAACGTTTAAAAAAATAAACAGTTTGCGCATTTTCTTATGGTCAATATTTACGTTTCATGCTTGGGAAATAACCTTATCTTATGCTTTAACGTTACAGACGATCCTTATAAATATCGAAGCGTCCTACGCTTATCCTTGGTCTTACTCCAGACTCCAGACTTGCATGTTGATAAGGGTTTTGAAAAAATTGAATGATGTTAAACAAATTTTTTTTGTTTGTTTGGTGTGGTTGTTGCCAAAATGTTCTGTATCTGGCAGATATTGTGTAGACATAAAATCGCTGGTTATTGTATGTTTCCAACCGATCTGATTCCACGGTCTCATTTTATGAACTGACTGACCAGCCATGTGTCCGTAATTGACCTTCTCATTCCCCTCCCAACTGGCCTTAACTATTGCCTCGCGATCGATCTATTGTGTCCACTGAGGCCTGAATCCATCTGACCCGCTGAGTACATTCAACAGACCCCTTACTACATGACACACTTCCTCTCACCCCCCCCCCCCGGGCCACTTCTAGCCCCCCCCCCCTTCCCCATCCCCCCCCCCCCTGGGCGCCAGCCATCAAGTTAAGGGGTGCCAGATGAACTTGTAAAGGATATCTTCTGCCACTTCAAGTCTGTTTAACTACGTACTGCCCCCCCCCCCCCGGCCCACAAATCTAATAAATCTAATTGGTGCTCTTGATGGATGAAGATGTGTTGGGGGGGGGGTCGATTTGAAAAAAGTAATATGGACGAGTGTTGTTTGTACTCGCGTGCGTGTATGTGTGTGTGGGGGTGCTTTAAGTAAGTGTCAAATGTGTGTGTGAGTGTGTGTGAGTACCATCATGGTAAATCAAAAGGAAATTATGTCGCATCGCCGATTCCTTACTAACAAGTTCCAACTTACTAGGTCCAGGCGTATCGGGTTATATTGTTTGACCACTGAGAGGGGAGAAGGATGCAGGGGGGGGGAGAACAACGAGTTAAAGAAAGAGGGTGAGGAAGGGATGAGAACACTGAGATTTGGGGCAACTAAATTGATAGGAAAGACTTTCTCTTTTAGCGGGATGGGAGGTTATAGATCGAGATCGGCGTTAGACTTGGACAGGTCACCCTGGGAGCATTTTTTTGGTGAACTCTTAAATGGCATTAACTGTCGACTACAACAACAAACACAAAAAAATGGAGAGAAATAGGGAGAGAGTGAATGAATAAGTAACAGAGTGAGTGAGTGAGTGAGTGTTGTGTGATTGAGTATGTGTTAGTGAGTGTAGAGAGTGTCAATGTTTGTACTTGAATTTCCAATCGGAAAAATTGAAATGGTGTCTTGCTCTCAAGCCCTTGAGTGATTTAAAGTCCCGCCCGTGACCAGAAAATCTTTTCTTTTTTAGCTTTTTCCTTTGTGTTTGTTTAATGTGTCAACCTGATCGTAGGGAGGAGGGGTTGTTGAAAACATTCGTTAGCTAAATGGTTTGTGAAACAAGACTTTTATAAGGTAACCAAACAGCCTTCAGTGTATTGACCCTTTCTATTTTTTTTCTACACAAGTTTTAACGAAGGCTTAAATTGCGTGGCTTTAGGGATGTAATGCACACTGATACTGGCGAATTGGATACATCAGTTACAAGGGTAATGTTAGAATGCCCAATGTAGATTTATGCTTACATGTATTTTCCCCAATTTAATTGCTGATTTGCATTCGTGTTTTGTTTTACTTTCATAACAAAATATCCTTTTCATAACCATTACTATAACCATTGCTATTACAACAGTCGATGTTGTGTAGACAAACAGTCCACTGATTTTTGTTTACCTTATTTTGTGACCCGATAATTTTTATTTCTTGGCCCGGTATCGGATCGCGACCCGGCAAATTGTGTAATCCTGGTCAATAGTATCTGGGGGGGAAAAAAGAAGTATTACTTTTAAACTTTCGAGTCGAGATTAGGGGTGCGACTTATACGTGGGTCAATAACAACATATAAGAAAAATAAATTAACCCTAGCGGCACTGTCCCATGGGGGCCCACAACGTGCAAGATTGTTCGGGGCCCAGTAATATGCCCTTTTTTTTTCGTATTAATAGGCTCACATACTTTCAAGTCTTTTGAGAGTTAATGATTACCATTGTTGTTAGTGTTGTGTTGTCTCCTCTTTCTTTTAAGACTTAAAGCCTGATCATTATTTAGTTAGTTTAACCCTAAACATTGTCGGCCTTCAAGCTATGACGTGCTTGATGCCGGGTGACATGATTTATGAGCCAGAGAGAGTTAAATACCATTCAGCATTCATAATAAACTATATCGTTGTTGTTGTTTTTTTCTTCTCTTGTGCACGTATTCTGTTAGTGCTGTCGTAGTTTGTTGTTGTCCCACATAGCATATGCCAAGACAAATGTGTTTTCTTAAATGCATTTATCAAGTGTTCTTCTGTTTCTGCAGGTGCAAAATGAGATTATCCCGCAGAGAACACGTCCTACACATTCATCTGACAGTTTAAAAACGATGCCCTGTCTGGAATCTGACGATTCCGAGGAGATAATGTTGCAGGTAACTGTGCTTTGTTGTTTTGTGTTGTTTTTGTTGTTGTGTTGTGTTTATTTACTTTAGTTCAGTATAATCAAAGACTGTAATAAGATGGACCACTTGCCTTAATATTTCTGCTATTTGATAACTCGAATGACCTCTTTTCGGAATTTCTGATTCCCTTGTGTACTGTGCACTTCCGTTTTATTTAATTGCTATGATTTTTACAATGAAAAATTTAAATTTAAATCGAAAGTTGTATACAGCGGAAACATTTAGGCAAACGTAGGAGCGTAGAAGTCATTTAAAACATCGTTATTGGATACGCACGGAAAAAGAACATGTAAGCTCTAAAAATAGAGCAAGCGGTCCATCTTAATATAGTCTTTGGTATAACGATTTGTATTTGAAAAAAAAAACAACGTTGTTTTATGGGAGACATTCGCCTTAGGGGCTCTATGACGTAGAGCACTACCATTTCCACAAAGTTGAAATTCCAAAATTCAATAATTACATCTTCAGATTTGGGATTAGGGGGTGGGTGAGTTGAAGAGGGATTTGTTTGAAAGTTGATAACCTGATAATCTATAAATGCTGGACACATTGGTCTTGCAGCAGGTCTGTCTCGAAGGTCCCATGTTCTATTTCTCGCGACTGGGGCCGTCACTGATTATTCCTAGTTCTAAAATTGAACGAAATTGGCAGTCGGACATGTTGGGCTGTCAAAAAATCCCCTTTTTTTAATGGCCTCAGTGGACACAATAGATCGATCGCGAGGCAGTAGTTAAGGCCAGTTGGGAGGGGAATGGGCAGTCTTTTTATAAATTTATTTATGCAGTATGATTCATCTTATAAGACACACACAGTTAACATCTTGTTCATTTCGGTAGAAAGTTCTCCCTTCAGTTAAAAAAAAATTTGAATGTTTACCAAATCATAATCACTGTCTTTATTTTGTTTATTAAACGAGAATATCAACCAATCCAAAAAGATTTTGCATTCCAGGAGCTCATTAGGTTAACACATTAACCAACCAGAATCATTGTCTTTTCTAATCAGGAACCTTGAATCGACCAATCAACAAAAAGCAAAAACAACAACACCAAAAAAAAACTACAAAAAAAAAAAAACACAACTATGTATTCTTGCATCTTAACAATAATTTACACAATCAGAAACATAACCGTTTGTATCGTAAACAGTTATCGACAACCGATATAAAACGATCGTGCGTTCCATAACTCCCCATAAATAATTAAGTCGCCGTATGCGCTATTAAAGTATCGACCAATCCAAATGATCGTGTGTTCTAGCACCACGTCAATAAATTATCCAATCGGAAGCCGTCATTATTTTACACAAGACGGTAATGCTGACCAGTTGACCAATGAAAATGTTTTGTTTTTTTGTTTATTAACTTTCTTTTTTATTTGCCTTATTCGTTGTTATTTTCATTATCATTTTGCTAGAATAAATAAATAATTCAAACTTAGTCTTTAGTTTAAACAAAATTCGTGCGCGCCGCTTGACTTCCACACATCTAATGCTGTCCTGAACCATTGATTACTTAAAGGGAATCGAACTTACTTTTAGAAGTTCGGGTTCCGTTCAGTAATAATTTATTTTCTTAAAGGGTTAGGTTCGGTAAGATACTAAGTTTTAGCTCGGTTAGGTGTCAAACGGGGTTCAAGTTCGGTGTGTTCGGTTCAAGTTCGGTTCAAGATTCCCATCTCCGCCATTGTAGATCCGCCGACGAACCCTCTACAGTTGCGGTCCTGACATGTTTGTGCGTGAGTGTGTGCGCGGTCGTGTGTCTCTGCTCGTGGGCATTTGGGTTCGGAGATAATGGGCTGCCATTTATTTTTCTAAGCCGAGCCCCCGAAAGGTCAAGCATTCACTTATTCTGTGTTTTGTGTTTTTGTTATAAACATTCCAGTCTCACTGAACATAAACATAAAGTCTCGGTCTATTACATCACACTACTGGCATCCATTATATTAAGTAGCTTTTAGGTTGAGTTGGTCAACATTTCTATTCCTGTTTGTATTTATATATGTATGGAGGGTGTATTTACCGTGTACACTCGCGTATAAGTCGAACTTTTTTGAACCAAAAATGTCGATCTGGAAAAAAAGGAGTAAAATGTCAAGATTTGGGGTTCGACTTGTATGTGGGTCAATGACAACATATAAGAAAAATAATCCTAAACGTATGGTGCGACTTATAGATCGGTGCGACCTAAACGCGAGTATATGCGGCATATATCTATGGATGTATTTATATACGAATGTATGGATGTATTAATAAATTTATGGATCTATTTATAAACGTATGTATGTATGGGTGTATTAATCAATATAGGGATGTATTTATGAATGGGTGTATTTATGGATGTGTGGATGTAAGTGTTTAGTCTTTACTTGTATAATTAAACTCATGCAATCGTATAGTAATTATACGTTTAGAGTATAATCATTATATAGTTGACATATTATTCAATAAGTGATAGTGTATTTAATATGCACACATTTTTGCATCATTCAATTTCATGTGTTATATTTCTATTATAAATATAAATATTTTTATTATTGTCATTTTATGTCTTTTGTATTGTAGCGATTATGTTTTCACCTGTTCGTTAAGTGGGAATCGTTAAGGCCCCGTTAAGACATGTGGAATGGACCGGAGCCTCATTATATCACGACTAGACCTAATATCCAACTCTGGCCCTGTTTATGAGCATAATAATTGAGAGTTGACGTAATCCAAGAAATAATACTGGGTCAGCTGAAAGTATGAGACATTAATTTAGATTCTGTGTAGGCTGAACAAAGAGAAAGGAAACATGTATAGGTTTGGAATGTTTAAGGTAGCAAAGAGAGATGGCTATCGGAAGAAAATGCTAATTTCGACAACAAAAAGAAGTGATTCGAGAGGAAGAAAGAAAGAAAGAAAGTACGAGTTGAATGAACTGTCATGGCGACAAGTTATTGCGAGATGGACCTGACGTTGGGTACCAGCTATGCTAATTATTTGTTTCCAAAATAACAAGTGCTGCATGAGTTATCTCGTGGCGGGCTCTGCCTGATAGTGAAGGCACCAAGTCTACAGGTTGAGCTTAACGGGTGTAATGGATTTCACAGATCCAAACTTGCAAGGTGAATCTCTCCACACTCTCTCTCTCTCTCTCTCTCTCTCTCACTCTTTGATGCTGAACGCAAGGGTTATTCATTACGTTTTAACTTTATGTCTCGCTCTCTATTTCTATCTCCCTTTCTCCCCCCCCCCCTTCTCTTTTTCTCTCTCAATTCCGGGTGTCTGAATTTCCAACATCTCCATCCAGATGTTTGTATGCATACCAGCCCCTGCAAATCACTCCGCACCGTTGGCCAACCGTCAGTAATTGGCGCAGGTAGTTCAGGTAATTCAGGTTGTTCTGGTAGACTGTTACATCAACTCGTAAACCCTGTCGGGGCGATTAACCCTAACACAAACCCGCGCACCTTAATTTATGAACGCAATGAGCCCGTAATAAAATAAGTATAGGTGACTACACAAGACTAATGTGCACATTGTAAATTATGATGTGCATTCTACAAACTGTAAACTATCATTCACCTGCAAATTGTGAAGGATAAAAATGTTACTTACACAAAAAAATAACAAGAAAAGGCAACATGTAAAGTATTATTAATACATGTATGCAGTGCTTTTTTTGTTAAAAAAAATAGGTGCCGGTACTCAGTGATGGATTGCCTAACATTTAAATCAGTTTCGCATTTTATTTTTTAATTCTTATTGCGCGCAATTTTAAAATAATTCAATTATAACTAATTAAACATATAATAATAAATGAATAATAAACGTTAAAATACAAGAAAAGTAATAATTTTTCCCCACATTGATAAAGGTGCCGGTACACCGTACTGGTGCGTACCGTCACAAAAAAGCACTGCTTGTATGTTGAATAAAGTAAGGTGAATTGAGAAAATTATAAATGAAAATCATTTATCAAGCTTAGAATTGTGACAAAAAAAAATGAATATATTATAAAATATTAAACGCGTAGAGTTTAAAATGTCAATTAATTGTAAAGAGTAAATTATGTAAATTTTTAGGAGCTAATTTAAATGATTAATTTTTTTTTTCATTCATAACGACCCGGACGCGACTAGACTACTCTGTCGACTTTCAAATCAATCCACCCATCTTCCCATAGTTCCACTCTGCGCCAGCCATTTTTATCCGTTCCCATTAGCCACTTCCTCCTTTTCACTGGCGAGAAAACTTTTTTAATACTCCGCCTTACAAATGTTTAAGAGCCATATATTATGGCTCTGAGCCCCGTTGACCTTCAGTTACGTCACACTAGACATTTCCGAACTAGGAAGCCTTTAGTTGTTGTATTCCTTGTCTTCTTCTCAGATTGTATTGTCCGGATGGAGGTCTGGCTACTGGGGAACAATTTATATAGTTTCATTAACCGAAGAAGAAAGGGGGAAAAGTTAATGGTTGTTTTAAAATGCTGACCGCCTAATGTGGTCTGAACTATTTTCTCAAATGTCTTCATAATCCTGGTCGAGCCTTCCGGTGGGCCGTGTTAAACCAGTGGTCCTCAGAGGAGGTGGGGTTTGATTAAAGGGGGGTAGGTGGGAAGTAGATTGGCTGTCACTCAGACATTCCAGAAGATGCAAACTATAAATTAAAAAATAAAAAGTGAGCTTGTTCAAATAAGTCTCAGTGCGATCGGCATGTATCTTTTCTGCCCCGCCCCCCCCCCCCCCCCAACGCTGTGTGGTAAGGGTTAATGATTTCGTTGTCCGGATTATGGGCCTTGGAGGGCTGGCATCCTTTAGAACGGTTACTTTACGGTTGCCTCTCAAGTGGCTGACGTACATTGTGACATAATTGTAGATTGTTTACACGTTCCCCTATAGACGCAGGAGAGCAATTTCTTGCAGGCTTTCAAAATTCTCCAGGTCTGTTAAAGCTTGATTCGTCAGTGTTATTGACCAATTAACACGAAGTGATTGTGTGATCAGCATAGTGCCCTGTCGCCGTCTCTTTCCAAAATCAGAGCTAAGTAGACAACCTTAAAAAAAAATCATATTTTCCGAGACTCCTAAGAGATAAAAATAACAATCACAACACGGTATTCCGTATTATTGAAAAAAAGATCCAACGCTCTGCCTTCAGACCATTGTATCCTGGACCATTCTAAAGAAATTCCGTTAAAGCATCAGGTTTAAGAACCAAACCGAATTGTGCGCATCGTCAGAATATATATATATATATATATAGTAGGATGTGTGTATGTGGATTCCGATTCTCATTGGTTAATTGGAAGACATGTGACCTTATTGCCTCATATTATTGTACTTTTACTATCTCGATTCCTCCCTAGCTGAGTGGTTAGCATCCCGAGCTGCCATACGGGCGACCTGGGTTCTATTTTTCTTCTGTAATAGCAATATAGGTTGGCTACTTTTTTACATTTCCATTAATATAACTTTTTTTTTAAAGATTGTAAAGAATTTCAGGACAATATTATTTTAAATTATTTACCTAAATGTTGTCAGTCAATAATTAATAATTATATATTTTTTTAAATTATTATAGCTTTCTGTTCTTTGATTTTTAACTCACTTCTATAAAAACAGCTATAAATATGCAGTGCAATTTTTAAAAAGACATACTCGTAGTTGGCAGTATCTTCCCGCGGACAACACATTGAACAGAATCTTCTTGTTTATTCATATGCTGCCGAAAACGTGCACTCTGTGTCACGGACATCCGGAAATTAATGCGGGCCGTCGATTGGATACTTCTTGCGCACTGGAACTTAAAGAAAGAAAAGCTCATAGTTGATATAGCTGACATGTATAATAATAGAATATAGGCTTCCGGTTCTCGCTCGTGTTGTTCCAGATTCTGCCGTGGCCTGCAGACGATCTTCATAACGTTCTGTCAACTTTCCCCGCGGAATGATATACGCTGGCACTGGATTGGTTGAAAGTAGTTCTGTTAAAAATCCGGATTACTCCCAGCCAATCGTGTGTGTGTTTATTTCTGTGTTGTTTTTTGTGTGTGTTGTTTTCCTTGGGTTTTTTTAACTTAAATTTGGTTAAAAAATCAGTTACATTATTTTATACAGTTGAATTAATTTAGACTTCTACACTTCAACGCCTAATATTTGGCTGAGAAATAGTATGATTTTGTGTTTCTAAGCAATTATGAAATTCACTATTACATATCTTTTGAAAGTTTCCATACATTTGGAACATATACTTATGTTAACAAAAGTACTTGTTTCATTCATTGTACATCCAGACATACATAATTATAGTTACCGGTAACGTATATTTACAGTTTTTATGTACATTGTTGCGACATTCTCATCCTTGTTTTTTTGTTGTTGTTTTTTGTTGTTGTTTTTTGTTGTTGTTTTTTTCATATTAATATTTATTGATGTTTATGTTATCAAAATAGCTATTAATTATATTTAATTATTGCCAAATTACGTGACAAGGGTATCTAAACATCAATTTTAAAAACTCATAAAAATGTAAGACTAGCAGACTACCCCGGATGAGTTTAAGACGCAGTAATCTTCTTCATTGAAAGAGCGTCTGTAAATATATAAGATAACATCTAGTAGATTTCTTACACTCATTACAATGGCTCACTAAATGCTTAATGCATTTCGCCATTTTTATGTTAAATAAAATGTTGGTTTTACTCTGCCTTCTATTAACTGAAAATGTTGTCGACTCACTCATTAAAAAGAAGAAATTCTCGTGCTACGATAAATTCTACAAACCACTAAGCAGACTACTCTGGGCTACTAACTGTTATGCAAAATACATGAGCCGGCTGATTCAGGAAATGATCACTTGTGTTACTAATGCACGGCTCCTATTCTTTGATCTACATTCAGTAGTTAAGCTTTCTAAATCCAGGGTCTTTTACTGAGCCCATCTTTCCTCCCCCCCCCCCCCCCCACACTGATTGAGACACCGGTGCATCTCAAGAACCACAAAAGGGGTGCCCATTATTGATTCGCCGTGTCTCGTCCCCCCCCCCCCTCTGTTGGCGTCCTCTATCGACGATGTATCGCCGGTACATAAGACAAGACACACTCACTGAGCCTTAGCGCTAGTGATCTAAAAAAGTGTTAACTCATCCCTGCTCCTGTCTCCTCTTTTAAACCCAACCTCCACCGAATCGGGTGTGGACTTGAGGCACCCGATAACCCAAGCAAACTTCCGCAGAAAATATATTTTAAAAAAAAAACCTGATTGAAACTGGTTTTAAAATAGCTCATCACCACCCCCACCATCTGCCCCCCCCTCCCCGCCTCCCACGCCATAAAAAAGGGGAGGAAACTTGTGCATAGGATGAGTTCAGTTTTTTTGTTTTGAGAAGATGTGGCGAGAGGTTGGGGGGGGGGGGGGGCGGGGGAGAGCCTGGGTGCTCCAGTTTATTTTTCGAATGTGTTTTCCATGAGGCGTTCCAATGAACTGATCGGCGTAATGATTTCTCCTTGGTGGGTCCTAGCAAGTCGTGCAATATGCCTACGGGAGGTAATAAAAGTGCTTCAAAGTTTGTTGTTGTTGTTTTTTCAGATACTCTCCCCTTGCATCCAATCAAATTCATACGTTCAAACGTTTAGAATTATTTGGTGTTGTTTATAGGTTGGTAGAATTTGGACCTAGGACATACAGTTACCGAAAATGTAAACGCAAAACAAACAATCAACTTTCGAGACTAGCACCGAGGGCGCTGGCGTTTG
Source organism: Anisus vortex (assembly GCA_949126835.1). Taxonomy (NCBI): domain Eukaryota; kingdom Metazoa; phylum Mollusca; class Gastropoda; family Planorbidae; genus Anisus; species Anisus vortex. Next base: position 30,914,977 of record OX421508.1, read on the forward strand.
TTTCAACAGAGGCACGTGACCATGCGTTTCCGTTATGAACGTAACACTTTTGGTGCATCAAATAACGTAAGAGTAGGAATCGTGTTTCTGTATACGCAGTTATGTTACATGTCTCTTATATATTATTATATATTGCATATATTATGTATATTTTAGACGTAGGCCTATTCATTATATTGTATATGTATAATACAGACGCTCCTTCTATACAGAAGATTATACGTCCTACGCTCAATCCGTGTTGGTGTGAGTCTAGTTTGCATTTTGATTAGTGTTATAAATGATCTTAAAAGTTACTGGTTTTACTGGTTCGTTCAGGCAACCCATTGCATGCCCAAAATGCCTCGTGTTCATTTGAGACGACAAAACTTTGGAATACACGTATATAAGAGATGTAATTTCAAAGATATAACATATCCCCATTCTCCATTCCACTTTTACTCTACTCTTTAATGTTAATAAGAAAGCGAAACAAAAAATCGCTTTACAGAAATAATAAAGATAAGATTATGTTTAAAAACGCGCCAAAATAAAGCGCTACCTTTTTTGTTTTCCCCGCCTTAAGACACAGGATACTGCACAATTAACCAATCGCACAGCCTTTAGGCTTTTCAAGTGCTTTGAATAATAGAATTATTCTTGCACTGCACTCAGGGGCCTATAAGTGAAATACAATTTTTGAGAAAAACCATACACTTCTCTAAGACCCAGCTCTCCAGTGTCTCCTTCCCTTTACGAAGTTTAAGTTATTGGTAATAGGCTTCAAGATTTATCTTCCCGCACCTCTCTCTCTCTCCTTCTCTCTTTCTTTCTCTCTATATCTCTCAACGCCTCTCATCTGCCCGACATTTTAAAAGGAAACTCACTTCAAGAAGGTAAATAGTTTGCAGGTGGAACTCTTCAAGCCTTTTCTTCTTCTTTTTGTCTTTGTTGTTTTTGTTGTTTTTGTTTATATTTAAAGCTGTCCGAACTTAGCCACCGGATGATTTCATAAAAATTAACTCCCGCACATATACAACAAAAGGTTTCATTGTCTGAGGTTAGGAAGATGCAAGTCGTGAACTTAGATTGATGACGCAGCCAATGACGCGGCCAATTCAGATCGCGGCTGAATCCTGACAGATAGAACTTTTTTGGTGGCATCAGAGACCGAGCGAAGAAGCGAGAGTTGATTGATTGCTAATATACATCTAAATTGCATTTCAGTAATGAAATCAATGAATGGAAGTGAACCTGGATGGAAGCTATAGAGCTGGATTATATTTCTGAAGGACCCATGTTCAAAATTCTGATAAGCTCCTTTTTATTGTTTTGCATCTCCTTTGAATGTTTGTTTTTTATATGAGCCGTAAAAACATTTATGAAAGTGAAAGGCTGTGAATCGTTGTAATGGCCACACTATGTACTTGGCGCTGGCGAGCTCTCATTATCTTATATTTAACAGACTCTCCTTCTCCATAGAAGATTATTTGCGTCCTACGCTCATTAATATGGACGTTGTCAAATTCGTTAAAAAAAAGGTTGCAGTTAATTTGATTTTGGTGAGAAAAATTGTTAAAGGAAGAATACGCGTGAATGTGAATCCGGAAGTGCATGCTGGGTAGGGTGAATTTATTTTTATAATTGTTGCCAATACTGACTTTGATTCATAAGTTGAATCTGAAAAACTTGACTCGATCTATAATGTCTAGGATAAACAACCGGACGAGCCTTCCGTCTCCTACGTCTAGGACGAAGCGATTGTTTTAAGGGGCGGATCAAGGGGTGCACACCAAGATCCCGTCCGAGACTAGCCACCCGGCGGCACGCCATGTCGGTGGTTACCACACTTCCCCGCTTCGGAGCCCGTGGGTACCGAAGTGGAAAAACGTGAATCAAATTTAGGCAGCGGCAGACATGTATTCCTTCATTCGACCAAAAAACGTATGTTTCACGCCTCAGAATGACTTTCGTCTTAGCGTTACTATGACAATCTACCATAAATTTACGTTGTAGTCACAAATAGAACCCCTAGGGGGGGGGGGGGGGGACTTGTCTCCATCTGTGACTGTTTATATTATATAGTCGCTTAAAACGAACAAACTTACAAATTGTAGTATATGCATTTTTTTTACACTATTTATGACTATATCTCTCTCTCTCTCTCTTGCACCATCCATCTCTCTCAGGGTTCGTACAGCTCCTGGAAACTCCTGGAAACTCCTGGAAAACAAAAAGTTGTGTTCCAGGACCTTAAAACTCCTGAAAAAACTGCATTTACTCCTGGGAAAATACTAAAAACTCCTTATTTTTCCGGGGGAGACATTTTATTAATAAAAAAAAAAATCGTAATCACTGCTCTTAGATTGTACTTTCACTTATCCAGAATGATCTCCCTTTAACCCGCTTTGCCGCTATTTCCGCTCAAACCTTGATGACACCAGTGATGCCCCTCCTTGGTTTTTTTTTACTAGATCTTGTTTTTTTAAAATCTAAATTTGGGATGTAGGCTATAAGTCCCCGTAATGCCGAACAACAGCAATGCTGTGTAGCGATGTGTCTGGGTTTTTTTAAAGAGCTCAGCTTGGCTTTTCTAACTGATTGGCAGATCGATCCCCTTACCGGTACTTTGTGATTTTACGATTCACGATCCACCTTTGTGGTTTTCGATTCACTTTGCGATTTTACGATCTACTTTGGTTATTTTACGCTATAAAAATGCCCGGAGGAAAGTGTGTATTCAATGATGCCTGGCTAAAACAAGTTTTATATAAAGCATGGCTTCAAAAAGACCCCAAAAACAGACACGCTGCATATTGCAGTGTCTGTTCAAAAACGATCGACATTGGCAACATGGGAGAAAGTGCAGTTAAAAGCCACATGCAAGGTAAGAAAGAAATTCAAGTTTTATAATAAAGAAAATCAAAATTGATTAAAACAGCGCTAAAAAAATGCACTTTACTTTTAAAAAAAGCCCTGAAGTGTTACTAGGGTTAGGCCTAGGCCTACTAGTGATTTAATTATTGTGTTACTCTCTCTTGTCAATTGTGAATAGCCTTTCTTAGATACTCTCTTAGCAGTTGGCATTTTTCTGGGTGAAAAGACATGCTCCAGTTAGATTCCCATTTTTGTAGTTCATCTGGGTCTTTTTGTATTAGTTAACTATCTGTTTCTGTCTTTTTTATTCTATAAATTATACAATCATCTGCAAACAATAGTCTATTGAAATTTTAATTTGGATCTGTTAACAATAAATAATCATTACATAAATTCCTTTGCTTTTTTTCTTAAACAGGTGTGAAGCACAAACAACTTATTGTTGGGGGAAGCACAAGAGTTGCCACTGTCAGCAGCTTTTTTGAGTCACATTCATCAGCATCGAATGACACCACATCTGCGAAACCTTTACCATCAACGTCATCTACTGAAACTAGTCAACAGCCATCTTTAAATGTTACCACTGCAGATGTATTAAAAGCCGAAATACTTTGGACATTAAAGTGCGTTGATTCACACTACAGCTATAGTTCCTGCACTGGAGTAAACAGCCTCTTGAAAGCTATGTTTCCTGATAGCAAAATTGCTGCAGGATTTAACTGCAGTGAAAAGAAGGCATCTTATTTATGTGCATTTGGACTTGGTCCTTATTTTGCTGAACAATTATCAAAAAGTCTCCAGTCTGCCCAAAGCTATGTTCTTCTCTTTGATGAGACATTAAACAAGCAAATGCAAGAAAAACAGCTGGATGTCTACATACGATTTTGGGAAAAAGAAAATATTGTGACAAAATACTTTGACTCTCGATTTATGGGGCATGCAACAGCTGCAGATCTATTCAAGGAACTAAGACCTTTGGTTGTAAAGTTTGGACACCAAAAGCTTCTGCAACTGTCTATGGATGGACCAAATGTTAACCTGGCACTAGCAGACTTGTTGAAGAAGGATATTGATGTCCATGCTCCTAATTTCAAGTTGCTGGAGATTGGCACATGTGGACTGCACACATTACACAATGCCTTCCGATCAGGTTGTTCTGCCACTCCATGGGACCTGGAAACCCTGCTGTCAGCTGGATACCATCTATTGCATGACTCCCCTGCAAGGAGAGAAGATTTCTTTAGGGTCTCTGGAGCTACTCAGGCCCCATTGAAATATTGTCGCCACAGGTAAATCTTTCAAGTCTAGATACATTAGTCAATGTAATGTATTTATAGTAAGCTGTTTTTTTGTTTACACTAAGCTAAAATATGATCCATATTAAAGAAAGATAAGAATTGTATACACAGCAACAGTGAAAACAACTATAATTCTAAATTAATTATTACAGGTATAAATAAAAAGTATTTTAGCTTAATGTATAATTACATTTATTATGTTCTCAGATGGCTGGAGAACAAAGGGCCGGCAGAGAGATTACTTAACTTGCTGCCAAGTTTTGAGGCATACTGCTCTGCAGTCAAGAGCAAGAAATTCAGTGAGCCCACTTGTAAGTCCTTTCGGGATCTTCTTCAGCATCTTGGAGATCCACTCATAAAATCAAAGCTTGAGTTTTTCATTTCTGTAGCTAAGTCTGTGGAGCCCTTCTTGACTTTGTACCAAACAGACCGACCCATGATACCATTTCTGGCAGATGATTTAAAAGAGCTCATCACAGACCTGATGAAGCGGATTGTTACGGATGATGTCATGGATGCCAACAAAGAAACTCTTTATCTGCTAGACATAAAAAACAAGGCTATTTTAAAAGACCCAAGCAAAGTAGATGTTGGTTTTTTAGCAAGGCAGAGCATGCTGACGAAGAAAGCATCGGACAAGGGACGTTACACATTTCGCATGGAGTGCAGAGACTTTATCCAGGCCATGCTGTTAAAGATCCTGTTGAAGGCTCCCATTAAACAGATCCTTGTTAGATGTCTGTCATGGCTTAATCCCAAGAAAATGGCTGCCACAGAGCGCCCAGCAGGTATAGAGAGGGGAGAGCTTCTTGAGCAGACACTGCAAATCATGGTAGAAGCTGGTCGGGTAAGGAAAGAAAGTTGTGATACTATCATCCAACAATATTCAAAGTTCTGTGACTCTCTCCTTGTCAGCGGAAACCGTGAGTTTTTCAAGGAGTTTAGTCATAAAATAGAAGACCAGAGGGTGGATGTATTACTCCAGAAGCACATGAACAAGCACACCGAGCTTTGGAATGTGGCCCAGCAGCTTCTATTACTCTCACATGGTCAAGCTTCAGTGGAGAGGGGGTTCAGTGTCCACAAGCAGACCACAGAAGAGAACTTAACGAAAGAAAGCCTGAAAGCAAGAAGGCTTATTGTGCAGGCTGTTCGTGAAGCTGGTGATGCTGGCCAGATAGTCGTTAATAAAGAGATGCTCTCTTATGCATCAGCAGCAAGGTCTAATTATCAAACTCACATTGAAAATAAAAGGCAACAGGAGGTGAGCAGACAAGCTAGTCAGAAAAGAAAAGCAGAAGAAGAAGAACTTGCATGCCTGAAAAAAAAGAGGCTTCGCTTGATGGCTGATGCTGAATGTTTAGAAAATTCTGCAGACCAGAAAGCCAAAGATGCCCAGGCTCAGAGGAAACTTGATCTTATTGTTGAATCAAATACTCTGAGGGACAAAGCAAAGGAGCTGAAAAGGGATGCTGAGAAGCTAGACAGGCTCATTTCAAAGAAGGAGTCAGATGGTAGACTCTCCGATAAGGGAGGCCTATCAGCAAATCAATAATTTTACAGTGTTTATAGTGTAAATAGTGTACATAGTGTATATATAATTTAGAAACATATGAACAATTTTGAAGACCATTAAGGTATTGCCAACAGTTGTCAACTCTGCTGTCTGTAAAGGATATTGTATATTATTTCAATTTAAAGGTAGGCCCTATGTTCCCCTTCTTTATTGTTTAAAAAAATCCTTGTTATATATAGATCTAAAGCTTTTTCTTCTTTTTAGTCCTTAGGGGTAGGCATGTCTGGTCATATACAAAAATTGACTACTGAAACCATGTAATTATACATACCACTACAATAAAAATTTCAATCTGCTATAATTATAAATCATAATACTGTTTTCGTTATTATTAGCTCTTAAAAAGGTTCTGAAAGTTAAAAAAATATACTCCTGAAAAACTTCTGGAACACTCCTGGAATACTCCTGGAATTTTGAGGCAATTTTTCTGTACGAACCCTGTCTCTATATTTGATACGCTCACTGCCCATCTCTATGTCTCTCTCTCTCTCCTTAACCTTCACTCTCTTTCCTTCTCGCTCTCCGTTTAAAAACTTTCAAATACAATTCTCCTGTTCTCTCTTTCTCTTCTCGTCTGACTTGTCCCCGCCTCACCCTAAAACGTTTCTTTTTAGTTCTTCATTTTAACCCTTCCCGTACCGATCTACTTCTATCTATGCTGCCTTCAGTTCCGCTATATACGCGCCCGGGACTGTAAGGGTTAATCAATTGTCAAGGAGTTTACTGTGAGAGGTGGAGGGGGCGGGCAGTCTCATATTTTACACCGAAAGAAACGAAACAAATTGTCTTCTGCTTGACCGTTATTGATGTTTCCTAGTCTCCGGGGTCAAGGTCGGGGTCACCGATTGCATCTTTGTATCTCATATGTAAAATATAAAGGCCTACACACAGAAAGAGAATAACTACGTCCAATTCTAAGGGTTTTATTATCTTATACATTACAGACGCTCCTTCTATAAAGAAGATTGCTGTGTCCTACGCTCATCCGTGGTCCGAGTCTAGTCTTGCATTTTTATTAATGTTTTAAATTTTAAAGGATGTTAAGTTGCTTGTTTTCCTGGTTTGTTCCTGCAACCCACCCCCCATGCCCGGATGCCACTCGGGAAGAAAGATTACTTAAATGCATTTCTTCTCGCATAATTAATGTGCTTTCAGTTGGTGAAGTTGATTTCAAGCAATTTCAGTTTTAAAAACAGTGGGCTTTTAATGGGGCACGGCTGGTGTACCGAAGGTCCTGGGTTCGAATCCCGGTGAAGGCTAGTTTTTGTTTTCGGGTCTAGAGGGTGACGTTAGCTTGGGTAAAGTAAAGGCGGCTGAGCGTTGTGCTGCCCACACAATCCCCCTAGTATGCCGTTGCGTGGCCAAAGAAACTGGTGAACGCCGCTTCATCATGGGCTTGTGTTGCCAAAGCAATGTTAATGTTGAGTTTTCTGCCTCAAGAAATGATCATTATTAATTTTTGGTTAAAGACTGGCTTTTTGTGTTAAGAAGGTGTTACCAAGTATTATGGACACGTGTAGACTTAGACAAAGAAGTGTGTCAACAATCTATTGAATCAAAGCCAATATTTGTACTCTTTAGAGAACTTGAGATAACTTGAATGAAGATGTATACAGTATGATATACGATTTATATAACACTTAATGAGGATGTATGATGTATAATGTATATCACACTTCTGTCAGTACTTCACGTCTGCCAGTACTTCACTTCTGCCAGTACTTCACGTCTGCCAGTACTTCACTTCTGCCAGTACTTCACGTCTGCCAGTACTTCACTTCTGCCAGTACTTCACTTCTGCCATTACTTCACTTCTGCCAGTACTTCACTGCTGCCAGTACTTCACTTCTGCCAGTACTTCACTTCTGCCAGTACTTCACTTCTGCCAGTACTTCACTTCTGCCAGTACTTCACTTCTGCCAGTACTTCACTTCTGCCAGTACTTCACTTCTGCCAGTACTTCACTTCTGCCAGTACTTCACTTCTGCCAGAACTTCACTTCTGCCAGTACTTCACTTCTGCCTGTACTTCACTTCTGCCAGTACTTCACTTCTGCCAGTACTTCACTTCTGCCAGTACTTCACTTCTGCCATTACTTCACTTCTGCCAGTTCTTCACTTCTGCCAGAACTTCACTTCTGCCAGTACTTCACTTCTGCCAGTACTTCACTTCTGCCAAGCTTTCTAAACATACATGTCTTATGTTGGAAATATGTATAGAATAACTGGAAAAAAAAACAGTAACTTAACATAATTTAAAATAGTAATAATAAATGTTAATGTAATACCCGTCGGTCAAAATTGATCATAGGGCCAGTTTCTGTGGCCACGGCATACTCGTAGGGCCAGTTTCTGTGGCCACGGCATACTAGGTATGTCAGGCACCCTGCAGTCCCAGGAAAAAAAAATATATTCTCCAGCAGGATTCGAAGTCAGGACCTTCGGTACGCCAGCCGAACGCGATGCCGCTCAGCCACCGCTACGGATGAGCGTGCGTCGGACGCAAAAGTCGTCTGAAGAAGCGTCTTTAATAGGCCTACATGTATATAAGATAAGAAATCTTAATGGACCTTTACATGTGGGTCTTGCTCCTCCCAACCCCACCCCCACCGATTGTGTCCGGGTCTTTATAACAAGATCTGGTGACACACATACTCACGGACGCACATGCAGAGTTAATGGACTCACCAACAAAAACACGTGGTGTACTTGCAAACTCCGTACGCCCATACGTACGTACTCACACAGTGTGCCTACCCTCGCGTCATTGCTCGCGCTACAGAGGTTGGGGGAAATCAACAGGATGAAAGAAATGTGGATTAGGCCGAGTTTAGGATTTGGCTTATGCCATTAGATGATTGACCCGGATTAATCCCAGCACCTGGTAGGGAGCCAAACGGTACCCCCGCACAGCTGTTGGAATAGCCAATGGGGCGTTACGGTACTGTTGCATTGCCTACAAATGCGTGAAGCCGGCTGCTTTCTTGCTTTCTCTCTCTCTCTCTCTCTCGGTGCCTCCTGTGGCATAACTAGATAGATAGATAGATAGATAGATAGATAGATAGATAGATAGATAGATAGATAGATAGATAGATAGATAGATAGATAGATAGATAGATAGATAGATAGATAGATAGATAGATAGATAGATAGATAGATAGATAGATAGATAGATAGATAGATAGATAGATAGATAGATAGATAGATAGATAGATAGGTAGGTAGGTAGGTAGATTGATTAATATATTGATAGACAGATATATAGATGATAGACAGTAACACAGACAGACATATAGATAGATGATAAAATAGATAAACAAATAGATAGATACATAGACTGACAGATAGATAATTAGATAGATATAAACATAGACAAGAAGACAGACGTATAGATAAAGAGACAGATAATTGTACAGATAGAGAGATACATAGGTAATTATATAGATGGATACATAGACAGATAAACAAACAGATAGATAATTAGATAGAAACAGACAGACAAATAGATAAATAGATAGCTGATTACACAGATATATATGTAAATTCATAGATTATGTGTGGGTGTGTTTGTGTGTGTTAAGACGAATAGACCAACGGATGGATGGTATGTTGAATGAACGGATGCACGGATACATTGATATACTACATATATGTATTAGCCATTAAGCCTACATATATTTGTACTTGCTAAGTAGAAAGGTGAAAACGGAAATGAAAGAAAAAGTTCAGGCAAATTGTATACAAATTTTGAAATCTGTTGAGCTCCACTGGAATAGGTCTATTCTATATTTATTCTGTGTTTAGCGCTAGATTCGTTTTTTTTGTTTGTTTGTTGTTGTTGTAAAATGTAGCTGTTTAGTACTAAATTGCGGAGACAGGAGGGATGCTAGCTCAAAGTATGCTTTTAACACTTTTCGGGGTGCACTGTTTTACCCCCCCCCCTTCCCTTGTCAACGCCAAACTGGCAAAACGTAACATGACCCCACAAGAAAAGAAAACAAAACAACAACTAAAATTCATTCTTAAAGCTATTTATAACTACTGACCTACTTTCACCTTAGCATAGCGTTATAATAAAGAAAAAACAAAACAAAAAAAAACGAAACCAACAGCAAGAAAACAATACATTCAAAAGAAGTGCAACCAATAACTGCATTAAAAAAAAAAAACACATTCTAATAAGTCTGCGATTCCATCTCAGCGGGTTGTCTCGACAGGAAGAGTGAGATAATCTCTGCAAGGGCTTTAAATTGCATTGCCTCCGGGGGTTATCTCAGTTCTAGGCACGGGCGACGTAATTGTCTCCTCTTTGAAAACTAGCGTTGCTCATTAAATTTAGCAAACAAACGGGTTTCCCCCGTTTATTGTTTGTTGTTGTTCTTTTTGAGGTCATCAAGGGCAGTGTCATCTTGGTATCCTCTTTGACTCCTCCCCCGCCCCCACCCCACCCATTTCGTGGCGTCACTTTCGTTTTGTTTTATTCATCTTTCTTCCATTACTGATTTTTTTTTTTTTTGCGTGACCTGGAGCACTAAACACTTTAGACGCCCCTTGTGACTTTCTTTTTTTTTTTTTACCTACGATATAGGAAGGCTTAAATTATTAAGATCGTTTTAGGACACACACCCCCCCCCCTTCACCACCAGCTATAAAGAAGATTATTGCGTCCTACGCTCATCCGTGGTCCGAGTCTAGTCTTGCATCTTCGTTAATGTTTTAAATGATGTAAAGTTACCGGTTTTCCTGGTTTGTTCAGGCAACCCATTCCATGCCCGAATGCCACTTGGGAAGAATGATTACTTAAATTATGCATTTGCTCTCGAATAAGGGATAAGGAAAGTGGTTTTTGTCCGTATGTTTAAAATGTCCTTGTTTGTTGCCGTAAGATTGGTGTTAGTCCACTCGATGAAGAGTTCTGTCGTCTGTCAATTCCTATCATTTATCAGTGATAAATCGTATTATTCATTTGTGTCATACCTTTATCAATGGTCCATCCACCCCCAAACTCGCTTTAGGTACTGTTGCCGAGGCGATCGCACGGGGGTTTTCCTAGCCCTAAGACATTTGTGCACATTTACCTTGTAGCAAGTTCTTTAACTCTTAGTAAACTGTTTTGTCGAAATTACTTTTTGACCAAGAGAAGTTATGTTTGCAGAAAATTATGTTAACAAAATTATCTTTTATTTAATTTAAACTTTCTTATCAAATTTGTTTGAATAGGACGTTTGCAATCACGTGACAAAAATCACGTGTTTTTTGTTTACTTTGTGTAATGGTGTACAATGGCCGCTGTATTAATATAGTTTCATATAGGCTCGAGCTTTTTTTTACTGATATTTTGTGTTTAAAATCATGATTTAAGTATTAATATCGATTTTATTAATTCTATATTAGATTAATATACCTATCACAAGAAGATTCTTACATTAAAAATGTTACATTACTATTGAACGATTAGGCCCACAATGAAAATAATGAATGACTCCAATATTTCACTTCAATATATCTATTCAAATGCAACACTTACCGACCAGATATTAAGATGATGAATTGAGCTTAAAATGTTGAGATTCGTTGAAAAAATACCATGTCAGTCTTTCTCTTACTAGTAAGATGATCTACGACGATTTATCTAATGATTTGTGCGTAGGATAACCAATATTCAGATGGGAATTTGGCATGATAAAGAAGTATTTCACCATTTTTGTACATCAAGTGTCTTCTATTTACACAAATACGTCACTAAAATACTTAAGCTCCGCCCATTGCAAACGCTCTATTGTTTAAAGTTAAAAAAAAACAAAAAAGTTTACTTAAATCACGACTTCGGAAACCCCCTAAGCGCGTTTCACACTTGGCACGCCGGGCAAGTTGGTGTATTTATCTTTTTAATCGTTTAGACTAGTTTAGAGTTTAGAGCACATCTTTAATTAACAGGCTTTCTTGATCAATCAATGTATTGAATCGACTGTAAATTGGGTGAGAATCTTGGGTTTAGTATTCAATTAATACAACAAATGGACTGTAGATTAGAATGGATGGTTGAATGGATAGATGGATGAATATCGGAAAAAGTCGTCTTCAATAGTCGCTCCTCTTCATTTATCTGTTTCTTCACCAGCACAGTGGTCCTCGGCAGCCTGCTCGGTTTTCAACCCAGAGGATTTACTCTCTTCCCCAATCAGTTATACCGCCTCCATTATGGGAGCTATTGTGTGGAATAGTTTGGGGGTTGGGGGGCTTGGGGCGCTCCGTAGCCTATAGATGTATGGATACACGAAAGTTAATACAAGAAAAAAAAAGAGCGAGAGATGAAGCAGTGATTAAGCTAAAAGACCTTTTGGATTTTCGTTGAAAAGGTTGAATGAAGCTTGTACCTACTCTCGTTTGCATACCGCTATGGGCAATCAGCGCTTACAATCATGATTGCTATGTCTGAGAAAATATAAAGTGATAACAATCTTTTCAAAGTTGAACGAAACCAAACAAAAAAAAAATATATATATATAAAATACAATAGTTACTCAATAACAAAGAAATATCAATAATGGACAGATTAGCATCTCATCCTTGACGGATTAAAAGATTATGTGTGACGGCATTACACTGGATGGAGGGGGCTGGGAGAGGGGCGTACAATATTTTTCAAAAACCTTTGTCCAGCTTTTCAAAGGGATTAAGAGTAGCCAGTCAGCCAAATTGTTTTTAGCTGTACGATTTGATTATGCCATTTTTAGTTAAAATCAGTTGTAAAGGCGCCTCCCCCTCCCCTTACAGCCCCAGGTTTACTTTGAGGGGGCTGATTGAAGGGGCGTGAGGAGGGGAGGCTCGTTTCGAGTCACTGGACAGTTAGGTTAATTTTATGTAAAGGCCGTCTCAGGCTCCTTAACCCCCCCCCCTCCCTTTCGTCTGCTGATATTCATCATAAAGAAAGTTTAAACAAACCATTTCAGGAAGCGTTGAATAAATTATTTTTTTTATAAAGTCTGCATTCTTCACCTGTTAAGCTTTGATATATAACCCAGTGGCGTTACTTTTGGGAAAATGGCGCCTGGTGCGGGAGTAGAAATTGGCGCCTATTTAAAATTGCATTTTCCATTTATTAGTGGGCTGGCGCACGTTAAGCTAGAGAAAGTGTCAGTTTCGCGCCTAGCTTTTGCAGTTAGGGCGGGCGACCACCCCATCCGCCCCAGCCCTGTTTGGTTACGCTACTATCATAAACAAAATATAAACAATATGAAAATAACTTCTCTCTCTCACCCTCTCTCCCTCTCTCTCTCTCTCACACACAGGTTATTCCTTTTATATAGCATAATGTCGATAAATATTTTAGAAACTTACACATTTCTCACATGTTACAGGCGCTCCTTTATACATGAAGCCGGCTGGTCCAGCGGTTAGTTCACCGGATTGTCAACCAAAAACCAACTGACAGGTCGCGGGTTATAGCCCTGCCACCGACGGATCCCTGTCGCCCTGCAGGAGTTTTGGGCCTAGTGGACGTAATAATCTTCTACCTAGAAGGAACGTCTGTAAACTTATAAGATAAGATAAGATAAAAGATTATCTTGTCCTTCGCTTATCCGTGGTCTGAGTCAAGTCTTGCATTTTGATTTAATGTTTTAAATGATGTTAAGTTATTGATATTGGTTTTCCTGGATTGTTCAGGCAACCCATTCCATGCCCGGATGCCACACGGAAATAAAGAGAACCTATCATACACGTTTTTTTAAGCTCAATATAAGAATAGGCCTATAATGTTTTATGTATTATTACGACTTTACTTTTTTGACCTCTTTTATCTGGTGTTTTTTTAGTTTAGTCTTATAAGTTTACAGACATTCCTTCTAGATAGAAGATTATTGCGTCCAATAGGCCCAAAACTCCTACAGGGTGGCAGGGATAGGTCGGCGGCAGTAATAGAACCCGCCTCGTGTCCGTGGAAAGTCCGGCGAACTAACCGTTACTGATTTAGCTATATGTGTTACTCTTGTCAGTTGTGCATATTCACTAGTAATGAACCTTACAGCTCTTTTCTGAATGTGTTCTAGTTTTTATCAAATCAATGTAATTCGTTTAAAAAAAAAACACAACTAGGTCTCTATATATTTCTGAAATGCTAATCGTGCTAAAATTAAAACATAATTCTATGCCTACCACATATGTAGTTGAATAAATAGGCTCATCGCGACTACTTCATCTTTTTCTTTTATTTGCTCAGAATCTTAGCCATGATGCAGATAGTACGGATAAATCACAGAACTCAGTCAGAAAACCGTCGCCGGACAATGTTTCGGGCCAGGCAGCTCCTCACACGAAATGCAGGTCCAGGTTTTCCCCCAGAGTTATCTCCACGCTGTTCTTCGCCGCACTGCTGGTATTCGCCCTTGCCGTTGCCGTGTCCAGGCTGCACACGAAGCCAACACTGCACGTAACGTTTCCCGCCACAAACACATTCAGTAAGTATAATATTAGCATTCACTTTAACTTGTACATCAAGGGATGTGCAGCAGTTTTCTTCATTGGGCTGTGAAAGATATTTGATACAATAGGCCTATATATCTAGGCCACAGTCTGAAATGTATTTTCAACTCTAACACATTGGAGTAAAAAAAAAAACACTACCGTTAAAAGCCCTGAAGCTATGTAGGCCGTACTAAAACTAAAAGACTTGCCACGGGCCCCCTTTTGCACATCCCTTGTTAAAATACATCAAAACAACAGTCACTAAGTTTTCAACGTTTAATATTTATAGGGCAGTGATTCTTATAGTCTCTCTCACTGAGCTCTATATAATATATATATATAGCTCTGTGGCCTCTCTATAAGCAGAAGTTAAATTTTTTGGTTAAAGAACACTGTTTCTATTTTGAAATTCCTAAACAGGAAAAGTCCGAATGTTCTCTGACTTTCCAGAGCTGACCCAGTTGTCCAAAGACCATTCAAGTTTGTCATTAGTATCCAGGTTACAGTTATTAGGTAAGTGATTTGTTTGTGATAAACATTTAAAGCCCATTAGGTAACTAGCCTACATATAAATTTTAAAACATCACAAACAAGAATTACAAACAGATGACAGAGTTTCACTTGACACTTGTCACTTGAGGTATTTATAATTTAGTCCAGCCCTTCAGAGTTCAGTGAAGATTTGAAAGCTGGCACAGAAGGGCCATGATGGTGGCCTGGTCTAGTGTGTTCCACAATCTAATGGCTTTTTACACCTAAGCCTACATTGATAATTGAACCATCCGAAGAGCATCGGCAGTTGTTTGTAACTTAATTTTAAGTTAATATAACTATAACTACATTTTTAGATGGAAAGTATAAGTTATACTATAACTTGTAACTATTAAGCAAGCTATTATGTAAATTCTGGTCAAACTAGTCTCATCATAAATTGTTTGTTCAAACCTTCTACTCATTATATAGATGCACACAGGTGTAAAGAGGATTTCAAAACCTGCCAGATCAACATAGTCTGTGATACATCCACTGACCAGTCTCTCAACTGTCGGTGCCGGACAGGATATTATTTCAAGGACTGGCAATGTCACGGTAGGCCCGACAATCATATATTCCTGTCTCGTGCCCTATTCTGTAATACAGGCTAATATATAAACATCATTATATCAAATTTTACAAACAGCCAAAGATTCTCAGATGAATTAAATTGAGAACTTTATTAATGTGCACTTTTAAAATAAAGATTACTTGTAAATAGTTTTTTTGTTAACAAAATACACATAGTATTAAGTTTCCTAAAAGATTGTCATTACCTTTAGCTAAAATGTAGTCTGGTTTATCAACAAAGGGTAATAATTAGAACTGTCTCTTTGTGACAGAAAGACATTCATTCACACTCCCAGGGTTTATTCTGCTCAGGTTTCTGACATTAACATATAGACCAGTGATGGCGAACCTTTTTGAGGTGGCCTGCCCAAAGTACAATACAAGACCAACTTATTTCTTTCAACGTGTCAACATAGCAATTAAAACCAAATAACATAACTTAGCTGTTCCATTTTTTATAAATGCTCGCGTGCCCACAGAAATGGCTCTGCGTGCCAGCTGTGGCACGGGTGCCATAGGTTTGCCATTGCTGATATAGACTAACTGTCAGGTTTGGGTTTGAAAAAAAAAGAAAAATTATTTGTACGGAAACATTTAAATAATAAATGAAAAGGATCTAGGGCATCTGTCGACATTGGTATTGGGGTCATTGTCGGCATTGGCACCACGGTGCATTAAATAAAAATTGGTTTAACTAGAACACATTTTATTTTAATTGTCTTGGCTAAAACAAAAAATGCTATAATTCTCGACAAAATAAATGTATTTAAAATAAAAATATTGTAACGAAATACTTTTCCTGTTTCCCCAGCATGCACCAGCACTTGTCCAGCAGACCACTATTTAGTTTCCTCTTGCAACAGCCAATCAGATGCTCGCTGTAATCGTGAGTGCTTGTCATTATTATTATTTTTTTTACAGTTGTGTAACATATTCGTACAGTGTTGTATGACCTCTAGGATTGTTTTTTTTTTGCATTACCATTTCCTTTGGTAATTAATCATGTTTACGGCTTGTCTTAGTGGTTAAAACAATAGAGATGGATTAATATATTTTTTTGCTGTTGTTCTTGTAGGCTGCTCGGGTTGCAGTGCTACACAGTATGAGGCTGCCCCTTGCACTACACAGAGAGATACTATTTGTATAGGTAGGTGCTGTTACATGAGCATTGTGTAAGATAGTTTGTATAGGTAGGTGCTGTTACATCTAGATTGTGTAACATAATTTGTATAGGTAAGTACTGTTATGCGTAGATTGTAAAACACAATTTGTATAGGTAGGTGCTGCTACATGTAGATTGTGTTACACAGTTTGTATAGGTAGGTGAACATGAAGTATAAATGACACCATAACATCCGAATTGTAAATGACTTCATGTCATCCACCTTGTAAATAGCATCCTTGCATCCAGTGAAAATGACACATCATCAGCCATCCTGTTAATGACACCACAATGTCAAGAGTGCATATGCAACCAAAGCATCCACTGTGTTAATGACACCACAGCATCCACTGTGTTAATGACACCACAGCATCCACTGTGTTAATGTCACTGCAGCATCCAACAGGTACCTGATGCCACGGCAGTAACTTGCAAAATGAGATTACTAGACCCTAAACACTCTGAAAGTGTCTTCAGATTCACGTCCTTAATATGTTTGACCCAGTGCTAGAGGACTACTTGTAGAAGTAAAGGTCATGCAATATCCTGAGGCTATAACTGAAGGCTTGGACAAGGAGCTGATATGGCAATCCAAACTGCTTCGGGGGTTAAATTCTTGTTACTATGATACTATGAGACTACTTTGGGCGATATCTTTTGGGAATAAAGGTCATCCATCCAATATCCAGAGGCTATTATTGGCAACTGGGTATTTTCCTTCTCCGAACAGCACCAAAATAAGCCAGGGCCAGACAATGTTATTTAAATATATCTGCTTTTTTCAACGCTGTTGTATTAAAAGGGAATTGGATTTGATCTGTGTAAGCACTGGATATTTTGAATACTATTTGCATTGCAGCTGTGATATCTAGTTGTTTGCTTTTGGAATAGTGGTGTTCAAACCGTTCTGCTATCTCTCAGATAATCTTTATATGCAAGGTACCTCAAAGGTTTTTGAACAGATTATGATGTTGTCTTAATAGCCTAATCATGAAAATGAGAGGATGGATATCAAGAACAAAAAATGTTATGGATTAGCGGCTCCCCAACAGAATGACCCTGAGGTTACACAGGCGGATAAATTATAAATTAATAATTAAGAGGATATTAATAGGGAGCACGGTGGCCGAGTGGCAGCCCATCCAACTGGCTTACTGAAGGTCCTGGGTTTGAGAAGCGACCACCAGTTTCTGTGGCCACGGCATACTTGGGCATCGTGTGGCTACCACAATGCACAGCCGCCTTTACTTTACCCCATCAGAGCTGGGTAGGCTCAGGGACACCCTCCAGACCCGGGAAAAAAAATACCAACCTCCACCAGGATTTGAACCCAGGATCTTGGGTACGGCAGTCGAACGCACTGCTGCTCGGACACCGTGCCCCAATTATTAGATAAGTTGCTTTGTTAATTGAGTTCAAGTGAATAGATTGACAACCGTCACACAATCCCATCTTATTGATTGGCAAGCCAAGAGAATACCAAGTTTTACCTAATATTGTAACTGTTTGAGAAATGTAACCTTCAAAATTAAAGTCAAAGCGAGATGAACAGAAAAGATTAATACATTTAATTTAATCATACAAAACTTAATCACAAAGAAAAATCTTTTTTTTTTCCCTTAACAAAGTTTTGTATCTGTCACAAGATAAAAATGTCATTACAACATTGTGAATAATTGATGATCAAAGCAAAAAAAAAAAAATTATGCTTTCTTAGAAAATATCTTCATCATTAAAGGATTTATTTTGTTGCATTCTGTTGTGAAATACACTCTGAACAACAATTATTGGACGTTGTTTATTTTTTTGCTTCAAAATTAGCTTCTACCATTTGTTTGTTTTGTAAATTGTATTTAAAAAGAAGGATTGTCAGTGTTAAAGTATGCAAAAGCTGCTTTAAATTTTGATGATTGTCTGGGAAGATTCGGGGCATTAAAACAGAAACAACCCACCCCCCAAAAAAAATAATTTCTCCAACGTCTCTGTTACATTGTGTTTCTGAGAATCCAATTTAAAAATGAAAGTCTTGTTTTTTTGTTGTTTTTTTGTTGTTGTTTTCTTTTTATTGTTTTTTGTTGTTGTATTTAGTTGTTGTTTGTTGCTTTCTATGTCGTTATGTTGTGTCACACAAAAAAAATAATTAATTA
The DNA here is from genome assembly GCA_949126835.1 of Anisus vortex. NCBI lineage: Eukaryota > Metazoa > Mollusca > Gastropoda > Planorbidae > Anisus > Anisus vortex. Next base: position 30,933,585 of record OX421508.1, read on the forward strand.
AAGCTTCAATAAATTATGAGCCAGCTGATGACATGAATTTTCGTCCGCAGATGTGTCATTTCCTGTTGGTATTCTACCGATGAACAAGTCCCATTTATCTGATGGTAAGGTGCACATTCATTCATTCATCCTTTTTTTTTGGAAATGTATAAATTCTGGCAAAACGGGGTGGAAGGGGGGGGGGGGCAGAGTTTTGAATTACTGTTCTGAAGACTTTGGGTTTGAATCTCTGGTTCATTAGGGTTGTATCCTTGTAATCCAGGTGGAGCCACCTCTGGGGGGCATCCGTGTATTCCAGGTCAAGCCACCGCTGGGGGGCATCCGTGTATTCCAGGTCAAGCCACCGCTGGGGGGCATCCGTGTATTCCAGGTCAAGCCACCGCTGGGGGGCATCCGTATATTCCAGGTCAAGCCACCGCTGGGGGGCATCCGTGTATTCCAGGTCAAGCCACCGCTGGGGGGCATCCGTGTATTCCAGGTGGAACCACCTCTGGGGGGCATCCGTGTATTCCAGGTCAAGCCACCGCTGGGGGGCATCCGTGTATTCCAGGTCAAGCCACAGCTGGGGGGCATCCGTGTATTTCAGGTGGAACCACCTCTGGGGGCATCCGTGTATTCCAGGTCAAGCCACCGCTGGGGGGCATCCGTGTATTCCAGGTCAAGCCACCGCTGGGGGGCATCCGTAAGGTTTAGGATGCTAACAATATAAAGACCCTTCTCTTTGATTGGTGTTTCTGTGCTTTCCCTCCCCATGAATCTGCAACGGAATTGTATAATTTGAGTGTACTGGGCATACTGTTAAAGAACATGGAGAGAGGTGCTACACAAATGACCCATCATATTGTGAACATTGAACGAAACTTTTGAAGCCAGCTTCAACAATCACCTCCCTCACTAAAAGAAATGTGCTTGAAAGGGCATTTAACTTACAATGTTCTATAAAGAAGATTATTGCGTCTTACGCTCTTCCTTGGTCTGAGTCCTAGTCTTGCATTTTTTTAGTGTTTTAATATGATATTAAGTTTATGGCACATGCTATAGTGTTTTATAGTCACGAGGGCACTTAACTTTCTGAGTATATTTATTTATCATTTTGCTTATATTTAGTAGTCTGCGGAGCAAGAAAGAAAAATTTAGTTACAATACTCTTAGGCACATGTTAGAGTCTTATGGACATTTAAAGATTATTTTTTACGTATGGGCCCATTAAACACCTGAAGCCATCTAGATCAAAGTAGCTTCTACTGTTTGGGGGAATTTTTGTGGGCGATGAGCCAGTGTGCTATAATAGCTACTTCTTAGAGCCAAAGAAAACAAAAAACGTTATTTTTTTTTAAAATAAAATTGCAGCTGTTTGGGTTTTGGATTAAAAAGCGTCTGTTGAAATTTAACAGGATTAAAAACAATTTTGTGAATCACTTAATGGAAGAGTAGCTTCCCAAGACTCAACTTGTTCCAATTGGATGACTTCAGTGCTTAGACTTTTAACACCAGATGTTTGTTTTTTTGTGTAGCTCTTTGCATAACTCCATAACCAATTTTGTTTAAATGTAATAGATCATGATAAAAGCAACTGGAAGATATATCTGAAAATCAGGTTATATGGGCATGTTATACATTTATGAAAGGCATGAATTTTTATCACTTATGTTTTTTTTTTTATCTGTTACAAAAGTGATCTGTATCTATAAGAGATCAAGTGCTAGTCAATTAAGAAACATTTTCATCAGTATGAAGAATAATTAACATTTTTTGTGTGTGTGAATGAATGCACTCTTTGACTCAGGACTGAGAGAAATGTACTCCTAGCAGATCATTCCGGTCTATATGGCTGATAAAGCAGTGTTTATAGTGGGAAGGTTAGCAGTAATATACAGACACTCTTATAGGTTTACAGACGTTCCTTCTAGATAGAATATTATTACGTCCACTAGGTCCAAAACGCCCGCAGGGCGGCAGGGATCGGTCGGCGGCAGGGATAGAACTCACTCCAGGACCAGCCGGCCTCTCAGGCTCCAACTGGCTAGGAGTGACTAGGGATTTATCAAAACACAAAGTTGGGGGCAGCTTATAAATAGTGTATTTTATTGCCAAGTTGGCTCTGATGAATGCATCCTTCATTCAAAATCTAACCTTACTGTCCATCCTTTGCAGATGGCGTCCACATCTCGGTCAGGCATTCCTCCAACGTATTCATGGAGCGCCTGATCAACATGGAGGCCCTGGAAACGCCCATGTACATCACCAACAACCAGCAGAGCCTGGACTTTGTCTGGCCACGCCTGTCCGGGCTGGACATAGCCGTGAGCATCTCTGGCGTCTTCCTGGTGCCCGACTACCATGACGTGAGCGTCTCTGAGGACGACACAGCCCTGTTCCAGAAGCTGAACGAGCCGAGCCAGAGGATGAAGAGGAATTACCATGATGTGCAAAACAGTTACTGCAGGTGAGAGCATTGAAATGTTACCTTTGTTGTATTGAGTCCTGCGGCTACTGTATATGTTTGTAAATCCATTATAAGATTGGGCTCATGGTAGAGTTCATTAAAAAGAACTTCTCCCAGCCCACATGTATTTATAAAAGCCTTTTTTTTTACATATAGGCCTACAGAAACCATTTAATTTTTTACTATCTGTACTGTTGGGGTATTCGGAAAAAAATTATATATTGTTCCAGTTTACACCAAAAGTTTGATTTGGCTTTGACTTGTAGATAGAAAGGTTGTGTGTAATTATACCATATACATATATTTTTGTATATCATCGATAGAAAAATAACATGAACTTTGCAATGAATAACCTATCTTATATATAAGAAGATTATTGCATCCTGTGCTTATCCATAGTTTGATTCTTGTCTTGCATTTTGATTAGTGTTTTTAATGATGTTAGGCTACTGGTTTTCCTGATTTGTTCAGAGAACCCATTCCATGCCCAGATGCCATTCACAGAGAAAGAGCACTTATATGCATTTGTTTTTGATTATGGGATAAGAAAAGTGTTATTTGTCTTTATCAAGTTTATCAACTTGGACTTTATGTTTATTTTAGCATTGTAATAGATTGTTATTGTGTGGTATTACTCCCTCCCCTCTCCACATAAATTTATCCCCAAAACATTTTCAAAAAGTTTGAATTAAAAAAAAAAACTTGAGCTTTTCGTCACCAATCTTTTGAAGACAACAAGAGCTATCTTATTCATGAAGTTTTTTTCTTTTTTTAAAAAAAATACAACCCACCGTCTTGAATTATCACATCCCGTACATTTTGTCGTTGGTTCAAAACCAACGAGGGGCACAGCCAGGGAAATTGAATCATTCTATTTGAGTGACTTTCAATTAACAGTTTGGGAAGCCCTCTGGTGGAATCTAATTCTGCCAGAGTCATCTGTTGGCGTCCCAATGAGTGCATGAACTCTCAAGTGATGGGCCCCGAAAGTAATGGTTGCACCAGAAGAACAAGGGACAGGAAATGTGTAGGCCTAGCCCCCCTTCCCCATCAAGTCCATGAGATGGTGAAGTAGTGAAACGGTAGCCACCCCATCAAGTTCATGAGATGGTGAAGTAGTGAAACTGTAAGAAAACTTCAAGGGCATAATTTTCAAGGGGCTGGAATAACTGTCTGTGAAAAGAAAAAGTGTCCTTGTCTTATGATCATCCAGCTGTAAAGTTCTTCTTATTTATGTGCACTCTGAGCTTGCATTATGTTTGTTGGCAGCGCTATACAAATGTCATTATTATTATTTGTCAGATTGTTGGGTTAGACACACAATCCCATAGTTAACTATTATAAATTTAATTGTTTTTATCATGACATATGCATCTAAGAAATCTATTGAAACCATAGGAATTGGTAATAAAATTGTCTTTAAATATGTAGCTCAAAATTTACATTAATCGGAAACCTATAATGGATATATTGTGAAGTTCAACTGACATTTCAGCCAGCTAGGTCAGTGTCCACTGTAGGCCAGGTCTGGGCCAGATTGCCAGAGGGGGGAGGGGGAAATGTAGCAATACATCTGTTATTTCTACACCTATTATTTTTTTTGTGTTCCTATGGCTGACAAGGCTATATCAGTATATTCATCCCTAATTTGTCTTGATGTCTGTCTGAGTAAATGAACTCTGACCTTATTGGCTTGATCAGATTTGTCATCTTCCCTGTGGCTTTGTTTGTTCTGGCGGGCTCAAAGCCTCTCAATCAGCAGTAGGCCCTCACTTGTGAGCCAGATGAAAACAAAAAAGGGGAGATCAAAAGTAGATATGCAAGAAAATGTTTATTTCATAAGCAAAGCTACTTTTGTGCAAGCTAAGCGCTGAGAGACAACAGAGTAGCTTAATGTAACAACACCTATACAGTGAAGTTAGGTCGTTTGGTAGGCTACACAGTTGTAGAATCGGATTTAGGCCCTTTCTATAAACAATCTTGAAACAATTAGTAATTTAACCAGGTTTTGAACGTAACAATTGTACATTGTGGGTTTCTACCTCAACCACCTGGCATGCTGTCGATACAATGAATCTTGGGAGACCAAACTAAAATGCTTTCAAACTTCCAAATTAAAAAGAATAAAATGTGTAAAAAAAAATTTTTTAACACCAATAGTAGAATTCTACAGAAACATCCAGAAGTATACATTTGTAAGATACAAATTAACAGACTATAAGTCTATAATACATACTAGATAATCTATACAAATGTCAGAATCACAATAATTCTTGGCGTTGTGAAGGTTCTGGGTTTGAATTCTGGTGCAGGCTAGGATTTTTTTCCGGTGTGGAGGGGTGTCCCTGAGTCTACCCAGCATTGATGGGTACCTGGCATCAGTTGGGGTAAAGTAAAGACGGCTGTGCATAGTGCTGGCCACACAATCACCTAGTATGCCGTGGCCACAGAAACAGGTGAACGCTGCTTCACCGGACCAATGGGTCAATTTGCTCGGCAGGTACTTTTAATTGACTTTTTTTAAAAATCATGGGCCTGTAAATCATACTGTCATAATTAAAAGTCTATAAAACACAAACTTCTTCCAAGGTTCCAAGACCTCTAAACCATACTGGCAGAGAGCTATAAATCTTTCAAAGCGCCAGAACTATAACAATTTTTCTAAAAATAGCCTGGTCTAAGGGACTCATTTGTTGATATATGGGTCAAAGGGAGGTTAATGGGATGGAGCAAGTTGAATAGAGTGGCAGCAGTGATTACACATTTTTTCAACACATATATGAAGAAAATATGAAAGGTGAAAGAGATCATCTCAAAGGATATATTTATTTACTCAATTTGGGATGACTATCACTATTAGTAAACGTACCTAGACTTAGCCTTAGATCCTCCTGCGCCGTTTGGCGCATCAGGCAATACGAGTTCTCCATTGGGCTCTGTCCATAGCCATTGCTGTGACGGCATTGATGACGTCCCAGTTTATATCAAAATGTTAGTAAAAGCCCTAATAATTATAATGGATTTAGAATAGTTCAAAATAATAAAGGAATATAACAAGCTTTGCACTGGCTTAATTAACATATGTAAATTAGTGTGGGGCGGAGTTCATGTGCTTTCATGAATGAATAACGTGTATGTAAACATGGTGTTTAGCACTATGGTTCCAATATCGAGTTCAGATCTGCATACTGTGCCCTAACGTCAATTTAAGTTGATTTTTGTGGTGCAAAGCACGCCGCCCTGTACATTGAGGAACAGCATCATTCCCTAGGCTGAGACTCACAGGGCAGGCTATCTTTTCTCAGTTTTTAATGGTTACACTAAAGGTGCTGTACGCTAGTCAGGTGGAAATATATTCACTTTAAATTAAGCTTACAAATCAATATTTTAATTATTAGTTGTTTTTTTGTATCTCTCTCAGGCATCCAGTTCCAGATTATTATTCCCTTCAATTGGAGATAATAGCCAACCGGACGTCAGCAGCCCAGCTTGTCCGCTGCGACTCCAAGGATGAGTCTGTGCCTAGGTGCCCGCAGAACTACAAGGACGGAGACCGGTACTTAAGGTGGAATGTCAATGCACCTTGTACTCGCATGAATGTAAGTGTGCACTTAAATAATCATTAATCATTAGGTTAATTAGTTGTGTAGCTGACTTTGAGTTAAAAATTATTAAGTCCAGATACATTATTTTTCAAAAAATTACCAAAGTTTGTGAATTTATTTATAATGTACATAGCAATGGGAAAATATATTTTATATAAAAGCAGCCAAGTGGTTCTTCAACTGTTCCTTGTTTCTGTTTTTATTATGTGTATATTATTTAAGACTTCTTACAATGAGTTAGTATTGAAAAATACGCACATACAAAATAAAATTTTGGAATGCCCATAATTTAGGTATATTGTACACCATTGGTTAATGTGAATACATTTTACACCCATTCTGCTGATATATACTAGTTTGTGGAATTTTTGTGAATAATTTATTTAAAGTTTTTGAAGTTATTACAGAGTAAAGAACAGCAAGAAATATTATGTAGCACACAATTATATTTCTTAAAGTTTGAAACAATTACAAGAAATTGAAGAAAAAATGTATATTTTACATTTATTTTTTTCGTCCCTTAACCTTAGCGGTCCATTAGTCCTTTCAGTGGGCTTGATAGACTTGGCGGTCCATTAGTCCTTTCAGTGGGCTTGATAGACTTGGCGGTCCATTAGTCCTTTCAGTGGGCTTGATAGACTTGGCGGTCCATTAGTCCTTTCAGTGGGCTTCATAGACTTGGCGGTCCATTAGTCCTTTCAGTGGGCTTGATAGACTTGGCGGTCCATTAGTCCTTTCAGTGGGCTTCATAGACTTGGCGGTCCATTAGTCCTTTCAGTGGGCTTGATAGACTTGGCGGTCCATTAGTTCTTTCAGTGGGCTTGATAGACTTGGCGGTCCATTAGTCCTTTCAGTGGGCTTGATAGACTTGGCGGTCCATTAGTCCTTTCAGTGGGCTTGATAGACTTGGCGGTCCATTAGTCCTTTCAGTGGGCTTGATAGACTTGGCGGTCCATTAGTCCTTTCAGTGGGCTTGATAGACTTGGCGGTCCATTAGTCCTTTCAGTGGGCTTGATAGACTTGGCGGTCCATTAGTCCTTTCAGTGGGCTTCATAGACTTGGCGGTCCATTAGTCCTTTCAGTGGGCTTCATAGACTTGGCGGTCCATTAGTCCTTTCAGTGGGCTTGATAGACTTGGCGGTCCATTAGTCCTTTCAGTGGGCTTGATAGACTTGGCGGTCCATTAGTCCTTTCAGTGGGCTTGATAGACTTGGCGGTCCATTAGTCCTTTCAGTGGGCTTCATAGACTTGGCGGTCCATTAGTCCTTTCAGTGGGCTTGATAGACTTGGCGGTCCATTAGTCCTTTCAGTGGGCTTGATAGACTTGGCGGTCCATTAGTCCTTTCAGTGGGCTTGATAGACTTGGCGGTCCATTAGTCCTTTCAGTGGGCTTGATAGACTTGGCGGTCCATTAGTCCTTTCAATGGGCTTGATAGACTTGGCGGTCCATTAGTCCTTTCAGTGGGCTTGATAGACTTGGCGGTCCATTAGTCCTTTCAGTGGGCTTCATAGACTTGGCGGCGCCCATCTCCTATCCAAGTCGGTGGTGGATTTTGAATTTCTGATTGCCTGCACAGTGGGTCGAATCCATGATGTCGAGCTTGTGAGACAAACTCACTGTCGACTTTCTGTCCAGCATATCGTGGACTTGATGGGGGGGGGGCTACAGTTTCATTGCTGATGTTGAAATCTGATTTTCAGGCCCAGAAACTTGAACAGTTAAAAGGTGGGCCAAACAGCATCCTGTGTACAGAGGAAACTCAAATCTTGGAAAAAGTCTTCCAAGGCTCTCGCCTTGGCACCCAGGAGTACACGTTCCCATCCCGAGAGTGCAGCAGTAACAGACAGGAATGTGAGAAATGTCTGTCCAAGGCCGTCTGCCCAGCGGAGCCTGCCAACGACACAGAGGATGGTAAGATGCTACTTTACGGGTATTGTCTATAGGGCAGTGGACACTGACAGTGACACTGATATACTGTGACATTTAAACAAAAGAGTGTGACATATTCCCGTGCAAAGCCTGGCTGGTACAAAAAGAACATAGAAAAATTTTCTTCAAAATGTCTGTGAGAATGGTGTAATGTTATTCACAAAAAAACAACAACACAGTATTATAGCATAAACTGTTTGAAAAGAAAATAAAGGTGGATGAAAACAACTGTCTCCATAGAAGTGTCAAGTTCTGATCTTGTTATAACTTCTCATTGACAGTCGGGCTCAGATTTGTATGTATTTGTTCAATTCAACAAGAAAACTGGGCGATACTTTAATAATTCAACAAGAAAACTGGGCGATACTTTAATAATACAACAAGAAAACTGGGCGATACTTTAATAATTCAACAAGAAAACTGGGCGATACTTTAATAATTCAACAAGAAAACTGGGCGATACTTTAATAATTCAACAAGAAAACTGGGCGATACTTTAATAATTCAACAAGAAAACTGGGCGATACTTTAATAATTCAACAAGAAAACTGGGCGATACTTTAATAATTCAACAAGAAAACTGGGCGATACTTTAATAATTGGCTCATTTTAAAAAACACATTTAAAAAAAAAGAATGATAATCTCTTGCTTTCATTTTTTCCTATTCAATATGGTAGGTTCCCAATAATCAATGTTGAACAAAACTTAACAATCTCATCATGTATATTCTAAGAATCACTGAATGGAAATTATTTGTGGTGAATCAACAGAAATTTATTGTACCGCAGAAATTAAAAAAACAAAGTTACTTTAATTGCTGGCCTGGTATTTATGTTGAAAAATATTTTGAGAAACTGAAAAATTCAATACGGGTCAGTGCTTTTCAATTAGTCCCATAAGCATGTTGGAGCTCATCTACCTGCGCAGATGTTGGAGCTCATCTGCCTGCGCAGATGTTGGAGCTCATCTGTCTGCTTTAAGATAATAGAATACCATTATGGTTGGTTGATGGTTAAATTTACTAAACCTTTCTATGCCACTGGTACTCATAATGTGCCAGTTGCCTTGAGATGATGCAAACTGTAAAAAAAATGAAAAACAAATTAAAGCACTGACCAACATGACTGAACAGTAAACATTAAAATACAAAGAAACTATAGAATACGTTAAATGTAGAGCTACTGTATGATGTTTCATGTTTTCTGTGTGTTTCCCCCCCATCTAGGATTTCTACAAGACAACCTGTGCTGCGGCATCAAATGTTACCTACAGAATCACTGCAAGAGTTATTACAGTTTGGCATGTCCTGACCCCCCAGTTGAATGTGCTCAAGGTAGAAATAAAAATATTGTGTTATACCATGCATCAGATTTTCATTATGAACCATCTACAAAAAGCTATTGTTCTCATCAAAGGTTCTCGGACCAATGAGCTTTGCTTTTTTTTCATGGGTTTCAATGAGTGTAAACTTACTCTGTTAGATATTTGACAAGTTAGGAGAACAAAGGTAGAAATGCATTGGGCTAGCCACACAATGTGTTTACATTATTTGTAGTGAAGATTCTGGTAGAATTGATATTGTTTGCTCTGTTGATAAGTAAAGTACCATTTAGATTGATTTGATCATAGGGCCAGTGAAGCTGCATTATGTGGCCACAACATACTCAGGGATTGTATGGCCAGCAGAATGCCCAATCGTCTTCAAGGAGCAAATCTTAGCCTTCAGCAGGATTAAAACACAGAACCTTTACGGTGCCAGCCAAATTCGCTGCCACTCGGCCACAGTGCCCAATTTTGTTGATAAGTAGTTCTTTATCAAAGAGCTTAAAGCCCCCAAAGATATCACTGAAATTCTTTATCAAAGAGCTTAAAGCCCCCAAAGATATCACTGAAATTCTTTATCAAAGAGCTTAAAGCCCCCAAAGATATCACTGAAATTCTTTATCAAAGAGCTTAAAGCCCCCAAAGATATCACTGAAATTCTTTATCAAAGAGCTTAAAGCCCCCAAAGATATCACTGAAATTCTTATGAAAGAGCTTAAAGCCCCCAAAGATATCACTGAAATTCTTTATCAAAGAGCTTAAAGCCCCCAAAGATATCACTGAAATTCTTTATCAAAGAGCTTAAAGCCCCCAAAGATGTCACTGAAATTCTTTATCAAAGAGCTTAAAGCCCCCAAAGATATCACTGAAATTCTTTATCAAAGAGCTTAAAGCCCCCAAAGATATCACTGAAATTCTTTATCAAAGAGCTTAAAGCCCCCAAAGATATCACTGAAATTCTTTATCAAAGAGCTTAAAGCCCCCAAAGATATCACTGAAATTCTTTATCAAAGAGCTTAAAGCCCCCAAAGATATCACTGAAATTCTATTCAAAGAGCTTAAAGCCCCCAAAGATATCACTGAAATTCTTTATCAAAGAGCTTAAAGCCCCCAAAGATATCACTGAAATTCTTTATCAAAGAGCTTAAAGCCCCCAAAGATATCACTGAAATTCTTATCAAAGAGCTTAAAGCCCCCAAAGATATCACTGAAATTCTTATCAAAGAGCTTAAAGTCCCCCAAAGATATCACTGAAATTCTTTATCAAAGAGCTTAAAGCCCCCAAAGATGTCACTGAAATTCTTTATCAAAGAGCTTAAAGCCCCCAAAGATATCACTGAAATTCTTTATCAAAGAGCTTAAAGCCCCCAAAGATATCACTGAAATTCTTATGAAAGAGCTTAAAGCCCCCAAAGATATCACTGAAATTCTTTATCAAAGAGCTTAAAGCCCCCAAAGATATCACTGAAATTCTTATGAAAGAGCTTAAAGCCCCCAAAGATATCACTGAAATTCTTATCAAAGAGCTTAAAGCCCCCAAAGATATCACTGAAATTCTTATCAAAGAGCTTAAAGCCCCCAAAGATATCACTGAAATTCTTATCAAAGAGCTTAAAGCCCCCAAAGATATCACTGAAATTCTTATCAAAGAGCTTAAAGCCCCCAAAGATATCACTGAAATTCTTAAAGCCCCCAAAGATATCACTGAAATTCTTATCAAAGAGCTTAAAGCCCCCAAAGATATCACTGAAATTCTTATCAAAGAGCTTAAAGCCCCCAAAGATATCACTGAAATTAATTTATTTCACTAGCAATGCAACCATTTATCAATTTTCATTAGATGTTATAAACCATGACAGTTCTAAGTTGGTAGACCAACTAACTACTAATTCAACAATCTCTTTACTAATTGTATCCATACTTTAAAATACAAGAACATCAATAAAAATGTCAATATATATTTTCTCCAGGTGATGTAGATATTTTTTCCCTGTTCCCCCACTTCGACACCATGGAGCGCCAGTTTGCCTGCCACTTGAAGTACCAGCCGCCGCCAAACCTCTACAGCCTGAGCTACACCATCCGCGCTCCGTCCATCAACTTCAACACGACAGCGCAGCACTTCACGGTCAGCGCCACGTCCAGGGAGGACCACGAGAAGAGACTGTCCAGGTACACTGTGCTGTGCCAAGTTCACTCTGATGTTTGATGAACTCGTTATTAATTTAACTCTCAAGTTCTTGCACAATGACAGCTCGTTTGGCCATTTTTCACTTTCATGTTTGTGAGAGCGAGTTAAGTCATGGCTTTGTAAAGGGAAAATGTTGCCCCTATGAGTAAAATTACAATTTTCAAAGTGTTAAAGTAAACAGTGGTTAAGTAAACAGTGGTTAAGTAAACAGTGGTTAAGTAAACAGTGGTTAAGTAAACAGTGGTTAAGTAAACAGTGGTTAAGTAAACAGTGGTTAAGTAAACAGTGGTTAAGACACACCAAAGTTTCAAAGAGCAATAGAGAGATTAGGCAGGAAAATAAATTTTGTTTTACCAAAAAAACATAGACAAAGGGACATTACTGAACTTTTATTTTTTTTAAATATATATAAGAACAACAACAGTTCAAGTGATTAAATGTTCAATATTTGACAAGTAAGGTCAATTAATCATTATTTGACAAGTTAGGTCAATTAATCATTATTTGACAAGTTAGGTCAATTAATCAATATTTGACAAGTTAGGTCAATTAATCATTATTTGACAAGTTAGGTCAATTAATCATTATTTGACAAGTTAGGTCAATTAATCATTATTTGACAAGTTACGTCAATTAATCAATATTTGACAAGTTACGTCAATTAATCAATATTTGACAAGTTGGAATGTCAAAATGATTTAAAGAGTAGGAACTCTGGGGAGAAAAAACGAACCCAAGAATAAAGTAGTGAAGTAATCCTTTCAGATCAAATGGATCCATAGGGTCGGTGAAGCAGGATTCACCAGTTTCTGGGATACTAGGGCACTGTGTAGCCAGCACAATGCCCAGTGGACTTTTCTTTCCCCCAATGTCAGGTAGCCATCAGAGCTGGGTAGACTCAGGGACACCCTCCAGAACCAGCCTAGCCTTTAACAAGATTGGAACCCAGGACCTTTGATATGACAGGCAAATGCCCTTTAGCTCAGCCACCATGCCCCCCCCCCCCCCACCCTCCGGTGACTAAAGTAAGACTGTATAAACACCACCCTGTCCCTGAACAGACAATTAGTGTGACAACATAGTTATCTATGATGCTCTGTGACTATGATGCCCTAGGCAAATAATTGCCTTGTAATACTTAATATGGTGTTGAGGTCACAATGGTATGGACAAATGATTACGGCAAAGGTTCATTATTAGTGAATATTTACAACTGACAAGAGTAATTCCAATAGTAAAAACACTAAACCTAGATACACTGGAGGACAGAAGAGTAAAGTAGTAATAATACATAATGCATTAAACTCTAATTGAGAAATACAATCCAATAACAACCTGTTGCAATGCTCAGATAAACATAAGGACAAAAACACTTTCCTTATTCCACTGCGAGCACAAATGCATATAAGTACTCTTTCTTTCCGAGTGGCATTCGAGCATAAAATGGGTTACCTGAACAAACCAGGAAAACCAGTAACTTATTATCATTTAAAACATTAATAAAAATGCAGGACTGGACTCGGACCACGGATGAGCGTAGGACACAATAATCTACTTTATAGAAGGAGCGTCTGTAATATATAAGATACTGTATTTATGTATGCTGTATTCATTTAGGCACTTTCATTTATTTCTCTAAAGCTTTGACTTCATCAATGCCTTCCACGACACAAGATTCAAGCTGCAGGAGGAGCTCATTCTGATCGGGGACCACTCGGAACTGTGGCACTCGAGGGACAGCCTGATGAAGCACTACACGGTGCGGGCCATCAAAAGCCCGAACGAGCTGTCCAAGAACAGAGTCTTCAGCAGAAGCTACCTGCCCAAGCAAGCCTTCATCCAGTTCGAGAAACCTTTCATGTACAGTTCTCTGTCCTGGCATAGGGATGGATGCAATAAAAACATTTCAAGGGTAAGGTCCATCAGACAGAGTAATTAAATAAAGATAAGCTTACGCTACTGTGTCCAGATCATGAATTGTTGAGTAATATAGAGTTAGCAATATTGCTTTCTAGTGGACAATTGAATTTAATAGCAATGGAAGCAATTCTTTTAAATAAATTCTTTAAAAAAAAAAATAATTTTCCAGAACATTTAAATTTAAAGCTAATATTATATGAAAACCCACATAGGTAAAAAAAAATGGCAACATTTTGTAGTTAAGAATTATTTATTCCTATGTTAACCAAGGATTATGGCTCTTTTTTCCATTGTTCAGGTTTTTTTTCTTATCTAATTTTCCTACGGTTATTGCAATTTTTTTCACTTGAAAAGTAGTTTGGTATGTACTATCATCTATGTATGATGATATATAGGACAGGGGCAGTAACTTAAAAAATTACAAAATGTGACTCTACCATATTTTCCTGTGTGGTTTTCATCTGTAATTGTCTCAACAATTTATTTTTTTTTAAAGTGATAAGATGCATTACAGAAAGTAGAAGTAAAGTTTAAAATAAATTATTCAATCAAAAAGTTTACTTACTGTCATGTATCAAGTCTTGTTGTTGTCTTTTTTGTTTGTTTTTTAAAGTTGAGCGTGCTAAATGCAATAGCATCAAAAGATACGTCATATAAATAATTTTAATTATTATATAATTTTCATATACTGTCATGTCCTTATTTTGACATTTGCATATCCTATTACCTGCATATCATGGCCAGTGCATATCCATAATGAATAACTTTCAAAACACATTCATGTTTTTTATGTCTGTAACTTTTATTTTTACTGACTGTAATAGTCTATTCTTTTTCCAATTCTCTATATAGTATTGCCCAAGTAATGTTAATGTTTTACCTCTCGCTCACAGATCTACCCTAACCAGACCATCTACACAGACGACTACACACCAATCACAGCCAGGAAGAACACGGTGGAAGGACCAGGCAGCCTCAGGAACCTGGGTTACAGCTACCAGATGTACCACATGGACAGAGAGCCTTATATCAAATTTTACATAGACAGTGAGTAAGATTGTGAATTTTACATAGACAGTGAGTAAGATTGTGAATTTTACATAGACAGTGAGTAAGATTGTGAATTTTACATAGACAGTGTGCAAGCTTGCAATAAGGTTGCAAAGTCCCAGAGATCAGTATCTTTCCTTGCATTGCTTTCGGCTTCTTGTAGTTATAATTTTCTACAATGCTTTTGGCATATGAGAGACTGTCAAGAGAGGATAGGGAGATATGTTGTTTGAATATGAAATTTCCTTCCAGAAGGACCTTAGGTATCGAAGGACTACCTGTGGGTCACAACCCTTCCAGGTCTTTTAGCACTACTAGGACTACATTCAGAATATTGAAAAAACAGACACATTTTTTTTGCTTGGAAAATTGATGAAAACCAAAAACCTGACAATAATCAAAAGTCAACAAAGACTGATGTTTAATACTATTTCATTTTAATTATAATTATATTGTTTTGCATACCCACAGAAGGGGAATCGGTGTTACAATATTTACAAGGCACAATAGTCAAAGGAAAACTCAATTCCAACAGTTTGTATGGTCGAGTCTCTTGGCATCACGAATTGGCAACATGGAAGTTGACATTCTCAGGTGGAGTCAACAATTTCTAATTTTTAAATAACTCATTTTCTTGTTGTTACAGTTGCAGCTTTTTTTTAAAGACACATGCAGTACATTGACATTGTCTAACTGATGAATGATTTTCTCCGCAGGTCTTCAGGAAAACTGTCCAACTGTAATCAGTCTGAAAATCTTCACACAGTTGATGACCGGTTGTGCTGGACACTTTGACATTCTAATCAACTGTCCAGCAGAGTTCTCTGTGGAGTTCAATTTCACCACCAACAAGAGCGACCTGCCAGATATCTTTGTCGTCCAGGTCAACGACTCTGCCACCACGCACAATCTGGTACTGTCGTCTGTCTACGCCCCCGTATTGGTCGACGAGGTCGTGTCGGAAAATGGCACGTCTGCCGGTGGGCTGAAATCTGCTGACCCCTTGGTTGAAAACTATAAAATGTGGCTGCCGCTGTTCATCATTGTCATCATCAGCCTCCTGCTCCTGGTGGCCGTCTGCGTGGTGTACACCTGCATCAACAAGAAGGCTGCCACCTTCAACAGCAGCCCAAACAGCTCGGCCACAGAAGGCGAGACCCAGACCCTGAACAACCACGGAGAAAAATCTCCAAACTCTGTGCTTATGTCTCAGGTGAAGCCTGGCCAGGGGTGTGTGGTGAGGCTTTTCATCGTCATGTACATCATCTACTGCGTCGTCTTCTCTTTCTCCTTGATGTTTGGCCTTGTCTACTACATTCATTATTCCACATGGTCCAATTTTTCCAGTCCCGATTATCTCGGGAAACAACTTCTGACCCAAGTGAACAAGTCCTTGGTGGAAATTCAATCCTACGAGAACAAAGAAAGGCTGAGACTCTTCAATGCGTACCAGGACAGGAGAAAGGCTTGCATTCATCACCTGGAGAGCGAGAACAGGAGACTTTTACAGGATTACGAATCTGCCACCAAGAGGCAAGTGGCCGCCATGTTTATGGAAAACGGAACAGTGTATTCACTGTCGAACTACATCCTGAAGCAGAACGTGTCTGTCTACATGAGCCAGATCAACGAGTTCATTACAAACTGCAACAAGACTATCCATTCCATCGTGGACAGGTTCCAGGCGAATTACTTTCTTTTCCTCCGCAACGTGGCGCTGAACGACTGGCTGCAGGTGCCCCGCCAGATTTTTCTGTACCAGGACGAAGAAGATATCAACAGGAAGTATCTTTCATCCACCGAGGTCAAGCAGTTTGCCACCTGGTTAGGCATCGACAAGGCTGAGGAATTACTGGCAGTTGGAGAAAATGTATTCGGAAGGTAAGCTACTCTTGTTTTCATGTTTCTTACTCTTTTTCAGATGTGATTAAAATGTAGTGAAACAATGTTAACTCCTTGCAGTAGTTCAGATGCTGAAATTTGTAATCTAGAAACTATAAAAATGACATCATTATTTTTTACTTGAATAAATATGACTTGTTCTCCAAAAATGATTATGAATTATATATATTGATAAAAAGGGCATTAAAGCCATTAATTCAGTATTAGAGTAATACTTTTATACAACATAATTATTATATTATATAAATAAAAGCCTTTGATGTGAAGCCTGGTCTAGGAATCTTATTCCTAGCTCTCTAGGATACCCAGAGAATATAAAAAATGGCTGGCATTGTGCTGGCCAAACAATCCCATATGCTAAAACTACTGAGAACAAAATAGCCAACAAGTGGTTCTTGTAAAGTAGTATATCTGTATTGAAGCCATTGTAATCTATATTGAACTTACCGTACTTGTCAAACATTCTCATTGCAGTTACTGTAAATTGTTTCCTAATATATAGTGCATTTTAATTTATTCACAGATTGTCAAGTATTTCAAGGCCTCAAATTTCAGTCCTGAACGTCACTTTCCCGGTCATCAATCCCCAACTCCTGGACATAGACCCAAAGTTTGATTATGATTTTCACTCGTACGTCCACACAGTGCTGGATCCCACACCCGCAGTTGAACAGCAAGGGCATAACTCAACGAAATCACGCATGAGAGAAAAGCGCGAGGCCGATGAGTTCAACCTTAGTGGCAACCTTAAAGTCAACCCAGACAACCAGGACCTGACATCAAACGGGGGGACCAAGCCGAACATTGCCGTGCTCTCAAGGCGTAAAGCTCAAATAAAAGATTACGACAAATTCTACAGTGACAAGACGACCAGGTCTGTGACCCCTGCCTACACCGCAAGGAAAAAATCTGAAAAGTACTCCTGGGAAAAAGTTGAAGGCATTCAGACGGATGATGAAGAGGTGGTGGCGTTCATTAAAGATCAAGCCTTTGAAGATGAGAAAATAGATCCGACAAAATCTCAGAGTGAGTCTGAGGCTGACTCAGAAGATTCTGATTATCTTTATGCTTTGATAGGAATTTTCCTAACGCTGGACATCGTCCTCATTCTCTACCGCCTCTCCTGGCTCAGTGATCAGGTGTACGCCACTAAGCACGGATACGTTGACCGCATACCCACCGACGACGCATCCAAACATGTCCTAGAGATTCAGACGGCGTATCATCTGCCGGCGTTTGAGAATCCGCTGGACGAGTCTTCTGGATACTACGTGGATACCAAAGAGCAATTGTATCCGGATAAAGAGCCAGAAATGACTATCCTGCAAGATTTACCCAAGTCCAAAGATAACGATATCTTGCAGAAGATTTGGAATAAGAAAAAGAATCAATCAGACGATGTGGATGTTCGGATGGCAAGATGTTTTTTAATCCGGTGGTATCACGATTTGGAGAAGTTCATTCAGAGGTCATTCATGTCACCACTTGCTTGGCAGGTAAGGTTATGTAATTATACAGTTCTTTTATGTAATCTTTTGAGTGTAAGGGTAAAGAATATTTCAATCAGAGAATTGGGGATATCATGCATTTCATTTGTACTTGTATTGCTTGCTCGATGAATTTTTCTAACAAAAACACTTTTCTTATACCACTTGCAAGAACAAATGTGTATAAGTACTCTTTCTCACCCTTTCTCAGTGCTCTCACATAGGGGGAGGGGCAGAGGGTGGCATATGCCCGGGGGCGGCAAATGTAGTCTAAATATAGCACTAAACAAGTAGTTACATTATGCAAGGGGGCGGCGCTGAAACTTTTGCCCTGGGTCGCTACATAAGCTTGTAAAGGCTCTGCTCTTTCTTCTTGAGGGGCCTGAACAAACCAGGAAAACCAGTAGTAACTTAACATCAATTAAAAACACTAATCGAAATGCAACAGTAGACTCAGACGATGGATGAATGAAGGACGCAATAATCTTCCTTAAAGAAGGAGTAATATTAAAGAATTTTAAATTTTGGAATACAATAAATTAAAATAGTAAAAATATTTATTTTTTTCAAACACCTGGGTTGATGTTTTTCTGTGTTTCTATATTGACAGGGATCAGTGACGTTTCTTGCAGTCACATTTCTGTGCATCTTTATATACTGCATGAGCTTTTGGTTGACTGAAGATCATTTCAGGAGCCTGGTCGGTGGCCAGTTCGCAGCCGCGGATGTCCGCTGGCATTTGGAGATGAGCTCCCGCCACCTCCATAGCTTGGCTGCGCACCTGACAGGCGAGCTTGAGCAGGTGAAAGAGATGTGTGACCTGGAGATTGCAACGTTGACCGACATGTTTTTTTCCACTGTGAACATGCAGGTAAATACAAATTGGAAATCTCACTTGAAATGTCACAATACAAAATATTGGCGAAGGATGTATTTGAATAAAATATGGCTGCTCAACATTTTTATAGCACAATCAGTGATATAATGTTTAAATGTTCCCCTACTGGTTGTACTTTGATGTTGTTTTGACAAAGAAGATATTAAAAGATTTTAAATTTGCCATGAAAACTAATTTCTAATAGTCCACATGATCAATTTTCTGCCAAAATTCTTTGAAAAAAAGAAAACTGAAAAGATAAATTCTATCCTTACAGAAAAGAATTATTAACTTTTGTTGTTTTTCTGTAACCCATTCTATTCTTGAATGCCCTTATAATTTAATATCCCATCATATGTTGTTAGTCCATCATAGATCAATATAGTCCATACTTTATGAAAGGTCATTAAGTTCTCCGTAGGGTGGGTTCAAAGGTTGCTGACCATAGCATATATAGAATACTGGTGATGGCTAGGACTTGTTCCTGGGTCTGACGGGTCTCCTTGAGTCCCCCAGCCCTGATGTGTACCTGACACTGACACTAGTTGGGGATAAGGCTGACCATAGCATATAGAATACTGGTGACGGCTAGGACTTGTTCCTGGGTCTGAAGGGTCTCCTTGGGTCCCCCAGCCCTGATGTGTACTTGACACTAGTTGGGGATAAGTTGGCTACTATGCCCAAATATACCATGGTTACAGTAACTTGTGAACGCTGCTTCACTTGCCCTATAGATTAACTTGCTCTGAAAAGAAATACATACTAACTTATAGCTAGAGTGAAAAAAAAATCTGTATATTTTTTTTTAAGCCTTTTTTTTCAGGTTATTGTGTTTCATTTCAAAGTTAAAATGTAATACTTTATGTAGAATGTTAGGCTCTGTCTACTTTTATTAAAATGTTACTGTTTGCTCTTAAATATTCTTTCCTAAGGTGTTTCTTTTTCAGTTTACACATGTTGTGAAGATTCACATATAATGAACCTCACATCTCATCAGTAACTAAATTGGTTGTATTTTTTTTTTATTGTATTTGTAATTTGTCTCTACTTTCAGTCCAATATGTTGACAAAAACACTCCAAAAGTTGTGCCAAGAATCCAAACAAATGAACTGTGATGAGCTAACTCTTGCTCACTTCCCTGGTGGAAGAATTGTGGGATGTAACTTTCTTCCGCTGCAAGCCCAGACTTTTCATGGTAAACCACTGATTGAAATATATATTCATTTTCTGTTTCGCTTTTTTTTGTGAAAGTTCTCAAACCAAATTGAAATATTATCATTCTAGCAAACTATTAATTTAATAGAAATTTGGAATTTTTCATAATTTCTTTTTGTATTTCCTAATTACTGTAATGTAGAAACTTTTACCCTTTAACTACCGCAGGTTTGTAATATAAATATTTGCTGACTTTGCATATTGTTACCATTTCTTTATTTATATATGAGGTCAATGTGACCTCCTCCGTATTTAAGTGTATTTCTCAAAAAGTTTTTCAGTATTAATAATTAAGCAGTGTTTGATAGTTTTTAGCTCTTCCATAATCAAATCATTCGTTTGTTAACTAATAGTCTGGTTGCTAGGATACATGGAATTTTTATTCAAATATCTGATATGAGCGATTACAACCTTAGATATATAATACAATGGTCAAGTGTTAACAAGCTGGACATCCATTCCGAATCCCTGGGGTTTGAATCCAGATAAATAGGCCATCATTTTTTGTCCCAGATCTGGAGGTTTTCCCTAAGTCTATCCAGCCCTCATTGCTGGACCATTAGTTTGGGTTTAAGTAAAAGGTGGCTTGGCATTGCACAAATTTGAGCAAAAACTCAATTACAAAGAACACACACAAATAATAAGGGAGACAACAACGTGCGAAGAATACTAGCGTACTAAGGGAGACAAAAAATCAATTGTTGTAATAAAAAAAATTATACAAAATTAAGTGCATAAGCAAAAATAATACAATTTTTAAAGCAAATATGATAATAGATGAAATAGTAATTTTAAGCATATTGTTGACACAAAAACAGTTGAAAATGAAATTAAAATACTAAAATATAACCTCTCAACAAGAAAAATCTCCAAAATATTAGGTTTCTCAGAGCTTTTTATCAATTCCTAGAAAATTAACCAAGTTAGTTTGTTTTCTTTTATTTATTTCATGTTTTGTATGTTTGTATTTTCTCATAGTTAATGACTAAATGTTTATTTTTTTAGACCTGAGCTTGTCTCGCATGGAAGCCTTTATTGCGGAGGAAGTCAAGCCCATAGTGCACCTCTCCCAGTGGACGCTGACCATGGTGACATCTCTGGTAGCGACCCTGCTGTGCGGGCGCCTGCTGTGCCACGCCACCGTCTCCACCGTGCGTCACTTCATGCTGCTGTCCAACCGCCTGCCCAGGGTACGCGTGTACCAGTCGGAGGACAGCCACGCCCAGGGGGGAGGGGCCGCCATGCACCGAAGCCAGTCCTGGGTGGAGAGCTGTGAGAGTGGGGTGTACCTCGGGGAGACAGACGAGGCCAATAAAGAGGAGAGGTAGCAAGAGAAGATAACTTGCCAAAAAAAATTATTTATTTGCCAGGCACATATATAGCTACATCAAAAGTATCCAGGTTGTCTTCTTCAGCAGAAACTGGATATTAGCCATGCATATACATTAGCTTGTGTATATAAATGTGCATTTATTTCCATGAACACTTCTACATCATACCATTTCCAAGTACTATTTTCTTAAAGGACAAAAGTGACCTAAAGTGTCAACAACTGCACCTGCGTCACACGGCTGCACATGCCTCTGCAGTTATGTGAGGCGAAGTTTTTTTCTTTAGCAAACATGCTATCAGTGAGAAGTTCTAAAGAGCTGCCACTTGTATATGCTCACAGCGCCGCAGTGTGGAAGCAGAGACAATGCCGCAGACTCTAAAGAGCGCCGAGCTGCAGTCTCCGAGATTCGTTTCCCTCCACCTCGCTGTCCCGCCTCTCAATCCACCGTTGCCGTAACTAAAACCTTCGAGCTGTATTTCCTGACAGCTTCATTTGACCTGGTGATAGTTTTCTACCAGTCATTCTAAGTTTTTGTATATAGCCGACAATATAGAAGAAATACTTCATGAGAAAAAGGGTGTTTCCCTGTTGAGCAACTGTTCAGCTGATTACATGGAGAAAATGATTTGCTTTCTGTCTTTCATTGTTGTATGGGTTGACATCATTATATTGAGGAGCACGGAATTTCCAGCTAAGCCTTTTTTTTTTGTGTATATGTCTTACAGTCAAACTTTGTAAAGGGAGTGGGGAGGTAAAGGGCTTCAAGATAGCAGCAATTAACAGACATTTTTTATGGAGTTGGTCTTCCATCCTTTAAATTTTAAAATGTATAAAGTATATCCCAATCCATCAAACCACATGTAAGTGTAGGAAGCCAAATTCATGTGTATTGAGTGAGGGGGGGGGGGGGGTTCTGCAACATATTAGTTAAAGAAACTTAGGTCTAGGTGGAGATGTGAGGGTAATATGTGACTCTGATGACATGACAGGGGGCATTGTCAGCTATGGAGATGAATGTCTCACCCAGCTGCCATCACCACTGCCAAAATGTCCACCCCTCCTCCATCTTGCTTTTTCCGGATGCAAAATGTTTTTTCATTTTTTATACAGTACAATGTACTCATGGCTAAGATTAAGAATATGGCAGGGTGGCCTAGCGGCAGCTTGCTCGCCTGCTTTACCAAAAGTATTGGGTTCAAAGACTGGTAAGGGCTATGAGTGGTTCCTGGGCTGACAGGGTATCCATGAGTCTACCCAGATCTGATCGGTACCCGACGGTAGCTGGGGATAAGTGAGCATTGTATCCCCTTGTGTGCTGTGGCCATGGACATTTTAAAACGCTGCTTCAAAGGACCTGCCTGATTGGTCTTGAAGGGGATACTTTACAGATTACAAAGTAAAGCTAAGACCCAATACTTTGTTCATCTAATTCACAGTCTGATCGTAATGGGTCTTTGGGTAAAGTTGTACTTAACGCATTCTCATTGTCACAATCCCATATTGTTATTAGTTACTTTCATAGGCCACGCTGAAGTCATATTGTTAATATATATAGTAAATGGGCACTAAGTCATGTCATCATTATGTTTAACATATTATAGTTACTATGTAACATTTTTATTATTTCAACAGTTTAAATGCTTTTTATTTTGTACCTCTAAATAACCTTTTTCTACAAAACTTGTTATTACGGTCATACAATTTCTGTTCAATTGATTAACTCTTTATATTTTTTTTTTATGATTAAATTTTGTAAAACTTATTATAAGTTTGTTAAAATTAGCTGTTCAGTTTTTGTTACACTATTAAAATTGTTGAATAACTAATATAATTAAGGTCATTGAATAAAGGGAACAATTATTCTGTTGAAAAAATGAAAAAAAAAGCTCTTGTTAGAAATGGAACAATTAATTTATTTTTAAAAAGTTTTGTATGTATTAATTGCTGTTGCCCAAAATAATGTTTGTATTATGCATAATTGTAACTTCATTTTACATTATATTAATTATATTGTTTGATTATACATTTTTATTTGATCGACTTTTGGGCCAATTTTAATATTTGATATTTAAATTTCTAAATACTTTTACAAAGCATCGCATAATTTAAATATAACACAGTCATTGAATAATTTATCTTATGTAAATATATTTTATATTAGTCAGCGCATGGATAATTTCTGTACATTTTTTTTTTACTTAAAATAATAATTTCATAACGTTCTAAATACTCTTTCATTTTTCTTTACTTTTTTTAATACATTGTTACAATTTGTAAACAGGGAGAAAAAGTCAAAGATTTTCTACTGTTTAATGGATAAACTACAACTTTTGGGATGATTTTAGCCCAATGTTTGAGGGTATAGAACAGGGGTCGGGAACCTTTTTGTCTGAGAGAGCCATGGACACAACATATTTTGAAAATTTATTCTTTGAGAGCCATACATTATGTTTAAAACTAAAAATTCAAGTTAATGTGTGCATTTTGTGTAATTTCAACACTAAAAGTACAATAATTATGTCTCTGAATTCTTCTAATGCTGAGCTGCAGACTTTAGCTCATTTGTAGAATGAAATATTGATATGTGATTAATATGTAGATAAAAAAAGTCTAAAAAAAAACATTTTTAAAAAAATTGAACATTTGTCTGCGAGCCAGATGCAGCCATAAAAAGAGCCACATCTGGCTCGCGAGCCATGGGTTCCCGACACCTGGTATAGAATGTAAAATTGTAAGAACTTGTTTAATTACAGGACACACGTAAACACTGTACAATGTATGTGCAGTACATGTATAAATGCTTATATATTGATATATAAATATATATATATATATTGTGAAAATGTTGACTATAAATAAAATATAAGCTTTACCAATTTGATTCAATAAATTCCACATTAATTTACGTTGCAAGTTTGTTCTTGCTTTTGCTGTTTTGATCTCTGATTCTAGTGAAATATACGGTCTTAAAAATTTTATCCATAGGGCCTAGCACTCTGAGTATTTTCTATTTTGATCATAGTCACTAATACTCAAAATCTCCCATCTGGGCATGAAATGGGTTGCCTGAACAAACTAATAAATCCAGCATTGAACAAGTTATAAACATCATTTAAAACCCTATGCTGATAAAATAAACAGGGAAAAGTGTTGGGCTTACATGTATGATATTGTACATGTATTTTAAATTAATTATACAAACCTCTTATAAAAGTGGATGCCCAATGGCAGGAACTTAAAGTTTGCACTCATTGTAAGCTAATATTGTATAGGCCTACTAATATAATTTTTAAAAATTATATTTCATATAAAATGTCCGTGACCTAGTCTAATTTTAAATCATTCTATACAAAAGGTTTAAAATAAGTATATTTTAAAATAAAAGATTTTTAGCCAGCTATTAGGTTTGATTATAGACTCTTGTGGGCTTTGAGAAGCCGGCTGGTCCAGCGGTTAGTTCACCGGACTGTCTACCAAAAACCAACTGACACGTCGCGGGTTCTATCCCTGCCACCGACGGATCTTTGTCGCCCTGCAGGAGTTTTGGGCCTAGATGACGTTACTGTACGTAGCCTAACTAATAATCTTCTACCTAGAAGGAACGTCTGTAAACTTATAAGATTAAGAATATGCACAGTGTTGTTGCATTTACAATTACATTAACACGAAATTTATTTGGTAAATGCAAGGAGCAGATCTATGATAAATGTTACAAGAAAAAGCTGATAACAAGAACAGGAAAATACCCCTTAAACATGCCGGCATTGGCCCCATTCGGAATCAATTAGAGTTTTCCCCCCTTGCCCTAACCCGTACCTATTAGGTTGCCAGCAGTTGACCGCATGGCGCCCCAATGAAAAGCGATATCGCTATGCTAGGAGGCCTTAGTAGGCCAAAATGGCTGCCATTATGGCGTCTGTACCCGCGCCGATATGTGGGTCGATTATGGGCCAATGCGGGCATTAGACATGCGGGCGCGATTAGGTTTTGCCTGCATTGGGGCTTAATGGATATTTCCCCTCCTCACCGGCTTTTCATTTCGTTTCCATATCGGGCCAATGGCGGTAGTTTATTACCGGCGCTATGCGGTTTTTGCCTGCATTGTGCCTTAATTGACCCGTAGGCCTATATTTAGTCCTTATCAACCAACATTGGATGGATACGGATTTTACCTTTATTTACCCACTTTTTCGTAATTATACATATAAATAACAAAAAAAAAATATATAGTCAATATAAGTAAAACAAAACAAAGAAAGTAATTTCGTTTATATTTTATTATATTTGTATTCAAAATATTTTTTGCAACATACGATAAAAAGTATATATTCAATCAATAAAGCAAAACAGTGACAGTAAATAAAGTGCAAAAACATGGCAGTGGTATAGTATTCAAGATAATTACATTCTTTTTGAAAATAACAACATAAAATAATTTTGGTAAATTTATTGTAATAGTAGCCTACAAAATAGTCAGAAATCTGTAGATATGCCTAATTATGATTTAATAAAGATTAAAATATTTTATATTTACTTGATATACAACTTTATTAATTTAACAATAGCCAGGCAGCAGAGTAATGGGAAAAAAATATATTTATGGGAAAAGAAATATAGGCATACTGCAGCCTATATCATTACTACAAGCCTACACATAAAAATATATTTTGATAAAATATAACACTATGTAAACATAACATATATGTAAACATTGTGCAATCAAAAAAAAATATGTAGGCCTATACAAGCCCAGTAGTTTTTTTAAATATAGGTAGGCCCATACATTCAAAATACCAGTTTTTACAAATTTTGTGAAACATTATTTATTTTTTGTAAAACAATAAAATAGCCTACATGATGTGATGTTTAAAAAAAATAGCATTAGTGCAAAATGGAAGATTACTTGGACAATATTATTTAACCCTGAATAATAGGCAGGCCAATATTATATATAATTTCATAAATATAGACTATTGTATACAAATGTATTCCAATAATTAATTAATTTAACACTCTTTGCTAGGCCTACAACAATTAAGATACATTTTACACAATACGACTACAACTAAAATTGCTTTATTTATTTAAAAAAATAGGACTCAAAACGTATAAAAAGATATACCATACATGAATGTCTTTTAGACTATTCATATATTAAAATAAATAAATCTTTGACACACAAACTTGTAATATATTGAGAAAAAACAACAACATTGCTAAGCAATGGATTTAAATGGAACACAAGATATTTTAGGGCTGTAATTGTTTTTTTTAATATTATATAGGCCTACACACACAGACACACACTTATATTATTTTAGTCGGTAAACTGTCTTTTTCATAGCTTTGTCCATAAAAATTTTCCAAAACATTAAATAATGCAATGAATTGTCATCTTTAATTATAGGCCTACTTGTCCTATAAGCATATCATAAAAATAAATAACATTTTGAACAAATTGTGATATTGTAAAAAGCACAGTAATGGTAATGGAACATAAGAATAAGATTTTTAACAAATATACATTTGAATATTATAATTATAGACAATCCGACACATACGGTCATCAAAAAGAGGGTCTACATTCATTAAAATATTATGTAATGATTATCTGATTACCGTTAAAACGATTACTATTATTAAACAAAATTAAAACAACTTTGACACAACTTGTGATATTGTAAAAAAGCACAGTAATAGGCCTGCAGTAATGGTTTCAGAATATAAGACATTTATAAAAAAAAATATATACATGATTATAAATTGCTTGAAGTTAACCAATATGAAAGAAGTAAGCAATTAAGTTGCATATTTACCAAAAAATTAATTATATTATAATCAGATCAGGTAAGTAAAAAAAACTTTTCAGAAAAATTTTTAGTACATATATTTCACTTTAAATTATAAAGATAACTTTTATTTTTCAAAGTGAAAATATTTTAGCAAAAATAACACTCACTACCCAATGCCACAATTGACAATGAGTACTTAGTTTAACCAATAGATTTACAATTTTCAAAAACAACTTTAATAATTAATAAATATGAGCCGAGCTATTTATCATTTAGAATACGGTACTGGGTACATTTGCATACAAAGAATACATGTATTTATACATGAATATTAATCCAACACTACTCCCACAGAAAAAATTAAACAGATCTTCTGATACGAGTGAAAGGTTTCTCAGTATATCATGGTCTATTCATCGGCCAATATGTAATCCTGTAGAAATCCTTTATTAGCACTATCTGGTGGATACCACATCTTAATATCCAAGTAGAGAACTTTTGTTAGATGTATATACTGCCCAATGCACACAGCCTTCCATTAAATCCAGTCATAGAATTGTCCATGCTCAAATGATTTGTGAAAAAAAAGTACACTATGGTTGTGGAAGGACCTGACTTGTCAGGCAACTTAGCGAATGCATTATTTGTGAATTGTACAAGTCAAAATCACAACTATAAGTGGTCTTGGTTAAAGTGTTTGTACAATAGTCCACATTTCATAAAATCGTAAGACACATAAAAATGTCATTTGCTGGCCTGTTGGGTCCTCTTGTGGACATGATATTTGGGCTTTTTGTAAATGCAGCTTGGTTAATTGATGTTTACTGCTTTCCATAAATCTTCACACTTAGCACTTGCTCATCAAAAAACTAATTGCCTGGATGTTCAGTAAATTGTATAGGCCTTAACCAACGACATACTAATCATAGCCCACAATCAATCTCCATCCATCACGGCAGTACACGCTATACATCATCTTCAAAATCTGAAAATTAAAATGAAATTTGAATTATAACATGCTTAATTAAAAGTTTTAAAAAAAAACACTACAAGGTTAACAAGGATAAACAGAAATCCAATTAACAACTGCTGGCAAGCAATTTCTTTTAAATATTGGTACTGGTTTTCACCATTGCAGAATAAACAGAACAATTTTGGCTTTCATAGACTGTGACATGATAATAATTAAATTTGTCTCCGGTTTATATGAATAAAAGATTTTGATATCGAAAACAGACAGTTTTTAAAGACTAATGTTAACAGAAGTCAGTCCTGCAACCCCACAGAATTGGTACCTAAGTACCAGTAGGCAAAATAAGATATTAAGGATCAGGTTTTTAATTTTAAAAAAGTCAATTCATTTATCGATGCAGTGGTGAAAACATTTCTAAAATCGATTAATTACTTCAAAAGTTATTCTAAACTACAGGTAACGGTAAGTTCTTTTGGAGACAAATGATAATAAAACTGTACCGATGAAAAAAAAATTGCATTTTATAAATGTTTAATATTTCCAAGATGAAAAAATATTACATGATTGACGTTAAATTTAGAAAAAGCAATAAACAAGCTGTTGTAAATTGAAACAATATTTAGACAAGTTGACTTAAAAACTATATCTTTTGTTTGATTTTATTCTAAAGCTGCATAAAAACACATTTTAAGTAATGAATTTCTCAAAATAATATTAGCTTAAAAATTTCACAGCTATAACATTACAAAGCAATAAGAAACTAAAAAATGACCTAGAACTTTTCACATTAGTTTGCTTTTTATTGAAAAATTGGTTTTACCAACATCTGAACTGGTTTGTGGGATAGCATCACATTATATATGAATTTTAGTGTGTTTTGTAACATAGTCACTGACAAAAAATTATCTTTTGACCCTTACTTGGCCTAGTGTTTTATTAAATAATTTTTTTTACAATAGTTAAGTTCAAACATAACTATGATTTAGACTTAACAAATAGACCTATTTAGTTTTACATAGTATTTACTCACCCATTAGTTATGTCATTTTATATCCTTTAACATCAGCAATAGTGCACCATTTTCCAACATGCGACATTAGAAGAACTAAAAAGTAAAAAGAAAATTAAATAATATAACCTCTATAAATTAATAAATATTAAATAATATAACCTATATTCCTATAAATGCTATTTAAACTACCGGTATTGAATGTCATGAAATTAAGTTAAATAAGTCTATGCATAATAATATATAAGCCTATATAAATATACAAGTATAAAAAGTTATTGTTCAGACTTTAAAACTAACAAATAGGCCTATGTCAACTTTATGTTTTACTCACCCGCTAAGTAAATCAGCATCTGTCATCTCTATCAGCTGACTGTTGTCTAGTAGTTATAGGCCAACAGGGTGTAATAGTAGATTATAAAATAGCACTACAATCTTGACTCTGTCTACACTCTACACCATCATCAATGCTCTGCCATCTTCAGACTAAAAAAAAAATGAATTCCTTTTAATCAAAATAGAAATACAAAATTATATAATTTATATTAATATTATTTTTAAAAATCCATCATAACAGGACAAGATTTGTAGAAAAAGGTTTATACTCAATAACTTCAGATTGTAGACCCTCTCAATGTTACATAATTCAAGAAAAAAAATATTTTAGTTTTATCTAAGCTATGCTAACACTTTTACCCAAAATTTTAGTTATAATTTCTAACGACAAACTAAATTTTACTCTCACATTTTCCATAAAAAAAAATTTCTTAAATATTACAACATAATATTATAATAGTCAATAGGTATAACTAAACTTTAGACCTAGACTCATACAGGCCGCTATGGCTATAATCTATTCTATTATAGTATATACATATAAGTAGGCCCTATAATCCTATAAATATAAACTATAGGCTATAACAATAGCCAGTCTATAGTAAAGGGTCTAATCATAATAACCATAACTAACAACAAATAGTAGGGGATAGTTCAATTCAATATTATGGACATGTAATATATATATTATATATATATAGCCTATAAGTTACTATAAGTTTAGGCGTATAGCCACTATATAATATAGACATGTATAGTATAGGCTATACTATAGGCCCTATTTCCCTATGAAATTTAGCACGATAAACTATTTATTTTCCTGAAATGATTCAAGTTTAATAGGCCTAGGCAATTATAATTACAAAACAAAAATTTTATTTAGCCTTACTTTTTTTTTAAATCTGTAGCCTACATCAAAGTTATTTTTTAATCTTTAACATTAATTAAGTTAACTAAACTGTTAACTCATTAACTTTCATTTAGTTTAAGTTTCATTAACACGTGTATCTGGTTAAAAAATATAAAACAGGCTAGTATTTACTCACCTGTTTATTAAATCATCATCTATATCAATATCGGATGACTGCATGAATGTTGTCTAGTAGTTAGTTATAGGTCAAGGTGTAGCCTATCAATAAATTTAATCAATGAGATTCAATGGTAGGCCTACTACTCTTTTGACTCAACTCTACTCCACAGCTTCTATCTTCAGACTGAAAAAAAAATTGGAATTCCTGTTAATTAAAATACAAAGAAATAAAAGCCTAGGCCTACATTATAATAGTCATAGCATCACATTATTTATCAATATAATTATTATTATTAAATTAGTATTTTATATATTAGGCCTAGACTCTATATCAACCATTTAGCCTCAGCATTAGCCTTAGCCTTAGACTGTAGTAGTTATTTTAAAATGATTTATAATTATAAATGTAAACTTTTTTCCGCAAAGTAAAAATCATATTTAAATTTAAAGCATGTCCTATTATTTGTATGAGTATGACTCAGTATGAGGGATTTTGATAATAAAGTATAATAAAGCCTAGGCCAGGGCTAGATCCTGAGCCTTTAGAAATGATGAGGCTAAAACTAAAAGGTTGATCTAAGCTAGATCTAGACTAGAACCATAGAACTTTATCTCTAACACTCTATCGACTCGATTCAATTGTTCAATGTCAATGAGGTATCAAGGACTAAACTAAACAAATGATTAATTTATATAATAATTATGAATTTTATGATAACACACATACTTGACTGATTGTAAATCATTCTAAAATTAAAATCATAAGAACGTTTTAAAATACTAGAAGGTGGCGTAGACCTAAGCCCGAGGGCCTACTAGTCTAGTAGTAACTAGTACGTACCTACTTAGTTAGACTTACTTGACTTAGGACTTAGGCCCTACTCATACTACTCATAGTCATAATCATAGTAAACTCATTCACACTCCATTTAGTCAATTTAGTATTTAAAATTGTATTTTGTAATTCAATAATTGTCAATAAAATATCAACAGATAGCCTACTAACTATAATTAAAAATTCGACTACTTAAAATTCCGAACAAATATATATGCAAATTATATTATAATATTTACTCACCTAATAAATATCGTCCATATATGATATAATATATATATCAGCAAGTTAGGCCGTTTCATAGGGCGCGACATCTTGGTTTGAAATACACCACGCTGCACGCGACTGAGCGGGATTTCTAATCAGCTAGTTGTTTCGTTTTCGATAAAATGCTTTTCTTAATTAAAAAATATATCATTAAATTTATCATTTTAAAAAACACACATTTAAAACTATCCTGTTTTATTTTTAATACATTTATTTCATCTAATTTAATTATAAAGTTCAATTTTTAATTTCTTAACTTTAACTTGGCTAATAAATTAAATAAATGCTCGCAGTCTCAAGAGTTAGTGGCCGAACGGCATAACGAACTGATTTCGCACCAGTTGGTAATGGGTTCAAATCCAATACGAACCCACTTTTTTTCTTTAATTAATATTATTAAATTATATTTAATTTTACACAAAAAGCATTGAATTTGAATAGTCCAATAATTTATTTGAATGCATAAATATAATAAAAAGGTTCAACATTGGACAATACAGGCAATAAAAAAAAAAAAAAACATCAACTTTCCTATCGACATTGAATATATCTTTAACTTATTAAACTATAAAATCTACGTTTCTTTTAAATCCGATATTTAAAATAGAGTAATTTAAAAAATATATAAATATTTCACGTTAATGAAATATAATGTCTCCAAAAAAAAAAAAAAGATAGCCAACTTTAAATTCTTTAATTCTCTTTTTTTTTTTACATCTAGACTCTAGACCGTCTCCTATACTTATACGTAGGCCTAGATCTATATTGTACTAAAAAAAAGAATTTATAATTTTTAAATTAAAAAAAAAACACTATAAAAATTATTAAAGAGTATATATGTAGGTTACAATACATGTACTAGTCTAATGTAATTCAAAGACACCAAGACGGCATATAGCTATTAAGTAATGCGGTCACATTAAAAAAAAAACATGAAAGAAGAAACTATATTACGGTACTATTAGATTCTGCCCCAGTCAGCCATAAAACTTGTCACTTTTTTTATTACTTCAACGTGTATAGCCTAGAGCTATTCATTGTAATTAAAAGATGGTAACTTTACAAAATGAAAGAAGCGTACTATCCTCTTAGATCTACTGACCAAAGGTAATAAAACTGGTATATTTTTAACGCTTCAACGTGTTCATCTCAGTGTCCAAACCACATGGCCACTTAACATTTAAATTCACACAGTCTAGTGAAGTATGTCAGCTCAAGAGCAATTGGGCTTACCGACATTAGGTTTCTATTCGGACATTGTAAAAGTCAGCCGTAATCAAAAACCCCAAAGCGAGCCGATTCGGATTCCATGCAGGGAATCGCGGGCTAAAACCATTATGGCAAGTTAAGGGCAAAACCCAATCGAGTCCATTTACGCGTTGTGGGGGCCCTAATGGACCTAATCTCAATGCGGTTTTTTCCAAATGGCTGTCATACGGGCATGTTTATAGGGTAGCACTCACTGACATATATAATTATTACGTAATTAGCGTCTAGTTTAGTTTATCCAATACATTCTAAATAAGCTTATTTAAGCTTGTGTCACAGCCCAAATAAATGTATGACGCCATCAAAGCCATTTAGCTTTAATTTATGTGTAAGAATAGGGCAGGCAAAACAACAATTAGCTACAACACAAGATTAAAATAACAATAGGGCCTACTTTCGACAAGTATTAACTGTCAAAAGTCATGCTTTGTATACCGCGGATCACTCTTCTGCTCCAGAGTGCTCTCCAGTTTTAGAAACACTTTGATTACGTTTGCATTGCAAATTGCAAAAAAAAAAACTTAAACGAGTGGGAAGGTCTCGTTCAATGTTTTGTCTATGGACACCTGAATAGCACGCGAAAAGAGTGCACGTGTGTGTGTGAATAGCCTTTTCTTCATTCTGTGCTTGGTAATATAAGCGTACGATTATGTTTGCTAAATCAAAGCGCCGAAAGATGGTCCTGTGTGGAAAAAAAGCGGGAGGATAAAGGTAGAGAAGGGATCTTCACCTGTAGGTGTAAGTGTAATCTTTCAGATGAAAAACCCCGAATGAATTAACGAACTTTCTTTCTTATTGTGGTTGGGGGAGGGTGGGGTTTATATCAAAGCATTAATTAAAAATGAAACAATGCATCGAGTTAATATGAGACAAATAGTTTTAAAGATGTGTAGCTGGTGTGTGTGTGGGGGGGGGGGGGTTGTTTTGTATGTTTCCAAGCTGGATTGGAGACTATTGTTTTATTTCTGTTCTTTTAAATTAGTTTGCGTCATCTTTATGTGTGTAAAACTGTGTAGCTCTAGGTGTGTACCGTGGGTGTTACATTTTTGGATCATAAATCCAAACTCAGGACTATATGTTGCGTACTAATTATGACTAATGTCAACAGTGAATGTAATGCGGTGGTCTAGCTACAGAGGGCTGAATTATACCTACACGCATCATTTATAATAATCTATCTTTTGTCTTATATGTGTTAGTTGTGTTTAGTTGTTTTGTTTGTTTGTGCAAAATGTATCCAGCTTTGAAAGATGGGGATAATTTCATCGGATGTCGTGGTTGTGTTGGCCACACACACATGTCCAAATGAAGACTCAGTGATCAGGCCATCAGGTGTGTGTTTTTTCGTCAATACGACGTGGTTTGCCCGCTGGGATGGTTCATCCAGGCATGACTACATTAATCAATGCAGATACTCGAATCACTCTATTACATTTAGTCAACTCCTAAAAGGATTCATATCAGCCCTGTCGACAAGCTAAATAGGTCTACATGCAAACATGAAAGTCATATCGTGGTGGGGAAAATGCAATCCTGCTTCGAGTAGACCTAGCCTAGGGTGATATCTAGCTGGGACCTCGTCGGGACACTCTGAGATGCGTGTGTAGAAATGAAGTAAAAAAAATGATTTTATATAATAACTTTTTATTTAGAACACAATCACATGGAACTTGATGCGGCAGAAATAGTTGGTACACCATAGTTTTCGGAAGATTTCACCTTTTTCAGCAAGTCTTTTTTCCATTTTACGATATTTAAAAAAAATAATTTACCAAATGCTTACTAAATCCGATCAAGGGAGATAATAGTCCTAGTTTTAAGTCTCTGGGTCAATAATTTTATTAAACAATTTTTTTACTACACAATTTGCAGTTGAGAAAAATAAAATAATGTATAACGTATAGGCCTACCAGTACCGGTACTCAAAATGATAAAAATACGTAAAATGAACAATCAATTAAATAGTATTTTTCACATTATAAATGTAATTTTTAAAACACCTTTTTAGCTACCAGCTTGTTTTCATTAGTACGCATTTACTTCTTTTAATTACAATACTAGATTGGATAGTAGAATGTTCGCTAGTTCAATTTTTGAAAAGCCTTATTTTTAAGGTTTGAACAATGATAAGAAAATAGGAATAGTCTAGAGTCAGTCTAGACAAGTGATCGGCAACCTACGGCAAGCGTGCCAGACTTGTTACTCAAAACGATTTTCAATGGCACGCAGAAGACTCCTAAAAAAAGCCTATTAAAGTATCTTCGATAAGAAATATTAAGAATTAAAGTGCTAAAGCAGGGTGACTTCGAAGAGTATTGTGCTTGTACATGTTGTTGTGGAAAGCCTCAATTCTTCTTAATCTCTATCGCTCCCGTGGAGCATAAGGCAGCAACAAAGTTCCGCCAGGCCTCACTATCCTGGGCGAGCCATCGGATTTCACGCCATGTTTTATTGGTGGTCTTTGCTTCCTCGTCCATTGTCCTCCTCCACGTTCCCATTGGCCCGCCCCTTCGCTTTTTTCCTGGTGGTGTCCATTTCAATGCGCTGCTTGGGAGCCTCTTTTTGTCCATGCGGAGGATGTGACCCAGCCATCTCCATCTTCTTTTCGTGATTTCTTCGATGATGAAGTTTATTCCAGTTCTCTTGCGGACTTCATTGTTGGAGATGTGGTCTTCCCAGTTAATCTTTAGTATACATCGGAGACATCTTCCTTCAAACCCTCTAAGGCGGCTTTCAATTTTGGTATTGGTCTTTTGCGGCATAGAGAAGGACTGATCGTACATTTGACTTGTATAGTTTCAGTTTTGTTCTTAGTTGCAGAGAGGATGACTTCCATATTTTTCCCAGTTTGTTGAAGGCCTAATCTGCCATAGCTAGTCTGGTGGAGATTTCCATGTCTATGCTTCCATTAGCAGAGATGTAGCTGCCAAGGTATTTGAAGTTTTCAATCTCTTCCACTTCCATACCGTTGGCACTTGTCCTCTTAGAGCTCTTTGTCTTAACTTTCATGATTTTTGTTTTCCCTTAGTTGATCTTTAATATAAGATAAGATAAGACAAGATTGCTTTATTGATCCAAATAAATGGAAAATTGACTTGATTACATAAATTCCGTCTTTCAGCATACCTAAAACAAAAATAAAGAACCATTTGTACTCAAACACAATAGACATTCACGCACACTATCATACCATTTATCATACAAGAAAAATGTAGGCCTATTATTTAGGAGAGCTATTGAGCCATTGTATTTCCTGGCTGAAAGATGGTTCTTTTGAAAGAGTCTCACTGACACTGGAACAAAAGAGTTCCTAAATCTCTCTGTTCTTGCCCTTATTGAAAGAAGCCGACCACTTCGACTAGATATTATGTAACTATCATGAAGCGGGTGTGCATGATCTTGGAGGATTTTATCAATCATAGACAGGCACCTTGAACTGAAAATATCCGCAAGAGATAGTAATTCTGTCTGTGTAGTACGAGAGGCTTTATTTATTAGGCGGTCTATCCGGTGTTTGTTCAATGTGGTGGTATTACCATACCAGCAGGTGATTGCAAAGGTTATGATGCTACCAACAGTCGCCGATTAAAATAGATTCATGATGGTTTTCTATATGTGAAATATGTTTAGTTTATTAAGACAGAAAAGTCGTTGGTGCATTTTCTTACAAAGGCTTTGGCAGTGGTCAGACCAAGTCAGTTTGTCAATAATTGTGACGCCAAGATATTTATATTGCGAGACTTGATCTATTATTTGGCTATTTGTTCTACTCTTGTTGTCTTCTCCTGGATATCTGGTTGAGAATGAGAGAGCAGAGCTATGTCATCTGCAAAATCGCAGTCTTCTAGATAGGAAGTTAGTCTCCATACTAGGCCTCGGGGTTTGTCTGCAGTCCATTATTATTAAGAAGATAACAAGTGATATCACACATCCTTGTCGGACACCTGTTTTTACTTGGAACACTTGGAACTATTCACTCTGTTGGTTTTCATGGGGTACATATCACTGGTTTCCAGTATAGATGTCTTTCATGATGTTAATGACTTTGCCAGGGAATCCATATGATTCCAAAATTGTCCAAAGTGTTGGGTGGTGGATGCTCTCGAAAGCCTTTTCAAAATCTATGCAGTTGATGTACAAAGAGGAGTTCTATTCCAATGACTGTTCCACTATGGTACGCAGGACAAAGATTTGATCATTGCATGATCTTCCAGCTCTGAAACCAGCTTGTTCTTCACGTAGGACTCTCTCTATTCCTGTTCTCATTCTCATCAGTAGGCTTCTACAAAAGATTTTTCCTGTAACAGACAATAGGTTTATGCCTCGCCAATTCTCACATATAGTTAGGTTGCCTTTCTTGGGAACTTTGACAATAATCCCTCGTTTCCATGAGGTAGGTACATGTTCTTTGTCCCATATTTTATTAAAGAGTCCTATTAGTGTTCTTGCACACAGTGTTGGGCTGGACTTGAGCATGTCTGCCGTAACTCTATCATCTCCTGACGCCTTGTTTCCTTTTGTCTGTTCGATGGCTTCTATTACTTCTTGTTCCATAATGGGCCCTTTAGACACTTCAATCTCAAAACCCATGTCTGTGATGTCAGCCTCTGTTTCTGGGTCCGGTCTATTCAGGATATCTTCAAAATGTTCTGCCCACCTCTGGAGCTGGTCTTTCTCAGTCGTCAGATTATTTCCATTTTTATCTTTAACAGAGGTCGATTTGCTCCTTAGACCTCCCCGGTCCCGTAAGGGACTTAATAATTTTGTAGACTGTATGGTTATCGCCTTTATCAGCTGCTACTTGTGCCTCTAGTGCCATGTTGTTAGTTATCGCCTTTATCAGCTCCTACTTGTGCCTCTAGTGCCATGTTGTCTACATAATCTCGTTTGTCTTGTCTTGCACTTCGCTTTACTCCAATGTTGAGTCTTTTGTAATTCTTTGTAGCTTCTGTATTTCTTTCTCCAGTTTTTGTGAGCATTTTCCGCTTTGCCTCTTTCCTTTGTTCTATGAGGCTCCATGTGGCATCTGAAATCCAAGCCTCAAAAAGACCTTCAAAAATAAGTGTTTTCCTATGGTCCTTGTCTACCCCCATGAAATGGTCGTTCGACCCCCAAAGGGGTCGCGACCCACAGGTTGGGAACCGCTGCGCTAACAGATGGCGTTACTTAAGTACTTGAGCCAAGCTCATATCAGTATTTTGCATAATCGGGACAAAATTGGGTCTTGTTGGGATGTCGGGACAAGAAGGTCCATAACGGTGACGGTCCCGATATATCGGGACGGATGGCAACCCTAACCTAGCCTAAAGAAATGCCATTTTTTGACGAAAATTTCTTAATTGTTACAAAATTTTAGACTAGTAGCCTATTGTTTGTTTTTTTCAGCCGTTTACGAAATCCCTATGATGTAGTCTATATTTAGACACACAAATAGGAGAAATGTATCATCTTATTCTACGTAAAAACCAAAGAACGGATGACCTCTGGATTGCATTAAAGACATTTTCTGGCAAAACTGGTAGACTAATTCATGGGTCGGCAACCATTTGCTAACAGTATGCCAAACTAGGTTTTCTAAATCATTCAGCGTGCTAACACTGAACAGCCTGAAAGTCAACCTGCTATACTGTCCTTTAAAAACATTATTTTTATAGAACAATTAATTTAACTCCGTAGCAAGACCAATGCCAATAGCAAAGGAGATTATTTATAGAGAAAATCGTTGCAGCGTTTTATATTTAGGCTACTTAAGCGTGTTTGTGATTATCATCCTTTTTTATTAGCATTTATATCAAGTACAATATTTTATTACTAAACTTATCACATTCATGGTAATTATTGTCTAAACATTATCATTTGTTAGTCAACATGATTATCTAACACCTGCTATTATTAATTATATTTTTATCTCAATTTAACTGAGATTTCCTTAACAGTGATACCGCTCTAAAATTTCAGAAAAACCAAGCTGAGCTCGTTAAAAAAGCCCAGAAAAGCCAAGTGTTACGAATCTCGGTCATAAATGAATGACGTAGTAAGGCATTGACCTCTTAACAAGTGCGTATCAGAGTCCAAAGCGACCAAGGTTTGACCTTTATGCCCTGAGGGCAGTTTAAATAAAATAATTCGTTCAAATCCCGTGGAAATTGGAGGATAATTCTGGATCGTAGTAATTATAGAGAAAGAGGTTAAAATGCGTATTAAGACCCTGTAGAATCTTCGATGATAGTTTTCTTTGGAAAGTCCCGACCTCCTTAAAGTCAGTTCAGTTTAAACGTTTGTAGAGTGAAGTCGCTATATTCATTTGTATATTGTATGCCATTGTATTGAAAATTATGTTGCCATCAGTTGATGAAGTTTATTGATCGTTTATATTGAGTCTACAATTTAAATAAAATTGTTTATTCAACAACTGGAGTTGTTTGATCTATCATTGTTGAGAAAGGTGTTGAAGATAATTATCACGAAAATAACTACATTGCTGCATAGACCTGTCAGTCAAGGAACCCCTAGCTTGGGCTACAGATTAGCAGAATCTAGAGACTTCTAATAAAGATACAACTATATTCATTGAATCCGATTTAACGAGTCGTAATAATAGTCATCATATAGAGGGCCATAACAATTTGAGGGCTGCGTCCGATATAGTTGTATAGTGAAGCATATATTCAAGTTGTGTTGTGTTGTGTGTTGGAGCAGTGACCTACTGAGCAAGCATAATAACGCTGAAGTATTCTTCCGATTGGAAAAACGTAAGTTGGAAAAATTTACCACTTTATAAATCTCTTAACTAAAGAATGGAATTTATTGAAAATCCAGAAGAAGAAGTTCTGAAAACTTTATCAATAAAGAAGTTAAAAGAGATAGCTGAGATCTTAAAGATAGAAGTTACGGAGACTACACCATCGAGGACTGTGTTGACACAGCAGATAAAAGATGTGTTGATTGCGAGTGGAAAGTTGAAAGTAGAATCAAGCGCGGAGGGATATCAAGTTGAAGGTCAGATGTCTGAACAGTTCCGATTTCAACTAGAAATGAAACGGCTTGAAATGGAAGAAAAACGGCTTGAGATGGAACAAAGACGTCTAGAAATAGAAAGTCAGGAAAGAGATAAGAAAAGTCAAAGAGAAAGTCAGGAAAGAATAGAACTAGCAAAGATAGGAGCTACTAAAAAAGAATCTCATAATGATGTAGAGATGGCCAGATGGAAAAAGCTAGTCCCTACCTACATTGATAAAGAAAGTGAAATAGCTAATTTCTTCCAGACCTTTGAAATTTCTTGCAGAGATTTTAAGTTCCCAGAAGATAAATGGGGAATATTAGTCAGAACAGCTTTTACTCAGGGAAGGGCAAGAGATTGTGTTCTATTGTTAAAAGAGGAGCATTTAAATGATTATGAAATCATCAAAGATTCTGTACTGAAAGCGTACAACCAAATACCTGAAAGTTATCGGAAAAGGTTCCGTCAGTACACAATGTCCCCTTACCAAACACACTTAGACTTCCTTAGAGCAGAAGAAAAGTTAATGGATCAGTGGATAAAATCCAGAAATATCTCCACATTAAAAGAAATGAAAGATATCATTCTGTTAGAGGATTTTATTAACAAAGTGAGGCCGGATATAAGAATGTATTTATCCGAGCGTGATATCACTGACCCACATAAGGCTGCTGATTTAGCGGAACAGTATACACTGTGTCATAGGACAGCTGGTGAAAAGAATTTTAATAGGGCACAACGGCAAGCAGAAAACACACCACAAAAACATCGTGAAAAAGAGCATTTTGTGAAACAAAATGATGTGAATAAGAAACCTGTCAACAAAAACGTCCAATGTACTTTTTGTAAAAGAACAGGACATAGCATTGAAGACTGTTGGAGTATACGAAGCGACAAAAGACCTAACAAAGTGGTCATGTGTGCAAGCCATAAAATACAAAATGTACAAGAAAGCGAAAATACAAACGAACTGAATTCGAAGAAAGATTCTTCTAAACCAGAAACACTGAGGGTGGATTTGCCTGAGAGCAAAAGTCAGAAGGTAGAGAAATCTACAACTGAAGAAAATAAGGATGGATATCCTGATTATAAATACAGAATGGCTACGATTGGATTAATTGTCCAAGTCCACAGAGACGAAAAAGTAGACCAAAGTATTTTTGACTCGGAAAAGAGTCTGAAGTCATCGAAAGATGAAACAACACCCGAAAGTCATGGTCAAGGGAAGAATAAAACTGACACAGAGACCCTGTGCAGTTTTCAACCGTTCATTAGTGAAGGTTGTGTGGCCTTACAAAAGGAAGGACCACTGAAGTCCGTAAACATATTACGAGACACAGGAGCATCATTAACACTGCTGCTTAAAGATGTATTACCATTGAACGATAATACATTGACAGGACAGACTGTCCTATTGAGAGGTTTTGAATGGAAAGAAGAAATACCTCTACATAGGATATACCTAGCATCTGACTTGGTGACAGGATATGTGACAGTTGGAGTAATATCAAAACTTCCTGTTGAGGGCATATCTGTTATCCTAGCAAATGATTTGGCGAAAGGGAGGGTGAGACCTGAACTGATTGTGAAGGAAAATCCAGACCCTAGTCCTATTGTGGAGACAGGAAAAGAAAAAGAACTTTATCCTGTAGGTGATGTCATAAATGGTATGACACCACAGAAAAAGAAAGAAGAAATTCTCTCACAAGAAAAGAAAAAGAAAGAAGAAATTCTCCCACGAGAGAAGAAAGAGGAAGAAGAAGTGGAACTTGATACTACTATTTTCTCCATGATTGAAGATTGTCCGAAAGGAAATGATCAATCAAAGAAGTCATCGCAAAATGAATTGATTGCTGAGCAGAAAGTAGACACAGAGTTGCTACAGTTGCATGAGAAAGCTGTCGACGAGAAAGAAAATCCTACTACTGATGTCTATGAACAGATAGACCACAGCATAAACAAACAACAATGCAAACCTGCAGTTGCCGGTACAGATGAAGATTGGAGGAGCATCACTAAAGAAACGAGTGCGGAGAGCTGGACCGAAACTATCAAAAGCTATGGGTTACCACAATCCATACCGACAGATCGAAGGACCAACTTCGCCCCGGAACTCTTCAATCCAGTCCTAAAGAACTTATGGCTGGAGCAGGAGATGTCAACTGAATCCTATCCGGAAAGTCGAGGAGCCTATGGACCAATCTTTGGACCCACTGTCCGAGGACCACTCAAACTACTTCAAGAGGAATGGCAGACCGAATTGGACCTCCTTGGGCTGAGCAAGTACCTAGATAAGTACATAAATTTTTTGTCTGACATAACTGTTTTTGTGAGAAAAAAATTGTACACTGCTCACATGCAGATGCCATTGTTGTGTGATGAAAGAAAGGCAAAAATATTATATCATTTGAAAATGATAAAGCCTTACCTTCTGAAAACAATTGGAATAAGCTTGATGTTGTTAACATTGTTACTCTTATTTGTAAAATTTATGCCTGCAGTTCAGGATGAATTGAATGACAAATTCACTGATAGTTAGTTACCAAACTTACTATTTTAAAACTAAATCCCTTACTTGTGATGAAAAAGGACTGAGTAAAAGTATTGTTAGAGTAGATATCATTATACTGTGATATTTCTAAACAAACTTGTTAGGTTGAGCATTAAAATAATTGCTATAAGAGAAAAAGATCAGTTTTATCCGCAGAATTGGTTTCTAAATCAGAGGACATTATAAATGTGGACTGATTATAAGATGTGTTTGAGAATCTCTGGAAATGATAATTGAAACATTTGGCAGAGAGGATAATTTGATTGAAAAAGATGTTAATGGTTTTGAGAAAAGAGAATTTTTCTATCACTAAAGTATTGAGAAATGTTTTTTATTGTACTATGGAAATTTATTTTATCATGTACTGTTGTTGAAATAATTGCACTGAGTCAGGATGCAAATTTCTTCTATGTGAATTTATTCATTTATTATATTATCATTGAATGTATGATAATGTAGGGTAAAAATAGTTGCAGCAAGGCAGAACTATGACTAAAAAGAATTCCAAGAATTGTATTATATATGATTTTTCACTTTTAGGATACTGTTACATAAAAAGCAGACCAGAAGTGAAACTTAAATAAAACTTATCCTTGTTTTGTATAAATTTAGGATATGTGCCACTGACTTGACACTGTAAACCAGAATGGTTGAGAATGTCATGGTTGAGAATTTATAATGTTGACATACCAATGTTCAACAAATGTATTATTAATTAAGGATTTCATGTCAAGATTGTAAAACTAATCTTTTTTTTTTGTATTAGTTAAAATAGATTGAATGAATTGTACTGACAATCAAAAGACT
The DNA here is from genome assembly GCA_949126835.1 of Anisus vortex. Classification (NCBI taxonomy): domain Eukaryota; kingdom Metazoa; phylum Mollusca; class Gastropoda; family Planorbidae; genus Anisus; species Anisus vortex. The sequence goes on from OX421508.1 coordinate 30,976,735, forward strand.
GGGTAGACCTGAACACTGTGGAAGTAACAGGAGAACCTAGAACCTATGAATAAAACCTTTGTGGAACATGGAAAAGAGCAATGGATTCCAACCTTACCATAACTGAAAAGCTGGGAGATGGAACCATTCAGACCAGAAATTGTTTTGTAAAAATTGTTAAATTGATTTCTGTCTGAAAAAAATATAGTCTATGCTCTTTAAATTCTAATCTTTTATCTTTTGTACTTCAATAATATTGTATTTGAAATGTCTTTGATGTAATCTAAAGAAAATAAGTACTTACTGTGTAGTACTAAGATTGTATGAAGATAATATAATCTGCTTTGATTGATAGTTAATTAAGTAAATTAACCAAATTTGTTTCAAGTAAATCCATGTCTGCACGAAAGATAGAATGTTTCAATGTGAACTCTTTTAAAAAGAAAATAATGACGTCGAAAGGTCATGGTAAAATGAGAAATTGAAATATTTTTAATGAAATTGTCTATAAACTATTTTAAGTCTGGAACAGACTATGTTTAATTTCCTTAAACTAACATGAATGAATTTAATTTTGAGATAATGGTTGTTAAATAATGCTCATTTAGTCAAGATAACGTTTTGGTCGCGTAGAGATTTTGACCTAAGCGGTGATGAGGTAAAAATTTGCATAGCGATGTCAATATTGTTAGAATCAATTGGGAATGAGAGAGAAAAAAGAGAGAGAGAGATAGAGAGAGAAAGGCGGAATTGACCTACATTTTGGGTCGCGTCACCGACAGTTGTCTAATGTTGTCCAAGCCTACAGGCTGAAAAAAAATACTGTCGAGACAATGATCGTGTTGTTGTGTAATTAGGTCAAGCCTAGTAGTATTTTTTCATCAAGGGCGAGTTTTTCTCCTTATGGAAAAAAATAAGTCGTGTCTGAATAGACATTAAGTGATTTTTTCTTTTGTTGTATAATTACAAATTGTAAAAGATATTAGTTTATAATTAAATGGACGAGAGAGTTTTTATTTCACTGGAATGTTCAATGTAATAGAAATTATTAACTTGTATTATATTATATCTATTAAGAATGATTATGTATTTTTCTTGTATACAAGACTTAGATAAACAATTTAATTGTCCATTGTTTTGAATTAAAAATTGAATGATTGAATGACTGTAGTTAAGCCATTTGATAAGATGAACTTAGATTGCATATATTATATGTTATTGTTATCAGTTCGATTGAATTATTGGGATAGCCAATTGAATGGTATTGTTTTCCCCGGAATATTTTCTTTTATAATTATTCCTTAAAATTAACATTTTTTTTGTATTGTAAAATGTAAAAGAAATAATTATAAAATTTTTTAAGGGCGGTCGTGTTACGAATCTCGGTCATAAATGAATGACGTAGTAAGGCATTGACCTCTTAACAAGTGCGTATCAGAGTCCAAAGCGACCAAGGTTTGACCTTTATGCCCTGAGGGCAGTTTAAATAAAATAATTCGTTCAAATCCCGTGGAAATTGGAGGATAATTCTGGATCGTAGTAATTATAGAGAAAGAGGTTAAAATGCGTATTAAGACCCTGTAGAATCTTCGATGATAGTTTTCTTTGGAAAGTCCCGACCTCCTTAAAGTCAGTTCAGTTTAAACGTTTGTAGAGTGAAGTCGCTATATTCATTTGTATATTGTATGCCATTGTATTGAAACTTATGTTACCATCAGTTGATGAAGTTTATTGATCGTTTATATTGAGTCTACAATTTAAATAAAATTGTTTATTCAACAACTGGAGTTGTTTGATCTATCATTGTTGAGAAAGGTGTTGAAGATAATTATCACGAAAATAACTACATTGCTGCATAGACCTGTCAGTCAAGGAACCCCTAGCTTGGGCTACAGATTAGCAGAATCTAGAGACTTCTAATAAAGATACAACTATATTCATTGAATCCGATTTAACGAGTCGTAATAATAGTCATCATAAGAAAGAGGCCATAACACAAGTTATAATAAAAATGGTCTCTGTGACCTATGATTTGCCCCCCACCCCCCTATTTTTTAAGTCCATCCACATGCACTGCCCCCCCCCCCCCCACTTTTTTTTCCTTCCAAAACTAAGAATTTTAATTCTTGCCTTTGATTAGAAAACTCCGCTTTAAGTGCTTCGATGTACTTCTAAAAAAAGCCTAACTATCTATCATAATATAGATCTATGCCTTAATATAGGGATGTACATGTAGGTCTTCATGTCCAGTTTCAATTCAAATCCATTCCAGTGGTCCTTGTAAATGAAAGTTCAACTCACTGAAATTTGTCGCTATCTCAATCAGAAACATCAGCTTCAACAGTCAGTTTTCCTCATTCAGAACCGGAAAATGTTGTTTTTATTGTCAATAATAAACACATCTTGGAGGTCTCTCGCGTGTTATTGAAAATCACTCTGCTTGCCAAGTTTGGCACGCGTGCCTTAGGTTGCCGACCCATGGAATAGTCAATCATAAAAAGATAGGTGTTGCCATTATCATGTTGAGTCTTCTAACAATGCCACACGGGAGTGCAGTCTGGTAAGAGTTTTATAATTTTATTTTCACGTGTGTTAGATAAAAACGGACCAGACCTTCCATTCGCATCAAAGCCGATAGTCTTCAGCAGTTTTTAAGTCAGGTAGTCCCGTGCTATTTGACTGCCCGGCCTTGCCGAAGCTTAAATTGGATGTGAACGGCCAACCTTTTTTGGGGTACGTTCATTACATACTTCAACCATTTTAGGCAATGTTTACCTCCCCATTGTCAACAATTGTCAAACTTTCAGAGACACCCCCCCCCCTATATAATTATTATGTCACCAATGTTACCACCTCCCCAATCTTTAATAAACTAACAAAAGTTTAAAAGTTGGCTTTTATGTGCAAAATATAAAGAATCGAGAAAGAAAGGTATAAAATTAATTTAATACATTTCTTAACTTGATTAACACATTTTAAATTGAGTATAACTCTCATAGGCGTAGCAAGAGGAGGGTGGGGCTGGGAGGGGTATAACAAAGTGTCTCTTCACCCCCCTCCCACCCCAACTTTTTTTTTTTCAATTTAGGTTTAGGTTGTGAGGTGCTTGTGAGGTGACTTGAAATGGTTGTATATAATGTTTGTATTTTTCTAAGTTTGTAGTAGGCCCTATCGTTAATAAAGCAATTCAATTTATGGAACAGCGGAAGGATTAATTATTTCATTTGTTTGGAGAAGTGTGAAGTTTCTTCTATGCACTGTTTAATGTTGTGATGATATTTTAGAACCAACAGGACCCGAAAACAGTTTTCACAAAAAGAGCCCACAACATATGTAGGCCTATATTGTTAATAATATAGGTTTTTAAAATTTCTGAAATATTTTTAACCGTGATGAGCTGGTTAAAAATACGGTAGGCGCTAAACGCTAGCTAGATATCTAGCATAGGCTAAGTAGCGTATTATTTAGGTGATTTTAATATTACTATATAAATTTGTTTCCCTAAATTAATCTTTTCATTATTGAATTTTAAAGTTCCAAGAATGTAGCCTATGTTTGTGAGTGGACAGAGTAGTTTATTCTGCAAAAAGAAACGAAAATGTGTTGAGTTGGCTATTATTTTCACTCTTTTTGTGTGTGTGTGTGTTTTTTTGGCTTTCTAGGTCGTCTATGATATGCATGGCATATCTTTTTGCCATCTTAGAGTCCAGTTTATGTAAACTGACACCCTGACTCAGCTTGTGTAGGCTATATATAGTCTATATATTTATAGCGCGCTTAACTTCATGTAGCAGAAAAAGACTTACATTCTTGTAAGAATTGTTTGAAGTCCTACTTGTGTCAATATTTTGTCAAACAAAAAAATATTTTTTTGTGTTGTAATTATTTTTTTTTAAATTGAGTGTATAGGGCCAGTTTCTATTTTATATTAATATACTGTTTGTTGATTTAAATTTTAGACAATGTTATAAAAACTCAGTTTGTGAGTATAATAAATTCCACCCATTTTATTTTCGATATCTAGACTAATTTAAAGATCAACTGAGGTTGTGTGTTTTTTTTTCTCAAAATCGAGTTAACAGTTCATTTTGGAAGTCAATATTTAACTTAGTTGTTCAGAGTTTGAGATTACAGCAAAAAGAAGGTCTTTGTATTTTGTACAGAAAAAAAACAAACTAATTTAAATGATTCAGAAGTGACTAGATTTGAAATGCTAAGGTAAACAATGAAAAACGAGCTTTGTAAAAGTATGACTTGACAACACACTGACTGGTTGGTGTAGCAACTAAGTTTTATTGTCATTCTACAGTCCTACTATAGTCCAATACTCTCTATATATTGCCATTCACTCAATATTCACACACTCAAAAACATGCATGAATACAACCTGACTATGTCCAGCCAACCGCATAAAAAATAACACAGAGCAATATCACTAGATCTAATTCCGGTCAACACACTACAATAATAGTCCACTTATGTCGTTAAGTCTCAGTCAGTTTATGATTACGCTGTCCCTCACACACTCACAGTTAGCAGTTACACAGTCACTATTACCGCCGTTTTGCCGTTTTGAACAAAGTAAACAAAGCTGAACCAACTAAACTTAATGACCTTTTTACTCCCTTTATTTTAAGTTGCAATGTCTGCAATCGTCCGTCAATCGTGGTGCAAAAATTGGCTTCGATTTTTCGACCACTTCCCGTGGTCCGATCGAGCTAAAATTTGGACAGCAAATTTGGGGCGCCTAACAATACATCCTATCAAATTTTCAGTTAAAACAACTTAATAATACTACAGTTATGACAATATTCATTTCTTAAAAGGAAAGTATAAGAAATATTTTGATTTCGCGTTAAAAATGCCTGTGAAACTTTTTATACTTTTTCGGCGCAAAGCTAGAAAAAAAAAATATGCGCTAAGATTATTTTTAGAACAATTCATACAGAGTAAGGAGATATTTTTGAGATTTGCGACACAGATATTTTTTTCTGTACGTTTCATTTGCAGTAGTCAATCAATTATTTAATTACATGATGGTAAACTTAGTTTGTAAATAAAGGGAGTATAATGAAAACTTCGTTTTTATGGTTTTCTTGTTTTTCTTTTTGTCGTATAATCCACATACATACAACTTTATAAGAATCCGTCCATACGCGCTATAGATTTTATAGTTATAGACTAGTTCAGGGGTCGGCAAACTTTTTGTAATAGTGCGCCAAAACAGGATTGCCAAGCCAATTAGCGCGCCAACAGCCTATTCTTTTCTTGTAGAAAAGATTGCATTGGCCTTTTAGGAATCTTTGGCGTGACATTGAAAGTCGTTCTGTGTGCCAAGTTTGGCACGCGTGCCGTAGGTTGCCGACCCCTGGACTAGTTAATATATGTTGATGTCACCACTCCACCATTGTTACACAAGGTTTTTTATTAGATTACTATCCGGGCCTCACAGATTCCTTGTAGAAGTAAGACTGGTAGCACATTATATATATATATATATATATATATATATATATATATTATATATTCGTAAGGTCAAATGAGTGTGTTTTTAATAACATACATGTATTCTTTATTTTTTAAATTATTTTTTTTTATGTCCTAGTAAACGTATCACCAGAGGTTACGCACTACGAAGATGAATTATAAGCAAACAAAAACACAAATTATAATATAAGAATAATTCATTTGTTTTTTTTAAAGTTAAAAATACAAACAAAATTGAATTGTAGTGGCTGCACAATCACCCCCCCCCCCCAAATTATTAAAAAAGCAAATTAGACATTCTAATCTATATATATAAAAAGATCGTGTTTGTGTCCCCACGGATCCCCATTGGTCAGTTTAAAAAACACGTACATTTGTGTCACTGACCTATTTAGGCCTAGGCCTATATACTGTCTAGTAATTTTTCACATCGGACATGTGTCTTCGCTAGCTCAGTAGCGAATTGCTATGCGGGTGACCCAGATTCGATTCTCCAGTTAGACTATACCTTTTTTTTCTACCATTTTTTTTTTCAAATGTTTAAAAACAAAAGACATTGTAAATCTACGGGCAGTTTAGATTTTTGTTAAATAAAAATACTTGCCTATTTTTTTACCCGATTACAATATTTATTTTAAATTACTTTCCTAAAAGTCTTCAATAAAAAAATAATAATTTAAATATTTGATTTATAGCTTTCTTTTAATTGTAGTTTATAAAATTTGTATCTGCACCTTATACAGTCCTGTTTTGTTTTTTTTCACCCGGGCAACGCCGGGCAATGTAGCTTGTACTTTATAAGTACCACATGTTTGTTTATGTGTTTCTATGCGTGTATGTAGGTGTGTAATATATATTATATAGCCTATGTTTATATTTGTATGGGCGTGTATAGTATAAGTCTTAGGCCAGCACGCGCGCAATGCGACAGGGGAACTAAAGACTCAGGGAGAAGGGAAGGAGGGAGGGACGGGGGTTGGGGCGACGAAAAAGCTGAAGATTGCTGACTTTTCTGTTTTACCAGGTTGAGATGGATTTGATAATATTGTTTTTTATGTCAGAAATAGAAATAAACATTTTTAGCGAAAGTAAAGACAGATGCCTAGAGATAAATATATAAAATGTGAATATGTGTAAATATAATAATATATATAATCCTATATGTGTGTGCTTACACGAATTATTAGGTATATAAATATATTTTTGAATTCATCTTCATATAAAAGGAACATACATGTTTAAATTTAACCGTTTGTGTAGAGCAGCCATGGGAATCGAACGGACTATTAGAAGTTTGCTTCGTTTAGTAAGACCCTTATTTCGAAATCGGCTCGGTTTGATAAGACCCTAAGTTCAGATGTGGTTCGGTAAGAACCTCAGTTTGAGTTCGGTTCTTCGGTTCGGCAACAGTTGAAAGCGGATGGCGTTCAGTAATGGTAGATACTCTCCATTGTGATTGTTTTGGTATACTATAAAGAAGATAATAATTTATATTTAACACCAGGAACCCTCCACCCATCCGATTTCGATTTTCTTTTATCCACCTCCCCTTACGCATAACCAAAACCCGAAATTATTCACAGACAATAAAATATTCGGCAAATAAAAAACAACAGAAAATGATCATTTTTGTTCATTGGGTCTTCTAGTCATAATATAATACAAATAATAATAAAACAATTCTTTCGTAAGAAGTTTATAGAATTGACGCTGTATGCTTTAACTAAACTGAAGACTAGGATCATAATGTCCTAAGTACGTTTACTAGAGATGTATTGTGTTTACTTCAAATAACTAAATATTCAATGAACATACCTTTTCTGTGCAGGGTGACAGAACCTTATAGCCTAAAATGACTTTTGTATGTGCAATAAATAAAGTATATATTTATAGTGAATTGTATCAAAGTTTATATTGAAAAAATCTAAAGCCAAAGATCTTACAAACCATGACCATGTCTCCCTACACACTGGTCCATTTTACCCCACGCTATGTCCAACTCTCCCTATTTTGGGTATGCGTGAAAAACATACAATTAATTTAAAACTATTTATTCAACAAATATGGCTATTACATCATTTTCAATGCAATGGATTCTCTTTCTACTGAAACCAAATTTATTAAGTTTGGTCAAATAGTTCCCAAGTAGTGACCATTTCTGTTCAATCACCACAATGGTGGCCCAACTCACTCCACTCTCCCCTAATCTCCGTTCTATTAAACTATATAATTAGACTATTACATATTTTAACTTTAGTTTGTAGCTTGTCCTTTGCACATGTCTACGTGATTTCTATAAGATATTTAATTGAAACTGGCTTAAACTGTTAAAGTTTGAAGGCACAATTTTTTTGCAATTGGGAATTTGCATTGTGCTTAAAACATGACATTTTTCAATCGTTTAATACTTTTAAGCATGACATGTCACATTTTATAAATACGTCTTTTTTTCTCATTCAATTAAACAAAATTAAAACAAATTCAGAAAAGAGCTAACAGGTTCATTACTAGCGAATATTCACAACTAACAAGGGTAACACCAAAAGTTAAACCACTAAACCTAGAAAGACAGAAGGGCAAAGAGTAAAGTAGTAATAATACATAAGGCATTAAATACGTAATGAAAAAACACTTTCCTTATCCCTTATGCGAGAACAAATGCATATAGGCTAAGTACTCTTCCCGAGTGGCATCCGAGCATGTAGGAAATAGGTTGCCTGAAAAGCACAACCAGGAAAACCAGTAACTTAAACATCATTTAAAACATTTATAGAAATGCTTGATTAGACTAAAACCACTGATGAGCGTAGGACGCAATAATCTTCTTTAGGCCTACAGAAATAAGTCTGTAACAGATAAGATAAGCTAGCTCAACGGTCGGCAACCTTTTGATAATAATGTGCTAAATAAGAATCTCTTGTTTCATTCAGAGTGCAAACAGCCTAAAAGTCATCCTGCTTTAGTACTCAATTTCTTGTAGAAAAGATATGAAAATCATTTTTTGTGGGTCTTCCGCGTGGCATCGAACATTGCCCATCGTGCCAAGTCTGGAACGCGTGCCGTAGGTTGCCGACCCCTGAGCTAGCGCAGCCCTGGCCCTAACACAGCCGATGTCTAGTCAAAACAATGACGTAGCAAGTTCCGTGGAATGCCAAAGAACAGCATAAAATGTAATAATAATAATAATAATGAAGCTTATATAGCGCATATCCCG